>OZ024742.1:156509300-156591800 GCA_964016885.1 Eledone cirrhosa | reverse complement strand
CACATACATACATCTGGTGATGAAACCTTAATCTCAGACGTATTCGTTTTTATTCCAGCTAGTAAAAATTATCTGGTATATCTCATTAAATCGGAATGGAGTATAACAAAATCAACGTCATAAACAACTAAAGAAAGAATATGAATAAGTAAATGAATACATATATAACATAAAATTGCTTTTAATATTACCTTCTATAAATTTGTCACTACCTCTTCATGCATTTCAAATTTGATGTCTAGATTAGAAACTTGAGCTATGTAAAGCTTGTGAGGCGTTTAGTAGACATATTACTCTAAGGGATAGCTGACACACAGTTCAGTAAAATTGTTTATTTTCTCACTGTATTGCAAGAATGAAACTTAATACCACATTCCACTCTGTGACGAAGGAAAAACAACTACTCGTACGAAATCTTCAATTCCTCTTAGATTTCGAAAAGTCTCCCTTAAGAATCTGATCAATAAAATAGTTTTCTTTTTGTGCTTACATTTATAGAGAAATAATAATAAAAACATCAATATGTATTTAATATCACTTTCTTTTCTTTCTCTATCTCTCTCAGCCTCTGTCTCTCTTTATCTTAATGCACACACACACACACACACACACACACACACAACACACACATACACCCACATACTCACACCCACACACACACACCCACAAACACACACTCACACACAAACACACCTATATATATATATATATAAATATATTTATGTATTTGAGGGTATATGTTTGTATATAATTATATATATATGCAATATATATACGAACACACACATACACAAACACACACGCACAAACACACACACATATATATATATATATATATATATATATATATATATATATATATATATATATATATATGTATGTATCTATGTGTGTGTGTGTGCGTGTGTGTGCGTGTGTGTGCGTATCTGTATCAGTGTATTGTATGCGTGCGCCTGTGTGTGTGTGTTATTTGATTCGTATAAAACTCACGACACTAAACCATCATTCGCTTTGTCCTCATCGATTACTATATCTATTTCCTAAAGCGTTACAAGGTTATATCCTCACAGGAAATATAAAATAAACGTGATCGAAGTTATTTTCAGTAGACAGGTTTGTGTGACCAGCCAATAGAGCATCAAATATTCCATACAGAAAACACATATCCACGAAGAAATACGACTTTTTTCACAAGTTATTGTAACAGAAATGAACACATAATTTTAAAGGATGAAATATAGTTAGCTCTGTGTAAGAACTCTGGTAGAGTTTTCACGGCATATAATGTTAAAATAGAGTCCAGTATTGTAACTTTGATAGTACCTTTAGTATATATGTTAATACGGAAGATAAATCGTTGGTCAGGTTACTGATGAATGGTACGTAAATGTATTAGAATGTCGCAAACATAGATAATAACTGTAGTGTTATTTGGTCACAGTAAACAAAAGATTAAAAAATTGTACAAATTACTCTTAGAAACGAAAACATAAGGACAGAGACATCCACAATGAATCGAAACTTTAAATAGCGAAAACATATTTCTTGAACTACTTTTATATTGATTGTCTTTTTTTATAGTTATTTATCGTGTTTGGAATTCACAAATTTCAAAATGTCAAACACTCTCATCACTTGGTGTATTCGTACGTTATAGTAATTTAATAAGATTTACATTTATTTAACATTAGTTTTTCATAAGTTGAACCCCAAAATGGGAGAATGTGTTTGTTTGATTCAGATCAATTACTCTCTTTAGAAATAGTGGCCATTGCCACGTATTATGTTCACTTAGGATATTGTGATATACAATTTATATTTGTAAGGGAAGTAGGAACGGAAACTTTAGTAAGAATCTCAGAACTTCGGGCGTTAATTTTGCAAAGAGATAGTATTTCCATAAAGGTTTTGATGTTTCATGTAGATCTGGTGTGATGTACTTAAGATAGAGAGGCAGCTTGATTGAAAAGTGATGGTAGGTATATACCCTAGAGCTAACTGCTATTTCTCGGTACTTCTTGATAGATTCCATGCCGTTCACTCATAGGAGAGAGCTTTTGTATTTCACACAGTGTTCTGTGGCTATTGTATCTATTGATTAGTATGCTTACTTAGAGTTATTTGAGCCGACATTTTTCAGTTCATTGTTTTCAGACGTACGTACTTCGTTGTATGAAATATATAAATAGGATATGATATGGTGATATTAAAAGGTCAGCTGATTAGATAGGTCAAGTAAATAGTATATTTATGACAACTGTATTCGTTTCATACAAACCATGCCAAATATTGACCACGGCATTTCACAATGCGAACAATTCATTTTCTATGTTAGCAGTAATGAAAACCTAGGTGAATCAAGATGAATTATTTAATTTTTTAACAGCGCTGATGATGAATTCAGAAGAAATGATGCTTCCTATTCTATAAATAAATGCAGAGTTGAAAAGAAAGGGAGTTAGATGAATTAATAAAACTTACAGAAATAGAAATGAGGAAGAAATATTAATCCAGATAAATGGGAATTCTTGTTTGTAACATCCAATTAGAAATCAAATGTTACACCCCGTGTATCATTCTCCATACTACAAGTTCAGGCACACGTGAAATAGTTACTATTGTTTTTCTTTTAGGCCTGTTTCGTGCAGATCTGTTTACAAACGTGTTCTATCTTTATGTTAACCATTATTTAATTTATGTTTTTTTTAAATAACCTTATATGATAGGCACTTTCAATATGTGAGAGAGTATTGTTATGTATGCTCTTAGTAGCTGCGGGTCTCACATTGAGTCGTTTAAATATGAAATTTGTTCTCGAGAACAAATGATATAAACGGGGAGATATACGTTTGTGATCCGTAAAAAAAAAAAAATATATATATATATATATATATTAGAAAGTGAGGTTTTTTTTACAAAATGAAAAATAACCGAGGTGTCCTACACGAGTGGAAGTATAAAGAAAAAGGGATGAAATCGAAAATGCAACTGAAGTCTTATTTTTTTTAAAAATATATATATTTATTTGGTTCCTTTACCGGTTTCGCAGTTCTTCTGCTTTTCAAAAGGTGAGTTGAGATGGAGGGTCTGTGGTTTTTCTCACATCTGGTTGGTCTCTAAATGTTACTTGTTTTATATGGAAAAACTGGCTCGAAAACCAGGTTTTTCGAGAAGTAATTTGATTGGTTTGTCAATAATTATAATAAATTTCGCGCCAGTTCGCGTTACAATAGTTCTTCAAATAAGAGAGGGGAGGGGGGGTCACAGGTTGCTTTTTCATATATGAGTGTTTGAATTTCTTTTTACTTGAAATACGCTAACAATACAACAGAACAAATGCGAATAAATAAGGAAAATATGTTTATTCAAAAATATAGACCAACATTAAATAAGGTTTAATATACATTATGTCAACACCACAATATGACATACACACACACACATAACACCTACTTTAGAAAATAAAAACCCGAACTAAATAAACCTTAAACATACGCTTGCACTGGCAATACAACAGCAAACACGAAAAAGTCAGGAAAATATGTTCATTCAAAAATATTCCTACTAAAGGAATCATTTTCCTACACACACACATACACACACACAATATATATATATATATATATATTCTCTTCATCTTAACATGCTAACCATACTCCCACACACATAACACCCATACACACACGTAAAAACCCCCACACCTACAACACCCTCCCCATTTCTACTAATAGAACCACTTTCCTACACACATATATATATACACACACACAAAAAATATATATTCTCTCTATCTAACATACTCGCACACACACACATAACACCCATATACACACACACACAACTCCCTCCCCCATCTCTACTAATAGAATCATCTTCCAATACACACATACACACACACACATATACACACACACAAGCACACAAATAAACACATATCTTCAGTCTCAATAGAAAATCTGAACTCTGACACCTGAACTCTGACAGCTGGCCATATTCACTGAACCAGAACATTTCTCCCAATCCCTTTTCCCTTGACCACTATCTCTCCATTGTCATAACATTCACTATAAAGACTACAGAATAGTTTTCCAAATAAGGGCGCAAAAATGTAATGAAAACTTGTTCTCGTGACAGCCAAATTTCATTTATAACCAACCAAAAAAAAGCCTTCGTGAGCCTCATTTTTTCAAGTAAAAAGAAATTCAAACACTCATATATGAAAAAACAACCCCCTCTCTCTTATTTGAAGAACTATTGTAACGCGAACTGGCGCGAAATTTATTATAATTATTGACAAACCAATCAAATTACTTCTCGAAAAACCTGGTTTTCGAGCCAGTTTTTCCATATAAAACAAGTAACATTTAGAGACCAACCAGATGTGAGAAAAACCACAGACCCTCCATCTCAACTCACCTTTTGAAAAGCAGAAGAACTGCGAAACCGGTAAAGGAACCAAATAAATATATATATTTTTTAAAAAAATAAGACTTCTGTTGCATTTTCGATTTCATCCCTTTTTCTTTATATATATATATATATATATATATATATATATATATATATATATATATATATATATATATATATATATATATATATATATATATATATATATAATAACAGGAGGCTGGACTAGTGTAATTACTTGAAGGTTTATTATACTATGAAGATTTCAATGACGGGGTTCAATATGAATTCGGTGACATCATCAGATATTCGAAATTTAACAAAGGAATATAATAGACACAATCCATGGGGTTGAAAAGGCAGAGAGACAAGAGGCGGCCAAACATTTAGCAGTTTCTAGTCCTGTCGGCCGGCTTCAAGTGAGGACTACTAAGTCTTCTTATGTCTTTCTGGTGAAGGGGCGTAAGCTTATCGTGTACTACCACCCCGTCATGGACAGAGACAAGCGATGGGATCAGGTTACATTGAAGTTGGTCAGAAGTGCTAAAAGTGCTAAGAAATATATCTTTTCATAAAACATATATCTTTAACAAAGTTATATATAGTGGGCGCCTGTACAGTATATTTTTCATTGTAGGGTAAAAAAATACGATTAACGATTAGTAATGTAAAATTTATGTTTAGAATTAAAAGATGACATTTAAGATGAGATTAGAAATGTAAGATTTAAGTTTAAAGATGGGAGATTTAGTTAAAGAATTTACGGGAGGAGGCGTTTATGAAAAGGTTAAGTGTATTATTGATAGTCACGATAAAGTTTCAGGATAGAATATAAATTTAAGATTAAGCCCATATTTGGCGGTCAGTAACGAGCAATAATACACTAACCCTTCTGACCAACTTCAATGTAACCTGATCCCACCGCTAGCCTCTGTCCATGACGGGGTGGTAGTAGTACACTATAAGCATACGCCCCTTCACCAGAAAGACATAAGAAGACTTAGTAGTCCTCACTTGAAGCCGGCTACCGGACTAGAATCTGCTAAATGTTTGGCCGCCTTCTTGTCTCTCTGCCTTTTCAGCCCCATGGATTGTGTCTATTATATGCCTTTGTTAAATTTCGAATACCTGATGATGTCACCGGATTCATACTGAACCCGGTCATTGAAATATTCATAGTATAATAAAATTTACGGAACTACACCAGTCCAGCCACCTGTTATTTTATAATAAATAACTCCGTACTCGCACCACCAACAACACAAACGAAGTCGGGTGACTTGCATTACGTCCAGTGCTCTCCCTCAGATTACATCAAAGTTGTCTATACGGAATGACCAGTTCTATCCAGTCGTGAACCAACCACCCTAAATGAATATATATATAATTTATCATCAGCTCTGTTTGAATGAGATAACACGATAAAAAAACGATGGGCCATCGTCTAACTTTTCCTTTTCCGTGTTATCTCATTTAAACCGAGCTGATGACCCGTTTGATGTGAAACAAATTGTTCTCAGAAATGGTATATTAACTGTTGTGGAACTGTTGTGGAACTACCAAACTCGTCCCATGGACTAAGTGGTCTACTACTGCGGATATTATCGACCAGTGTTTTACATATACATATATATATATATATATATATATATATATATATATATATACAATTGATATTAAATAAATGAAAACTATATTTATAAAACCATATTTATTCTATTATATATATTTCAAGGGTACCAACAATTTTGGTACGCTATCATCAGATAAAATACAAAATGTTTTATAAATGTTTGACATGACCAAGGATGATATACCTTAACGTTTCAAGTTATCCCTGGAAAGTGAAGGGAAGAGAGGAGAAAATGTCAGATATTTAAAATTGTTAATATGTTTATGCAAATGATGTGTATATTAAAGGGCTGAAAAAGACGTTATTTTAGACACTATGGAAAATTTAAATATTTGTGATAAGGAAAGAAGAGAATGAGAAAAGAGAAAAGAATAACGTTAATATGGGGGAAAGGATTTTTGTTACCTATATTATGAGTTATAAAATTATATGAAGAATTATGGTTGTAAGTATTTTTATCTTATTACATTAGGATAAGTTATATGTATATAAATATCTCTATGTATATTAATAATTTGCGTATGCATTGATTAGAATAATATGTGGATTCAAAAATGTTCAACATTGAGAATGTTTTCAGAATATTGTTAATTTAACGAAGCTATATAAATTATCAAACTAAAATTGTTAAAGAAAAAGGAAAAGGAAGACCACTTGAACGTTAATTTAGGGAGAATATATTCAGACATATATCTATATTTATATGGAGAATTATTTATCTTATTATAATAATATATAAATATCTATATATGTATTTTAATAATAGCGTACGTGTTTTTTTTAAAGGATAGTTTAACATGAGTTACGAGGGATGTTGATTTATAAATAAGCGAAATAAATACGTGTTTGTTCCTAATATAGGTTTCTAGAGATGATGATTTTATGTATATAAATAGTTAGTTACAATTTATAATGTTAAATAGGTAGTTACAATTTATAATGTTAAATAGGTAGTTACAATTTATAATGTTAAATAGGTAGTTACAATTTATAATGTTAAATTAACGGAGTTATGTATAAAACGTTTTTTATGATTGAAAGAAGGAAAGATAACTCCAATTGTTTTTATTAATCGCTAGTGTGGGATACATTATATATTTTAAAGAAATATGACACCATTCTGAATAGGATATATTTTACTAAAAACAGTTAATGGTTATTAATCAACATTTTAAAACAATTAGCTTTAGAGCGTGTCATTTGAAAAATAAAGCTTTAAAGGGTGTCATTAGAAGAATAACAAATTAAGAAGAAAAAAAAAGAATTTAAAAGAATTAAAAGAATTAAAATTAAAATTAGAATTATATAGAAGTACATAATGTAGAAGTACATATATATATATATATATAATATACATACACATATAGTATAAGAAATGTTAAAGATATTATGATTTAGAGATATTAATATATTAAACTATTAAAATATATAATGTTAGAACAGATAAGATCATTTTGGAGATTACTAGGAATATTATAAGTATATTATAATTTACATATACTTCAGAATGTAGAATTTTGGCGATGTTTGCAACAACTAAATAATTCTGTTCTAAGATTGGTCGAGTTTTTACGATTAATTATATAAAAAATGTCTTCAATACATAATTTACAAATCTGGAAAAGGCCGTGTTTCGGTAAGCAGGTTCTTTCGAAATCGTTTTCCAAGATAATGAATAGTCTATATTCCTGCTTTTTAAATTCTATATAACATGTGAGAGGGTAGTAGAAAATGTTTAGTCAGATCTTCTAAAAGAACAATTGTGGTTATACCAGCGAAATTTAAATTCGGTAGAAATGGCACCGACATAGTTGAATATATTATCACTAGTTTTAACTGTACATTTATAAACTATGTTTTTATCTAAACACTTATTTTGTAAAAGGCAGTTTGATTTAATTCTACAGTTACATTTTACGGAGTTGTTGTTACTCCGAACGGTACTATTATAGTGGATATTGCTAGAAATAGTATTATTACTATTAAGTTTCCATTTATTTAATATCAATTGAATACTTACTCCAGAAATCTGTCGAATGCTTTGAATCAGTTGAAAACATCTATTTTTCTTGGATTTCCAACAAATTAAATATCTCTCATATATATATATATATATAGGTGTATCGAACTAGAAAATGAGAGTTTGAACTTTCCCACTCGCTCAAGGAATTCACGGGCATTGCACTTCCAAAGCGCCTGTCCGTGATTTCAGAGTTCACACATTTAATTATTACTGTTAAGTTCGGGGATATATGCAGGTGTAAACATTTTAGTCCGGACCAAAAGAAATCGTTGGTTTCTACTCAGTGTGCCGTGTACTGCGGTGCAATAATTGCACCCAATACACAGAAGCCACGCGGACACGACCAGGGCCAACACAGAATTTCATCAACTGTTAGCAGTTTTTCTCGTACTATCGCAAGTGTCTGCTAGTGGCACAGTGGCAGTTCTTGCCAGTCACTGTCGTCACGGGGTTTACAAAGGCTGAAGAAGAGGTAGGCCCAATATATAGAACCATTTACATAGTTAGGCGATTAAATTTCAAACAATTTGAAAGTAGCGCCATAAAACTCTCCAGTTCGAATATACAGAAAATAACAGACAGAGATACGTGATGCGTTGAATTAATATTACGAATACATTAAATATACATGAATATATAGAATATATAAGAAATACAGAAACATTCAACTTAGATCAGATGTATATTCGTAACGAATGAAAATTAATATAACTAGACAAACTGAGTTTGTACTAGTATGTTGAACATTCCCACTCGCTCAATGAATTAACGGGACGTTCACTCCCGAGGCGTCAGTCCGAGATTTAAAGCGCACACAGTTATTTGTGGTAAGTTCGGGATTATGTGCGGGTGTAAACAATTTAGCCGAAATTGTGTATTGTGGTGCAATGATAGTGCAGTAAACAGAAACCAAGCATAACATCTAGAATTGTCTGGATGGAATGGACGCGGCCAGGGTCAACACAGTATTTCGTCAAGGGGTAGCGATCCTATATATATATATATATATATATATATATATATATATATAATTAAGTTAAAAATGTACATCCACATATGTATACTGAAATACTAGTATGCATATGAATACACACACGTATACATATGTAGATGTACCAAGTTGTTCACTGGTCACTTTACTATGCATACTAGTATTTCAGTATACATATCTGGATGTACATTTTTAACTTAATTGTTTAAGCGTCAGTCATACAAAAGTGAGTTACAAACGAAACGAAGTTTAATTTCGTTTCGTTATTTGTTTTTATCGTCTCCGTTGAACCGGTACGCACTCACGCTCTATGCAAATTAGTCTGCCCACTACTAATTTTCATAGAAAAAGCATATAACGATATGTGCTTTTACGATTCTCCAGAAAGGTCGGAAGAAAGGTAAATATTGCTGATGAGTTGTAACAACAACGAAACTAGTTCAATATTCCTTGTCTGGCTTTCTGTAGAATAGAGGAAAGGTGTTTCCTCAAAAACCAGTATGACTCTAAAAACCGGTTTGTCTGTGTGTTTACATACAGAATAGCTGGACACTCACAGTAAAGTGACCAGTGAAAAACTTGGTACATCTACATATGTATACGTGTGTGTATTCATATGCATACTAGTATTTCAGTATACATATCTGGATGTACATTTTTAACTTAAATGTTTAAGCGTTAGTCATACAAAAGTGAGTTACAAACGAAACGAAATTTAATTTCGTTTCGTTATTTGTTTTTATCGTCTCCGTTGAACCGGTACGCACTCACGCTCTATGCAAATTAGTCTGCTCACTACTAATTTTCATAGAAAAATCATATAACGATATGTGCTTTTACGATTCTCCAGAAAGGTCGGAAGGAAGGTAAATATTGCTGATGAGTTGTAACAACAACGAAACTAGTTCAATATTCCTTGTCTGGCTTTCTGGAGAATAGAGGAAAGGTGTTTCCTCAAAAACCAGTATGACTCTAAAAACCGGTTTGTCTGTGTGTTTACATATAGAATAGCTGGACACTCAAAGTAAAGTGACCAGTGAAAAACTTGGTACATCTACATATGTATACGTGTGTGTATTCATATGCATACTAGTATTTCAGTATACATATGTGGATATACATTTTTAACTTAATTGTTTAAGCGTCAGTCATACAAAAGTGAGTTACAAACGAAACGAAATTTAATTTCGTTTCGTTATTTGTTTATATATATATATACATATATATATATATATATATATATATATATAGAGAGAGAGAGAGAGAGCGAGAGCGGCAGCGAGAGAGAGAGAGAGATATAGTTATATTACTAGAATTCAAATTAATATATGAAAGTTAGTAAGTGGTTTTTTTTTTGGCTAGAATAAACTTATTCGAAATTGAAACTATTTTAAGCACGTTGCAATGCTGAATGATTGAAAGTCTAGTTCATTATGTTAGGTTATTTCCATATATTTACGTGGTATGTTTAAGTGAAATATTTAGGAATTGTTAAAATCATGAAAACGAGAAATATATATATTCCCATCCGCTTTTGTATATTCCAGTGTACATCCAAGTGTGTTCATAAATACACGTTAATTAACTAACACATACTCACATTCGTTACACACACTCTCACACACACACACTCACACACATATATATATATATATATACGCGGACAAATGTAAATATAAGCGTTCACCCATAGAGGTTCCAACATAATCTTATATATATAAATAAATATATATATATATATATATATATATATATATATATATATATATATATATATATATATATATATATATGAATATATATTTATATTCACTTATCGAGAGAAAGCACACAAATAGATAGACACACACACCTGATATCTATTCAGAATAATCTGTTATATATGCTAAAAGGCTAAAGAAAGAATTGGTGTTTATATTTTCCTACTTCTCTTTTGAAATGCTAGGTTGTTTTCCAAGAAATATTTATCATTGATACGATCGAATAAATACCTATTTCTTTTGAATTGCTATTTTTTTAAGTTTAGGAAATTTTCTTACCAATTTACGTCTGTAACAAACTCACTTTCATCATCATTTTTATTTCATTCGAAGATTAAAGAGGAATACGTATATTTATATATTTATTTACTTACATTACAAAAGAATTATCTATTTCAAAGAGAATCCTGTTTGCACATTTTCAGAGAAGAAAAAAATCATAAAACATAATTTGATAAAAGAAATATTGATCATTTTATAGAAGTAAATAATTTTGTTAGTTTAAATGGGAATGAAAATCTTTAAAAAATCAATATCATTAAAATATTGTATTATAATATGAACACAAAATCTACAACCGGATTTGAAACTATGGTTTTCGAATTGACTATCTACATTTCAGTTGTATATGCAAAATTGCTGAATAGTATACTATGATATATTTTGTTATGTATATATAGTAAGAAGTGCGTTAGCAGCGGAAGTGTTCGATACAGTTATATCTGTAATTAAACAGATTGTTTGTCTGAGACTGCACCAATGCCTACATAAATATAAACCTGTTCAATATATAAGCATATAAACATGACAGAAAATACGAATTTTTCTGTAAGTTTAAAACATAATCAAATGTCAGACTCAGTGGGATCCTCATTATATGTATATTATATAAACAACCGTAAGCAAATGCGTAATTGATAGTGTTATACAATCATTCACTCGTTCAGAAATAGATGTAACAATTTTCATAAAATTAGCTGTCATATGGGTAGTTAATTAAGATATATAATAAGAAATGCACTGACAGCCAGAGTGTACGATAACGTTACGAGGTGGGTCAGAAAAGTTCCAGGACTGATGTTACAAAAGATTTATTTCAAACCCAAACTTCACACTAAGAGTTTTCTCATTCAAATAATCGCACTGGAGTCTGATGCACTTTTCCATCCTTTTCTGCCACGCTTGCATACACTCCTAGAAGGATTCTTCCGGGATCCTCCGCAGTTCCGTCGTCACGGCCTTTTCCATGACGTCCACGTCTTCAAAACGGGTCCCCTCCGGGTCTTACTCGAACATCCATGACCAGTGATTACTGTCCCTAGCAAGTCTGGTTCGGTTTTAAGATGCTTTTGAATAGAATAAGACCCACGATATATACATTTAAGACATAATCGGAATGTATTTCCAGATAGATGCTCAATTACCCCTCATATTTTTTTACTTTAAGATGAGTGATTAAAGCCGTGAAATGACACTATTTAAAGCTTGTGTAGATATTCATTGATTTCAAAAAAGCCTTTGGTGATATCCGTTATAGAAGAATGTTCCAGATTTTAAAAGCATATGACTTGCCATAAGAATATGCCAAAGTAATTGTGCTAATATACGAGAACATAAATGTGAAACTGTTAATTTCAGAGGGCGAGGCACAGTATTTTATGATATTAGTAGATGTGCTATAAGGATCTTGCACCCAATCATTTTGCAACTGTTCTTGACTATGCAATGCGAAAGGCAATTGGAAGAAGGGAATATCATAACCTTCACACATTTCTCGGACGTTATAGCCAATGAAGTTAAGCAGGCACAATAAAAGCTGAAGTTCCTGAAGAAAGAAGGGTCTAATTGGGACTACACATAAATGTTATGAAAAAAGAAATGATGTTTTTCAAACCAGAAGAAAACAATTATAAAGGCAAATGATGGCACGATTCTCAAGTCCGTTGCAAACGTTTAATATCTCGTCGGCGGATTGAAAATCACTGAAAATAATTTGGAAATAAAGTAAAAAACAATCCTTCATTGGAAAACAATTTTAAAAAAAATATATCAAACTATAAACGTAAAAGAAAATATAATCACAGACACTACGAAACTATTTAAAATCTTAAATTGCAATGACGGCATGATTTTATTATATTTCACAAACTGCCATAAATGTCAATTATCTTGTGTTTGAAGTTGTTATGTTTTACAGTTAATATTATTTCATGTATGTAGTTGAGTTTTTCTTCAACTGCATGAGTTTATAAACATCAGTTCAGTGCTTTAGCTATAGATCCATAAATTACCATATGAAATGTAAACTATTCATAGGTTTCTTGTGCACAGGTAATACGAATGATGTATTCATTTCCTATTATTCAAGAAAAGCTTGGTCGAAGCTTACACAAGTATTTAAGACATTCGCTTCTTAATCATTAGACTCAAGGTTCGATGGCATTGTTTGGCTACGTGAGGCATGTGATATTTACCATGCCTTCTGATAACGAAATCCATATGGAAGATCTTTTTTTGTAGTATACTTGTAATTCCAAGAGATGCCTTTATCTCGTAGTGTCTCACTCATCATCTCACCGAAATTTGCATTAAGAATACACAGGATTGTGGAATTCACAGGCATATACAAATTAATTTCATGTAGAATGAATTCCGTTCAACGAACCAACATCGCCGTAATTGAGTTTTCTCTATACCATTCTCTTTATATTATTGAAACAAAAGCATTTACATACAATCCAACTTACTTTATGTTATGACCATTCTTATTTGATGTCATTTCTTTTCTGGGATAGAATACATTTCATGCGAGATGAAGTATTACGTAATACAAGGATTAAATTATACTGTTGCATGCAAATATGTCAATATTGTATTTATGATCCACTATGAAAATCACGATATGCTAATTTGATATGCTAATATGATTAATTCATTTCGTTTTCACCATAATCAGAATGTCATTTTTAATCATTCCTATCAATTTTGTTAGTTAATACTAATATGACTTTCATTTTAGCACTTCTACCTTACAAGTTGCCCGGCAGTTGGATCGAACTCCGAAACGTTTTATTGTGAAACACATATTTAATCATCATATTATGATTTAAAGTATTCCATCTTATTTTCACTTCCAGGATCGCTTTATTCTATATATGCAGTATATACACTTGGATTTCTGATTATTTAATCGACGTTTATATTCTTGCATTTTGACAAATGCGTGTAGAATAAATAAATCCCACATTTTATTATGAGGTGAAATAGTAATGATGTGTGAATATATTTTCATTCCCTATATCAAGACTGTGCCCTATGAATTATTACAGGTGGTGCTATTAAGTTACACATGGCCTGGGCCAATACTGGCCGAAACTTATCAATTAATGATTGGAAGAAAAATACATTGAACTTTAAAACTTCTTGAAAATTAGTTTTATTTAAACAAAGAAATATGTCCCATCCGTGTGAAAGTATAGGTAAACGAAATTGAAAATGCAACTGGAGTCTGTTAAGAAGATTTATTTACTTTACTGAAGTGAGATGGGGATTTTGCGTTTCTGTTGTAGTTTGTCTCGCATCAGATGCGAACTGTGAAAACGCTAAAGTAAATAAATAAATATTCTTAAAAACACCAGTTGCATTATCCTTATATATATATATATATATATATATATATATATATATATATATATGTATATATATATACATATATGTGTGTGTGAGTGTTTGTGTCTGTGGATGTGTGTGTGTCTATATATATTCATAAATATATACAGACACGCACACACACACACACACACACACACACACACATATCTAATATGTGTTAGTTCATCACTGACAATTTAGTATGCAGGTTAGGTTAGTGCTCTCGATGAAGTACACAGACGGTTATGTTTACTCCGGAGTACTGGTTATAATTCACTTCGTTTATTCATACATGCAACAGTTCTGAATGACCTCATCAGACAGCTAGTAGGTGAAAAGAAAAAAAAAAGAAGAAATAAGGCTTACTCCTATTGTTTCGATCCATTCGTATGCTCACGGATGATATTTGGTGTTGCTCTGTCTAAGTACCGGTGACATATAACATAGAATAAGAAGCCTCATAGCATCAGCAAAAGAGGTATTTGAAGGCCACTATCTATTGGTCAGTTATATATGATCATCATACATGATCAGTTATACATGATCAGTTATACATGATCATCAAATCATCTGAATGATCAGTTATACATGATCAGTTATACATGATCATCAAATCATCTGAATTCCTTAGTGGTGTCATTGTCTGTGATTTGGCTTCAACTTGTTCAGGAATCAGGTAATTCAGGGATTGACGTTGTAGATATGTTGCTGTATCAGTTGGAATTGATTTTAGTAACAACAATGACCGATGATACCTTATTTTGCTGGGAAAGGCAATTGGTCCTAGTGACTACGTGTTGTGAATATAGATTGAGTTGCCTTATTTTGCCATATAATTACATATATATTTGCGTATATTTAAGTGTCACTCTAAAGAAAGTGATGCAATACTAATTTCTGCGTTCAAGTGTACAAAGGGAAAAAAGAGATTAACATATTGATAAATGTTTTGAGAATGTTATCATCTAAATGGGGACCAATTCCATAATACTACCCTTCTTTTGAATGGTTAAATGAGTGTTGTTCATATTTACATTCACATATTTACTAAAGAGTACATTTAATTCTCGTGAGACTACTGGGAAAATCTTATGAGCTCGGGTTCTCCTCTAGTTAAATCGTTCGGTTCTCTCATCCATTCTGCAAATCCAAAATATATGTTATCTACAAATTCAATATGAATAAATAACAAAAAAAGATGAAAAAATATTGCCTCGTATCTACACATATATAGGCGATGCGTTATGTCCTTGAGCAAGACACTTTATTTCACGTTGCTCCTTCTACCTGGAGTTGCGACTGATAGATAGTATTAGCAATTGGAAAGACCAACAGAAACATTGTTCCCTCGGTTCGATTTGACGAAAGTCGATCGTTCCTTTAATATATATATATATATATATATATATATATATATATATATATATATATATATATATATATATATATATATATATATATATATAAATATTTATATATATTTATACACCAAACTTAATTATATTAAGCTTGAAGCAGTTTAACGATTATATAAACATATGTTAATATTGCAAACAATTTAAATGATTGCAGTAAAACATTTCAGCAAAAAATGCACTATTTATCTTAGAATTATAAGTTATTATTTAATTCTGTTTCTTATTGTATGCAATATGTAGATGACATTTCAGCAGTATATTTGATATGCTATATTCTCTCTATATATATATTTGTGAAAGCGATTTATTATAATTTCTCCGCAAAGAAAATAAACTTGATGCACATATGTATATTTGATTTTCAAGATGTATGCATTTTTATTAATGTCGTTAGATATAACAGGATGTTTATTGTTAAAGCCTAGGTTAATACAGTCATATGAATGTCAATGTGTATGAGTGATGGGCATATGTAGGAATTGTATTCATATGATTGTTTAGAGGATACGAGAAATGCCAAACGGCATGTTATATTTTATTTTAATCTAAATGATTTCTCTACCATTCCAAACGTAGAATAAATCAACATCATATGTGTGCAGTAAATATATATCTAACACAACACTGTGTAATTCCATATCCGTAGTATGTATGTATGTATGTATGTTGTCTCCTTTTCTTAATTTCGAGTATATTGTTGACCGGCCACCTTCCTGGTGGCAAGGTTGTAATAGAAAAGAAGTTGTCATCCCTTGAATCGCAAGAATGCTTTGCAAATGTTGAAGGTGCCAGCTATCGCAGCCATTTGTTCACTATGAATTAGGGAGCTGCTCTCTTTGTCCGCAAATCTAAGTTCAGTTATACATTGGTCCAAGCGGGTTGGTATATAACCCGTAGCTCCAATATGAAGCTAACGATGTATCCTGGATACTGGATTTGTAAACTCCTCATCAATGATCCGTAAATGTCCTCCTTCTCCTATATTTTTTCTGACAAAGTTTACATCAAGTGGGCAGCTGATCTCCACAACAAAACACGTTTTCAATGTGTGGTCCCAAACACCAATATCAGGCCGGCTATGTTTTAATTTGGTGGCAGTTTTTATTTTCAGGTTCCAACAGTATTACTTAGTGCCATCCGTCTCAATATATTCTTCCTCGTTTGTTTTTAATGTTGTTTTCCGAAGTGCGTTCCAGAATGTTCTAGCTATCCCATCATGCATCATGGGGAGGTAGTAGCGACATGGCATTATTTCGCAGCTGGCAACAATGTGACTTACATCTTCGATCTTCTTTTACATACCCTTCATTTATTGTCAGCTGATGGCCCTTCTCTTTTGTGCAGCAGATATTTGGTAGGGAGTTCTTGTTCCTGTATTGCATAGAGATATCCCTCAAGGTGTGATGTCATAAACTTGTCGGAACTCCATACCAGGCTTTTTGAGTGGTTTATCCTCTCTATGGTCTGTGTTTTACGTCTCAAGTATACATGCACAACTTTTTCTGTAAATTGGGCAATTTTTTCATCTTGTTTGAACATTGAATAGGATCTTCCGATTTCTCTGGGTGAGAGATTTATGTCAGGCTTTATTCCATATCTCTCCTCCAGATCAGTCACTATCCTAATGATATTTTTTTCTTCATGCTCATAAACCTGGGCAAGATGGTTGCCAACCTTTTTCCTCTGTTGAAGATGTTGCTTCAGTGTTACTATCCGGGTCTCATATGATGTTAATATGGATTTTAGACCCCGTCAACCTTTCTTACGTGAGAAGTATAGCCTATCCACATCACCATTGATGCTAAAGTTCCCAGTAACACTGAGAAGTTTGCGAGTTCTAAGATCCATCTCACTTAGTTATTGCAATGACCAGTTCAGCAGGCCAAATTTTGGCGTTAGAATTGGCACATCATAAGTATTGTGGGCAATGTATTTGTTGTACGCTGACAGTTCTGATGACCATATTTTCTTTACTCTTCTGAGGTATTCAGTTCTGGTTCTCTCCTTATTTATGGGTCCATCATATCTGACATTCTCATCCTGTCCAAGATATCTGTAGTTGTCACCTGACTGTAGAGCTTGTATCGTCAGGCCTTTCATCTCTAGATTTCTAGAGGAGAGCACATCTCTTCCCTGTTTTACTGCCAAATATGCACACTTGGATGATGTCTGTTGAAAATTGTGTAATGAGCTTCAATTGTTTCTTGATGTCATTGATATTTGGCCCATACAACAAAGAAGAGATGGAAGATACTTCTGGACCCACTTCTTTGTCCACCTTGTTTCCTGAGTAGGTAAGATAGTTAATTTAGTGGGAGAACGAAGAGTAGCTCTGACAAGCTCTCACCATGAAAGATTCCCTTCTGGATCTTATGAGTCTTAACTTGCTCCTTCTCACCTCTAAAATTCAAATCGGTGTACCACTTCTTGGTCAATCTTTCAACAGCAGCTACCAGTGGTTGTGGGACTTTGGCGAACTGTAAAGCCTTAACAATCCACCCATGAGATACACTATCGAATGCTTTTTGATAGTCCAGCCACAACACAATACTGTTACTGCGATTCTTTGTTGTTTTTTCTTGAATCATGTTATTAGTTAGTAGTTGATCGATGCAACCCCACACCTCCCTCTTTCCACCAGCTTGATCAGGTGTTATAATGTTGTTGGTAGCACAGTGATCCTGTAAGAACAGGTTAAGGCACCAGTATATCATTTATACATGATGTTTTGGCAGGCTATTGGGCGGTAATTTTTAGCAAGGGTGGTTTGGCTATTTTTTGGAATGAGGAGAGTAGTGGCAGTTGATAACTATATGGGAGTTCTTGTGTGCCGTTAATGGTTTCTGTAAACAGTCGTATGAGATCTTGCCGATAGAAAGTGAAATTCTTCAACCAGTATCCTGTTATGAGGTATGAGCCTGGTGATTTCCCATTCGACCTTTTCTGTAGAGCTGTTTCCAGTATTGACCCATCTATGTCATATTGTTTTGTCTGCTCATGTTGGCAGTGGTCCTGTTCCAGTTCTTTTAGGCATTTAGTTTTTCTGTTGAATCCGTCATCCGTTTCCCATACAGATCTCCAGTAGCTCACAACCTGTTCTTTTGAAAGGGGTGTCATTTACAGTGATTGAGCTTTTGCCAACGAAGCTGCGATAAACTGATTTAGGATCTCTGTCAAACAATCTATTTAGCACTTGTCGTTTATGTGGTGTTGACTTCTATTTTAGTCTTTCTGTTGTAGCTGTGAGTTGTTATTTTAACTGGTGTAATTTGGTGTTTAAAGTTTAAAATTTTGTTTCTTAAATCGTCTCTCTGTATGTATGTATGCATGTATCTATCTATGTAAATATGCATGTATGTATGTATATATATATATATATATATATATATATATATATATATATATATTTATATATATATATAATTATATATATATATATATATATATATATATATATATATATATATATATATGTATGTGTGTGTGTATGTGTGTGTCTGTGTGAGCGTGTACTGGCACCTTAAAATATTTTGGCCATTGTAGACAGAATGTGAATCCTCGTGTGGCAGTCTGACTACAAGTGTCACCGCTGATTTGAAAACCCGATTACCTGGGACTCTCATCCTTGAGAGGAAGCCGACAGTGAAGAATCTTGAATTGTCGTTACGGTATTTGTCGGGGGGGGGGGGGACAATAGCTAAAGTGAAAGATATGTGTTATGTATTTACTGGCAATCTTACCCTTGTCATTTAATAGTCATTTTTGGTGTACAAGTGTTTGTCACTATAGTCCACAATACATCGATGTTTCTTTTCCAGTCTTTTCATTTTCATTCTATATCTTTAGCCAATGCATGCCATGACTCTGTAATCTTAACACAATATAGGCACTTAGCATATAGCTGCAGCTATTGGTGTCTATGTAAAACCACAGTATCCCTACTTTCGTCATCTCAGGTGATGTATAGGCTGTAGGAGCAACGTTACCCGAGTCACCTCTGCTGTTGTGTTATATGTTGGAGTTGTAATTGTATGGGGTGGGGGTCTTATCTAACTTTTTACTGCTTTATTGAAAAATCACATCCGTGCGTATGCGGATCTTGCAGTTATGGTTGACTTGATGCTGATACGGATATCATATGACAAAATGAAGCAAACATCATATATATTTATATTTATCGCATATATATCGTGGAATAGTCACTAAATTTGTTAGCATCACCTCATAGTTAATATTTATTTCCTCGTGTGAACATTGCCGAGCAACTTTGATCCGTTGATTTAAAAACCACTACTGTAGGCATTTAATGTATTATTTTCATCACATTCATATTCAGGACATTACAATCAATAGGACCGCTACGTTCCCCAATCACCGGGCAAGGATACCAATAACAGCTTTCTGTAGAAATTATTTGATTGTTGCTTAATTTTTAGCTTCAGTAAACTTAATTTAATCTATCAGTCTCAATATGTTCGTTTATTCATTGTTGTAAATGTTGCATAGTATCTGAACATCAATGTTTCACTAACTATTGGCAATGATGTAACTGATAGATATTAAAGATTTGCATAGCCAACGTATGGAGTATGTTACTTTTTTGTTATTGTTGTGTTCTAAGGAATGTAATTGGTGATCATTTTCTACATAGATAGAAGGGCCCTCAAGAGTTCCTGATAGCAGACTGAAAAAGTACATTTTGTTACAAAACCAGTGGGTGATTTGCTAGAACACCTTATTTGCCTATCTAAATTCGGATTTCATCTTAACCCGAAAGTCAGTCCATATCTTATTAACGAAATCTTTTACTCTCAGATTTTCATCACGAGTACAAGGAGTAAGACTTAATTCCAAGCCAAGATTTATTAGGCTAACTCATTCCTCGAATGGCATCGTTCACCTCCTGTTTGAACCAAGGATCATCCTGCCCTCCGGTGACGCATCAACCGCCTTCGCTCGGAGCATTTAAAATCTGAAACTACTCATAACACCTAAAATCAACAGCTTTCTACAACAATATATTTTATGCCACTGATAACACTAAGCCGCATGATATCTTTTCGAACCATATTTTACAGATTTGTAATTTCCATTTTATGGGTGTTAAATTATATTTGTAATAATTATTATTAATTTTCACTTGAGTTAAGTATTCACTTGTCGCTTCTGCCTAGAGTTATAAATATTGTTTGAATGCTACCTACACAGAGCTTAAAATACAGCTTTATATTTCTGCAAATTCTGTAGAGAAAAAATATTATTATTATCATAATTATTATTTGATTTTGTGATTATTTTTGTTAACCTTATTGATCAACGCAACCATGTTGTTGCTAGGCATCCCGATGATTTAATCTATAAATAAAATACTGTTTGCACATTCCCGTTCAAAAATGATTAGCAAACAAGCAATTTGAAATACAGATTTATATTCTCTGAATACAAATGTTGAGGACTTAAATTGAATTAAGCTTTGTCTCTCTTTCAAAGATAACAACATTGTAAATTTCAATTTTATATATTGACTTATACTTTATTTCTCTTAGTGTTTTGTTTTATTACCTGAATTTTGAAAAACATATATTTTCGTTTATGTTTTTTGTTCAACCTTAAGATATCCTTGTATAAACATGATGTTATGGCTACTATTAATTTTGAAATAAAATTATTTATGAATTAAGTAAGCTACGTGAATAAATATTCTATATTTTCCATTCAACTTAAGAAGTTGTTTAAATAATCTTACTTAGGAAGAAATACGATGTGAACAAATTTTGTTAACTGACAATACATCTTTTCAAATTCCATTACTCTATCGAATATGTAATACTCGAATATAATATATCTTACGAATTATTAACAAAAAATTCATAGAGAGGAAAATGTTTTGTATGTAAATTATTATAATCCATATAGCAGGATATCAAACTGAAAACCTAGCACAAGTGTTCACTGCTTATAGCATTTCGATTATTGGAGGTAGTGATGTTCCTGTAATTTGGCATATTTCATAAAATTGGTTTCTTAATATTAATCACAAATCATTGACGTTTGACTGACTATACGTTCGAGAATATCCCTCCAACGAATCAAAGTATTTACAATGGTGATTAGTGCATATCGTCTGAGTTCAGGTTACAAATAAAGTATCCCGCCATATATACAGTGTGAAGCATCTAATACTATTAGTATCAGACTGTATTGTCTGGTATTCAGATTTTCCGTATTTATGTAGGTTAGATAGCAGTACCGCACATTATTTGCTTTTTTCAACAGGAATACGTCTCACTCTTCATATGAAAACGAAAACATCCCGCATATATATTAGTTTATGTGGCGTTTATATTTTCAAACATACACCAACATTCAAAATTAAATACGTTCTTGTAAACCTCCCAAAATGATGTTAAATAAATTACTTAATATATTGTTTCTACTTTAGGCACAAGGCCAGCAATTATCCAGTACATTACTGGTACTTTATTTTATCGACCACGTAAGGATGAAAGGCAAAGTTAACTTCGACGGGATTTGAACTCAAACCGTAAAGGGACGTAACTATGCTAGAAAGCAGTGCGTACAACCCTCTACTGATACTGGCAATTCACTGGTTGTTAGATAGAAGCAAAAGTAATTTAAAAGTATAATATTCAGTGACACTGCTTATACATTCTGCAGATTAAAAAAATATCACCTTGATATACTAAATGTATGATTACAGTATGAGAATGATGGAACAGGGTCTTATATTCTAAAATTACCGCATAAGAAATATGGTTACATGTAGTATACTGGAGTCTAACAATATTTTATTCGAAACTGATAAATATTTCTCTTACGGTATGTGCATGCAACCTTTCGTGTTGATATTTAGACTCTTGTGAAATGCGACTGAAAGGATGTCCAATCGAAAATATTCTTGCCCTAATAAACTTGTTCATATCATATATACAAGCATGATTTCCGTGGTCTTTATTGTATCGTGAAGACATGTCTGCGAAAATATATTTGAGGTTTATAGGGATTAGACACAATACCTCAGAGGTTATTTCATAGCTGAATAATTCGAATGCACTTTAAACGCACATCACAATCTGGAATATATATATATATATATATATATATATATATATATATCATCATCATCATCATCCTCTTCTGCAAATGTGAAATGTGCTAAAGACTTATAGAATCGATTCGCTAATCAATATCATAATGATTATAATTTCCTGAATGCACGTCATAGCATTGATACATCTGTAATTAGATTTGGAAATATAACAAGCCGCTAAACAGAAATACACAAAAAAAAAAAAATTAGAAACATTATATATCATGTTTAGAAAAACAGCGTCAGGTAACCTTCCATATTACAATAAGAGTTATCGAAATTGAGGCGCATCCTTGACATTCCAATCTAATCATCTCATATTTGTCTACGCTGAGGGAATTAACTTAATTCGGAAATGTTTCTGCTGTGATTGAAATATCTTATCAAGTCTAATTTAGAATCAGCATTAACATAAAGCCGTATAAGGTATGATCAGAGGCCGATATATAGAACTGTTCACACAAATCCTCTGAAATCAATGCATTCATTTCTTTATTTTTATTCTTGATGTTGAAATCCATTTCTGTCCTAATAATATGAGTACAAATAGACAAGGATCTTTTGTTGACCGGATTTGACATACCTACACACACATGCACGCACACACACACTCATCCTTTCCGTTAGTCTCCCTATATATCACACTCTCTCTGCCTATATATATATATATATATATATATATATATATATATATATATATATATATATATATATATATATATATATATATATATATATATGTACGTTATTCCGGGTTGAATCGGAGGTAACCACAGTAAGTAAGGTACTCAATACATTGCAGAGTATAAAAGTGTTAATATAGATGAGATTCTACAGGGCTAGAACTGTTTCATTCTTTAGAAATCATCAGGAATCCTGATGATTTCTAAAGAATGAAACAGTTCTAGTCCTTTAGAATCTCATTTATATTAAAACTATATATATATATATATATATATATATATATATATATATATATATATATATATATATATATATATATATATACATACACACACATATATATATCTTTTTTTCTCTCCTTCCTTTTGCTTGACGGCACTGGATGCATCAAGAGCAGCGGTTACAGAAGCATCATTGTGCGTAGAGATCACCAGGTTTTCCAGTGCCCTCCCTCTCAGGTCTTCCCGTGCCAGACACTATGCATCATCCAAAATGATGTCGAGCTTCTGGAGATCTTCCTTAATTATATCCAGCCATCTGCTGTAGGGCCTGCCCTGGTGGCTCTTCCAGCACGTAGCTGCTACTTCGAACGAGAGTACGGTGGAGCCCTGCCTGAAGTCACTGTTAATGGGAATCAAGTCGAAGTACTTCTCGTTCACACGCACACCACTCTCAGCAATGCTATAAAACCGTTGGAAAAGGGTGGTAGTCTTAAAAGACACGCCGAAGACTTCAGAACTTTCCAGAGTGATGCGTGGTTGACCCTATTGAAAGCCGCCTTGAGTTCGACGAAGGTGGGGTAGACGCTACATCCTCTGCAGAAATCCCAATATCTTTCAAACAAGTGTTGGATGGCAGAAATGTGGTCAGTGATGTATCGATTTAGCATGAATAGTCTAAATAACGTCAGTTTCTAATGGTGAGAAGGGCGTAGCTGAGAAGAATCTTGGTGAAAGTTATGATTGTGCTGGAAAAGAGGGGCATACCCCTGTGCTTGTTGCAAGCGAGCATGTCATCCTTCCGTTTACAGACAAGGATAATGATACCACATGTCCAGTCATTTAGGAGCGACTCTGAGAATCACACATGGCTGATGATACGAGTGAGACACTGTATGAAGATATCTCGACTCGTATTTACCTTCTGCGTGGAGACAGTGCAGATTCCAGTGACTTTGCATCTGGCTCTGACTCCGACGTAGGCGACAAGTTCGAGTCTACAAATGCCGTAGAATGCATGTATGTCATCGTTGTTGGTAGAGGTTGCGATCAATTCAGAGTGGTGGAGGATCAAGAGGGTCGAATTTCTCCTTCCAGTTTTTGAGGCTGTCGGTTTCCATGGTGGTACTTATTCATGTGGCGACTTGCGCAAGCCATGTGGAAACAGTTTCACGCGTGATTTAAAGATGTCGCAGTTGTCAGTTTCGATCTTGCTCAGGGCGCAGAAGTGATTGGCGATAGTGCACACGAATGAAAAGTTGATGTTGGATGACTCAAGGCGGAGCTGCAACATGGTGGCAGAGTCCACCAACCGCAGGTTCAGCATCCAAGCCAGCACTTGGTGGTCCCTGTTGCTGAATTGAGTTCCTCTGTATACCAGGCCTGTGGTGACAATGATATCTCGCGGCAGGAGATGATGATGGGGTCAATCACATTCAGTGTGTAGCCGTGATGTCTGTACTAATTCCAGTAATTGATGAGTGTCGGTGATACATAAATTGTTGTAGCCGGACAGGAGTAGCTGGTGTTTCCCAGGGTCCGCAGTGGAAGAGGAGATGGTAGCACAGGCGTCAGTCAGGATGTTCATGAAGTCGTAGGTGTGGCATTTGACCTAAACTCTGTTCGAGATGGTCGTATTAGTAGTCCTTGACAGTGTCGTCTGTGGTGTCTTTAGAGGCTTAAGGAACAATTATAAGTCGCCTTCACGTACCGATGGAGAAAGCCGGTGGACAGCGAACGTTTGTTCACCAGGTCCCAGTTGATGAACAACTTGCAAAGGTGATTGAGCATGGCCAATGTCACACTATAGATGCCCGTCTGGTCTTGAGGACTACACAACATGGCGGTGGTAAATTTGCTGCTGGTAGCCTAAGCTGTCTCAGATAGATATGTATATTTATATCCGAGTCTTCTTACTCTGGAGTTTCGCCTGTTATAAAGAGGCAAAACTCCAGAGTAGCAAGGCTCACTATTCAGCCTTAATGAAATGAATGTATATCATTATCACCATCATAATCATCATCATCATCATCATCATCATCATCATCATTTTCTTCTTCTTCTTCTTCTTCTTCTTCTTCTTCTTCTTCTTCTTCTTCTTCTTCTTCTTCTTCTTCTTCTTCTTCTTCTTCTTCTTCTTCTTCTTCTTCTTCTTCCTGAGAGGGTCGTGGGAGCTGAGTACTCAAAGTAACATTCCAGCGCATCCTGTCAGAAGCAACCGTCTCCAACTGTTCCGGCTTGTTCCATAAACAGCTCTATCTGGCTTGACTCTCTTATCTCCGAGCTACGCACTTTATCGAATAACGTTACTTCAAAGAGGAATCCTATCTCGGCCGCTGGTATTCATGATCATAATCTGTCAGTCATTACACAAAACTTTCATGTCCATGGGAAAAGGTTCGCACGAAAACCAAATTGAAGATAGCGAGTTTGGTTTTTAAGCCTACTCCCCTTCTTCTGGTTACTGAATGCTGAACCTGCGAATTACTGCACCAGACTCCTGCAGTTATTGCATTTAATTCAGCATCCTGCCCTCCATCACTCGGCCCCGCGATACTTGAAATTATCTACCTGATTCAGTTAAAGCCCATTTGCAGATAGAGTGCACTGCACAGATTCCTTGAGAGGACGGGTGTCTCAAAATTCGCAGCACACATATATATATATACATATATATACATATATGTATATATATATTTATATATATATATATATATATATATATATATATATATATATATATATATATATATATATGTGTGTGTGTGTGTGTGTGTGTGCGTGTGTGTGTGTGTGGGGGGGTGGGGGGTGGGGGGGGGGTATATATATGTGTGTGTGTGTATGTGTGTGTATGTATGTGTGTGTATGTGTGTGTGTATGTGTGTGTATGTGTGTGTGTTTGTGCGTGTGTGTGTGTGTATGTGTACATCTACGGTTTTCAAATCTTAATGATATTCGATTCATTTGCAATTATGCAAACAGCCTCTAAGCCATGTCAGGAGAATGTCCCTGTCATTCTTGCTCCGGTGTTGGCATAAAAACAGAAGGCAAACGCCAATGTTTCTGGATTATTACCATTCATCAGTACCGTATACTGTTTCTATGGGAACATAAGTGCAAGAATGACGAGGTCATTCTAATGACATGGCTTAGAGGCTGTTACGCCTCTTTACGGTATAAGTTCAGATACCACCGAGGTTAGTATTGCCTTTCATATATATATATATATATATATATGACAAAAGTAACGAAGATCGCTGGTATAAATACAGAATCCTCAGCGTCTAGCTCATTCAATGAAGTAGGCGAATTGCAGTAATGCAGCTGCAATCGACTGTTCAGAGTGCACACATTTAGTATACTGAAAACCGTTGACTCTGCTTAGTTAGTGATGTATGTAAATATATCATTTCCTGGACGATCGTTTCTGTGTCATATAACTTTACCAATGAAGATATTCCTTCTGCAATCTTCAGAAAATCACGCAAAATCAGTCGGTATCTACGTAATCGGGCTATTACACGTATTTGGCAGCATTGCCCGGATCATACGATACTTCCGTACAGTGTGAGCTAACCCTCAGTACTGGATAAACTATCCAGCAGTTCACGGCAGTCCTCCACTCCGCCTCTAATGGAAAGAGGAATAATTTCTCGCAGACCATAACACGTGATTTTGTTTGTTGAAGTCAAACAAAGGAATCCGGCCCAAAACGAAGAACTCAAACGGCTTCTAGCATATGGGCATACATACTTAATATACATAACGAGGTTCATGTATATATACACATATACAGGCAAAATCTGATTTGTGATACAAAGTTGAATATTCAATACTCAGAATTCAACTTTAGGAAACATAAAATATTGAACATTTTAACCTTATACAGGAATTTCAAATCAATGCACCAATGAGTATAATATATATAAATATATACTAATACATATATGTATGTATTTGTGTATATATATATATATATCTGTGTATATATATTTATATATGCATATATGTATATATACGTGTGTACATGTGAGTATATCGATGGCGTATATATGTATTTACATGCTATTACAGATATCAAACCATTACATTGTATCATAGTTAACTTGTTAACTAAAAACGTATTGAACCATACTTGAATGAATAAATGAAACACTTCTCACGGACTCTTTTATTCATATGATCGTAAGGAGAAATTGGATCTCACAAGCGGGTGGTTAAATATAAATTTAAATAACTATTAATTTAATGCTAATATATTATTTCACACCATTATGCGCAATGGAAAATATCTGAAAATAGACAATGTTTCCTGATTTATGCTTAAATCAATTTAGCGCAATAAAATAGAAATTGACGATACATATGCCAAGGATACATATATCAAGCATTAAAGTATTTTACCCTCAGCAATATTTTATTGTGCTAAATATATTTAAATATGTTATAACTTATATACAATTATCCTGGAAATGATCTTCATATTCTAAAACTTACAACAGTCCTAGTTTTTTTAACCTTTTAAAATTACATAAGTAGTGCGAGGGCCGTTTTATGATATATAAACAAGAATATTTCATTGAGATTTATAAAACATCATTTAGGTGAATTCAGATGTATGTATGTATGTGACTGCATATGCCGATCTGCATGTTTTGACTTATATGTTTACAAAAGCATATGTATTTAGACCTAAATATATTTACATGCTGAAATTATGAATGGTTATACACATATTTCCATTTCCATTAACGAATTGTACTTGCAACTTCCTAACTAGCGGTGGTCTTTCGGGATCTGTAATTCCCTGTTTCTCAAGATTTGTACAAATCTAAACGTGTAGTCAGAGTAGAGCATCTGCCGATTCATCGTTAGTCCAGCATAAATGTTCTCAATTTCCCTAATCTTTAGCAGGATATTTACTTCAAATGTGCAACTTATTTACATTTTGTGCATGCCATCTATTCTCCGTCCCTTATCCAAATGCTTGTATTTTATTGTGGTTTCGACTGGAACATTCTACCATCTTATGTATGCATATGCCTTGCTCTTCAGTGTAATATTTTCATGTTTTTTTCTCAGGACAGTCATTTCTACGGATTGTATTGCATAACGGTTTGGTCAATACATTTTGCCTCGTAACAGGATATCGTCTAATATCATTAAACCACCGCCTATCAAATTACTTCCGATTTGTCCGCACCGGTTGTCACATCTAGTTATTTAGCCTGCATTCCTATATGTGTTGTGCATCAGATAATTCGTTGTTAATTCCTGTTCGTTGATTGCACAATATTATCCTTGAAAATGATAAATGATATACTGCTTGTTGGTCCCAAAAATGTGATTTATAATTTAGGTTAATTCAGTAATTACATCTAATTATATGATTTTTACATGTTTCACTGTTGTTTTTCTTCGACTCTTCTCAAGAGTTGTACATTTTAATGTTTTCATGTTGTTTCGCGAATACCCTGTAAACCGATTGCAATATTTGAACGGATATCTCTATGATTTTTATGATATGTATCTTCAAAACATATCATCAGAAAAATGTCCAGTTATTTACCTAAGATATTAATTGTGGCATCATCTTATATTTCATTAATAGTCTCCCACACCTTATGTACGACTGCTCGATGAAGATATTTATATGGAGACTGTCGTCTGCGTTTGTACATGAACAGATAATATTTAGCTAAAAGTTATTGTAGCTAATTCTCTCCCTATAAGTTCTATGTATTATTCAGGTCTGAATATTGACAAATGACTGAAAATATTTTAGCAGTTGAAACAATAGAAAGAACTTTTCATATGCGTTATTGGAAGGTAGCCGACATTATTTTGTGTAACATCGATATTACTTAACTATATTGTTATTTTACGGATTTAGAACTCTTAATATGATATGCAATCTTATAACAATTCATTGAAGTCACTTGAATATATGATGAACAGTATATATAGTGATTTGTATGAAATATGGCTTTTAGTCTGAACATAGCCATTTCTCTTGGCCCCGTTTTATAAAATGATTAAAAAAACGTTTACGTGAAAGCATTCGATCCTTCCAACGGAAATGTTGCATTTAACGTTTCTAAAGTTACAAGAAATTATATTACAGCGGATATAAAAATAAAATAATTAAAAATGGATTATACAATTTATAAAAATCTATATATATGATTCTAATTTTTTTTATTGAGAACTATGTTATTATTTGGTTTCATTTCCAAGTAGATTATGACTGTCGTAATGACACAAACTATTTGACAAGCTGTATTGCAATCATTAAAGTAGAAACTATATACACAGTAAGATATATGGTCGGAGGAAAATGTTATATACGTTTAAATTGTCTATGCTTGATTTTAATCTCCCTACCAAACAATGTTTTGAAAATATCAATACATTTCTTATATTTCATTCAAACAATTATTCATCATTTATATAGTAACAACAAACGGCATTTAGTAATTCAACTAGGCATGTTTGAATTTGTAATATATTACAGTAAGTGGCAGCTATTAGAGAGAACGACAGTGAAAAATAAACATAAATGGTATAATAAGTGGAGGGAATATAGAAAATATTACTCGGATGGAAATTTAATTTTTGAAGAACTGGAAATTAAGAATTTAAATTGGGTATTCTTGTTACAGCATTATAAAAGATAATGACTGTTTTTATATGAAATGATTTAGTATATCATTTTACGTAGACAACACAATTAAGTGCACGAATAAATACAGAAACATCGTGTTCAATCGTTTATAAATGACTGAAAAATGCATGTAAGTTAATATATATTGTAGAATAATTTTTATTCAAACTTTCAAAAATGTACGTTCAAATATTTATTTTTTGATATCTCATAGAAATTACTCGAAAGTAATATATTTTCGAATATGTAGATGCACACAAACGCAGACGTATACTTTGTCTCCCTCACTTTGTATAAACATGCATATATACATACACACACACACATACACACATACATACACACACACACACGCACACACACACCCACACATGCACATACACACACATATATATATATATATATATATATATATATATATATATATCGGTAAAAGGAAAAGAAAATGCTGACAAATTGTTCCCAGTGAAAAATAGTTTACTTAGGAATAAGTAAAAATTAGTAATAAGTATTGGTTGTATTCAGTTTTAGTTTTAAGTTTTTACCGGTTGCGCATTTCTAATGCTTTTCAAAAATAATTTTGAGATAGAGCGCCCGTGATGTTTGCTCTAATCTGATTAGTTTTGGAAATTCTACCTGTTTTTTATGTGAAAAAAGCGGCTCCAGAGGTATTAAAATAAGTTTCACGCCAATTCGTGTTGCAAAAATTCTTGTGGTCAAAACAATTTTGATCGGTCGGTAGAGGTCACGTGAATGTGAAAAATTGATTTTGCACCCAAATATAGGTTTGTCGAAGAGTGTCCTTTTTCGCCTGATTGAGAAGTCACTGAAAAATAAGTATTTTAAGACAAATATATATGTGTGTGTGTATGTGTGTGTAGTAAAGAGGTTCATTGTTGTGATAATGGTCAGTAGGGATGTGTGTGTGAATTGCAGTCATGTTGAAAGATCTACAGTTCAGGTGCCTATTAGACAAATATGTGTGTGTGTGTGTGTGTGTGAGTCCCTCTATAAAGAATACTATTTTGATGCGTTGTGGGAGTTCAGTGTGGTAATTATCTGCTACACACACACACACACACACACACATATACACACACACACATATTTGTCTTAATAGGCACCTGAACTGTTGACCTTTCAACATGACTGCAATTCACATACATATCCCTACTGACCATTATCACAACAATGAACCTCTTTACTACACACACACACACACACACATATATTTGTCTTAAAATACTTATTTTTCAGTGACTTCTCAATCAGGCGAAAAAGGACGCTCTTCGACAAACCTACATTTGGCGCAAAATCAATTTTTAACATTCAAATGACCTCAACCGACCAATCAACATTGTTTTGACCACAATCATTTTTGCAACACGAATTGGCGCGAAACTTATTTTAATACCTCTGGAGCCACCTTTTTCACTTAAAACAGGAAGAATTTCCAAAACTAATCAGATTAGAGCAAACATCACGGACGCTCTATCTCAAAATTATTTTTGAAAAGCACTAGAAATGCGCAACCGGTAAAAACGTAAAACTAAAACTGAATACTAACCAATACTTATTATTAATTTTCACTTATTCCTAATTAAACTATTTTTCACTGGGAACAATTTGTTAGCATTTTCTTTTCCTTTTACCAATATATCACAACTTGTGTGCTACACCTCTATTCTTTTATATATATATATATATATATATATATATATATATATATATATATATATAATTATTCAGTAAAATGATAGATGGCCGGATTGGTGACATTCCTTCATAGATTTATTTCAGCCAACACTATGTATATTTCAGTCGTCAGGTTACGAAAGATTCTGGTCTCATCATAGGATGTATATTGCAGAATAGATATATAATAAAGGAATAAAGGTAAACACAATCCAAGAGGCTATAATGAGAGAAAGTAGAAAACAAATGTTATTGACAAAAATGCGATCAAGAGGGCCAGTTGTTGACAGTTTGGATGATCGCCTTCGAGTTCATTCTCGCATCACCAACAAGATTCAACATCAAAGAGTTGTATAACGTCGAGTGCTTTTCCTAATATTTCATATATATATATATATATATATATATACATATATATATATATATAACAGAGTGAGAGAAATATGTTATTGTAACTACTATTATAAGCAATGTGATATCATGAATATTAAATGTGTGTATTCTCAACAACGTCCTGATTAACACTTTCCATTCTGAGAGTAATTATCATTCCCATAAAGTGTGTATTTATGGACGAGCGATTCAGTTTAGAGGAGCTGGAAAAGTTAAAATGTTTAAATTCATTTTCCCAATGATAATGACTAAAATAATCTTTAAACACTACAGTTAGGACTTGAGAAAATGGGATAAAGTATCTTTGGAAAAGAACAACAAAATGTGAACGAACCAGAAAGCAAGGAATTGAGTCGCCCTTCTCACAAATGCCAGGCGCGTACATTATTCCTGTCAAACATGTATCACTGGTCAATTTTTACACCTTTTTAAAATATTTTAAGCCTGCTGCCAGAAGTGTAATCATCTCATCGACGGTTATATTAGTTGTTAGGAAAACTACATTTTAAAATGTATATATATATATATATATATATATATAAAATTATTTGATAAGAAGAGATAATAGACAAAAATATAGCTATTATTTCTTCAAAATCCCGGCTGTACAGTTTAGCTGATCCATATGCAACAATTATGCATTATAGATATGCACCATCCTTGTGAATCAAATCAGCTAGTCAAGGAACACCTCAGCGAATAGGACTGTTCTCCAGATGGGTTTGCAGTAAGTGAGAACATCTCTATAGACAGAGGGAGGAATTAACATGTGATATATCGGACAAAGAAAAGGACTGATTCCCTTGTAGCAAGTGAAAATATCTCAGAAAGCAAATGGAGAAATTAATATATGAATAAAGAGGTCACAGGCGGGTCGTAAAGTAGACAGAAAGTGACTATCGTATTTGCTATAGAAAGCAGTTAGTACACTTTCTGCTTACCTCGACCATAGGGGAGTTTGAGACAATATAATAATGAGAAACATATATATTTTATTTCACATGTATGCGAGCGCGTGTCGTGTCAACCTTACCCAGTGTTGCTCGATGATTGAGAGAGCTAAAATAATCAAAATAACTAAAATGACTCGATAATGAGAGCTATATATGCAATTATAATATGAGGAAATAATACACAAAAATAAAACTATTTTTTCTTCAAAGTCCCGACTGTACAGTCTCGCTGATCCATATGCAAACATTATGCATTATAGAGATGCACCATTATTGTGAGGCCAATCAGCTTGTCAAAGAACACCGCAGAGTTAAGGAATGTTTCCCCAGACGCGTTTGCAGTAAGTGAGAATATATCTATAGGCGGAGCGAGGAATTAAGATGTGATACATCGGTCAAGAGAAAGGACTGTTTACCTTATAACAAGTGAAAATATCTCAGAAGGCGGGGAAAAATAAAATACACAATACAGAGATCACAGAGGGTTAGTAAGGTAGACAGAAAGAGATGATCGTATTTGCTATAGAAAATCGTTACTTCGACCATATATATATATATTCCTGTGTGTATATGTGCCTGTGTGTGTGTTTGTGTATGTATGTGTGTGTGCGTGTTTGTGTGTGTGGATGTATGTGTGTGTGCATTATGTGTGTTTAGGATGATCATTTTAAGGCAGTTTCACATTTTTTGTACCTGATAGGTCTGCAATTACATGTGATCAAACAATCGAGATTTTCATTCGATCATCCTAAATGGCTGATTATTCCACAGACTCATAATTTGTAACTTTATTCTCGGGGTGATTCACCCTATTACAGTGTCGGTCGAGGTTGGACTTTAAATATTTAGCACAGTCCATCTAATAGGCTTCTGAACATTTCTTTCTATCAAATCTCACTCACAAATCACAGATCAAGTTTCCATACAGTGAGATATATCCCGGTAAATTTATGATTGCAAATAATTCTTAAAACTTCGACCATACTGCGTCCACTTTGATGAAACTTATAAACCAATGATATGCACTACATTTAGCTTTATGTTCATCTGATATTAAGCATTGTGGAGATCTACAAAAGTTATATAAAACACACTATATTATTCCATTACTTTATAATTTCATGAATTTCCTTAGATGGTAGGATCATGTTAACGAATCCATCAGCTGATGCTTAACAGTTGGAATTTATTACTGAATATAATTGGTAATTATTTTAGAAATCTAATTGAAATATATAAAATTTACACAAACAAGAATGATTTCCACCTATGATCATTTGAAATGTTGATAAGACGGAGAAGAGAAAGAAAGAAATTGTCGGGAAACCGGAGAGCTGAACACAAGGAGCGTTATAAAATGATTTGTGCTAAACTCATGCAAGCTCCATAAATATTTTTAAACTGACTGCCATTTGAATAGTAAAACCCACAAATAAATGCAACCTATATAATAAGCTGTGCCACAGTACCACTAACAAATGTTAATCAAACTGCTTGTACGACTGAGAATTTATGCTACATGAATATAAACAGTACGATTCAGCTATCCTCCATCTCGGTTAATTTAAAAACGAATATTATTCAAACTCTCTTAGCAGATCATAGCATGTCCTACATGTTCTGATTGATCTCTAAACTCTCAATTTGGCCTCTGGAAATGGCCATATTATACATTTCTATAAAATGAAGTCTGTTTGCAGAGAGAAAGATAGATAATGGAATACTATATTAGTTATTCATAATTTTTATTATGGACCTGTCAACGTCATGCTTAGAGGGTCTTCCGATAAAACCTATATATATATATATATATATATATATATATATATATATATATATATATATGAATAAAGTGGTCCTTCATCAGTGATCTTCCAACCATCATCGGTATTTTTTCGCTTTAAAGACCATATACCTCCGATTGGTGCGAGCAACGGCTAAAGAAAGTCGTTGGGACATGTAAATAAAGGGAACAGCGAGAGTGTAAACAAACAAAGATGGTGAAGCAACGAAAACTGAGGAAGAACGAGTCAAGTCCCAAATTTCCATGAATATAAGTTCGGTGAAATCGTGAACGAGAGAGAATAAAGACCATCAAACCTGGTTGAAATGTGAGCAAGGAAGGAATTTCGCACAGGTCTAACGGGAGGAAGAAGGGGTCTAGTCCGTGAATTCGGTGAACATAAGTTCTGTGAAATCGTTGACGAGAGAGAGAATAAAAGGCGAACCGGCCTGGCCAAGCGTGCGAAAGAAAATAATTACGCACAGGTCAAACGGGAAGGAGGAGGAGGAGAGTTAGTAACAGAGAGTGAGTGAGTGAAGGGTGAGGAAGCGGCTAATAGAGAGAGTGACTGTTAGAGAGGGTAAAGATAAAGAGAAAGAGGAAGCAGTAAGAACAAAATAGACGGGTCACAGCGGGGGGACAAATATGTGTAAATATGAAAATAAACGTGCTGCGAAGTTGCAAATGGGTTACATATGAATAAAGTGGTCCTTCATCAGTGATCTTCCAACCATCATCGATATTTCTTCGCTTCAAAGACCATATACATCCGGTCGCTTCGAGCAACGTCTAAAGAAAGTCGTTGGGACACGTAAATAAAGGGAACAGCGAGAGTGTAAATACACAAAGATGGTGAAGCAATGAAAAGTGAGGAAGAATGAGTCAAGTCCCAAAATATATATATAATCAAGGTTTAGCAAATAGAGAAAAAGTTTTAATATAAATTTTAAAACGTTCGCTGTACTCACTATATGTACACTTACCGCGATTTCCAACTCACTCAACAAACATTACGAATTACCGGAGTATATTCCTAATTAAACGTTCGGGGTGCTCACTATATTGTATTGTGTGGATAATTGGTTGTATTATATTATATGATAAAATAGTAAACATCTCATTCCCAAAACGATCGTTTCAATATAAGATGTGTACATGTTGGTTGAAATTATTCCAAGTTATGTAGAAGCTTGTGTTAGATCAATGGATTCTTATGCAAGGGGCCTTTATAAATCTTCAGTGGGTACCCACTAATGTTAATATTAATAACTAAATCAACATCAATATTTAGCGATAATCACCATCAGTGCTAGAAGTAACTGTTAGGTTGTAAGTCCACCAGTTCAAAAGAAAATATCACACTGTACCCAAAATGGAAGGAGCAGGCTAATATACACGCAAATCTTTGAACTCTGACAATCCTCGCGCGAAGAACTCAATATAGGGTATGAAAAAATAAATATGTTTGCACTGTTTAAGGACACATAGAGATATATTCTCAGGCAAAATAACAGACATGAGATACAGGAACAAACAATCAATATTCCTATATATATATATATATATATATATATATATATATATATATATATATATATATATACATTGACTCACTCACTCTCTGCTACTCCCTCTCCTAATTCCTCCCGTTTGACCTGTGCGAAATTCTTTCCTCACACACACTTTGACCAGATCGGTTGTTCTTTATTCTCTCTCGTCTACTATTTCATAGAACTTATGTTCACTGATTTTAGAGACGTGACTCGTTCTTCTTCCCGTTTGACCTGTGCGAAATTCTTTCCTTGCCCACATTTCGACCAGGTTTGATGGTCTTTATTCTCTCTCGTCCACGATTTTCACAGAACTTATGTTAATCGATTTCAGGGACTTGATTCCTTCTTCATCACTTTTCGTTGCATTACCATCTTCGATTGTTTACAGTCTCGCTCGTTCCCCTTATTTACGTGTCCCAAAGACTTTCTTTAGCCGTTGCTCGCACCAACCGGAGGTATTTGATCTTTAAAGCGATGAAATACCAATGAAGGTTGGCAGATCACTGATGAAGGACTAGATTTATTCATATATATATGTATATATATATATATATATATATATATATATATATATATATATATATATAAAAGAGAAGAATTTAAAATACTCCATTCTTTGGACAAAACTTCGGAACTGTGGAATTTACCGCAACTCTAGTATATCAAATAACTGTCCGCTCTGTACAATGGAGACTCTGTTGATTATTAATAACTATGAGACCCTAATTAAGAAAAACAGTGAATTATTCTCTAGGTACCTCCATAAAGCTACGTCCAATTGTTTAGCCTCCCATAAAAAAAGAGACTATAACACTAAACCATTAATAACTTGGTTACCAGGAATATATAATCAACATGGAAAAACATTAATGGCCTTTAATATTGCTTTATATTGTAGCTATCTATAGAAGAAATAAAGCTCGAACGAATGACACTTGTTCAATAACATGCCGGAACACTGATACACATAACTTTATTTTATTAACTTTGATCAATACCATCATTTTGTTATTTCTTTATTTCTATATCTATCTTCCTATCTATGCTTTAACATTTAGTTTAATACCCAATCCTTGCATCTTTACGGAACATATCTATAACTGTGAAATTTTAATGCATTTTTGAGCTCTTTTAAATGTAAGTTTACTACTCAATCCATACATCGTTACGGAACTTATAACTGTGAATTTTTAATGAGTTTTTGATCTCTTATTTATAGTATAATATAATATAGGTATATGTATATATTTTTTTTTAAATATATTTACTGCATTTAGAAATCTAAAATCTAAAACAGATTCAAACTTATATATAAATGTGAATTTTCGCTGCGTTTTTTATCACTTATTTATAATATAATGTATTATAATATGTATGTAATTATATATGTGTAATCTATATACATAATCGTTGTAATGTATGATAATATGTATGTAATATAATATAATGTATTATAATATGTATGTAATTATATATATGTAATCTATACACATAATCGTTATTTAAATATTTCTAACAATAAATATTTCAGAAGCTTTATATACCTAATATGTTGGTATCTTCGTTAAATAATAATTAATACATTTACACCCAGTTATATATAGGTGTATATTTAACCTTAACATGCCTCAATCTATTATTTTATTTTATTTTTATCTTCGTCGTTATTATTTACCTAAAATATACTGTCTCATTAATATATACCTAATATGTTGGTATCTTTGTTAAAGTTTAAATTTAGGAAAATAATCAACAGTATAATATTTCATCACAGCTTACGTTGGTATCTTCGTTAAATAATAATTAATACATTTACACCCAGTTATATATAGGTGTATATTTAACCTTAACATGCCTCAATCTATTATTTTATTTTATTTTTATCTTCGTCGTTATTATTTACCTAAAATATACTGTCTCATTAATATATACCTAATATGTTGGTATCTTTGTTAAAGTTTAAATTTAGGAAAATAATCAACAGTATAATATTTCATCACAGCTTACAATTAAGGACAAAATGAAAACACACACACACATAGAACAAACAACCAACCAGTAACAGTAAATACACAAATAAATAAGCAAATATAAACACACGCAGACACCCGGATGTAACACATGCGCACACTAAGCACGCAGCACACACAAAAACAAGATGGCGTAGGACAGAACAAAGGAGAGGCACAAACACAAAGAAAATAATCCCCAGTCACTGAAGAAGTCACAGAATATGTGCCGTAATTACTTTGACAATATATGAACAACGGTCCGGTTATGGAACCAACCAACCAACTGGATATTTATAAATTCTTAAACTTTATAAATTCTTAAATTTATAAATTTAATATATAATAAATTGGAGTGAAAGTATCTGGTACGTGTGTTTCTTATGGGCAACATGACCCTCCCGAAGTATAACAATATCGGTTTCAACACACGTTTTCAAATAAAGAATCTTGCTAAACACATTCAGAAACAATATATATATATATATAGGGATTTTAATGTCCAGTCCACTAGAGGTTACGATACCTATATGTATTAATATATATATATAGGGTTTGTAACGTCCAGTCCAGTTACGGTAGTTTCACCAAGTTGAACACCCAATATATACACACGTATTGGGGAAGGATGTGCATGGAAACATACGACTAAATATTTCTGACTATACGAAAGAAGAAAGGTAATAATTATTAAAGAGTGGGAATGGGCACTGAATAGGCAGTATCGTCAGAGCCATCGGGCAATATGCTTAGCAGTATAGATTTATGGCCCTTTATGCTCTCATTTCAAATAAGGCCGAAATTAGCTTTGTCTCTCATCCTTACGGGTTCGATAAAATAACACACTTGGGTCGATTTAATCGACTTTGCCCTCCCAAAATATATTGACCTTGTGCCCCAATCAGAAATCCTTATTAAAGAGCGGAGTGATTGACATTTAACGCTAAAAGTAAGAGGGAAAATTTCAAGTTTATTAGATTAACTGAAAAGAAAACAATTGTACGAAACTTAGTCACTTGAAATGCATGCATAATGAGCAAAATATCATCAAATCCCTAGTTAAATGTTTGGAAGTGTAGACTACGTTCCATAATGACGGACTGGACCTGTGCAAAATACATTGTTCATTTTTCTGTTAAAGTAAGAAGGTCCTGGGTTTCAACAAAAAAAACAGTCTTGTTCGTGATTTTGATGTTGTAATATAAACGTATTGCACATCAGTGAATAAATTGCAGGATGAATATGACAGTATACCGGCAACTTTCATATTCAAAATAGCCAAATTCGAAAAATATTATGTACTTCTGCAAAGTATAGTAGGCATGCTAATACAATAAAGCACGGACACAAGGAAACACACAGATCGGATTTCATATATATATATATATGTTCCTATTTACCTCACTGTGATTGTGCGGGTATGTGTTTGTGTTTCTCACTGTCTCTATGTATATTTGATTTTCATTGTGTCATAGTTAATTCGATGCTTATAAATAGTCTATTTCTAACAGAGCCATTTTATCTAAACCTCCATATGTGTAGGCAATCAATATTTTAGAATTGCATAGCTCAGCTAAAATTGAATGCAGTTTTAGTAACATCGAAATGTGCATTCATATCTATATTTATATCATATCGTATAGCCAACTACTTCAATTAGATAGATCTATCGGACTTGAAAACTAAAGTAACACGTTTGACATAAGCATTAGAATGATTCTCGCAAACTCGGTGCAATAAAGTGATGCAAATATTTTATGGATATTATTGATTTTTCTATACTAATGTCCAAAGCTTCCGAAGAATGAGACAACCGTATATACTTAGTTATTTGAAGAAGTGGGGTAGTATAACCTCAATTATCAATCTGAAATGACACAATCGAGATACTTTTAAAAAATAAGATCAACAGTGTAAATAAAACAATAAATATCCATATATATATATATATGTATTTATTTACATACAGATGCTTATATATATATATATATATGTGTGTGTGTGTGTATGTGTGTTTGTGTGTGCGTGTGTGTCCATATGCAGTCCTATAACCATGTGCAAGGGTATTTCTGTTTGCATAAACCTGCAATAAGCAGTTAATTAAAAGTGTGTTAATTTTAAACAGTAATATGTTTTAAATTCATTGATGGTGACTGGGTTTTGCTATTGGGTTTCCATGCTCGGTGAGAATTACAAGCTGAACGCTTAATTTGATGGTGTGACTCATTTTTTCCGTGTAATCATTTGAAGTATATTTCGTTGATATATGCTTTCTGGAAATTGTGTCTGCTACCATGATATTTATCTTAGAGATCTCTAGGAGAAAATGTCATTTTATCTAAATCATATTATCATATTAGATTTTCATATTTCATATGAAAGAGCTTTGAGTGTTTCATATTTTGGATTATAAATGACGTTAAGTATTTTTCGGCGAATAAAGATCATACAAGGAATATTGAACTAGTTTCGTTGTTGTTACCACGTGAGTTACAAACGAAACGAAATTTAATTTCGTTTCGTTATTTGTTTTTATCGTCTCCGTTGAACCGGTACGTACTCACACTCTATGCAAATTAGTCTGCCCACTACTAATTTTCATAGAAAAAGCATATAACGATATGTGTTTTTACGATTCTCCAGAAAGGCCGGTAGATAGGTAAATATTGCTGATGAGTTGTAACAACAACGAAACTAGTTCAATATTCCTTGTCTGGCTTTCTGGAGAATAGAGGAAAGGTGTTTCCTCAAAAACCAGTATGAATCTAAAAACCGGTTTGTCTGTGTGTTTACATACAGAATAGCTGGATACTCACAGTAAAGTAACCAGTGAAAGACTTGGTACATCTACATATGTATACGTGTGTGTATTCATATGCATACTAGTATTTCAGTATACATATATGGATGTACATTTTTAACTTAATTGTTTAAGCGTCAGTCATACAAAAGTGAGTTACAAACGAAACGAAATTTAATTTCGTTTCGTTATTTGTTTTTATATATATATATATATATCATAAAACATGTCTATAGAATCACAAGATAAAATATATACTATTTCCTCTCCCAATTAGCATAATTAACCATATAAAAAATCGAATAGACCAGGCTATAAGAATGAGGCTTCTATGAAGAAATCTCCGACAAATAACCGAAACATATATATATATGTGTGTATGTGTGTGTGTGTGTGTATTTTTACATTCATATATTTTGAAATGTCTTTATCGTGTTCTGTATTTAGTATCTTTGTTTTGTGAGTATACACATATCAGGTCTTTTAAGATACAAGATTCCAAGTTTTGGGAAACTTTTTGCTGAGTTGATGAATTTCCTTCGCTGAAAATCAAATTCTGCTATAGGATGAATATATAGTAGAAGTATGTCTCGATTTATTTGTAACATACTTCAGTTCCCCCTCGGCTGAAGGCGATTAAAATTTATGATATCTTAATGTATGGAAATATATAGTACGATATATTGATGATGGAGTATAAGATATTGTTGAAGTAAAAATCAATATTTAAACAATGGCTATGACAAATATACTTATTCACAAAACACCGTTTTAATACAGGAAAATATATACTGCCATTATATATTTCAAACTTTTGGAATACAGGAAGTAAGCACATAAAAAATAAATATAATACAATCATGATATAACCAATGTATATTTTAGAAACTCTCATATATAAATGTTTGTCTTAACCGACGGAAAGAACGTCTAGTGAAATCTACTTCAGAATCTGGATTTCTACACTACAAAGTATTTTCTAATGCGTGGTTTTTTATGAGGGTGTTTCATTCAGGTATATCTTACAATTCAGATTTTCATTATAGATGGGTGTTAAATAGGCCCAAACTAGTGATTTCGATTTTCGTCGAGACATATATATTCAACGATGCTTAACACGTAACCAAAGCCTGTTAAGGAAAAAGTAAGCACATCGCCCATCATCAGCAAATCATTATATTGAGTTGATTCCAACTACCCAGACAATCGTCTATCTGCCTCTCTTTCTGTATACTTAAAGGGGGTTAGGTCACTCTAGGCATGGCCAAGCTACTTACTCATTCATATTGCAAGCTCTATTAAAATTCTACTCATTGAAAGTTGAGGAAAAATTCGAAAGAGTGGAGATCTGACGGAATGACTAGCGACTTTTCAAACAACAGAATGACATATGTCCAATGGAGCCAAATTTTCAAACAGATATTTTGCAGGGGTTCTCTTTGACGTTTCAAAAAAATATAATAGCATTTGTAGCATGTGCATCGAAGCATAAATCTTTGAGAGTGACACATATATAAAATACAAGTTTTTAACGAATAAATTTCAATGTACGCTTAAAATAAAAAATAAAAATTACTAATTGATATGTGTATATATATATATATATATATATATATATATATATATATATATATATATATACATGTGCGTGTGTATATATATATATTAATATATATATATATATATATATATATATATATATATATATATATATATATATATATATATATATATATATATATATATATATATATATATATATATATATAAAGATATATATATATATATATATATATATGTACATTTTCGCAACAAATTGAGGAATCACTCTGTTGTTTACAGACATGGGAGAAATATGCCAACAAATAATGAACGACAAAATGTCGACTTTTGCCCAAGGATTGTCTACTTTCTATTTAATCTAAGGTTTGAAATAAAGAAGGAAGGGTGGTAGAAGTGAAGGGAGAATGGGCGGTGTACGCTGGAATGAGAGAACGAACGATAAACAAAAGAACTAGGTGGTGAGGAACCAACTAATAGAATGAAGAATAAGCTAGTGTCACGCATGTATAAATCAAAGTAGTTTATCAAAAGGAACCGTGTGGCGTTATATCATTCTACGTATATATATATATATATATATATACATACATATATATATATATATATATATATATATATATATATATATATATATATATATATGTGTGTGTGTGTGTGTGTGCGTGCGTGTGCGTGTGTGTGTGTGTGTGTGTGTATGTGTGTGTGTGTGTGTACATATTTAAAGGGGGAGAGTGGGACGGAGAGAGGAGGAAAAGGGCAGGGAATGGAGAAAAAAGAGACAGACAGAAAAAAATGAAAATGTTCGAAGATTAATGATTTCTTTACAAATCGGATTATATAGGAAAATAATAATACAGATTTGACAAAAGAACACCCAATGTGTAGGTATCATAAATTGATGTTATGTGTATAGGAGACAACGAAAAAATCATATTCACATCAAACCGAATGTCTTTTGAAATTGACCGGTTTCGCTTAAGCAATTTTTCAAATATGTTTTCATCTCTAGTGTTGTAAGTTTACATTTGTAAAGTTATGTTTATTAAAATAGGGATGCAACTGTTTCTACCTTTGCCCGTCATGTCGAAGAAAACACAATCCTTAACTAGGGATGTGTTTCTGGTCTGAGAAGGTATAAAAGTTGTGAGTGCAAAGAGTTCAGCTTTGGCCTAAATTTTACTAAATATAACTTTTCTTTGCCAATGCGCTTTTCTGTTGACATTGACTGTCAATATTTGTACAATGAGAAGACATGGACACTCGGCAAAATGTGCTTTCCACGTTCCTCTATATGTTGTTGTATCGAGATGAAAACCGCAGTTAACTGTCATTCATAATTCGAGTGTTAATCCTCTTTGCCCAATGTAGATTTCAAGGCAACACTTACATGTTATAATACCTATTCTATTCTCTGAATTGCATGAAAAGTTATTTTTAGTTTTTAAAATGGAATCCTTTTGAAATGGAATTCTTGCCCTTCTAATAAGTGGCTGGAATTTTTTCACTTGAAGTGCTAACTTTCCCGTTTACAGTTTACATATGTTAATACGTTTTCAGTGACTTAGGCTGTCATATTTACTTTTCATAATTGTGTATTTTTGTAAGTGGTTTTTAATTCTTTAAATGGACAGATAGCTTTAGATATGTGTGTGCGCAGATTACTGGCTCTTTGACTATCAATGTGTAAATGTAGGGAGAAACGTGGAAACCACGGTGTGACTCCTCATGGTCCTATTTTGAAAGTAATAAATTGTAATTTCATGCACATCTCATAAACCTTTAAATAAAATAACACCACTCTTAAATTTGTGACAAGTGTCATATATGGTCTCCCTTCCTTTTTTTTTGGGGGGGGGGTGCTTGGGTATTAATTTATTTTTGCTTTTTGAATACTATTATAGATTAGATTCTGCGGGTATTTTTCTTCTTATGAATGTTTGTTTCACCTCTTCTAGTCTCTGGTATTTTGTCCTGAGTTGAGACTAGTGTGCATATTTGCTTAGCTTAAGTTAAGTGGAATATTGGCGCGGGTGTGTGTTGGATAAGAAAACCTAAAAAGAGATATTTTCGAGAGTCGGTCTGTTTGGAACATATATCAGTCTCTAGCTTATTGTTTTATATTTTCAGTAGTATGTGTAAAGTAGCCTTTCGTTGCTGATATCCGAAGTAGATTGGATGTTAGGGTTCTTTAGTGAGCGTTTGGAATATATTTATCTCTTTAGGATTTCCCCTCCTCAGTATGAACATTTCAACGAGGTATCTTTTCTCGTTGTCTGAAGTTATTCAGATAAATCTGCAAAGTTTGTTTCTAGATGTATAATCCATTATTTACAAAGACTTAGTTACGGTACAAATTGTAATCATATGGATGTTGTTGCTAGGCATCTTGGTTGAATATAAAGTAGCTATTTACTTTGAATAAATTGATGACATATCTGCCAATGCGGTTTGCTAGCGCATAGGAATATGAGTCCAGGCAGTATTTGATTGGCACGATTCTGTAGTAGTGGGACATCTTACTATTGAAGTTCACGCTAACTAATGTAACCATATAGGTACTTCAGGTTATTTAATTTAGTAGACGGTTGAATATATCTAGATCATCGCGTATGAAGCTTCGGATGTATTTGAGGTGTGGTTCTAGCACGATGTATAGAAGTTTCTTAGATGATGTGTATCACAAATTGCGTTTGCTATGATCGGCCTTAGATTTCAGTTAACTTGAGCGGGTTTTATAGAATCGGTTTTCATATGTTTCTTGTTTCATCAATCAGTTCATTATTGTGCAAATTCAGTATCCATAGATATTACTTGTTTTACTTCTGAACTAGGTGAGATCCAAATCGGTTAGACAGTTTTGTAATGGGCGCAGTACATCAGTGCATTGTTTCATCACATTAAACATGTTGTATAATTTGGCGTTTTCATAGTATGAAGTGTCCTTTACAAAAGGCGTGCCAAACATGCAGCTCTTTACAAGCACACCCGAGCCTCGCACAAACGTTTTAAAGTGCGAACAAGTTTTAACTTCATAATATAAAATCTAAAAAATGAGTTGTAATGTGTGCAATTAGTTGTCATGTCTGGCCATCAGACAACACATATGTGACACATATGGCACTCGGGGGACCTTCTGTTAAACATGCCTAATCTAGACTATATCTTAACCTGTAATCAATGTTCATTTCTGTTGCACCTCATTTCTCCCCCTCTCTCCCCTCTCTCTCTCTGTCTTCCCCCTCCCCGTCTCTCTCTCTCTCCCTCTTTATCTTTGGGCTTACCTTACTCATATATATGTATGTTTCTGTATGTCAGATTTAAACTTATAATGATTGGATTTATATATATATATATATATATATATATATATATATATATATATATATATATATATATATATATATATATATATATATATTTAAAAAGATAGAGACGTGACACACGAGTTGTGATATATTAGTTAAAATGAAAAATATGCCGACAAATTTTTCCCAGTGAAAAATAGTTTAATTGGGAATAATTATAAATTAGTAATAACTATTAGTTAGTATTTAGTTTAATTTTAAGTTTTTACCGGTTGCGCGATTCTTATGCTTTTCAAAAATAATTTTGAGATAGAATGCTCGTGATTTTTTCTCTAATCGGATCAGTTTTGGAAATTCTACCTGATTTATGTGAAAACAGTGGCTTTGGAGGTATTAAGATTTGGTTGGTTGTTGATTATCATGTGATAAGCACTATAAATTTCGCGCCAATTCGTGTTGTAAAAATGATTGTAGTCAAAACAATTTTGATTGGTCGGTAGAAGTCACGTGAAGGTTTAAATTGATTTTAGCGTGAACTGGATTCGCGCAAAATGCAGGTTTATCGAAGAGTGTCCTTTTCCGCTTGATTCAGTTGCAGTCATGTTGAGAGGTCAACAGTACAGGTTTCTATTACGACAAATATGTGTGTGTGTGTGTGTGTAGCAAAGTGGTTCATTGTTGTGATAATCGACATGAATCGGTCAGTAGGAAAGTGTGTGTACGTGTGTGTGTAGGGGTGGTGATTTTAACATGTTGAAACATATTTTTCAGCTCTTGTCTTATACGGAGAGGCGCGCGTGTGTGTGTGTATATGTTTGTATGTTAGTGTACGCGTATACATGCGTGTGTGTGTATGTGTGTGTGTGTTTGTGTGTGTGTGTGTTTGTATGGACCAGTATTTTTGTTTTACTGGTAAAAATGGCGTACATTAACCGATATTTCAAGTCATTTGCAAAAACGATTCTCTCAAAAGAACATCAATAACATCAATAATAAAAGAGGTGAAATGATGTATAGTATTGTCATAACAACAAAGCGTGTATGATTCCAGATTGTACGTACTGCAAGGTGAATCCATTAGGCCCTGCCGTATGGGATACTTGTGTACAAGTATGTATGCACCCATCAATGTGCAATACATGTGTGCGTGTCGGCACGTGTATATCTATAAATATCATATATATATATATAGATATAGATATATAAATATACACGGGTGTGTATGATTGTGTATATAAGATTATATTAATAAAAGGAATTCCAGCTTTGGGTAATTTACTCGGTTTATTTACAATCCTTTAAAATTATAATATTATAATGAAATAGTATGGTAGAATGTTAACTGTTAAGTGTTAATTGCACAAGTACTTTCGGGCCTTCGGAATCTTCAGGTACATATTCAGTGCTGTCAATCAAGTTTGCAATTTTCAACAATATATATATTGTTATCATTGATTTTAAATCAATCATCACTTTTCTTACAAAAAATAAACGTGTGAAACGCAGCAAGGCGCGGGTAATTCGACTAGTATATACATGTATATATATATATATATATATATATATATATATATATATATATATATCTTTGTTTTGTGAAGTTTTTGTTATGAAATCGTGTGTCCAAACAAATATTGTTATATTTGGGGTGGGTCATATTGTTGTAATAATATTACCAGAAATAATAACAGAACCTACACACTCTTTCGTTGCTTTTCGGTTCTGTATCTTTTATATTAACACAGTTAATTCATTTGGTACTCAATGTTTAACATTGACTGACCAACGGTCAAACATTCTGACATAATATATATATATATAAACTCATATATATAGTCTAACAAAGTTATTTCGTTGAACATCTTCAACATCATCAGTGGTACTATTATGTTCCTCCTGTTGTATTTGATGTCAACGCCATTTCTATTTTATCTGTTTATTTATTTATTTATTTGTGTCTTCTTCTCTGCGCATGCTTTTGCGTGTGTATAGTGTTTGGTGTGTGTTCGCGTTTGGGTGACTGCGTTTTGGTTATTGTATTCTATCTTAGTTTACTAGTGTTTTTTGTTAATGTGGTTATATCCTAAACGGACGTAGTCCGTTTAGTAATATTGTTGTGGTCGTGTTTTCGTTGGCAATCGTCTGTTTACGACAGTACAGCGCGGCTCTACTTTATTTAACTGAGATAGAACTTATATGAGCATGAACAGTAGATCATTACGTATCTTTTGGCGTAAACATCTAGAAATTTGGTCCAGCGGGAAAAAGTTTATAATCAAAGTTTGCTGATAAATCTTGTGTTCAAGTGAGTGAGTAGTAAGCGTGACGCTAGGGGAGGTGATCCAGAAATGACGACGTTTGGAAAAGTTTAATTACTGCATGAAAGAAATGATTCAAAAGTTGAACTTGCCCAATCTTCACAACATTGAAAATTGGTCAAAATTTGACAAATCTGACTTCAAACCAGATATGATTCATTTGAACAATGTTGGAAATCTTAAATTGACACAACTTTTTGACAATATTTTTGCCACCTGATCCTTGTTCTATGGCTGACTGACTAATTTTGTGAGTTAATAAAATGTCATCATACTAGTAATGCACAATGATCATTTTTAAATTTAAATTTTATTAAATAGTTGTTGCTTGCATTGCCTTAAAATAGTAACAAGAATGTAGACATACGTTTTAAAAATACATCATTACCAGTCAAATCAGTCAAATGTCACTAAAAGACAGGTGGTCGATAACAACTTCTATAAGATTAGTTACATGTTCACACATTGGATCACCTCTCATCAATGGCATTGGGTGTCTGAGATAATTGTGGAGATAACTGATGAAGTCACAAATGAAGTGATGGTCTTCCAGTGTGAACAACTCTCTATATCCATAGATATATGTGATGGCTTCCGATTCATAGGTGCATTTTATGAGGAATTAAGGTATTTGACCACGTTTTGCTTTGTAAGTAAATTGAAGAGAATCACTGCAGTCAAAGTCATTTCTTTGCATGGTTTTTTGTCCATTCTAAAAAGTTAAAATGATAAAGTATTACTACTATATAACTTACATCTATTGTTGTAACACCATTGAAATGCACAAGTTTCACCAATTCACTATTATGCACTAATCATCTCAAATGCATTCATGAATTACTAGCTTTGTCATTAAGCCAGTTGCCACAACTAGATTGCAATTATACTCAAAAGAACTTTAAAATGTCAATCACTTGTCAGTAATAAACTATGATCATTTAATTATTAGATAGTTGTTGCTTGCATTGCCTTAAAAAATAGTAGACCAGATAGAAAAATGCGTACAGCAAAAAAAAGTAATATTGTTGGAAAATAAACCTTTAAAAATACAGGACAAGAAACTAAAATGAAACTGTAAAAGAATAGGACAAGAAACTAAGATAAAACGTTAAAAGAATAGGACAAGAAACTAAGATAAAACTTTAAAGAATTGGACAAGAAATAAGAAAAATGTTACAATAATATTAGTGACAACATTTTTTTATTCGTTTCCTGTGCTATGCCCCAGTATCTTCTTGATTGGTGCATAATAATTGTCATGCTCTCATTGTGCGTTGCCCCTGAGCGATTGGTTCTGGTTGGGGTTGGTTGGCTGAGCAGTTCTGCTCCGTCAGAATGACCATTGCAAGAAGAATTGGCCGATGCAGCTGCAGGTCTCCTCCAAGAATGCACTTCTGGTCCCGAAACACCAGACGAAGATGGAGAAGACGACCGGGACAAGATGTCGACTCTGACCACCGACTACGGCACCTCCCTCAACCACCGGTCCTCCCTCCCTCTGTCCCGTCATCCCTCCAGTCCTCCTGCTCCCCCTCCCTGTACCAGAAAGCTGTGGCACGCATTCATGTGGACTACCGGACATGAACTCAAGTACAAGATGCAAGGAGAAGATGGACGGGTTTGTCAAGATCAAGGATGAGCGGGACGACAAGACCGGTCGCTGCTGCTCAAGATCTGTGCTCATGGGCCCATGGGTCCATTTACATTATGCATGACACATGAGGCGTGTCGCCGAATGATGAAATAGGGGTATGGTTATGGCCCAATTGGTGTTCAAACCAGGATCAAATGATCCCCCGGTCTGACGACGACCTCTGAATGTGGAACCCAGAGCCTATGAATGTGGAACTCGATTTTTTACCAATAAAAATTTTGCCACTAATATTATTGTAATATTTTTTTATTTATTGTCCAATTCTTTAAAGTTATATCTTAGTTTCTTGTCCTATTCTTTTAAAGTTTTATCTTAGTTTCTTGTCCTATTCTTTTAAAGTTTTATTTTAGTTTCTTGTCCTGTATTTTTAAAAGGTTTATATTCCAACAATATTACTGTTTTTGCTGTACGCATTTTTCCATCTGGTTTATATATTTATATATTTATATTGTGGTTATATTTATATATTTATTTATTTATTTATTTATTTATTTATATTTGTCTTAAGTCAGTATTGTTTGTTTGAGTGTTGTTGTTATTACATTAAATTTTTCTGTTAGGGCTTTGTCCTTCTAAGCTCTATTTCGCTTGCCTCTTTGATTCGACTACCTGCTGGGTCATTTCAATGTGTAGATATTATTTTAATTTTCTATGTTGTATATTTTAACGTAATATTGTTGTCTGGTGTGTTAGTTGTTAGAATAATTTAATTAATTCAACAGTTAAACACACATAGGAATAATAAACTTGTTAATAAAGTGCCAGAAGATTGAGATCTCAAATGTAAATATGACTAATATCTCTAGGAATGCCATGAACAACACCACATCTTTTTAATTTTGATTTTGAAAGTAGGTTTATCATTATTAATTTTCATTCTACTTTTCTAGCTGTTTCGGTGGGCTAGTTGAAGGAATCATACACGGTTTTGATCCTGGTTTGAAGTTCGATCCTCGCCGTATGTAGGGTTCCAGGGAAGCCTTCTCAGCTTTTGTCCATGGGTTGTAAAATAAAAACTGAAAACGGTTACATGTACCTCTTGACTAGGACTGAACCCAAGACCAGGATATCCACCGTCTTTAGTACCTACCGTTAGGTCACTGAGACAGCTACGGAACCCTACTGAAAATTCATACTTATAAGCCTACTTTCAAAATATTCAATACAAAACGATCTTCATGTCTTTCTTAATGTTATTGCTCCTAATTAAGGTCGACTTCTAAACCACTTGGGTGTCCATAAATTACACGCTCGTTTTGGACCGCATTTGGCCCTTTCCAAGCACACCTGCGGCCCACACATAGATTTTTATAGCTCGAACATTTTTTATCTTCGTACTATATAGTAAAAAATGTTTTCGATACGATTTTTTTTTGTGCGATTTTTGTCAATCACTTTACCCTTCCGACGAATCACGCGCAGCTCATTAAAAGTTGTAAACAGAAAACATTCTTTTAAAATTTCAATTTTTTTTTGTTTTAAAATGGTTAGTGCTCCTCCAGCTAAGTGAAAAAGAAAATTGAACGAAGAAGGCCGAGTGTTTCAAGAAAAGTAGGAATTGCAGTATTTTTGCACAATAGGGAACGGAAATATACACTGTTTAATTTGCAACAGCTGCATCGCCACGCCAAAAGTGTACAATGTGAAAAGGCATTATAAAACGAAGCATCGATCTTAAGATAAATATGAAGGCCCAAAGCGTGTTTGAAGACACAAGGAATTGAAGGCTAACTTGACACAGCAACATGTAAATTCAGGAAGAGAATGTTGCTTCGATTACTGCAAGCTATGAACTCAGCTGAATGATTGTCATGGTTGAGAAATCTTACATTGAAGGAGATTTTTAATGCAATGCCTTGTAAAAACAGCTGAAATTGTATGTCCAGATAAATCACAGTTATTCAAAGACAGTTCATTAACCAGGAACACTTTTGCTGAACGGATTGATGAAATGGCAGGTGATCTGAAACAACAGATGAAGGCTATATCATCAAAGTTTGAACATGTTTATACTGCTATTGATGAGACCGTTGACATCACTGGAATATCAGAGCTGGTAGTTTTAATAAGGGCATGTTACAGTGAATTTAATATTTATGAAGAATTGATTGAACTGCTCCCCATGCATAACACTACAACACACCAGGACATCTTTGAGAAAGTCGAGCAGCTTCAGCATGATTATGGCTTTGATTTGAGTAAACTTGCATGCTCATCTCCTGATGGAGATGCGAATATGGGTGGCAGCTATAATGGTGTTACTGCCAAGTTACGAAGAAAAATAGAAAACTCTTATCGAGATTCATCAATTGTACATTTCCATTGTATTATTCATCAGCAACATTTGTGTTCAAATGTTTTAAATTGCATCCTGTGCTTAGCTTGGTCTCAAAGACAGTGAACTATATCAGAGGCCGTGCTCTCAACCGCCGTCAGTCCAGCCAGTTGTTGGAAAATATGGATAATCAGTTCACTGATGACAATAATACACAGAAGTCTGTTGGTTGTCATGTCATAAAGTGCTGAAAATGTTCTACTGGTTGAGACAGGAAATAATTATATTTTTGAAGATAAAAGGTCAACACACAAATGAAATAAAAGAGGAAAGTTGGCTCCAAGATCTGAATTTTGATGGGGATATTATTGCACAATTAACTGATCTAAATTTGAAATTACATGGTAAATACAAACTCATCACTCAGTTGTATGATGACATCAAGTGCTTCATTAGATAACTAAGTTTATGGAAGTCACAGTTGTCAAATGAAAATTTAGTTCATTTTCCTAAGTGGAAAGAGCTGAAAAGCACTGTCAATACTGATTCTGTACTTAGCTGTGCTAAGTATGACAGTCACCTGGAACTGTTATCAAAGGAATTTCAGGTACGATTTTGTGATTTCTCATCTTTTGAACGTTAGTTTGCATTATTCTCAGCACTATTACCTTTGATGTTGCCAAGGCAGGAGAAAGCCTGCAGATGGAAGTATTGGAAATGAAGTCAAATTCTACACTAAGAACAAAGTATCTTGAAATGAGGATACCTGGTTTCTTTCCATCACTTCCTGAAAAGTTAAAACACTTGAGAAAGTTTACCACAAAGATTATAGCAATGTTTGGTTCTACCTGTTTGTGAACAGTTATTTTCCTTCATGAAATTAACAAAAGCCTCTCAGAGAATAAGGCTGACTTATCAACACATGTCATCCCTGATCAAAGTCAGAACTGTACAGATATTTCAGCCAGCCATACCAAAGATTTTCAACAAAAAGAGGTGTCAAGCCCCAGGATTAAATGGTTGAATAGTTGCAAATAAATGTTCAGGTTTGAACTGTTGTAATGTTTGTATAATGTATTTGTTGCTGTTGCAAGCTGCAAGTATATGTTGCCATTTAATATTTTATTTTTTTCTCAAATCATTTCATTACTTTGTATTCGTGAATGCTGCTAAAAAAAATGAATGTACATTGTATGTTTCTAAATTTAAATCACAAATTTTTCGGCAATAAATTTCATTAAATGACTTTAATTGGTTGTAATGTGCACAGTTAGTTGTTGTATGTGGCCCTCAGGCAAGACATATGTGAACCATGCGGTCCTTGAGGGATCCTCAGTTTGACATGCATGCTTTAGCATATTCGGCACAAGGTTTGTGTATCATTTTGTAACAATAATGATGACGACAGTACCTCCTTTGCCGGCTTCCTTTATAATACAATGTTTATCCTTTTTTTGTGATTATTTCGTTTAGTTGGCAGAGCGAAGAAAAATATCAGGAATTATTTGTGTACACTCAATATTTGGCGTAAAATATTTTCTTTGGGTGTCTAATTTATTTTTCAATAAATATATATATATATATATATATATATATATATATATATATATATATATATATATATATATATATATATATATATACATATATATATATATATATATATATATATATATATATATTTATCAAAATAACAGATTACAGTTTAAGCAAAGAATCACTGCTTTCACCCTTAACGGGATCTTCTGAAACATATGTATATATATATGTGCATGTCAGGAGATTAGACACTTCATACTTGATCTTGTTATTATTAATATTCGAAAAACTCAGATTACAGCCATGTAGAGCGAAATTTTCTCTCATATATATATATATATATATATATATATATATATATATATATTTATATATATATATATATATATATATATATATATATATATATATATATATATATATATGGCGGGAGGGGTGTGTGTGTGTGTAGTTTCTGTAGTATGATGCACTGAATTACTTCATCTCCGTGGACTTGTGTGCCCAACTCAGATAATATTTTTATAGTTCAAATTATAGATTGCAGCTGATGACTCGAAAAGCTGATGCTATATTATATATTTTATATATATATATATATCAACTGATTTCCTATATAACAACTTCACGTCTATTAATGACAATATTTGTAATAAACATATATATATATATATATATATATATATATATATATATATATATATATATAATTATTCTTATTATCATCGTGGTGGTTGACGTATCTAGTATTTAATTTGTTTTTTAAATCATGGTTATGTTATAACATTTTTCTTATTGCGATAATATAATGAATGTATGCCTTCAGGAACTTACGTAATTGTAAGAGAGACGTAGAAAACATGACACTTATTTTCTTTTCACAATTATTCCTCTTACATCGCTTGTTTCCATGATAATATGTGCATTAATGGAGAATCTACAAAAAATCTGCAGCTGCTAGCGAAGGAATATCTTAAAATCTATTCATCCTAAGTGAGTTAGTATCTCCAGACGTAGATTGAAGGTTTTCAAATGTTTAGAGAATTTTCCATTTGCAGCAAAAATAATTATTTTATCTCTCTATACACATTGAATGATATTTTGATAAATATTAATCTATATTAACTAATCAAATACTATGCGAGATGACAGTGGAGAAACTGAATCACAATTTTAAAATAATGAATTGTTATGTTTGTATGTGCGTGACTTCCTGTGTGTATATATCAGTATGTATATATATATATATATTAGAAAATGAGGTTTCTTTACAAAATGAAAAATAACGGAGGTGTCCTACACGAGTGAAAGTATAAAGAATACAAGACGAAATCGAAAATCCAACTGGAGTCATATTTTTTAAAAAATATATATATTTATTTAGTTCCTTTAGTTGTTTCGCAGTTCTTCTGCTTTTCAAAAGTATAGTTGAGATGGAGGGTCTGTGGTTTTTCTCACATATGGTTGGTCTTTGAATGTTACTTGTTTTATATGGAAAAGAGTGGCTAGAAACGCCAGGTTTTTTAGAGAAGTAATTTGATTGGTTGGTCAATAAGTATAATAAATTTCGCGTCAGTTCGCGTTACAAAGTTCTTCAAACAAGGGGGGGGGGGGAGTCAGGTTGTTTTTTCATATATGAGTGAAGTTTGGTTGGTTGATGCAGTCACGTGAATAAGCACATCAGCTTTCGCGCCAGTTTGTTTGAATTTCTTTTTACCTAAAAAAGGGGCTTACGAAGGCTTTTTTTATAAATGTAATTTGATTGGTTATAAATGAAAGTATGGCTGTCATGTGAACAAGTTCATTAAAGTCCGCGCCCGTATTTGGGAATTTATTTTGTAATCTTTTAGAGAATTTTATGACAAACAAAATATAATTGTTTCTACTTTAGGCACAAGGCCAGCAATTACCCAGTGCATTACTGGTACTTTATTTTATCGACCCGTAAGGATGAAAGGCAAAGTTAACCTCGGCTGGACTTGAACTCAGATCGTAAAGGGACGTAACTATGCTGGAAAGCATGACGTCCGACCCTCTACCGATACTGCCAATCCACCTGACAAACAAAATATAATGGTCAAGAGAAATGGGATGGGAGAATTGTTTTGGTTCAGTCAATATGGCTGGTTCGCTGGGGTCTCCGAATTCAGACTTTCTATTAAAATAAAGAAAGTAGAGATATGTATGTTTATTTGTGTGCTTGTGCGTGTGTGTGTGTGTATATGAAGATGATTCTATTAGTAGAAATGAGGGAGGGAGTTGTGTGTGTGTGGGGGAGTATGTTAAGATGGAGAGAATATATATATTTTGTGTGTGTATGTGTGTAGGAAACTGATTCTATTAGTAGAAATGGGGAGGGAGTTGTGGTGGGAGGTGTATTGTGTGTGTGCATGGATGTTGTGTGTGTGTGGGAGTATGGTTAGCATGTTAAGATGAAGAGAATATATATTTTGTGTATTTTTGTTGGGGGGGGGATGATTCCGTTAGTAGAAATATTTTTGAATGAACATATGTTCCTTATTTATTCGTATATGTTCTGTTGTATTGTCAGCGCAAAGATGAAACGGAAAGACTTTGAATTTGGGTGTCTTATTACTTGCGCATATGTCTAGATGTGCGCTTAGTTATATCTGTCTCGAGGTTGGATCTCGTAATTGTTGGCGATGAACTGTCATTCTGTTTCTGAGTGTGAGCTTAGTTTGTCCTATATAATCTTCATAGCATCCTTTACATTTAATGGCTTAAATTAGATTTTTTGATGAGCATGTGAAGTGATTTTTTACAGCAAAATGTTGTCCTGATTGAAATGTATACGTGTTGCCTTCAATGAGGTGAGTGCATGTTCCACAATTTTTTGACAGTTGGTTGTGGGTTTGTGGTAGTAATTTGGTATCGGTGTGTAATGTTTTCAGTGAATTCGGTTGTCTTTTGCTTTTGATTATTTTATGTGTTTCAAGGGCTTTTTTTCATTCTTGGGTCTTGTTTCAATAGTGGGATGTTCTTGTAAATAGTTTTGTAAGTTTCCGCATTTCTTGGGCTGTGTGTTGAGATATATGATAGAATATTGGACGTACCTTGAATTTGTTTCTGTTTTCGTAATTCATCAATGCCTATTGCTTTAGCCCTTTCTATTCCATTATTTATTAGTAATAGTGGGTACTCTCTCTCAAGTAGAATTTCCTTTAATTCTTAAAGTCTTTTATTTCGCGTTTCATAATTGGAGACAATTGTGCAAATCGTTCTTGCAAGTTAAAAGGAATGTTCGTCTTCGTGTACTTTGGATGGTTGGAGGTGAATAGCAGGTATTGTTTGGAATCTATTTGTTTTGTAGTGTATGTCAGTTTCAATATATACAGTGAGTCCTCGATATACGGTATATATGCGTTCCTGAAACCCTTACCGTATAAAGAACCCATTATAACATGAAATAGATAGGGATGCGTTCCAGCACATCAACAAATTCATCCCTATAGAAAAGAAATAATGTTTTCTTTTTTATTTACTATACCTTACACATGCCGCGTATTCCATCAGATGATGTGCCTCTTCATGTGTCCCTTCCGAGGCTAAAGGACAGTGTGGGGTACAGCCCTTACTCATCTTGGGCCGAGATGGCAGGGGAGAATGAGGGTGATGTGGAAGGCTCAAAACCAACAAACTCGTTGACTGCAGTGGATTCTGAAGGGCCAGCTGTAGCATGGTTGGCAGGTGTGACTGACTTGAAGAAAGAGTAGATGGAGGACTGTTTGGCGGTGCTTCTATTGACTTCATACATTTTTGGTAAATCTTGAGCTCTTTATCGACATCTTGAGCCAATTTGCTGCTCCTAGCAGGGTTGGGGTCACGCTCTTTCGGGGATTCTAAGATTGTTTCGATACTCCCGAGACATTCTCTTAGAGTTTTTATGTCCAAGCCACGCACAGATTCTTCTTCCTACTCTTCTTCTTTTTCTGTCTCCTCTATCGCCTTGTCTAGTTCTATGAGTTCATCATTGGATTAGGTTCAGCGTGGCTTTCCAAAAGGTCTTGCACATCATCATCATTAACACCATCGAAGCCAGCTCTATGGCAGAGATTTACAATATCTTTTTTTATCGCACCAATGTCCTCAGCAAAACCTTGGAAGTCATTCACACATGCTGGCCATAATTGCTTCCAGGCCATGTTCATGGTAGACTGCTTCACTTCTTCCCAACATGCCTTGATGTTGTCTAACCCGTGCTTGATGTTGTACAATTTCCCCCATTCCCTGATCGTGGTCTTGTCAAGCACATCTGTGTCCCTTATCAGCTGCTTCATGGTTCTCCGCTGGTAGTATGCCTTAAATGTTTTGATGATTGTTTGATCCATCGGCTGAATTAGAGCTGTGGTGTTTGGGGGAAGAAACAAAACCTCGATAATTTCTGACCAGTCTTCCATTGCCCGTGGGTGGCTGGGGGCGTTGTCCACTAATAGCAGAAAACGGTTGGCTATGTTGTTAGCTAATGAATATTCCTTAAAGGTTGGTGACAGAGATGAGGTGAAAAAGTCCTGGTGAATTGAAGTGATCAGCCATGCTTTCTTATTAGACTTCCATATCACTGGTAGGTATTGCTTAAGTGTTCTTGAGTTTTCAGAATGGTAGATAATGAGTGGCTTTAGCTTTAAATCTCCTTCTGCATTCTCTCCTAGTAACAGAGTAACACGGTCCTTTGAGACTTTGAACCCCTTCTCACTTTTCTTCTCCTTGTCAATATAAGTATTAGTGGTCAACTTTTTCCAATAAAATCCTGTTTTATCATACTTAATAACCTGTATTTTGCTGTACCCCTTTCTGTGCAATGCATTTCTCTAACTCTGCTTTGAATATTTCAGCACTCTCTTTGTAGGAACTGGCAGCGGCACCTGTAACATTTATTTTGTGAAGACTCGAACGTCGTTTGAACTTATCAAACCAGCCTTTGCTTGCCTTGAATACAAAGTATTCCCCCCCCCCCCATGTCAGTCTTGAGCCTGTCAATAAGGGACAATGCTTTCTGACTGATTACATTTAAAGACAGAGACATATTTTGACGTTTTTGGTCGTCGATCCAAATTTTGAGCAACCTTTCCATCCTATCCATAATCGGCACACGATTTTTGGTCAACAATTTACTATGTAGACTCGTAGCATTCTCCTCAGCTTTTTTGACAGCTTCACTATTTTTTAAAACAGTCTAGATTGTAGACTGGGCTAGGCCTAAGTTACAACTTATGGTGCACGTACCTTGTCCCTGTTCCTTCCTTTTCAAAATGTCAAGCTTTATCTCCAAAGTCAGGCTCTTCCTCATACGTTTGACCTTTCCATCTGCATCAGCATTATTCGCAGGATGGTTTGGGGCCATGAGATATGGGGTTATAAGATATGGCGCAATAATTATGCTCCAAAAACACGCCTTCAGGTTTTATCTTACTTTGAATGACGTCATAACTCTTAACTGATCACTTCAGTTCGGCAAACATTCTCTCACTGAGAGGACGCGCTAGTTTGCCGAACTGAAGTGATCAGTTAAGAGTTATGACGTCATCGACCGATATCTGAACTCGCTCGTTATTGGCCAGTTTCTCGGTAAGGTCAATTAGTATGATAGCAGTAGTAACACAATTTTCCTAGAATTCGAATAGCAGTCAGTTTCACGAATTCAAGGGGGAATGTATTGCTACTACAGGTGGCTCTACGGTACAATATAAACAAAACATGACCAAAAACCGTTACTGTGAATTTTTTTTACCGTAAATAGAATTGATGGTAGTAATTACCCAAAACCGTATCTGTGAATTTACCGGATAAAGAACTACCGTATATCGAGGACCCACTGTATGTCTTTTTTTTAAGATTAAGATGTTCAGCAATGGGTGTTGATCTTGGTTGTATTCCATAGTGAATTGAATGTGGTTATTAATGCCGTTAATTAAATGTTTCAAATCATTCATTTGGTCGAGTGTGTGGGACCAAAGAATGAGGCAATCATCCAAGTTGCGTTTCCAATTCTCTGATAAGTATTTGAAGAAGTTCAATCCTTATTTTGATTTGGACTGTACATATATCTGGACTTCTAAGTATGGCATGACTAAGTTGGCATTAGTTGGAGCGGCTTTTGTAATCATCGCAGTCCTCGATATTTGCTTGTAAGTACTGCCATCGAAATCAAAAAAGTTGTTCTGTAAGATAAATTGTAATCCCTCGGTGATGAAGCTTTTTTCTTATCCGCCAGCTATCTCATTGCGTCTAGTCTCTATTGGTGTGGGATCGTTGTGTAGAGATTCACTACATCAAAATACACAATAATAGTGTCGTTGTTGACATGTTTGGGGAGGTGGTTTAAGAGGTCCAGATCGTCTCTTACAAAGCTTGGTAAGTGTTTGAGAATTGGTTTTAGTAGTATGTCTATAAAGTTGTTCAATCTGTGTGTTTCATTGTGGGCCCGCTACAATTGGTCTTAATTTAAGGTATGTGGGTTATTGTGTATTCACGCAGGCTGAAGCGGATTGTTTACAGGCATCGTTAATTATTTTACACTTGTGGATTTTTGGAAGACCGTAGTGTTTGCTGGTTTTATGCAAAATGTGTAAATAATCGCGTTCCTTTTTAGTTAAGTCTTCCTGCTATCAACAAAGCAGTGTGTTTAATCTGGTCATTGTGTTTGATTGCTTGTAGTGTTTTACTCTTTCATAGTAATTAGTATTTTGTAAGAGAGAGAACATATCATGTTTATATTTTTCAGCATCCATAATGACAACAGTACTTCCCTTGTCCGCTTCCTTAATTAAAATGTCCGTATTGTTTTTTAGTACATGGATAATATCCTATTTCCTTCGAATCGTGTTGGGTTTGGGTTTAGGTTGCGGTAGTTCATTGTATGGGAAAGTAGCTATGTGGTCACAACATTTGTCCAAAACTCTGTTTCTACCTTTTGTTGGGTTGAAGCTGCTTTTATTCCGTACAATTGATTGGTCGTTATTCTCCTTGTCAAAGAATTCCTCTGTGAGACGTAATTTTCTACAGAAGTGTGAGATATCGTCATTTATGTCATTGAGGTGTTGGTGTGCATTTCAGTCCTTTGGAGAGAATTTTAACTTGTTGGGCTGAGAGGTTTGTATTGGAAAGGTTGATTATTTTCGGTTTTTCAAAAGCAGTTTGTGCCACCGGGTGCCTTGGTCCAAAAAATGATTTTTCTGGAATGTTTTTTCAATGGTATTATTATATCTAATGGCATTTCCACTGTTGTTGTGTAGTCTTGTATAGAAGTTTCCGACGTATTGAGGTTCGGTTTGTTGATAGTCTGGGTTGTAGATGTTGTTCCTTTGTGTGGGTTGGGATCTAAGATTGTGGAACAGGTTTTGGATCTACGGTTTTGGAATAGGTTTTGTGTGGGTTGTGATCTGCGAATCGGGTCCTGTCTTGTGTTGGGGGATCTTCGGTTTTTGTTAGTAGGGTTATAGTTTTGTCTATGGGTTCTGGGATTATCGTCATAGTTTTGCTGGGGGTATGTTGGACGTTTTGTTACTTTTTTTGGTTATTTGTTGTGCATGTGGTGTGTGAGTTTTAGTTCCTTTTAAAAATGGGTTACCTGTATGTTCTTCATTTTCGAAATCCAATTCGTAGTTGTTGAACCAGGTGGCGTTTTTTTAGCATCGCTGGAGGGATGTTGGATTTTCTTCCTCACAATTTTCTTTCCAATGTTTTCAGGTTTGTTCATACAGTAGGCCTTCAGAGTGCCTTGAGATTTCTGTTTTCATCTGTTGGTCGATTGATTTGAATATTTCTTTGTTGGAGTTGGCTCTTAATCGCAACATTTCTATTTCTATTTTTTTTTTCTAACGCCATATTTTCCCTAAAACTTTGTTGGTTTTCTGGTTCATTCGGGATGGGTTTTATTTGGAATTTTTGGGGGAGGATGATTGGGGTAGAATTTAGCCACTTTTCATATATGTTTGCCTTGTAATTATTTTTATGAGATTCTAAAAGGCGAATTTGCGGGCTGTGAGCTTTTGAGTCCATATAACGATTAGGGTGTTTTTTAGTGAGTGGACATCTCCCAGTTTTTGGAGCATTGCTGTTTCAATGGTTTCGATTAGTTTAGTTAATGTTGGAGTAATATTCGTCTCTTGGGTATTTTCTGTTTCTTAGTGGGGTCCCTTTTTATAGATATGTATTTGATCCACTTTGCTGGTCAAAATTGAAAGATTACAGGTAATCTCTTTACGTTCATTTAAGATGTCCTGGTTCAGTGAGTTGTTGCTTTGTTGAGACTTTACTGGCATTTTCGGTCTTCGTGTGGTGGGTATGTATTAGCAAGTGAGGTTTTTTTACAAAATGAAAATTAACCAAGGTGTCCTAGACGAGTGACTGTATAAAGAAAAAAAGATGAAATAGAAAATGCAACTGAAGTCTTTTTTTCTAAAATATATATATATTTATTTGGTACCTTTACCGGTTTCTTGGTTCTTCTGCTTTTCAAAAGTAGAGTTGAGATTGAGGGTATGTGGTTTTTCTCACATATTGTTGGTCATTGAATGTTACTTGTTTTATATGTAAAAAAGTGGCTCGAAACGCCAGGTGTTTAGAGAAGTAATTTGATTGGTTGGTCAACAATAAATTTCCCGACAGTTCGCGTTACAAAGTTCTTCAAACAAGGCTCAGGTTGTTTTTTTTCATATATGAGTGAAGTTTCCTTGGTTGATGCAGTCACTCGAAGAACTTTGTAACGTGAACTGGCGCGAAATGTATTATACTTATTAACAAACCAATCAAATTGCTTCTCTAAAAACCTGGCGTTTCGAGCCACTTTTTTCCATATAAAACAAGTAGCATTCAAGGACCAACCAGATGCGAGAAAAAACCACAGACCCTCCATCTGAACTCTCCTTTTGAAAAGCAAAAGAACTGCGAAACCGGGAAAGGAACCAAATAAATATATATATTTTTTTTAAATAAGACTCCATTTTCATAAGACTCTATATGCATATATATATATACATTTATATATATATACATATATATATATATATATATATAATAGAATGAAATGAAATTTCATTTCTCACTCTTAGTACGGCACTTACTTAAATGTAAGTATGTATATATACGTACATACATATATGTATACAGACGTACAGTAGCATATATATATATATATATATATATATATATATATATATATATATATATATATATATGTATACCTTTACCTTATACCGTATACCTTTCTGTCAGATGGTTGAACGTCCGAAAGTATATACTTTCCTTATGAAAATCAACGGCTGAGCAGCCTAATTTGCATATCGAGTGAGTTCAGTCGGCCAGGCGCACCGAAAACGATAAATGGAATAGAATGAAACGAAATTTCATTTCACACTCTTAGTACGGCACTTACTTAAATGTAAGTATGTATGTATACGTACTGTGTCAGTGTTGAACAAAAAGGTGACGTGGTTGCCTAAACACTGTACGGCGTAATTCAGGCCGTTTGTTTGTTTACAAACAAACAAACCGAGCATTATAATAAATGTTCGGTAAACTGATACGTGCATATATGTATGTGTGCCTGTATGTATATATATACATGCTATTGTACGTCTGTATACATATATGTATGTACGTATACATACATACTTACATTTAAGTAAGTGCTGTACTAAGAGTGAGAAATGAAATTTTGTTTCATTCTATTCCATTTATCGTTTTCGGTGCGCCTGGCCGACTGAACTCTCTCGATATGCAAATTAGGCTGCTCAGCCGTTAATTTTCATAAGGAAAGTATATACTTTCGGACGTTCAACCATCTGGCAGAAAGGTATACGGTGCTGACGATAGCTAATAAGCTTGAAACTAGTACATCGTTCCTGTGTCAGTGTTGAACAAAAGGTGACGTGGTTGCCTAAACACTGTACGGCGTAATTGAGGCTGTTTGTTTGTTTATAATAAATGTTAGGTAAACTGATACGTGCATATATATATGTGTGCCTGTATGTATATATATATACATGCTACTGTACGTCTGTATACATATATGTATGTACGTATACATACATACTTATATTAATGTATATATATATATAGGTAAATTATGTGAGGTGATAATACAACAATATAAGGTATTCAGATATTCAAAGCTCTGATGTGATTTGTTTTCAATATCTAGATTAATGAATCGTTGTGCAAAGTACATTCACGTCCGGTCATCGTGGATTTGTTGTAAACCACATACCATACATAACACAAACGAAAATGTCACCAAGGTTTCAACATTAATATATTACTTATTTGATTTACATATGTTCCATTCTTCAGTAAAGGATGTTATTTTCAAAACCTTTGTAAAGATATCCTCAGAATCAGTTATATATAATATATATGTATTTTACTCTCTTTTATGTGTTATATATAATTGATTCCGATGATTTCTCAACAAAGGTATTCATAATATCATCATTTGGAGTGGAATGAAACATGTAAATCCAATAAATAATGTAGTAATTATTATATTTTACGAGAGTCATATTGCCAATAAGAACACACCCACCTGTTGGTTTTCGTTTCATTACGAGAGCTCCTCAGAGATTTATTTATTTTGTGTCTTTCCATTTATCTGACCTACACCATCTTGTTTTTCTGAGCTGTGAGCTTGGTGTTGTTTACGTCTGCTGCGCATTCATTACATTCATGTGTTTGTGTTTTTATTTATTTACATCTTTATTTACCTATCACTAGTTGGTTGCTTCTTCTATCTGTGTGTGTCTAGTTAAAACACTTAATGTTAGGCAAAAACCTCAGTGTAGATAATGTAACTAGTGCACTGAATTACCTATACAGTTTTGCAACTAAAAAGAAAAATGGTAAGAATATTTTCTTTCCGGCTTTCTGTCGTTTTTAAATAAATATGTGTCATCAGAAAATCGTGTATCATGTTCGTGAGTTTCGCTTAGTTCTCCTTTCTGTCAATGTAAAGTTGAGATCTTGTTTATTAACAATGGCTTCTCTCATGTTATTATCTAGGGCCACCATTAATGTAATATGGTGCCTATATGTCACCTTGAGAGACGCCCTCTAGGATTTCAAAATACTCGGGACCACTATCACTTGAGCTGCCCTGTTTACAACAGAAATTATGGCATTAGATATGCAATATGCAAATAGGGTGAACATAAGCTTTCCTCTATGGATGGAGTCAAAAGGCTTTTGAACTCGACGAGCGCTAGCATAGCTTTCGGTTACCTGTAGTTGCTTTCGCAGTATCAATATTTGTGAACCAGTCGAACTATTCTATTTGAACCAATTTTGATTGATTTTGAATTTCGTGTTTAGTTCGGGTCTTATTCTTTTTAGTAGCATTATTTTGTAGGTTGTACCTTCAATAACAGACAAAGTAATTCCTCCGTAGATTGCTGTATATCCCAGGTCACCCTTCTTGGAAATAGGCAATATTTCTTATTTTCTTCAGGTTTCCGTTACATCTACTTTCACGGTATTTTGGAAGATTTCAAGCAGCTCATCGTTCATGCAAACAGTAATATACTTCTGGTAGTATATTATCTAGGCCTGTATCATTGTTGGTTTTAGAAAGATGCAATCAAATAGACAGAAATCAGCAAAACGCGGACATATAGGATGTTAAGAAACAAGTATTTGTAAATGGTGGAGTGTTTAATGTGTTTATATATTGCGCAAACTGTTTTTAACCTCATACATTTTACAAAGATTTACCATAGATATTTATGTTTACATGTCTTAATAGAATATTTAGGACACTTAAATTTGCTGGGATGTAACGTCTTTCAACACGTTATACAATTCAAAGCTAATCAGTTTTCCTGTACGTTGCAATTGAACATCACCCTTATATATTTATTGATTCAAATATATTTCATTTCAGTTGAGACATCTTCCCAGATAGTTATAAGATTATTTGAATGCTTACTGAAGCATCTTTAGACAAACATTCCACATAAGCTGACTATGTCCGAAAAGTGATGAGCTTAACTGTTCCGAACATCTCAATATGAATTAAAGTGAAGTACTGCATTATTTCGCATTGCATGCTTGACATATATTTGATATAATCATATCTTGAGTCTGAATCATATGGTCATCGACAAGGTATGCAGCGAGTTGTCTTTCTGATCATTGGTGAGAAATTAATTTTAAAGATGAAATAAATCGCTGCATGAAAACTGACAAGTATCGCTGGACACGTTTGTAAATTTAGATCCTTTGATTCGACGGACATATATGAAATAAAGAAGATAATATGAGTTTACTCAAAATTCTTCCCATGTAGAAGGTAAATATATTTTACGAATTGATTTGGAGAATTTAAAACTGGAGGAGCCATTTACATTCTAGGACAGAACACAACTGATTTCTACCGGAGAAGCAGAGAGAAAGTGAGTGACGAGAGAGCAATAGAAAAAGAGATAGAGGAGGGAGAGAAACAATCCATTCGTGCACTGGTCATGCTTTATTTTATCGGCACTAAAATGACGAAAGTGAATGTTCGTTTTGAGGGTATTCCATCTCGTAGCGCAAAGCATTCCATCCGGTATTATAACGGATTTGCCAACTCTTCAACTATATTTTATGATACCTATATGAAATAACTTTTTACTTATTTTTAAAGTCCTCATGTATCTTCCATTTCAGAAATATAGGTTTTAATTTAAGACATGTACTTAAAATGTAATATTAATTAGGTTTGTAAGAATAGTAGATCCATCAACAGAATTCTTTTGATATCATTTCAAATGTGTGGGTTTGGTTGAGGAATATTAATTGAAGTCAGTATTGAAATTAATATTATCTGAACTGTGTTTCAACGAAATTTAGTTTAGTTAAATAATTATTGTAAGTCATATAGTATTATGGGGCAGTATATTTAAAATCACATTTGACAAATTTTCCTTCATGCAATAATGTAGGTTTCGCAGATATTTCATGAAATATACTGATCGCCGGACACTCATAATATGGTTTCCCCACATTGATTGCTCTATATCTGAAGTTGTTAAATAAAATAGATTCAGCACTTATGATAGTGGTCTACTATGTCTACTTAAAGTAAGGCTAATGATAATTGAATTAACCTACGGGTTTCTAAATCATTTCTTCATAATAAACGATGTTTGTGATTATTGGAAATTGCAATTTCTTTTTCTATTACTGTATATTACGTAGACATGTCTATCTACCCTATTTTCCAAGAAGTAATCAGAATCCACCGCCAACGTATGTATTTAATGAATGGCGGCTTGAAACATAATGGATGAATTAAAGTCCGATACATTGTTGAAGAAAGCATAACCAAAACTTCATATATTTATAGTCTACACCGCATAAGCAGTGAAGGCGTGTGGATTCAAAATTCTGAGGTTGTGAGTTCAATTTCCGGGTCGTGCGATGTGCTATGTCCTTGAGCTAGACATTTTATTTCACGTTGCTCCTTCTATCTGGGTTTGCGACCGATAGATAGTATTAGCAATTGGAAATACCAATTGTTCCCCGGTTCGATTAGACGAACATCGATCGACAAAGAAGAAGAAAGCATAAGTGACAGCATTTTAATTAATTAGGTATAAATATATCAGACGCTATCCGAAGGCCTATGAGCAAATCTGTGCATTGTGAGAAAAGCAATTTATGTTTTTGTCTTATTTGGTCTCTTCAGTGAAGATAAATCCACATCATACGGAAGATTTTTCGATATAAGAAATATGTTATGTTTGACGTTCGGCCTATAACAACCTCAATAAAAGCAAAATCAAGCGGACTGAAATATTTGATTTTTAATATATATCGAATAAGTATCGATTGAATTTGACGCCCATTTTTAATTAAAGTTTCTTAGAAAAACCTAAACCCATCCTATTCTTATTCTAAGCAATGTTATGAAACAAAATTAATACATACTCGTGCAATTCCTTGTTAATCATTTATAAAAGTAATTATTCATATTACAAATTTTAGTTACATAATACTTTAATTTATTCAAATATAAGCAGTATACATCATATGAGCAACTGGAGAATATATATAAAAATGACGGATCATGGGAAATCCTGGAACTAGTTAATCTTCGCTTATGAACAATATAAGGCATAAAGATGAAGTAAGAAAAGTACGTATAAACAGCATTATCGTTTGAATCTATGTTCATATTCAATGAACCACTAACAATATTCCATGCATATTTTCTTACTTAAGAAGACTCAATACTCACCTGCATTGAAATTATCACTAGTTACATAATAATCGATATATCAATGCCACATTTTATAATGTACGACTTTCAGATTTTTACGTATATCTTAACATACAATATTTCGTACATCACTATCACCAGGAACCGAATTATTTACATATGCACATAAATGTTTCAGAGACAGACATGTATTTATTGAGCTAATACTCTTTGTGATTAGAAGATATATCTTGTCTGGTTAAAATTTGTAATACTGATCATATTAGTATTGAATTTAAGAACAACTAAGGAATTAAATTATTTGATTTAATGTTCAATGGAGCTCAAACCAATGAATACGATCCATAACCCAAGATGGCAAATTGATGGAGATCTATGACAAAAATATGGTTAATAAAATAGAAATGAAATTTATTGAAAAACATGATTTAGTCAAATCCATTTGCACAAGTAAACATAAATATCTATATTACATTAGCAAATTATTTTCCAGCTTTAATTTTTAATATGTACAGCATGTGAATGACTTTGTTTTATTTATTCAATAAGCCTTTCAACCTTTTCCATAACTATTTTTGTCCTATTTAAATTATCGTGGACATTTATTTCGAATACAAAAACACTGAATATATATCCTTCTCATATATGCACAAAAATCATTTAAAATCTTTAAAAACATGTTGATGTGAAATAATTGTTTCTACTTTTGGCACAAGGCCAGCACCTATCCAGTACATTACTGGTACTTTAATTTATCGACCTCGTAAGGATGAAAGGCAAAGTTAACCTCGGCGGGATTTGAACTCAGATCGTAAAGGGACGTAACTATGCTGGAAAGCATAATCCGACCCTCTACCGATACTGCCAATTCACCGCCCTTTGTTGATGTGAAATAATGGTTCGTGTACATTATCGTATTTAGGAAATATTACTAGAGATTTGAAGCCATGAAGTGGCAAAGTGAATGCTACTTGGTGGTGATAGATTCATTAAGTGATAATTTAATAGTGTCTCACATATGATAGTGGTGATGCAGTATATTCAGCTGATCTTGATGTCTTAGTTGCTGTGATAATGTTTCTAATGATGTGTAGATAAGTTCAGTGGAATAACTGTGTAGTTAAATTGGGCGCAATGCGGTTTTTATTGATTATTAGTGTAGTTAATGATGCGTTGATGATGCTATCTGTGGATTTGACTGCCCAGCTCTCAAAGGACATTGAATGCACTACAGATACATTTATGTAGAAGCAAAACAAAATATGACAGCAATTCAAAAACCGGCCCTAATGAAAAATAAATAAAATCGAAAATCATACTAAAATTCATTAATGAAAAGAGGGATATATTCAACCAATTACACAATATAAAATAGAAACTCATCTTGAAGCTATTGAAGAGATAAGACACTCTATTCTGAAAGGCTAAAATGAATCACTACTGTTGATTTGGCTTCGTTCCAGTCATCCATCCATACAAATTTTACGAAGGTATTTAGCTCCCTACATCGCATCCACTTTGTTATTCTCGTATCATGCTGACTCTGCCTATTTTACCTCTTCTCTGTCTATTTTCCCATCAAAGGCTTCAGGCCATGACTGGCTATTATTATTAATATTATATTAAACGGTGGATTGGCAGTATCAGTGGAGGGTCGGACGCCATGCTTTCCAGCATAGTTACGTCCCTTTACGATCTGAGTTCAAATCCCGCCGAGGTTGACTTTGCTCTTCATCCTTATAAAATAAAGTACCAGTAATGCACTGGGTAATTGCTGGCCTTGTGTCTAAAGTAGAAACAATTATTAATATTATGTTGATGTATTCTATCGGCTACTTTGCCATGCGGCGACCCTCTCTCTCTATGATGGCTACACCCCTCTCTATATCTCTCTATATGATGGCTACCCTCTATCTATCTATCTCTAAGCCACCCATTACCTCCCGTTCCCTCTTCGCCCATTCCACCTCACTCATCTTGAAGCTATTGAAGAGATACGACACTCTATTCTGAAAGGCTAAAATGAATCACTAGAGTTGATTTGGCTTCGTTCCAGTCATCCATCCATACAAATTTTATGAAGGTACTTAGCTCCTTACTTCACATCCACTTTGTTATTCTCGTATCATGCTGACTCTCCCTATTTTTCCTCGTCTCTGTCTATTTTCCCATCAAAGGCTTCAGGCCATGACTGGCTATTATTATTAATATTATTGTTAGGGCGGTGAATTGGCAGTAGCGGTAGAGGGTTGGATTATGCTTTCCAGCATAGTTACGTCCCTTTACGATCTGAGTTCAATTCCCGCCGAGGTTAACTTTGCCTTTCATCCTTACGGGGTCGATAAAATAAAGTACCAGTAATGTACTGGGATAATTGCTGGCCTTGTGCCAAAAAGTAGAAACAATTATTAATATTATTGTTGATGTATTCTATCGGCTACTTTGCCATGCGGCGACCCTCTCTCTCTATGATGGCTACCCCCTCTCTATCTCTCTCTCTATCTATCTCTAAGCCACCCATTACCTCCCGTTCCCTCTTTGCCCATTCCACCTCACTCATCTTGAAGCTATTGAAGAGATAAGACACTCTATTCTGAAAGGCTAAAATGAATCGCTAGAGTTGATTTTGCTTTGTTCCAGTCATCCATCTTGACGGCGACCCTCTCTCCCTACCTCACAATTTCCATCCCACCCATCCCCTCACACCACCATATATCACACCACCATGGCTCCCTCACACCCACCCCCTCACACCACCATAGCCTATTCGACCAATCAAACCTCAGCATGCCATTTATTCTGCTACTACTACCTAACTAACTCTCTCCTCCCCTGTCTCAGCCCAACACACCCTGCCATTATCCCACCACCACTGTTCTTCTAGCCCTCAATTTTCCTACCGTTATGGATGGATGAGCTGAGAATAAATTTGAGCAACTCTGAATTAATAGATGAAATATGAATCTGCGAGCTACCAAGCATCCATGTGAAGCGCCAATCCAGAGACCCTTCCCTGCGAGTGTCGACAAATGCCCAAAACTCCGAGTTGGTACCATCAATGTAGGCTCAATGAAAGGAAGAGCAGGAGAAATCGTAGAAATGCTAGAGCGAAAGGAAATTGATGTATGCTGTGTGCAAGAGACTATATGGTGAGGAGAGTCTGCTAGAGATCCTTGTAGGAAAAAGTCGGTGCTACAATTTTTTCTGGGTGGGAAATGACGATGGGATGGGTGGTGTAGGTATACTACTAGCTGACAAGTGGGTAGATAAAGTAATCTCAGTGTACAGGGTAAATGCAAGAATCATTAAACTCAGACTAGTCCTGAATAAAACAATTACCACAATAATATCAGCTTAGGCACCACAATTGGGGCTGCCAGACGAACTTAAGGATAGGTTTTACGAGTCCCTAATGCACACTACTGCTCTAACAGACGACAATGACTTCCTAATCATCGCAGGAGATTTTAACGGAAACGTAGGTAAACACTGCGACGGCTTTTCAATAGAGTACATGGAGGCCATGGGGTTGGCACAAGAAATGAGGAAGGATTCAGACTTCTAGAATTCTTTGACGCCAATGACATGTCGATATGTAACACAAACTTTAAAAAACCCGACAACCACCTGATCACCTATAGATCAGGGGAGCACTCTAGTCAGATAGATTTTATCCTGATCAGAGGACGTGACAGATGGACGGTCGTAAACACAAAAGCCTTCCCTAGTGAGGAATGTACATCCCAACATAGCTTAGTTGTCAGCGATCTCACAGTCAGAACTGGACGAACCTGGAAACAGAGGCCAACCAGGAGAAGCTGAAAGACCCCTCAACCAGTAACAGATTTAAAGATATTTTACTCAACGCCTACGATAGTAAAGAAGAACAGATACAGACATTCAATGTAGAAGAGAACAGGGAGTTCCTAAAAAATAACTTACTAGAGGCGACGGCTGAGGTATGTGGCTGGAGTAAGACCTCAAGCAGGAGGAGAGTGACTTGGTGGTGGAACAATAAGGTAGATGAGGCAGTTAAGGCCAAGAGACAGGCATGGAAAGAATGGAAGAACGGGGGGAGCAGGGTACATTACATAGAGATCAAGAGGGAAGCTAGGCGACAAGTATACTTAGCTAGGAGGAAGCAGAGGATAGACAATTCAAGCATGTTTTGCAACGTGAGGACCAGAAACAGGAGGTGGTCAAGATTGCGAGGCAGTGTGTCAGAGAGAGTTGTGATGTCATTGGAGAGAAGTGTATCCGGAATGATAAAGGTGAGCTTGCCCTCACAAGTGCTGAGAAGAAAGATGCATGGAAGAGTCATTATGATAGATTACTAAATGAGGAGAATGCATGGGAAGAAGAGACCCTACCCCCAAGAAGACCCTATAGAGGGGCCAGCAGTTCAAGTCAGCAGCAACGTAGTAAGTAAGGCAATCAAAAATATGAAGATGGGGAAGGCAACCGGTCCATCGGGTATAGCTGCCGAGATGCTGAAGGCATCCGGGTCTGTAGGTCACACTATAACCACACGTATTGTTAACCAGGTAATACTAGAAGGTGTCATACCAAAAGATTGGTGCAGTAGCATCATTGTCAACTGCTACAAAGGTAAAGGTGATGCACTTGATAGAGGAATCTATAGAGGTATAAAGCTGATGGACCAGGTCATGAAAGTAACAGAAAGAGTTATAGCACAGTTGATTAGGGACCGGGTGAAACTAGACGAGATGCAATTTGGGTTTGTACCAGGAAGAGGCACCACTGATGCCCTCTTCCTTGTGAGGCAGTTACAGGAAAAGTACCTAGCTAAAAGTAAGCCACTCTACCTGGCATTTGTCGACCTTGAGAAAGCCTTTGACAGAGTTCCACGTGCTGTAATCTGGTAGGCTCTTAGAAAACTAGGAGTAGATAAATGGGTTGTGAAAGTGGTACAAGCCATGTATATGGGAGCAGTCAGCAAAGTTAGGATTAGCAATGAGTATAGCGAGGAATTTAGCGTACAGGTTGGGGCCCACCAGGGCTCTGTTCTTAGCCCCCTCCTGTTCATCATAGTCCTGCAGGCAATAACGGAGGAGTTTAAGACCGGACGCCCATGGGAACTCCTGTATGCTGATGACCTCGCATTTATAGCTGAATATATGGTAGAACTAGAGAATAAATTCCAAACTTGGAAGCAGGGACTAGAAACAAAGGGTCTCAAAGTCAACATGACAAAGACTAAGGTCCTTGTAAGTAGACGAGAAAACAGAACCCAGATCGCCTCAGGGAAATGGCCTTGCTCAGTATGTAGGAAAGGTGTAGGTAGGAACTCCATTCTCTGCCCCAAATGCAAACAATGGGTACACAAGAGATGTAGCAGGGATCTCAGGAAGCTTAATTAAGACTGTAGACTTCACATGCATCAGCTGTGCTGGGACAGCAAGCAGCAAACAGCCACAGGAAACAATTACCACCAATCTCTGGGAGGGCTCTGTAGAAACAGTAGACAGCTTCTGCTACCTAGGAGACCGAATTAGCAGCGGAGGTGGGTGTTCAGAAAGTACAATAACTAGGGTAAGAACGGGATGGAAGAAATTTAGGGAACTACTACCACTGCTAGCTGCAAAAGGCTTCTCCCTCAGTATGAAAGGCAGACTGTATGATGCGTGTATCCGAACAGCGATGTTGCATGATAGTGAGACCTGGGCGCAGAAGGTGGAAGACTTACGTAGATTAGAGAGAAACGAAGCCTGCATGCTCCGATGGATGTGTAACAGTAATATACGTGAACGACAAAGCATAAATGAATTGAGAGAGAGACTGAGCATAAGAGCAATCAAATGCTGTGTGTAAGAGAGGCGGTTGCGCTGGTATGGACATGTGATGCGTATGAAGGATGACAGCTGCATAAAAAGGTGCAGAGCACTAGAAGTCGATGGAAACCGCGGAGTGGGGAGACCCAATATGACCTGGGATGAGGTGATAAAAGCCGACCTTACTCAATTACACCTCTCAAAGGCAATGACACACGACCGTGACCTCTGGCGTCACGCAGTAATACAGAGTACCCGACCTCCCATGGGTACAAGCTGAAGCATATAGACAATATGTCCCCCACCCCCACACACCCACACCCACACCCACCCCCACACCCCACTCTGCAAGGTGGTCGTGGAGGTGCCACGGCAAAAAAGCACCCAGCCCACACTGTAAAGTGGACGTGTAGGCGCCACGAAAAAGCACCCAGCACTCACTGTAAAAGAGGTTGGTGTTAGGAAGGGCATCCAGCTGTAGAAATCAAGCCAAATCAGTTCCTGTATGAGCAAGGCATGGTCAGCCGACCAGACGCTGCCCACAACAGGACAACCCGTCTAACCCATGCTAGCGTGGAAGAACGGACGTAAAACGGTGAGGATGATGATGATGATGAAACTCTTTCAATATAGAGTTTGTTCTCTTCCCTCTTGAATATATCTTAAACTATTCAACAATACTTTTCCGCCATCATTCACTTGACTTTCTAGAAGTGTTTGATTCTTTCAATTCATAAATATTGCATTTCTAATACTTCACCTGATTCACATACTTTACAAAATATTCTCTTTATTATGCAATGCAGTCGTTACTTATCTTCTGTCATTAATTGGAATACAGGCGGTGGATTGGCAGTATCGGTAGAGGGTCGGACGCCATGCTTTCCAGCATAGTTACGCCCCTTTACGATCTGAGTTCAAATCCCGCCAAGGTTGACTTTGCCTTTCATCCTTACGGGGTCGATAAAATAAAGTACCAGTAATGCACTGGTGAATTTGCTGGCCTTGTGCCTAAAGTAGAAACAATTATTTTAGTTTAAACGTAAGGCGGTGAATTGGAAGTATCGGACGTCATGCTTTCCAGCTTAGTTATGTCCCTTTACGGTCTGAGTTCAAATCCCGTCGAGGTTATGTCCTTATGGGATCGATAAAATAAAGTACCAATAATACACTGGGTAATTGCTGGCCTTGTGCCAAAAGTAGAAACAATTATTTTAGTTTAAATCAAATTTCACTTTTCTTTTCTATATATATATATGAATTTGCCTTTTTTCTAGCTTTAAATATATAGTCTTGTACTTACATAACTACTTGTATTCTAGCAAGTTTAACGAATAGCTATGTAGTGGCAAAATATAATTTGTGTGGCATCAGAGTATATACATTAATTCCAATAAAATTCGGGTCTATTCTAAATTTACAGTATGAATTAAAACATGACGCATTATAAATGTCGGAAATCTCCATAGAACTTTGAGGCAGTTAAGAATTTGTCAGCAATATTAACGTGAATATCATTAACAATGTATCGTAAACATAAATAGATATGTTTAATTATATCTTTTTTACATAAAACTTCAAAATAATTATCGAATTTCACCATAAGATGAGAGTACATACAGCCAATTCTGTTACTCTGAATGAATTGTCATTATGACTGATTACGGAGACGAAAGTTGTAGATTACAATCCCCTAACAAGTAAGCAGATGAGAAACATTTATATTAAATGTGCATCTATACATGTTACCCCAATTGCAGGAAGGTTTGTGGGATTGGGTTAATTGAGAATATGGAAATACTACTCTTAGAATACATTTCAAGTTTTAATAAGAGCACTAAGAAATATGAACATTTCTTGAGATTAATAAATATGTATTTCTACATATTTATTAATCTCAAGAAATGTTCATAGGCACGCATGTACACACACCTACACACATATATATATAGCATGGCCTCAGCCGGATGGCTGAAACAGGTAAAAGAGAGGTAAAAGAGTTTATATATATATATATATATATATATATATATATATATATATATATATATATATTTATATTTATTTATATATATATATTGATAAGATTCCAGTTCCCCGGAGGACTGTCAACACACCCAGGCCAGGAGCTAGACATGTCAATGTATTGACAGAGTGAAACACGCTTCAACAACATGGGTACCCTTCTTTTCTACACCAATTCGGTCACAGTTAATAATGGCTGTCACTGAAATATATAGAGCAATACATTTATAATTTATAATAAACGAAGCAACATTTTACATATTTGACTTACTTCTTTTATTTTATTTTATATATATATATATACATATATATATATATATATATATATATATAGGGAGAGAGAGAGAGCGAGAAGTAGAACAGTGGAAGGTAATATCCGTAGTGGTAGAGCACTCAGTCCATGGGACGAGTTTGTTAGAAGTTGTAACACTGCAGTTAGTTCACCATAAAGAGAACAATATTATCTACATTATTCTTAACTCCGAAGCCCATAATCATTCGGTTTCCTAAATAGAATCTTAGTCTAATGACTCCATTTATACCATAAAAGTGGTTTTGCCTTTGCGTGTATTTGTTCTCAGCTCTCCGCATAGCGACGTATTATCATCGCTTTTTTTTTTACATTCATAGCCAGGGAACGTCTTCACGAACCAAAGTATCGTTTTCCTGTTTTCCTTCGGTTGAACGTTTTTCGAAATATTTAATTCTGCGTTCACAGATTGATTTTTTTAGTTTCAGAAAATCCCGTTAAGGCTGAAATCATCGACTCTTTGCTTAAACTTTAATCTGTTATTTTAATAAATATTTCGTCTAGTATTCTTATATATTTGATACATATTTATCCTTATCGAGCCCTCTTTGGATTTTAGACTTCACAATTATTATTATTACTATATATATATATATAACAATGATATATAAGGATAGAGTTACGTGAAGAGAAGTTGTGATTAACATTCAAGCTATACTGTGGAAATGTAGTCGCTAAAATCAGATGTTTCCATTCCCTGTAATATTCTGAAGAAATATACATGTCTGAAACCACACTAACGTAATCTGTATTCAGATGTTCCTCTTGTTTCTGTTATTATAATTATTACAATTAATATTACCATGATGATTACTGTTGAATACTTCTGTGTTTGAAATAAAACTTTGCAACGAAAAATCTGCGACGGTTAAATATCCCTCACCTAAAATTATTATTATATATATATATATATATATATATATAATAACTAGAGATTGATTAACATATAAATAAACATGAATAATCACAGGAGATATGTTTTACAAGTGTGTAACCACACATAGCTAGGTAGGTAACTAAATAAAGTTGACCAGAACTTCAAAAATAGATACCTTATAATATGATTAATCTTCCCTGTATATATTCCATTAAAGAAATATATTTCACAAATTAATCAGATGGTAAACTACAGAAGTGGATACTTGGATTTTCAACAAGGAAGAAGTTCCAGCAATCCGTGTTTACACTTCAAGTTCAAATCAGCGATTGGCCAGCACGTGTTGTATTTACTAGAAATACACACATCATACTAGCTTCGTCCCAGTGGCGTGAATAGGGTTATCGACAACTAGAAACAGCAGTCGTGTCATTTCAACAGAGTTAGCTCTACAATTAAGGAGCTGTATTTATATATCTATATCCAAAATTAAGATAAATCAAATGAATTTAATCTAAATCAAAATTATGTGTGTCATGCCAGAAAGACATCCGCCATATCACCCGTAAAATAAGCTCTAAGATTCTAACGAGTTCGTCCGAGCATTTTATAATGACTAGAAATTGATTAACATATAAATAAACATGAATAATCACAGGAGATAATTTTTACAAGTGTGTAACCACACATAGCTAGGTAGGTATCTAAATATAGTTGACCAGAACTTCAAAAATAGATACCTTATAATATGATTAATCTTCCCTGTATATACTCCATTAAAGAAATATATTTCACCAATTAATCGGATGGTAAACAACGGAAGAAATTATAAAAAGTTATAAAAAGTTATAAAAATTCAACTATATAATTAACATATAATTAAAACATAACACATACATTATTCCACATATATATAAATAATATAAATGAAAATACATAAATATTAAAAATGTTTAAAATATTGGAAGATATGAACATAATGGTTTTTCCGTATCTTTCAAAAGGATCTTTCCAAAATGTTACCAAAAGTTTTTCAAAAATTTTCAGAAAATCTTTCAAAATTAATATTTTAGGATTCTCTAAACCCTTTTTTAAAAGAATTTCAAGTAGTCATATAAAAAATGTTATGATATATTTTTTGGAGGTAGGATATATAAGTATATTTATGAACTAGAAATATTAGAAGGTTTTAAGGAGTAAATTAAAATGTAATAAGTGTATTTTATATATTTTGGAAGTTAATAAGGTTAGAAACGTATTAAATTATTTAATCATATATAGATATAACCCGAGGGATGAGTTTATAGGTGTTTGGATATAGAAAACGTCATGTAAGGAAGATTGACCATATATTACATTATATATATATAAATATAAAAGTTGAATTTAAACGATGTTTACAAGAACTAAATAAATTATTACGCAAATTCATCGAGTTCTTACTTTCTAGTATAACGAATATCTCTTCGACGGATACGTTGCAAAATCTGGATATTATTTTTAAGACCCTTGAGGTAATCCTGGCCTTCAAAATGTTTTTTCTTAAATGTAATGTTTTGTATGATTGAAATCATCTCATTTTCAAATTCCATTAATAATTTTTTGGTAGGTGGATATTTCTTGGAGTTGAAGATCCTATCAAAGTTGGATATATTTTCTTTTCCATCTGACTTTTTATCAAAATGAAAAGCACGCCATCTAAGTCTCCTTATAAACGAGTCCAATTTCTCAATAAGTTGTTTAAGAAGTCCTTATTCCTAGTTAAATGTATGTCATTTAGAGAAGAAGAGATCTTAAAGAATTCCATTTTTATCAGTTACAATTTAAAGTGCTCAACAATAAAGGAGCTAAATCTATGCAGAGGTTATATTTAATTTGTTGGGATACAACAAGCTTAAAAATTGTTATAACTGATATAAAGCATTCAACAGATTAGTGGAGTAAATATTCAATAATGGAAACAATATTTATGAAACCATGATTATTTTATTATATATATTTCAAAGGCAAACAAGGCAAATTATAGTGCACTTTCATTACATAAAATAATGATTTGTTTTATGAATAAATACTGACATACCCGGAAAAAAGGACAGCCTTAACGGTTGAAGTTCCCTGGATAGTGGAGATAATATTTCATTGAGGGTGATACAAAGTTATGAGTGAGTATGCAAATGAGTGTCAGAAAATAAAAAAAACAACGGTTTATTTAAGTTAAACTGTTGGAAGAAAGGAGATGTAAAAAGGAGAGGGAAAACATATTGAGAGGGAGAGAAAAACAAATATATATATATATATATACATATATATATACGTTTAAATAGCTAGACAAATTGAACATTGTGGTAGGAAAAACCTAACACACAATACCAAAGTAACGAAAAAACAAACAGGTTAACAAGATACAAATCAATCGATATAAAATATATATATATGTAAGAATATTTTCGAAACAGCGAGGTGATTTGAAATTATTAGAAATGTTAGCTATCGCCGTATTTTGACTAAAGAAAATAAAGAAATTATTTAGGCTGATAGGGGGTTAAGAACCCTCGGAAAAATGGAAATAGATGAGTATTGACGTACATGACAGTCGAACCCACATCTTTGGTTATCCGGACCAGTGTGCTACATCTACAACAACAGATCACCCCTATTTTTCCATTCAAATTAGAAGCTATAAACTTAGCGACTCTAATGTCAAGTAAGAATATTTTCGAAACAGCGAGCTGAGTACTATACGTCTGTACACTTATATGTATGTACGTGTACATACTTATATATATATACATGTATGTACACGTACATACATATATGTGTACAGACGTACACTAGTATGTATATATATATATACATACATGCACACATATATATATATGCACGTAGGGATTCACCGAACATGTATTATAATGCTCGGGGTGTTTGTAAACAAACACCCCGTATTAAGCCGTAGTATCTAGCAACCATCATTGCTCGTCTGTTCAACACTGACAAAGGAACGCTGTACTAGTTTCAAGCTTATTAGCTATCGTCAGCAACGTATACCTTCCTGCCAGATTGTTGAACGTATATACTTACCTTATGCATATTAATGTCAGCCGTTAATATGCATCAGGTAAGTATATACGTAGCCGGATTTGCATATCGAGTGGGTTAATCGGCCGGGTGCACCGAAAACGATAAACGGAAAAAATGAAACGAAATTTTATTTCCCACTCTTAGTACGGCTGTTACTTAAATATAAGTATGCACACGTACATACATATATGTGTACAGACGTACAATAGTATGTATATATATATATACATACATGCACACATATATATGCACGTATGGATTCATGGAACATTTATTATAATGCTCGGTGTGTGTGTAAACAAACATCCCTAGTGTCTAGCAACCATCCTTTCTCGTTTGTTCAACACTGACAAAGGAACGCTGTAATAGTTTCAAGCTTATTAGCTATCCTCAGCAACGTATACCTTCCTGCCAGATTGTTGAACGTATATTCCTACCTTATGTATATTAACGGCTGAGTAGCTCAATTTGCATATCGAGTGGGTTAATCGGCCGGGTGCACCGAAAACAATAAACGGAAAAAATGAAACAAAATTTCATTTCCCACTCTTAGTACGGCTGTTACTTAAATATAAGTATGTACACGTACATACATATATGTGTACAGCCTAATTTGCATATCGAGTGAGTTCAGTCGACCAGGCGCACCGAAAATGATAAGTTGGAATAGAATGAAACGAAATTTCATTTCTCACTCTTAGTACGGCACTTACTTAAATGTAAGTATGTATGTATACGTACATACATATATGTATACAGACGTACAGTAGCATGTATATATATATATGTATGTATATATATATATATATATATATATATATATATATATATATATATATACATACATAAAGGCACACATATATATATATGTACGTATCAGTTTAGCGAATATTTATTATAACATTCGCTTTGTTCGTTTGTAAACAAACGGACAGCCTGATTTATGCCGTAAGGTGTTAAGGCAACCACGTCACCTTTTTGTTCAACACTGACACAGGAACGATGTACTAGTTTCAAGCTTGTTAGCTATCGTCAGCACCGTATACCCTTCTGCCAGATGGTTGAACGTTATAATAAATATTCGCTAAACTGATACGTACATATATATATGTGCCTGTATGTATATATATATATATACATGCTACTGTACGTCTGTATACATATATGTATGTACGTATACATACATACTTATGTTTCCAGTTTATGTAGAAGCCTAACATATATTCATGCAAGAATATATTTAGGTGGGCACTTATAAATCTTCAGTGGAAGCCCATTAAATGTTGATATAGGAAAAAATTATTACCGCAGTTAAAAATCGTGTCTGCTAAGCTGCTCCTTCACGTATCGAATGACCGCCAAATTTGAAATTTCAGCAGTCTTTTGACTGAGGAAGTATCATAACGTCACTAAGCGGGAAAGGGAGACAACCACGATTCACGAGAAAATAAAATAATAAACATGTGGGTTAATTAGTTTTTTCAAAAACATTATCAATCCAACGTGTTAAGAACTCAATTGAAATTAAAAAAAATAAATGTATGCGTGTATTAATTACACACGCATATAGATATTTTCTTAGGCTATAAACAGAAGTGATAGCCCAATAACGTGCCGCATCTCAAACCGTAGCAAATACAGAAAGTTATGCTTTAAAAGGCGATTGGGAATGTAAATTTCTGGCCAAACTAAGAGTAAAATATTTAATACATGCGGGTTAATTAGTTATTTCAAAACTAATATCAATTTCACGTGTTAAGAACTTAATTAATTTAAAAAATAAATGTATGCATGTAATTATAT
>OZ024742.1:156499300-156504300 GCA_964016885.1 Eledone cirrhosa | reverse complement strand
ATACCCGCTTTTCTTCAATTTAGGAATTATACATATGGCCATGAATTTCGACCATGTGCAGATTGATTTATTGGTATCCTTTTTTTGTCATACGTTAAACTAGATTGTCTGATGCAACGGAAAGTTATCAAGAAGGGATTATTTCTTATGTAGTTGACTGCCCACCAAACCTTAGCAGTTAGGTTACATACTTATATGTACCGGTGTTGTTAAAAGGATGTTACCTGAATTTTACGAAATTACATTCATAGGATACATGGCCTTATCTGAAGTTGTTTCTCCACTGTTTTATTTTGACAAATTATATGTAAACCTATATTTAATGTCATCATCTTCTTGGGATTAACATATATGTAGTGAATTTATTTAAAATCAATTCTATTATCCCTAATGTTTGTAACAGCATTGTCCTTGCAAATACATTGGGCAATATATTCTTTTTGAGTCTCCTGGCTTTATATTCACGTATGTACATTCTGGTATGATATGCCTTGGTTTCGCTGCCTTTGTTAGTTGCATCATTTATAAGATAGAGGTTTCATTCTTCCTATTAATTGTAACACACATTTCTGCATCTGGCTGTCAAACAAACTTTACAAACATTAGAAGACAAATGTCCATGATAGTCTTGTATATGTTTGTTCCGAATAAATTGTGTATATATTATACATAATATTTACAAAATCTACCCTTATAACATTGTCCAGCTAGGACTTCTATTCTTGAGGAAATGATAAGTTCATTCTATGGCAATGAGAGTAGATATGCAAATGTATTTCTTTCAGCATCACTACTCACTCACTTGCTGAACATAATACAACATCGTTCTGTTTGGTTATAAAATCATAGCTGTGGATGATGTAGAAGTGTTCTTTCTTGATTTTAATTTATAGGAAAAAGATCAATTCTGGTCGATATTCCTTTCATTCTAAATCTTATCCACAAATATTAAAATGTCTTCCTTTGAGAGAAATGTGTTTACAAAAATACTTTTCATACACCTATGGTATATACCTTGCAGATATTAAAAATATATGTTGATGGTGGTTTATAAAAGTCGTAGTTTTATAATGTCGTATTTGACTCAATACCTGTAAAGCATTATTCGAACATGTTAATTACTACTGTGTAGTGTCGAGTCTCTGTATTTTAATAAATTGTGTATAGATGTAGATGGTTCACTCTCTCGTTACTGGACATCTTAAAAATTACGATGGGAGTAAAATATCGGATTCCATGGTATAATGTAATGAAATATCATTATTTTCTTTCACCTTGAGTCGTTACTTTGAGATATAACATGAGTAGAGACCTGCAAGTATCTCATTAGCGTGTTTCAGATCGATAGCAACTGTATCTTTCCTAATTTTCTCATAAACCGAAGAATATTGTTGGTGTGAATGTCAATTATATCAAGCGAGTATTTGACTAGTACTTTAATTTATCAAACCATCAAAGGGGGAAAAGCGAGCTTGGCCTTGAGAGGACGCTACGATTTCGCCAATGCACCTGCGCCTAAATTGATAGATACACGTACAAACGAATAGTTGTATTCCAATATTCATTATAATATTCATTTAGTCAACAGTGATACAATCGATGATCTTTGTTAGGTGAGAGGTTCGCTATCGAACTATCTCAGAAAATATATAATTGTTTCTACGTTTGGCACAAAGCCAGCAATTACCCCGTGCATTACTGGTACGTTATTTTATCGACCCCGTAAGGATGAAAGGCAAAGTTAACCTCGGCGGGATTTGAACTCATAATGGCAAAGGCCGTAACTCTATGCGTCAACGCATGGCGTCCGATCCTCTACCGATACTGCCAATCCAATATATAATTGATAAATAATTATACAACAGAGAAATTGAAGATATGTTGAAACTGTGCAGAACGGTTTCGTTGCTCTGCGCGCATTCCCCCCGATAGCAATGCCAAGACAGGAATTTCTGGAATTTATGCATAGTCAAACGTCTCCAGATCAGACTAGTACGTTCATTTTCGTCGAGGCCCAGAGTCTCTTCGAAAATGTCGTCACTATTGCCCAGCATTAGTGTTCTACATAACTCTAGACTGGAAATTCAATTGACCGATTTGCCTCGCTTGTAGAGGCCGCCTAGTCACGCTTTCCACTTGATACATGAGTGAACCCCAATCAAAGAGATGAGCTGTAGAAAAACATTTCTGTCAAACGTCGAACTTACCCGTTCACCGTTTTAGAATATCTGAAGATGCCGTAGACCAAGCTTATGTTTACGCATCTTCAGGCACGGCATGCCCAATCTTCTGCGTAGAGGATGTTGGCAGAATAGATCACATAATCATTAGACCCTGTCCCTTCAACAAGAAGTTGAAGAGCAGGTTTTCCTATGCAGTGAGGTGAGAATAATCAGGTGGTAATAAATGACGGGCAAGATGTACGCGTTCACCGCCTCTCTCCCACGTTTCGGGGATATATTGCTCTCCGTCCCTTTCTGTGTAAATGTGTCTACGCTGTTTATTACCTCCGCGCAGTTAATTCTTATCGATCTTGGTGTTTTACTCGAGCAAGGTCTCCTGTTCGTCTGTCCAGCGTTGACCAGCAATCATTTAAAACTCTAAGTGCTGATCTTTGCATCTCCAGGTTGATCTTTGCTCCCGTCAACATTTCATACTCCTCTTAGAAATTACCGACCACCACTATCACTTGCAACAGCTCGAGCTTCCGCAGTAATGTTTACAGAGTCAATAGGATGAAATTCATGCGTGCAAGTTTTGACCGATCTAGCATCACTCCTTAATAATCACATTATGAACAATTCAGACGTCCCACCTAATTGGCTCATATTTATTTCAACTTTGCACATTGCACGACAACAACACACACATACTCTTACACAGTCACATAAATACATACACATACACAAACTCAAACACACAAATAAATATAATTTCTATTATACATACATATATACCAAATCCTCTGTCGTTGATATAGAATACTGGATGGTTAACGCAATTTCTTTAATCGCCAGCAAAGACAAACAAAATATTCACATCTTGTATTTGAACGTTTTTAATAAATATAGATTATTAACGTTAGTTAACCAATATTTTGTTATATTAATACATGTGCAATGATGATATTTGTGTTACCAACAATCCAGCCATGAACATATAAAGCCGATAAAAATGTCAATTAAAAATAATATATGTTTATTTATCCTGTCTAATGCATGCAAACTTTAAATGTTTTCAAACGAATGGAGTATTGACTTATTGATTCATTTTGTTTCATGCGACAACATTTACAAAACATTATGATACGTTGGTCGGTGAATTGGCAGTATCGGTAGAGGGTTGGACGCCATGCTTTCTAGCATAGTTACGTCCATTTACAGTCTGAGTTCAAATCCCGCCGAGGTTAACTTTTAACCTCGGCGGGATATCATCCTTACGGGGTCGATAAAATAATGTACCAGTAATAATGTACTGGATAATTGCTGGCCTTGTGCCTAAAGTAGAAACAATTATGATACGTTGTGTATACTTTTGACCATTATTTCTCCTTGGTTTTATTGCATATTTACGGTGGTATCGATGTAACCGACTGGAATTTAAATGCATTCGATATCAGTCAGGTGTATCAAAGATTCGTTAAAACAAATGCCAGCATTCTCATTGTTCTGGCTGTCTAAAGAGATATACATTTAACAGTCGATTAGAAACCAATCTAACACAGCTATTATTCATAGACTACCCACAGGCTTCATCTACAACGAACGGCTAAATGAAATTCACAACGGAAAACCAAACGGGTGACGCCTTATCGCTTGAAAGGGGAAAATATATCATAAAACAGTAAAATAGTTTCTACTAATTGTAGCAAATGTGACACAAAACTCTAAGGGACTGCCTGCAAAGAAAAAGCTGTTATGTTTTTGGTATGAGGCCGTCTCACGAATGCCACTCCATGCGGTACAGGGGGTAGGGCGGTCAATTCCTGACACACATATTCTCCCAACAGAATGTTGGCTACGCTGCTATGCATATATAAACATTCAAATCTATCAGTCGCTTTTCAGAAAAGTCACTCTACCGTGACAGTACTTAAAGGGGAGCATAGCTATAATAATAGGTCTAGCTCAAAATAGGAGCTGAGACAAGATAGAAAAAATATACTAACAATATATAATGTAGTAATGTTGCATCAATAACAAGGTTAATCGTATACAATAATGTTTGCTATAATTTGTTAAATATTGGTAGTTATTTTATTTTTGATATCTCCGATGGCTCATATTTTACAAGGTTTATTCGTGTGTATATATGCGTTTTTGCGTTTAGGGTTAAATTGGTGTGCTTTATCCTCAACCAGTCCCGTATTCGAGTGTAAAGTCGTAATTAAATAGTTTTCAAATGATTGAGTATATTTAAAAAATCAAGGGACGGGAAATTGATTAATTAATTCATACAATTCCAAGCCCTCAAGTTCATAGCGAAAGTTAGTCTTAACAACATGTTATTTAAATGGCCACGGATTACCTGACCAATGCCCACATATCGACGAATATAGTATGAAGGTAAACATATATACAGAAAATTACATATTCTTGGTTACGTCTACGGCGTTATACATTCTGAGAGAGAGGTGGGCACAATATCAAACTTTGCTAGAAACCATAGTCAGGAAAAGGTTATGCTTAGCTGAAGTTATTTCTGCCTTTTGAAGTTATTTCTGATTTTTGATAAAATTAAATCAAACTAAGTAACATTAAAGTAAAAATAAAATTAAATTAAAACAGGGGTTATTACTGAATCTAGGAGATATTGAATAATATATAATATATTATATATGGAATGTACTATTAGGTGTAGTACAATATACATATTTCAATCAATTGCCATTAGATGGGATACAGAAAAGTAAGAAAGTAATAATAACATGACGAAAATATATAGAAGTATTTTATATAATGGGGGTGTAAAATAGAATATGAAGAGATAAGACAATATCA
>OZ024742.1:156476800-156489300 GCA_964016885.1 Eledone cirrhosa | reverse complement strand
CTGGAATTATAATTGTATTACAGTTTATGAAGGCAACTGATAGATGCTTAAAGAGAGGGAGAGATAAAAGAGAGTAATTTATGCAGAAAAAAATGTTTCCCCTTAAGGACTAAACGGTTAAGTTTCGAAATATTTAATTTATATTATTTAAGGGCGAAGAATCAAAATATTGAGTTTTTAAAAGTTGATGGTTATTTATAATTATTAATTTTATAAATTTAATAAAATTCTTTTAAATGTGTTACATTTTTAAAATTCTGAATTTAATGAAAACATATTTAAAGGATTTACTTGGCCCGCGAAAGGAAAATTTACACTGTTCAATATTCCCATAAAATGTAATCTTTAACAAACATTACCTGTAAGAGAGACAACTTTTTCGGTATGTAAAGATTATGAAGTACTTAAAGTTAGAAATATCGAAAAATGTATTTACAAGTAGATACAGTGTTTAAAGTTTAATGATTAACCCATAGTTTTCAGCCATATATATATACATATATATGTGTACAATTATCGTTAATATTTATTATATTATATGAAATCACTATATTAATTCTACCTTCATGGGAGGAAAGAACTCTTAACAATAAATGTGTTATTGTATAATATATCTATATTTGCACAAACTATATATAGCGTTAAACCGAAACGGTAATAATGATTGAGTTATTGTACACTATAGATATAGATGCAAAAAAAAAACAAAAGCTGAGATATACGTGACTAACAATATGATTAAACATAACTGCAAAAAAAAATGGTATAGAGAGATATACTAAGTATTAATGAGACAGCATACTTTTGGTGAATGATAACGATTATAATCTTATATAGTAGATTCAAACAAGGGAAAGTTAAATACATACATATATATATAAAAGAGTGTAAACGCATGAATGATTCACAGTTCAAAATAAGGTCCGTAATAATTTACAGGTTAGATATTTGAACTATATTTAAAACATAGATAGAAAAATAAATGTAGGTGTATTTAAATACATGCAAATGTTGAATACATACATATATATAAATAAAGGAGTCTAAACGCATGAATTATTCCCAGTTTGAAATCAGTTCCTTAAAAATTTACAGGTTGGATATTTGAACTATATTTAAAACATAGATAGAAAAATAAAGGTAGAGAAATAACGGTATGGATCAAAGTTAATAATATTATGTTATGTATATCAACGTGTCAGCATGTTATTAAACAAGTGTCATTCAATCAAACGTTATTTTGTCTATAGATACTTATGAAATAAAGAAATAGTACAGGCCATTAAGATTTTCACCTGTTGATTATGTAGGTCTAAAGACCAAGTTTAGTGTCCTGGTGTTTTTTTCCTGGTCTTGTGGGAGGCTTGAAATGTAGACAAAGCTTTATGAGGGCAATTAGAGAATAATTCACTTTTTTGATAATTAAGGTCTCATAATTATTAATAATCAACAGGGTCTCCATTGTAAAAAGTGCGCAGTTACTTGGTATACTTGAGTTGCGGTAAACTCCACTATTCCGAAGTTTTGTCCAACAAATTGAGTACCTTAAATTCTTCTCTTTTAATGACCATATAAGCTGTGATAAAGAGGTGGATGATTTCCTCTTGGAGTTCGAAACTGAGCATTTATGGTTCGCAAATCTGGCTTTAAATGTAGAAGCAGTCGATGCTATGTAGTTGTATGTGTTGTAATCAGTTTTTACGGTGCATTTATAAACCAAATTACTATCTAGACAATTATTTTGCAGAGGGCAATCAATTTTATTTCTACAATTACATTTTGGTTTATTATCATTTATGTTAACGCTATTATTAAGATCATTATACTGATTCTGCTTTAGAATTTTAGTGTTTAAATTAGCAATGTTTTGGGCCATATTAATAGTTGTAGAATAATACAATTTAATGGTGTGTCTATTAAAAATGGAATGGTATTTATGTTGAGTAGGGAAAGAGGTGTCCAAAGCATTAAAGAATAATTTTGCAATTGGCGTTCTAACTGCTACCGAAGCAGGGAGGGGGGAACATTAGACAGATTTAGTTCTAGTTCTTTTCCTCAATTTGTTTGGCGTATGGTTGTTTGAATTATTAGAGTTTCGTTTATATATGCAATTATTTTTATCAGGATTAAAACTTGGATTATTATTATCTACATATTCTATATTATTCTCATATCCTGCTTATTTTAACGCATTATTGTAGTATTCAGCATTTTCATCAAATATAGATGTATTGGCTGATATTCTATTAATGCGTTTTTGCACACTATTTATTATAGCTTTTTTACAGATTTAGGGTAATTAGAATGGTTACTAACAAGTTTAAGTTTTCATTGGGCGTATGAAAAGGGTAATAAAAGCCAGTGTTTAAGTTAAACGTAACGTCTAGGAAATTAACTATTTTGGTACCATTTTCTACTTCTAACTTAAGGTCGTACATTTTAAAGAATTCTATTATACTTTTCTTTACTCTATTTAGTTCAATATTGTTGTGTTTGACCACGGTAAATAAAATGTCATCCCTATATAAACCACCGGTAATCGCCGGCACTTTTCTATTTATCATATTTAATATAAAAATTCCCAGAAGATCTGTGATTTGCGCAGAATCAGATGCCTCCATAGTAATATCAAAGTTTCTATTTCTATCTGAGCGAGTCCAATACTCATTGTTGTAGTTAATAAGAGTTCTTCTGGCTGTTAGCATGATATCAATTTCATCCGTGGTTAGATCAATATGCTTATAAGCATATAATAGAGCCTTATTTAGTAGGTTAGGTGTTATGGAAGAATAGTAGTTTGTTATGTCCATCTGGATGAATTTATGGTTTTTCTTGTCATCTATATTCCTGTACCATTCTATGACTTTATTTGTATCTTTCCACAAGCTCAAATTAGATATCAGTTTAAGAGTGTGTAAGATTCTAGCGATGATGTTTTTACTGATTACTCCAATTTTAAAATCTCTATAACTGTTACATTAAACAATGTTTTTCTTAATCATACATTCTCTATTGAATTTATTTTCGCATTTTCTCATTATTAGGGTATAACACTAGAGTTTTCTCATAGGTTAATCACTACCTTGATTAAATCTTAACCATTTAACATCTCATGTATCATAATATTTTGTCTGATGTGGACGTACTGTTGTACCTCTGAAATATGTATAATAACATTTAATAAAAAAAAAAACATCTATTTTATTAATATTTGTATTTTAATATATATATATATATATATATATATATATATATATATATATATATATATATATATATATATATATATATATATATATATATATATATATATATATTAGGGTAAACATTGATGCAATTCAATTCAAGGACTCAGCGTACTTTTTCCACATAGGAGTGACGGAGTAAATATCGAATAAGGAAAAGCGAAGTAGTTTCAGATGTTCAAGTCCTTTAATAATAATGCTGTGATATATAATTCAGTGACGACACTGGCCACACTGTTCTGTGTGCGAGTGTCTTGTCAACATCAGACAGCTTGTTACATAAGGTCATGTTTCCGAGGCAATCCAAATTGGATGGGTAGCAGTAACATATGGTACAGGCATTGGTGGGCCATTGTTTTGGATGACAGGGTGAACTGACTAAGCAAATTTCGTTGAAGTCTGCGGTGGCGAATGGTCAACATCCTTCGGACATGCGCTTGCGCAGGCCGGTGGGGGTGAATTGGTACTCACAAGGGAGCGGAGGAAAAACCCAAGAACACGCAATTCATCCGTTCCCTTGTCGATCCAATTTGGATTGCCTCGGAAACATAACCTTATTATGTAACAAGCTGTCTGATGATGACACGACACTCGCACACAGAACAGTGTGGCCAGTGTCGTCACTGAAATATATATCACAGCATTATAATTAAAGGACTTGAACATCTGAAACTACTTCGCTTTTCCTTATTCGATATTTACTCCGTCACTCCTATGTGGAAAAAGTACGTTGAGTGCTTGAATTGAATTGCATCAATGTTTACCCTAATAATTTAGCTCCAATAGTTGAGCGCTTTACGATGTAACCGATATGGTGGAGAAGAGAGGAACCAACCATAAGCTACCCCGGAAATTCCCTCTACCATGGGGATGGAAACTCTTTACACTGGACGGACATAATAATAACTTTCGGCAGGATCAATACGCGGAAACAAATAATAGGATAAACCCCTATTTTCCTGCACCAAATCGCACTTGAACAGAGGCCCCGGCAATTCAATCTATACATGGACGGATGGACAATCATATGGATCATATATGTACTCTGTGTTTTTGCATTTATTCACTGTTGGTTCTGTTCTTTTCTTTTGTGTACTTTATGTCTGCTTTTCTTTGATTTTCTTCCATGTGATGGAAATTAGGACTCTGTACCAGATTCACTAATGCCTGGAGCCCTGTAGTTATAATGTACGACACCGTCGTTCAATATGTGGATAGAGTAACTGTGACATTAGAATCCCTCTCAGAACATATTACTTAAACACCTCTCTCCATATTATTTACTCACTTCAGTCTATATTTTTACTCACCTCAATCCGAATTATCACCTGAAAAGAATTTGTTTAATTCTTTTTTTAATTCTTTAATTTCTAATTGTTAATTTCTTAATTGTTTAATTTATAATTTCTGATATTTGATTTAGGATTTTAATTTTTATTTCCAGCTCTCACTCTTAACTTAAAACCATGATACCTAGAATAAGTTTACTTTCCCTAATAAGGTGATGGTCAGTCGTATCGTCAACGCTTAGTGAGGGGTAGTATTATGACCTGTAAAAACTAACACTCTCCCATCCCCTCTGGTTACTCGGCTGAATGCCACAGCCGTGAGGGGTAGAAGTAAAATATGGTACATACATTGGTGGGCCATTGTTTTGGATGACAGGGTGAACTGACTAAGCAAATTTCGTTGAAGTCTGCGGTGGCGAATGGTCAACTTCCTTCGGACATGCGCTTGCGCAGGCCGGTGGGGGTGAATTGGTACTCACAACGGAGCGGATGAAAAACCCAAGAACACGCAATTCATCCCTTTCCTTGTCGATCCAATTTGGATTGCCTCGGAAACATAACCTTATTATGTAACAAGCTGTCTGATGATGACACGACACTCGCACACAGAACAGTGTGGCCAGTGTCGTCACTGAAATATATGTCACAGCATTATTATTAAAGGACTTGAACATCTGAAACTACTTCGCTTTTCCTTATTCTTTATATATATATATATATATATATATATATATATATATAATATATATATAGTTATGTAATAATCAACATAAGGCAATTATTCCATTTACCAGTGGTTTCTTAAAAGCAAAAAATATTGCTTTCAATCAACAGAATGAAAAAAACCCTGGTCTGTTCATTGAATTTGGATTTTAAAAACAAAAATGCAATCTATATGAAAGTGAGGCTGGAGAAAGAAGAAGGAAAGGAAAAATGAAATAAAATAAAACCACACATGCAAATACACACACACACATAAGCGTACATACACACACACACACACACATATATATATATATATATATATATATATATATATATATATACATACACTCATACATACACACACACATATACACATATATATGTGTATATAAATACACACATACACATACATATACACATACATACATACGCACATAAATATCAACACATCCATACATACACATACATATATACAACCACACACACATATATACACACATATATATATAGAAATAGGAATATATATATATATATATATATATATATATATATATATATATATATATATATGCATACACATACACATACATAGCCATACACACATACATATACATACATACATACATGCACACAATCATACGTATATACACACTTACATACATACACATACATAAATGCATACATATGCATGTACAAAATTAGAAAAATATACACACCTCTACATATTCACACACGCAAATAAATATGAGAAAAAATATATATAAAAAATAAAATAATAAAGACTATTATACAGTTGACAGCGATACAAGCGACGAATAAATGAACAGACACGCGTGGTAAGCAATACTCACAAATGCACGTACACATACGTACGAAAAAGTAAATACATACACACACTCTCACACATAAATATACATATACAAATATATAAACACATACATATGCATACACCAATACATACACAAACCCACACACACACACACATATACATATATACACACACATATACACATACATATATATATATATATATATATAAATACACACACACATATACACACATATATATATATATACATACACACACACATACATACATAGCTATACAATTATACACATACAAATACGTACATATCACAAAACGCACAACCAAATACAAACACACACACACACACATATATATATATATATATATATGTGTGTGTGTGTGTGTGTGTGTGTGTGTGTATGTGTAAAACACAATCTTAGATAATTCATATGAACCTTATATATACATATATATAGTAGTAATGTAATAAACAACATAAGGCAATTATTCCATTCACCAGTGGTTTCTTAAAAGCAAAACAATTTTGCCTTCAATCATTAGAATGAAAATAACCTGGTCTATCTACATATATATATATATATGTATATACACACACATATATATATATATATATATACACATACATACACATACATTTTGGTATGTGAAGGGTAAGGCAAAAAGAATATATGGGGGGGGGGAAGAAGACATAGGAAAAGGTGAAATATAAGGGGAGATAAGGGAGAAAAAGAATACAAGTTTGCATGTGTGGTTTTATTTTATTTTATTTTTCCTTTCCTTCTTCTTTCTCCAGCCTCACTTTCATATGGATTCATTTTTGTTTTTAAAATCCAAATTCAATAAACAGACCAGGATTTTTTCATTCTGATGATTGAAAGCAACATTTTTTTGCTTTTAAGAAACCACTGCTGAATGGGATAATTGCCTTATGTTGTTTATTACATAACTATTAAGCTCTGTTACCTATATAGAGCCCTCTTTTCCGACGGAATTACTTCATTCACATATATATATATTCGGATTTGACTACTGTGAGTTTACGGATTTCATGTTGAAATACATTTCTTTAATGAAATACATACAAGGAAGATTAATCATTTTAAAAGGTATCTATATTTGAAGTTATATTTAAACTTTAATTAGTTACCTACCTAGCTGTGTGTACTTACACACTTTACACATTATCCCCTGTGAATGTTTCATGTGATTATTTTATATATATATATATATATATATATATATATATATATATATATATATATATATATATATATATATATATATATATATATATATATATGTCAATCAATTTCTAGTTGATATATATATATATATATATATATACAAATGAATATATGATAGGTATAAACACTGATACAAGTATACATGTGTTCGCATTGCAAATGACCAAGTTAGCTAGGTTGAAAAATACTAATTAAAATAATACGGTTTGCCTGTCTCGATTTAAAATAATAAATCAATAAAAACAAACCTATATTGACAATAGCCGTGATACCCGGACAAATTATAAATTTGTTTCGCAACAATTAAGTCAAAGTTACTATTCCTGTGCTCTTCTGCGGGTATCCAGAAATTGGTAAGTTTCACTTCAAAATACTTAAGAAGACTGAGAGAAATGTGTTGTTGAACGCACATGTGTCACAGCACCTAGCTCGTTCCATACTCGTGCCGCTAAATATAGCAGCCGGTTTTATGGGACTAAAGATTTGTCCGTGTATATATATATATATATATACATATCATTCACCGAAAGTCATGAGATACACCTTGTTTTTGTTAGGAGATCATTTTTAAATAGGTAATACTCTATTATTAAACCTGCAACTCTTTGGGTGTCAATGATGTTGACGTTTTCTACTTTTTTGTTACATGTTACCATTGCCTAGATAGCGAGATTGATCCCGTGCAAGTCCTTTTTCACTTACACAAATCTTCAAGCACAGGCATCACTGGATCCAAACTACTTTCACGTGAGCATCGTCTTTCCTTTTTTTTCTTTCACTGGATCACATACAGAAAGGAGTTTATGACCTTGGTAGGCATTAATAGGCCGTGGCAGCCATATATGAGGAATAGGTCAAGGGATGGCTTTTCTCCAAACACACAAATATAAGTTAAAAGCAAAAAAAAAAACAATATCGAAGAGTGTAGTACAAAAAGTGTTAGTATTAGGTTCATATATATATAATAAACATTGCGAAGTAGTTTCAGATGTTAAAGTCCTTCATTGATTTGGCTGTCATACATATTTCGACAGCGGCCACGTGACTCCGCGTACCCAATGCCCTGCTCTCACTAGACAGCTTCTTACATAATAAGGTTACGTTCACGAGGCAATCCAAATTGAAACGACAAGGGAACGGACAAAGATGATGCTCTTGAAGACTTCGCCTGTTCCCCTGTAAGAGCCAATACACTTTCATGTATTTGCGCATGCGCAAATGTGAAGTTGACCCTCTAACTACTACCCCAATGCACAACGAAGCAAGGGTAGGGAAGTCCCCACATACACCAATCAATGCTCCCTATCTAAGCCGGGAAGGTGACAGGGTCCAATGGTTCGTGACAACCTCTAAGTTGTAGTATACTGCTAGTCGCCATTCCACTGGTAGCCGTCCGAAACTTTGAGGTAGTTGCAGAGTATATGTTTCAGTAGGTTTAAATACTACCCCTAAATTATGCTTGGACAATATAATTGACCATCAGCCGTGAAGAGGATATAAACTTAAATCTAGGGTCTAGATATAATAGTTTCGCAGTGGAAATTAAAATGTGTAATAAGATTGAAAATTTGAAATTAAAAGTCAAAATCCTGATTGGAGTAAAATAATAGATTAAAATTGAAGATGTGTAAATTGTAGTTAGAAACTAATATTGGATATTACAGATATGTTATCCGTATATTAAACGATAGTACCGTACAGATGAACGGAAGATAAATTTAAAGTATAGACCGAATTAATTAAACAAAAACTTTATATCTTCTTCTATCACATGAATCAAAACAAAAAAATACATGGATGCCAAAATATATACGAGAAAATAAGCTAAATATATATATATATATATATATATATATATATATATATATATATATGAAAAAATGGGGAGAAGAATACTGCAGGTTGCACATGGATAACATGTTATAAAATGAGTCCCTCATCAGTGATTTGCCAACGATCATAGATATTTCATTGTATTAAAAATCATATACCTCACGTTGGTGCAATAATAACTAAATTAAGTTATTAGGACAATTAAAACACGTAAAGCGAGTGAGACAAGTAAACAACAAAGAGGAAAGCTAACCCTAGATAGGAAGGGTACAAGCTACATAGTTATTCTGTCAGCTTAAGCTGGGTGAATATATCAGCGCGTAGAAAAAAGACCTTTCGAGATGAATCCAAATGTAAGAAAGAATGAAATTGTATTCGACGCGAACGGGGTGAAGTGAGAAGGGGAGAAACAGTGAGTGAGTGAGTGGAAGTGTGAGGAAGAGGTCAGTAGATATAAAGTGTTAACTGACATGACAGAGGGGGCGAAAGAAAGTAAGAGAAACAGAGAGAACGAGGGAGCAGTAAGAGAGAGAGAGAGAGAGAGAGAGAGAGAGAAAAAAACAGAATCGCAGTTTAGGTAAATATATGTGAAAAAATGGGGAGAAGAATACTGCAGGTTGCACATGGATAACATGTTATGAAATGAGTCCCTCATCAGTGATTTGCCAACGATCATAGATATTTCATTGCATTAAAAATCATATACCTCACGTTGGTGCAATAATAACTAAATTAAGTTATTAGGACAATTAAAACGCGTAAAGCGAGTGAGACAAGTAAACAACAAAGAGGAAAGCTAACCGTAGATAGGAAGGGCACAAGCTACATAGTTATTCTGTCAGCTTAAGCTGGGTGAATATATGAGCGCGTAGAAAAAAGACCTTTCGAGATGAATCCAAATGTAAGAAAGAAGGAAATTGTATTCGACGCGAACGGGATGAAGTGAGAAGGGGAGAAACAGTGAGTGAGTGAGTGAGTTGAAGTGTGAGGAAGAGGTAAGTAGAGAGAAAGTGTTAACTGACATGACAGAGGGGGCGAAAGAAAGTAAGAGAAACAGAGAGAACGAGGGAGCAGTAAGAGAGAGAGAGAGAGAGAGAGAGAGAGAAAAAAACAGAATCGCAGTTTAGGTAAATATATGTGCAAAAATGGGGAGAAGAATACTGCAGGTTGCACATGGATAACATGTTATAAAATGAGTCCCTCAAAAGGTTTAGGATGGTGGTTAGGACGGAACAGGAGGTGAAAGAAGAAAGGTGTTTCCATCGTTAGCTGTAAATGTTTCCCGAACCGATGTTTCGGCGCTGAATTACAGGACATCGGTGTAGTTCGTGTGCGCCCGAGGGTTTTATTAATCAAAAGGCCAGCTGGAAAAGGAGAGAGAAAGACAGAATAAAAGAGGAGAAAAAGGAGAGAGAATAGGAAAAAGAGGGAAAGGAGGAATAACAATGGGGGGGGGGATATGTTGAGAGAGGAAGAAAGGGGGAAGGGAAAAGGGGGAAAATAGGAAATGTATCGAAGAAAAAAGTGTACAGATCCCATCGTGGGAAGACACAGGTGAAAGAAACATGCAAAAAAAGTAACCTGTGGAAAAATAGGGAAAGTAAGTTGTGGTCAACCTGGGAGACTTTAGCCTGGTGGTCATCTACGATTCATTCACACATGTATATCGGGACTGTAATGAGAGTAGTAGTGGTGAAAATAGGGATTTCAATTGCATTCACAATGCAGTGGGAATATTTGTCAATTTTGTTCATGTAATGTGCATAAAATCCCTTGTTCGTCAATAATCGAATGAAGGGAGAGGGGACCTCGGTTGTAGGCATGTTTGCGAAAAGAAAGTTGCTGCAGGAAAATAAGGGATTTTACCTTGATTTTTGGTCCGCTTATTTATCCGGTTGAAAGTTTGCTGATAATTTGAGTCCGTCACTGACTGAATTTGAACCAGAAGATTGCGAAGGCATGAAAGTACATGTTCAATTAACACTTAACATTTAATATTCTACCATACTATTTGATTATAATATCATTATAATTTTAAAGCTGGAATTCCTTTTATTATTATATATATATATATATATATATATTAATAACAGGAATTCCAACTTTGTCTGATTTACTCGTTTTATGTACAATCCTTCAACATTTATAATGGTATTAGAATGAAATAGTATGGTAGAATATTAAATGTTAAGTGTTAATTGAACAAGTACATTCATGCTTTCGCAATCTTCATACCGGGCGGTATTCAATGGCGTTTCTAGAAACGTAACAACCTCCTGTATCGAACTAAAGAACACCAGACTACGATCTCTAACTGGATTGCCGTGGATTATGAGAAGGGCATATAATCGAAAAATATACCCCCCTGACCATGAAAATGCCGAAGTACATGAAATACTTGACATCCCTGCGCTGTGCATCTCCATTACTTATAACACTTTTAATGCTTGCACTATCTTTAATGCTTATAATATTTCTCCACACACAGACTATATCAATCATATAAAGAATTTGCCACCAGATCTACCAACCTAACACTCTTATTTACCTACCTAAGTGCCTCTACCACACATATCTCTCTGCCACACTATATAAACAAGACGCACATGCGTGCCACACATATAACATTTGCACTATATAACCGCTTATCTTCATGTTGTATTTTAACCTATATCTTTGATTTTTATTGTACCTATTAATATAAATGTAATCTCGAAGTGTGTACTGCCACTCTAAATTCTGTAATGAATGTTGACCCACAATGTTTGAATATGTATCAATGTTTGAATATGTATTGGTATGTCTCTCGGCTGAAAAGGAGGTCATATAACTGTCCATGCATTAATAAATTGCTCCGAAGAATCCAAACCTCGGTTTGGAGGAAACAGCTGTATGCACAATAATGTTTTGAACAGTTCTTTGATTCTTATATTTCATATATTTCATATATATATATATATATATATATATATATACATATATATATATATATATATATATATTAAAATTACAGATTACGAGGGCTCGATAAGAATAAATATATATCAAATATATAAGAACCGTAGAGCAAATATTTATTAAAATAACAGATTTAAGTTTAAGCAAAGAATCGCTGCATTCACCCTTAACGGCATCTTCTGAAATTAACAAAGTCAATCTGTAAACGCAGAAGTGGATATTTCAAAAAACGTTGCAACCGGAGGAAGACAGGAAGACGATACTTTGGTTCGTGGAAACGTTCCCTGGCAAAGAACGGGAAAAAAACGAATATATTACGTCATTAATAGGAGCGGTGAAAAACAATTACACGCAAAGAAAAGACCTTGTTTATGGGATAAAAGAAGTCGTAGACTAA
>OZ024742.1:156404300-156471800 GCA_964016885.1 Eledone cirrhosa | reverse complement strand
TATCTATTTTTATTTTTATTTACATTTATTCATGTATTAAGGTTTATTCATTTAATTGTCCCTCTATTCTTCTTTCTATCCTACGTTATTTCTACTTATGTTTACTTTGCCTTTCATCCTTACGGGGTCGATAAAATAAAGTACCAGTAATGCACTGGTTAATTGCTGGCATTGTGCCTAAAGTAGAAACAGTTATTTCTACTTATGTTTGTCTCTCCTATATCTACCATCATCTTCTATATATCTTCTTCTCTTTATATTTCTATCTATAATAATTTCTCCATTTTCTTCTTTTTCTCTTTTTATTTTTATTTTTATTTTTATTTTTATTTTTATTTTTATTTTTATTTTTATTTTTATTTTTATTTTTATTTTTATTTTTCTTTTTCTTTTTATTTTTATTTTTATTTTTCTTTTTATTTTTATTTTTCTTTTTATTTTTCTTTTTCTTTTTCTTTTTCTTTTTCTTTTTCTTTTTCTTTTTCTTTTTCCTTCTTCTTCCTTATCCTTCCTTTCTGTTCTTTCTTTACTGTATATACCTTCATTTTTTCCTCCTTTTCTCTCTATATCTTTATTATTAATATTATTATAGATGATGTAATTTGAATTTGTAAATTTGCCGGTTACATATATATATATTTTAACAGTTTCCGAAGATCTGATACAGCTAACATCGTATTTAAAATTGAGTGGCACTGCTTTTTGTACTGTTGACCATGTTATTCTGCACTTTTTCAATATTATATATATATATGTATTCTCTCTCTCTCTCTCTCTCTCTCTATATATATATATATATATATATATATATATATATATATATATACAAATATAGATATTCATACAAATAAAATATACAAATATATATATTCATACAAATAAAATACAGAGTTACTAACTCATATTGATACCCTGTAATTAACGAGCTCAAAGTATAAACACTGACAATTATATAATAATATATGTAGAAATAAACACAGTCACTGGTGTTTCTAAGATTACTAGGGTTGAAGTACCACATTGGTTTGATAAATTTAACCTGAAACAAGCGGAAGATATCGAAGATGAATACAGAACGTCTCAATAAATATTTCATCTCTCGGACGGATTAGAGATATAATCTGTTTCGCCCTGAAAATTGTGTTTGTAACAGATAATCCGTAGGCTATCCTCAGCGAGAGACAAGATTAAATGGAACAAGCACATACAACTAAAATCCACATCAATGAATATCTCACCTCGTGCGCTGGACGTTAGAAGTGGTCGGAGTGAATATGCTAAAACCAATAGTCTTAATACACCCAACTTCTAAGCTCACCTAGATAGGGAGCCGAAATACAAATAAAATGCAGAGTTACTAACTTATATTAACTTGTAATTAACAAGATCAAAGTATAAAGACTGAGCATTATATAATATTATAAGGGCGGAGGATTGACAGTATTGGTAGAGGGTTGGACGCTATGCTTTGACGCATAGAGTTACGGTCCTTGCCATTCTGAGTTCAAATCCCGCCGAGGTTAACTTTGCCTTTCATCCTTTCGGATTCGATAAAATAAAGTACCAGTAATACACTGGGTAATTGCTGGCCTCGTGCCAAATGTAGAAACAATTATATAACAATATATATGGTCTTAGTTAAAATCCCGTCGAGGTTAACTTTGCCTTTCATCCTTACGGGGTCGATAAAATAAAGTACCAGTAATACACTGGGATAATTGGTGGCCTTATGCCAAAAGTAGAAACAATTATATAATAATATATGTAGAAATAAACACAGTAAATTGTGTGTCTAAAATTACGAGGGTTGAAAACCACATTGGTTTGATAAATTTAACCGGAAGCAAATGGATGATATAGAAAATATATACAAACCGTCTCAATAACTATTTCATCTCTCGGACAGATTAGAGATTTAATCTGTTTAGCCCTGAAAATGTTCAGGGCAAAATGGATTAAATCTCTAGTCTGTCTGAGAGATGAAATATGTGTTTATTTCTACATATTTATATATATATATATATATATATATATATATATATATATATATATATATATATATATATATATACAGTATTTTCCGTTGTGTTGTAATATCAAAAGCGACCAAAAGTTTACCCTAAAATGGGAGAAATTAGCTAAAGCCAAAGCTTTTCCAGGAGCCAAAATTTCTGCAAATTGTGTAATCTTGAGATTTATTACATAATCACACACAAGAAGAAATTGCTTAATAACAGAATTATACGAACATTATTCTGCCGTCACAGAACTAAAACCCTTTTTTCCCACTACAAGCCGAATATTACATAAAAGAGGGACATCCCCTAACTATAGAAACCTCAATCTAGTTAGAAAAATATAAAAACAATCTCTTCTCAACATATATTAATAACCTTAAATTACCACACTAATAATGGAAAGATATGCTGATGAGAATAGGTGCAAATATGCGATAATGAATGTGTCTAAAAACGTGCATAAGTAGGTATATATATGTGAAAATGTATATAAATAAGTAAATATAATATGTTTGATGTGTATAGTTAGATGTAAGTGTATTCATGTATTAAAGTGCTTATATATATATATATATATATATGATCAAAAGATGGTTAAAGGAGTTCCATATATTTTATTATGCGCATTTCAAAAAAAACATCATCAAGCAATAATATTTGTGTTTTCATCAGATAAAACAGGAGAACATGATATGAAGGCTAAAAAAACACTTGTTGATAGTGCAGTTTTAAATCAACATATGAAAAGTGGTTTTAGATTGATGTGTGATATTGGGAAAAATATTTTATTTAGAGAGGGGGGGGGAAGGATGAAAAGGGAAGGAGATGAGAGGGAGAGATGGGTGATAGAGAGAAAGAGATAGTTTTTATAACTGAGAGGAGATATATTTTTTACATAGAGGGGTTGAAAACCGTTGGAAGATACTGTATAAATTAAAAATTTTGAAAATTAACGAAGGGAGGATATGTGCGAGGAAAAAATATTTTATTTAGGGAGGGGTGGGTGGAAAGGATGAAAAAAAGGGGGGAGGAGATGAGAGTGAAGGTGGAGAGGGAGAGATGGGTGATAGAGAGAAAGAGATAGTTTTTATAACTGAGAAAAAGATATGTTGTTTTAATATAGAGAGGTTGGGAACCGTTGGAAGATAATGTATAAATTAAAGGAATTTGAAAATTAACGAAGGGAAATTATGTATGAAGATAGAGAGAAAAAAATAATAATTGTGGGTGAATATTCTAACGTCAAAAGAAGAAATGTATGTATTGTGGCAATTTCAAAATTAGCGAAGAGAAAAATTGTTAAGGTTTGTGTGTAGAAGGATTTGAGAAAAATAATGGGAAGTTAAAGTTTGTATATTGGATTGATATGTATTAATAATGAGTTCGTTGATACATATCAATATACAAACTTTAACTTCACATTATTTTTCTCAAATCCTTCTACACACAAACCTTAACAATTTTTCTCTTCGCTAATTTTGAAATTGCCACAATACATACATTTCTTCTTTTGACGTTAGAATATTCACCCACAATTATTATTTTTTTCTCTCTATCTTCATACATAATTTCCCTTCGTTAATTTTCAAATTCCTTTAATTTATACATTATATTCCAACGGTTCCCAACCTCTCTATATTAAAACATTATATCTTTTTCTCAGTTATAAAAACTATCTCTTTCTCTCTATCACCCATCTCTCCCTCTCCACCTTCACTCTCATCTCCTCCCCCCTTTTTTTCATCCTTTCCACCCCCCCCCTCTCTAAATAAAATATTTTTTCCTCGCACATATCCTCCCTTCGTTAATTTTCAAAATTTTTAATTTATACAGTATCTTCCAACGGTTTTCAACCCCTCTATGTAAAAAATATATCTCCTCTCAGTTATAAAAACTATCTCTTTCTCTCTATCACCCATCTCTCCCTCTCATCTCCTTCCCTTTTCATCCTCCCCCCCCTCTCTCTAAATAAAATATTTTTCCCAATATCACACATCAATCTAAAACCACTTTTCATATGTTGATTTAAAACTGCACTATCAACAAGTGTTTTTTTAGCCTTCATATCATGTTCTCCTGTTTTATCTGATGAAAACACAAATATTATTGCTTGATGATGTTTGTTTTTGAAATGCGCATAATAAAATATATGGAACTCCTTTAACCATCTTTTGATCTTATATTATGCATACTCCAGTCCCACATCTGTAGAGTGCTTCTTGTCCGATATCTGCATTGCTTTATTGTACTACAATAAAACTCACCTCCTTCATTATATATATATATATATATATATATATATATATATATATATATATATATATATATATATATATATATATATATATATATATATATATATATATATTTATATATATATATATATATATATATATATGTATATATATATATATATGTGTGTATATATATATATATATATATATATATATAGATGTGTATGTATGTGTATATGTGTACACATAGACTAGAGTATGTATGTATATATGTGTGTGTCTATACGTGTGTATATAAAGATAAGTTGAGTATGAAAATGTATACACACGAGCGCGTATGTATGTACATGAATACATGTGTGTATATATATATATACGTATGCATGTGTATATGTATGTAAGTATGAATATGTGAATGTGAGTATATGTATTTTGTAGAGGTGTGCAAATATATTTGTGTGTGAATGCGTGGCTGAAAGGATACGTACACTTGAAAGAAAAATTTAAGTCTGAATGTTAATTAAGTGCAAACACAAAACCAACCACGCATATCTTTACTATCTCTAATCCTTCTATAAATTTAGAAAAATAACCAATAATATATTCTATAAAAATGTCAAAACAACAGATGGGAATCTAATTACTCACTGCCACCAAAAATTCTCACTGCTATCAAAAAACCACTTCCTCAACTATTCTTCTAACAACTTCACCCCTCCCTCCTAATATTCTCTATAAAAACCAAATAGGTCCTCAGTAATATTATTCTGATGAAATGACAGTAAATAATAACATTGAAATATTGAATGTCTGCATAAATAAAACTTTCTAGATAGCAGCCGTTTTCAGGTTAGGTAACTGTTATAGAAACACGTGTCAATAAATTCCTTTCAACTAAACTTTCTATATATATATATATATATATATATATATATATACATATATATATAATATATTTTATATATATATATATATATATATATATATATATATATATATATATATATATATATATATATATATATATATATATATATATATATATATATATATATATATATATAAGGATAATATTTATAATTATGTATATACTATATACAATTAAAGACATGTAAGTTCAGTAATTTATTACTACCTTATTACCAGTATGATAAATAGCTCAATATAAGAACATAATTTGTTATACAGAGCAGTAATATAGAATCAAAGAATCAAGGCTATGTTAGAACATTTAATTGCTGACAATTGTTTCTTCCAAGCCTAGGCTTGATTTCTTCAGAGCATTATTAATAATGTTTTTACATATAATCAGACTCCTATTTTGCTGAAGAGTCATAATGATACATATTGTGGACAACAGTGTGTGATGGGTAATATTCAACATTACAACCAAAAGCTTTTGGTTGAGCATGTGACAGATAATACAATAGCGTCTAGTACATAAATATAATTAAAGAGATAGTACGTGCGTTAGTCATACATAAAGCAATTGAACATGCAAAAGTATCTAGCATATATGAATGCTGGGTGTTGCATAAAAAATTGAAGCACATAAATCAGGCGTGTTAATATATTATGGTGTTTGCAATGCTGAGATATTTTCAGTGTAGATCGAACATGTGTGTGTGTAGAATAAGAAAGTTCCAGGTTTCACATCCATTACATATGTCACGATGTATTTGTGTTGAGTGTTTGTTATAGTAATGGCTTGTAATGATTTAGTGTTATTTAGTCCGTACAGTATACTACATTTGTATAGCTGGGAGAATTGTCTGCTGTTTAATACCCGGAAGTGGGAATGGAAGTAAGAGGAGCTATACGTAAGGGGAGGTAACTAGCTCATTATGATAATAATTAAACTCATTGTTCTAAGGGACTTTATATATTGTTATAATTGAGGGCCTAATATAGAAACTATATATTTATATTTAATTTAATTTAATACGAGTCTACTCTCTCCTAATACATTAAGGTATCTTTATAAAGTTGCCTAGCAAGTATTATAAAGTCCCATAATTGAGTTTCCCATACAAATTGTTATATATTTATATTAATTTAATCTTGAATACAGTCTACCCTCCCAAAGTATATAAGAGATTTTGCTAGATTGCGGGCTACCTAGTATATGGTAAGCTATGTAATACCGTATAGCTGTTTGCATGGTAAGGTAGATATATCTCTAGAGATAAATACATCCCTTATATACAATGTTATTAATGTTAATCCATACATTTAATTATAGATATATACATAATTCATTGTTCCATATTGCATTTACGTTAGCTAAATCCCTTATGTTACTACAGTAATCCTATATATACAATGATATTAATTTTTGCCGGCCAAACTGAAAAGAAATTTCTTCAGATTTGCTGTGGAGTCTGTGCTTGTTTATGGCTCTATCTCTTGGACGCTAACGTAGAAACTGGAGAAAAAACTAGACGGGACATACACACGTATGCTCCGCGCTGCTTTAAACGTGTCTTGGAGGGAACACCCAACAAATAAGGATATCTATGGCAATATACCACCAATCAGCAGGTCAATACGTGGACAGAGACTCAGATTTGCTGGCCACTGTTGGCCCAACAAGGAAGAAATAGCAGGTGATGTATTGTTATGAAGTCCATCTCATGGAGCAAGAAATGCTGTTCGTCCCAAGAAGACATACGTCAAGCAACTTGAGGACGATACTGGATGCAATGCGGAAGAACTGGCAAACGCTATGAGAGACAGAGATGGATGGAGGAAGCGTGTCGTAGAAAGCCGAGAAAGCTCGACCTGAACGATATATAATTCATTGTTACGTTTAATATTTAAAGTTTATGCAACTTATATTTCCATCACTATATAATTATAAGTAATCTAATTGTACTATATTAAGGGTATAGAGTTATAGGTCGGCTGAATTGTGTAGAGGAAAGGGTGGATCAAAGAGTGTGGTGCAGTGGTGCAATGAAAGCCCTACATGTGAAAGGCTAATGGAGGTGCTGAGTTCAAAACTGACATTGCTATATACTAGGTTTAAAGCTTTGGAAGGTGTGTCGGAAGCGGTACTGGCAGGATGAAAACACTTCCGATTTTTTATTAAGGAGGTTAAGGTTCGAAAATATTATAGTATGGGTCTCTAGAAGACAGAATTTACAACATTTATTAGGTGGTTTATACGATGCTGCCCTACCTACTAATTCCCATTGTTTTCAGATAGTGTATGTAGCTAGATAGTGAATTCGAGTTGGCTAGATTTTGCTCCCTGAAAGAGTGAATGTGTGAGTTATATCTCGTCTTGAAGCAGTTCGAAGTGGAGCCTATATAGGTTTAGAAGAGTTGATAGTGTTGACCGTGCATGAGTAAATAATGTCCTTGATTAAGCAGTTGTTACCTGAATTTCAGGTTCTATTAGATTTACAGTTACATTTATTTTGGGTTATATCTCTTCGGTTATTATGCTGCGTAGAAGTCTGGTTGCTAGGTATTGCATTAGGGCTATGACGGTTGTCGGTCCCAATGTTATTGATTTCAATATTATTACTACTATTATTACTATTGCTATTAGGGTTAGTAGTTATGTTGTTTCGAATGTTTCCCTCTTGTTGTGATTTAATTTGATGGAGATAAGTATTCATTTTTCTTTTATTACTACTAACTATATGGTGTGCTATATTAGGTGTGGTAGAGTAGGAGATTTTAATGGTGTTTTTTTATTTAAAAGCAGATGGTACTTGTGGCCCGACGGGAAGTTTCTTTCTAGGATTGAGAAGAAAGCCCAGGGTAAGCTGGTAGAGACGTTTAGATTGAAAGGGGGTTGAAAAAAGTATTAGTTCTTCTATTTTTGTTTTTTTATATCTATTGAGGTATTTCTGTTTATAATATTTTAGTGTCTACTATGGTGCGAGTTGGGTTTGTTTCAGTGTAGGGGAGGTTATTATTCTTACTACCGCTATTCCTCATGGCCATATTGTGAGAAATAATGTTGGAACTATGTGATTTTCTAGGTAGGACTCAATCTCATTACTATGGCCTGATTTAGCTAATGCCTGATTGTAGTACTGTCATGTATTGCTAAATATGGTTTCGTTATACTATAGATTAGAGATTATGTTAGAAATACCTTTAGTGATAGAGTTTTAAATGTATCTAGGGTGGGTCGACTTGGTGTCTACATATATCAGTTTTTCGTTAGGTTTATGGTAGAGTGTATATACTTTAGAGTCTAGGTAAAGTGTAGCCTCAGGGAAGTTAACATTGTTAGTGTTTTTGTCTATGGTGATAGTTAAGTTATAGTATGAAGGTGTTATGTAACAGTTTCCTTGTCACTGCCAACTTACCTAGGGCCTTTTTCTCAATCCTAGAAATAAACTTCCCGTCGGTCCTCAAGTACCATAGGCTTTTAAATAAAAAAAACACCATTAAAATATCCTACTCTACCACACCTAACATAGCATACCATATTGCTAGTAGTAATAAAAGAAAAATTAATACTTATCTCCATCAAATTAAAACACAAGAGGAAAACTTTCGAAACAACATAATAAGTGCTAACCCTAATAGCAATAGTAATAATATAGTAACAATATTGAAATCAATAACATTGGGATCGACAACCATCATAGCCCTGAGGCAATACCTAGCAACCAGACTTGTAACTGTAAATCTAATAGAACCTGACATTTAGGTAACAACAGCTTAATCAAGGACATAATTTACTCATGCACGGTCAACCCTATCAACTCTTCTAAACCTATATAGGCTCAACTTTGATCAGCTTCAAGACGAGATACAACTCACACCTTCACTCTTTCAGAAAGCAGAATCTAGCCAATCCACTTCACTATCTAGCTACATACACTATCTGAAACCTAGGAATAGATCATATACACTTCAATGGGAATTAGTAGGTAGGGCAGCATCGTATAAATCACATAATACATTTTGTAACTTCTGTCTTCTAGAGACCCATACTATAATATTTTCGAATCTTAACCTCCTTAATAAAAAAAACCGGAAGTGTTTTCATCGTGCCAGCACCGCTTCCGACACTCTGTCCACAGCTTTAAACATAGTATATAGCAATGTCAGTTTTGAACAGAGCACCTCCATTAGCACTTCACCTTTAGGACTTTCATTGCACCACTGCGCCACCCTCTTTGATCCACCCTTTCCTCTACACAATTCAGCATAACTATAACTCTATACCCTTAATATAGTAAAATTAGATTACTTATAATTATATAGTGACGGAAATATAACTTGGACAACATTTAAATATTAAATGTAACAATGAATTATATATAAATGTTCAATTAAACATTAATATCATTGTCTATATAGGATTAATGTAGTAACATAAGGGATTTATCTAACTTAAATGCAATATGGAATAATGAATTTTGTATACATCTATAATTAAATGTATGGATTAACATTAATAACATTGTATATATAAGGTATGTGTTTATTTACTCTAGGGATATATCTACCTTCCATGCAAACAGCTATACGGTATTACATAGATTACCATATACTAGATAGACAGCAATCTAGCAAAACTTCTCATATACTTTGGGGGGTTAGACTGTATCCAAGATTAAATTAATATAAATATATAACAATTTGTATGGGAAACTCAATTATGGCACTTTATAATACTTGATGGGCAACCTTATAATGATACCTTAATGTATTAGGAGAGAGTAGACTGGGTTTAAATTAAATTAAATATAAATATATAGTTTCTATATTAGGCCCTCAAATAAAACACTATATAAGTCCCTTAGAACAATGAATTTAATTATTATTATAATGAGCTAGTTACCTCCCCTTACGCATTAGCTCCCCTTAATTCCATTCCCACTTCCGGGTATTAAACAGTAGAAAATTCTCCCAGCTATACTAATGTAGTATACGGTACGGACTAAATAACACTAAATCACTTTACATTACAAGCCATTACTATAACAAACACTCAACACAAATACATCGTGACATATGTAATGGATGTGAAACCTGGAACTTTCTTATTCTACACACATACATATTCGATCTACACTGAAAATATCTCAGCATTGCAACTACCATAATATATTAACACACCTACTGTATGTGCTTGTATTTTTTATGCAACACCCAGCATTCATATATGCTTGATACTTTTGCCTGTTCAATTGCTTTATGTATGACTAACGCACGTAATTGTTCTTTAATTTTATTTATGTAATAGACGCTCTTGTATAATCTGTCACATGGTCTACCAAAAGCATTTAATTGTAATTTTGAATCTTACCCATCACACACTGTTCTCCACAATATGTATCTGTATGACTTTTCAGCAGAATTGGAGGTTGATTATATGTAAAAAACATTATTAATAATGTTCCGAAGAGTCCAAGCCTAGGCTTGGAAGAAACAATGGTCAGCAATCAAACGTTCTAACATAGCTTATATTCTTGTGTATTCCATATATATATATATATATATATATATATATATATATATATATATATATATATATATATATATATATATATATATACATATATATATATATATATATATATATATATATATATATGTATATTGTGTATATATATATATATATTGTGTATTCTATATATATATATATATATTTTAAAACAACTCGGTAGAGAGCTTAATTCGTTTTGTGCGGTTTTTGCAAATATTTGCAATTAACTACACATGCTGAATTCACTGGCCAAAATAGGGGTTTTCTCCCCTTAGATTCTCGCATGTGCTTTCATAACCTGCAAGAGTCTGCCGACAGAAGAACAAAGATCCGCTGAGAACGCGATGCCTTGTTCGGTCTCTATACCAAAAGCTTATTTTTATAAGCAGACAGTATTATTGATTTAGGCGTTGCAGAAACCCACTTTCGGAGCATTCCATCTTCCAATGAAGGGTTCGGGTATATATTTCAATCATATCTCTTTTTATTTGGACCGTTTTAGATTGTTCACTTTTTTGCCTATGGTGGTTAATGGCTTCTTAACCATCGTCTCAGCGTGTATGACCTTTTTATCTTATGTTTATAACTCTGGTATCTTCTTCAGTTCCACGGAGCGCTTGTCAGCACAATATGGAAGTTGCGTTTCGCTAATTTCTACCCGCCGAAATTCTCGCTAAATTATATTTATATATATATATATATATATTGGTAAACGGAATAGAAAATGCTGACAAATTGTTCACAGTTGAAAAATGGTTTAATTAGGAATAAAAGAGTATTAGTGATTGTATGGGTTAGTATTCAGTTGTGGTTTTCAAACAGCACGGACACTCTATCTCAAAATTATTTTTGAAAAGCATTTAGAAATGCGCAGCCGGTAAAAACTTAAAAACTTAAAACCACAACTGAATATTAACCCATACAATCACTAATACTCTTTTATTCCTAATTAAACCATTTTCAACTGTGAACAATTTGTCAGCATTTTCTATTCCGTTTACCAATATATAAATAACTTGTGTGTTACACCTCTATTCTTTTAACTATATATATATATATATATATTGGAGAGAGAGACCATTTTAATTATGTCTCATATAAATTAATACAACTGGCTATCCGCAAAATACGTATAGTTAGCACCCCAAACGTGTAATTGGGATTATATTAAGATATATCCTAATGTATGTTGAGTGAGACGGAAGCCGGTCGGAGTATTGCTTAAAGCTTTCTCTGTTAATGTACTAAATATATATATATATATATATATATATATAGGAACGAGTAGGACCCCGACGGCTGAACTCAAGCCGTTATGACGGCTAATTCTAGTCCAGAATTAGCCGTCGAAATGGCTTGAGCTCAGCCGTCGGGGTCCTACTCGTTCCTATTACCCACTCTACTACCCTAAGTATTGAGTACTTTGGTGCGTTATGGTCCACCTGGTTCCTTACCACATTTCCTTCGTTATATATATATATATATATTATAAAAGAGAGAACACAGGTAAGCATTAAGAGAAGGATATTATCCAGGTATTTATCCAGGTATAAATACCTGGATAAAATCCTTCTCTTAATGCTTACCTGTGTTTTATAATTAATACTTTATACTCCAAGATTGAACGGAATTCTTACAAACTTGTGGAGTTACCCCTAACCCTACGTTCAAACCATCCATGAATCTGGCTTTTTTAATCAAGAACTGGATCACAAAAAGCAATTTTCTGCTTCCCTAACTATATATATATATATATATATATATATATATGTATATACATAACGAATAAGGAAAAGCGAAGTAGATTCAGATGTTCAAATCCTTTAATAATAATGCTGTGATATATATTTCAGTGACGACACTGGCAACACTGTTCTGTGCGCGAGTTTCGTGTCATCATCAGACAGCTTGTTACATAATAAGGATTTTATTTCCAAATCTCACTCTTAACTTCCAACGTAAAAACCTTGATACCTAGAATTATGTTTATTTTCTCTTATAAGGTGATGGTCAGTCGTACCGCCAATGCTTAGTGAGGGGTAGTATTATGACCTGTAAAAACTAACACTCTGGCTCTCGGCTGACTGCCACAGCCGTGATGGGTAGCAGTAAAATATGGTAGTGGCATTGGTGGGCCATTGTTTTGGCTGAGAGGGTGAACTGACTAAGCGAATTTCGTTGAAATCTGCGGTGGCTAATGGTCAACTTCCTTCGGACATGCGCTTGCCCAGGCCGGTGGGGGTGAATTGGTACTCACAAGGGAGCGGATGAAAAAACCCCAAAACACGCAATTCATCCGTTCCCATGTCGATCCAATTTGGATTGCCTCGTAAACATAACCTTATTATGTAACAAGCTGTCTGATGATGACACGACACTCGCGCACAGAACAGTGTGGCCAGTGTCGTCACTGAAATATATATCACAGCATTATTATTAAAGGACTTGAACATCTGAAACTACTTCGCTTTTCCTTATTCGATATTTACTCCGTCACTCCTATGTGGAAAAAGTAGGTTGTGTGCTTGAATTGAATTGTATCAATGTTTACCCTAATAATTTAGCTCCAATTAGTTGAGCGCTTTACGATTTAACCGATATGGTGTAGAAGAGAGGAACCAACCATAAGCTACCCCGGAAATTCACTCTACCATGGGGATGGAAACCCCTTACACTGGAAGGACATAATAGTAACTTTCAGCAGGATAAATTCGCGGAAACAAATAATAGGATTAACCCCTATTTTCCTGCACCAAATCGCATTTGAACAGAAGCCCCCTCAATTCAATCTATACATGGGCATATGGACAATCATATGGATCATTTTGCATATACGTACTCTGTGTTTTTGCATTTATTCACTATTGGTTCTGTTCTTTTCTTTTGTGTACTTTATTACTGTTTTTCTTTGATTTTGTTCCATGTGATGGAAATTATGTCTGCGTACCATATTGACTAATGCCTAGAGCCCTGTAGTTTGCCCTCAGTTATAATGTACGGCACTGTCGTTCAATATGTGCATAGAGTAACTGTGACACTAGAATCCCTCTCAGAAAATATTACTTAAACATCTCTCTCCATAGTATTTACTCACTTCAGTCTATATCTTTACTCACCTCAATCCGAATTATCACCTGAAAAGAATGTTTTTTATTTTTTTATTCTTTAATTTCTAATTGTTAATTTCTTAATTGTTTAATTTATAATTTCTGATATTTGATTTAGGATTTTAATTTTTATTTCCAACTCTCACTCTTAACTTCCAACGTAAAACCATGATACCTAGAATTAATTTTATTTTCCCTTATAAGGTGATGGTCAGTCGTACCGTCAACGCTTAGTGATGGGTAGTATTATGACCTCTAAAAACTAACACTCTCCCATCCCCTCTGGCTCTCGTCTGACGGCCACAGCCGTGATGGGTAGTAGTAAAATATGGTACAGGCATTGGTGGGCCATTGTTTTGGCTGAGAGGGTGAACTGACTAAGCGAATTTCGTTGAAATCTGCGGTCGCTAATGGTCAACTTCCTTCGGACATGCGCTTGCGCAGGCCAGTGGGGGTGAATTGGTACACACAAGGGAGCGGATGAAAAACCCCAAAACACGCAATTCATCCGTTCCCATGTCGATCCAATTTGGATTGCCTCGGAAACATAACCTTATTATGTAACAAGCTGTCTGATGATGACACGACACTCGCGCACAGAACAGTGTGGCCAGTGTCGTCACTGAAATATATATCACAGCATTATTATTAAAGGACTTGAACATCTGAAACTACTTCGCTTTTCCTTATTCGATATTTACTCCGTCACTCCGATGTGGAAAAAGTACGTTGAGTGCTTGAATTGAATTGCATCAATGTTTACCCTAATAATTTAGCTCCAATAGTTGAGCGTTTACGATGTAAAATATCCGCGTAAAGTTCGTACTATCCGTTAGGGTATAATGTGGGCTGTAATACATGAAAATCTTGTGCAATTTATGTTTACAAGACAGACAGTTTTTGGTGCTGTTTCGCAATATTAATTGCGAATAGAAATACAAATTCTTGCACATCAGTGGGTGATGAATCAGTACCCTAGGGAACTTCTAAGTATATTAAGGAACTGAACCGTGTGCTATATATAATAACGCACATGGTATCTTAGAATGTCTCACAAACTTACACTACTAAACATAGCAGCCAGGTTTATTCGGCATTTGAAATAGCTCAAGAAATTAACGAAGCCTAATTTATATTCAATTATAATATACGGCTCGGAAATATCTCTTTTTTAGAGGTATTTTATTGGAAAAGACTATTTTGAGTTCCTAACTCAATACATATACCTTTGATATGTATATATAAGTATATAAGTATATATATATATATATATATATATATATATATATATATATATATATATATATATATATATATATATATATATATATATATATATATATATATATATATATATATATACAGTATTTTCCGTTGTGTTGTAATATAAATATTACACACAGTAGATTATCAGCTCACGTAGAGTTTGCTCGACGGTTCCAGTTGTAATTCCAAAAGTAATCCGGAGAAAAATAGAAAGATTTGAATGGATACAGTTTAGTTGAAAGGAATTTATTGACACGTGTTTCTATAACAGCTACATAACCTAAAACAGCTGCTATCTACAAACTTTTAGTTATGCAGACATTCAATATTTCAATGTTATTATTTACTGTCATTTCATCAGAAATGGCAGTAAATAATAACATTGAAATATTGAATGTCTGCATAACTAAAAGTGTGTAGATAGCAGCTGTTTTAGGTTATGTAACTGTTATAGAAACACGTGTCAATAAATTCCTTTCGACTAAACTGTATCCATTCAAATCTTTCTATATATATATATATATATATATATATATATATATATTTATATATATATATATATATATATATATATATATATATATATATATATATATATATATATATATATATATATATATATATCACTTTCCTACACACACACATACACACAATATATATATATATATATTCTCTTCATCTTAACATGCTAACCATACTCCCACACACATAACACCCATACACACACATAACAACCCCCACACCCACAACTCCCTCCCCATTTCTACTAATAGAACCACTTTCCTACACACATATATATATACACACACACAAAATATATATTCTCTCCATCTTAACATACTCGCACACACACACATAACACCGATACACACACACACACAACTCCCTCCCCCATCTCTACTAATAGAATCATCTTCCAATACACACATACACACACACACACACACACACACTCACACATGCACACACACAAGCACACAAATAAACATACATATCTTCAGTCTCAATAGAAAATCTGAACTCTGACACCCCGGCGAGCTGGCCATATTCACTGAACCAGAACATTTCTCCCAATCCCTTTTCTCTTGACCACTATCTCTCCATTGTCATAACATTCACTATAAAGACTACAGAATAGTTTTCCAAATAAGGGCGCAAAAATGTATTGAAAACTTGTTCACGTGACAGCCAGATTTCATTTATAACCAACCAAAAAAAGCCTTCGTGAGCCTCATTTTTTCAAGTAAAAAGAAATTCAAACACTCATATATGAAAAAACAACCCGTGACAACCCCCTCCCCTCTCTTATTTGAAGATCTATTGTAACGCGAACTGGCGCGAAATTTATTATAATTATTGACAAACCAATCAAATTACTTCTCGAAAAACCTGGCATTTCGAGCCACTTTTTCTATATAAAACAAGTAACATTCAGAGACCAACCCGATGTGAGAAAAACCATAGACCCTCCATCTAAACTCACCTTTTGAAAAGCAGAAGAACTGCGAAACCGGTAAAGGAACCAAATAAATATATATATTTAAAAAAAAAAAAAAAAAAAAAAAAAATAAGACTTCAGTTGCATTTTCGATTTCATCTCTTTTTCTTTATACTTGCACTCATGTAGGACACCTCGGTTATTTTTCATTTTGTAAAAAAAAACTCACTTTCTAATATATATATATATATAGATATATAGATATATATATACTTATATATACATATCAAAGGTATATGTATTGAGTTAGGAACTCAAAATAGTCTTTTCCAATAAAATACCTCTAAGAAAGAGATATTTCCGAGCCGTATATTATAATTGAATATAAATTAGGCTCCGTTAATTTCTTGAGCTATTTCAAATGCCGAATAAACCTGGCTGCTATGTTTAGTAGTGTAAGTTTGTGATAGATCTAAGATACCATGTGCGTTATTATATATAGCACACGGTTCAGTTCCTTAATATACTTAGAAGTTCCCTAGGGTACTGATTCATCACCCACTGATGTGCATGAATTTGTATTTCTATTCGCAATTAATATTGCGAAACAGCACCAAGAACTGTCTGTCTTGTAAACATAAATTGCACAAGACTTTCCTGTATTACAGCCCCACATTATACCCTAACGGATAGTACGAACTTTACGCGGATATTTTACGTATTGATGTGGTAGCTAAGTATATGTTATATTTATACCATTACTAATTTGTATAGGTATGTATATATTACCTGTATGTTTTGTGAAGACATTCTCGCACGTATATTTGATTGTATATGATATTGGCGTATATAAATATTATATATACAAGTACATGTGCATATGGTTATGTGTATACGTGAGTTTTGAGTATGTGTGAGTTTGGTGGTTCGTACGTATGTAGGGTGTGTGTATATGTGTACTTTGTGTTTTGGTTGACGTCTTTTAGCGAACAAATGTGTATACACACATATATATATATATATTTATAACGAAGGAAATGTGGTAAGGAACCAGGTGGACCATAACGCACCAAAGTACTCAATACTTGAGGTAGTAGAGTGGGTAATAGGAACCAGTAAGACCCCATCGGGGTCTTACTGGTTCTTATATATATTTATATATATTTTTATGTGTATTTGGTGTATACGTCCGTATGTTTGCTGGTACAGGCGTTGCGAGGGTTATGTATGTGCGTGTTTTTTGTGTACGTGCTTGTATTTGCTTACTCATGTCGGGTGTTTTCGCGTATGCGTGTTTATGTACCTATCTGGATGCGTGCCTGCATATATTTAATTTGTGTTGATTTCAATTACCTCTGTAATTTATTTACATTGTTCTTATCTCTGATGCCGAGAATCATCCGGTTTCCTAAATATGATTTTATTCTACGACCTCAGTTATACCATAGACGTGGTTTTGTCTTTGCGCGTAATTGTTCTCAGCGCTCAACATAATGACGTATTATCTTCGTTTTTTTCCGGGCATTGCCAGAGTTCGTCTCCACAAAGCACGTCATAGAATATTAGTCTCCAACTTAATTAATACCATAAACGTGGTTTTGTCATTGCGTGTAATTGCTTTCACTGGTCCGAATAATGATGTATTATCTTCGCCTTTTTTTCCGTTCTTTGCCAGCGAACCAAAGTATCATCTTCCTGTCTTCCTTCGGTTGCAACGTTTTTCGAAATATTTACTTGTGCGTTCACAGTTTGATTTTATTAGTTTCAGAAGATCCCCTCAAGGGTGAAAGCAGCAACTCTTTGCTTAAACTTTACTCTGTTATTTTAATAAATATTTGATCCACGGTTCTTATATATTTGATACATAGTTATCCTTATAGAGCCCTCTTTGGATTTTAGTCTTCAAATTTATTATTAGTACTATTATTATTATTATTATTATTTGCATTTATCTTGCTTTATGTTTATACGAGGTATCACCAAGTCACAACCAGTGACCTTAAGAGACAACAAGGTCCGCCATGTTCAAGAAAGAACATACATATTCACACATGCATCCTTAGTGTTTAGACTTGTGATGTACTTATATTGACAGGATCTTCCTTAGTATATGGGCAGTTCCCATTAGTACTATCTTTTGTATTTCTCCTATACGCGGGTTTCCTGGGATCTGCGATAAGTAGTCGTTAGACCCCTTAGGTATCATTCCCAGAGCCCCGACAACCACTGGTATTGTTTTAGTTCTCAATTTCCACATTTTTCCAATTTCTATCTCCAGGTCCTTATACTTGATCATTATTATTATTATTGTTATTGTTATTCCTTGAATCTCAGTCATTGATGTTGGTTAACTGGAAAGTCCGTTGGATTGAATATCAAGCCACTACCTGCAGCCTCAGATATACAGGACGTATCGGAGGGTTCTTGCTGTTCCAAGCAAGCATGCCTTTTGAAGCGTTCCAAAAAGCGTGAAGGGGCCGATTTTCTTTAACCATCCCTGGAAACTTTTGGAGATAGTCCCCAGTGCGCCTATGACAATCGGGATCACTTTGACTTCATGGCAGTTCCAAATCCTTTTCACCTCCCACTTTAGGTCCTGGTATCGGTTAATTTTCTCCCTCTCCTTCTCTTGCACTCTCGTGTCGAACGGGCAGGCCACATCCACAATCAGGCACGATCTTTGTTCTTTGTCCACAACCACCAGGTCAGGTCTATTGTGTTCCAGTTTTTTGTCCGTCTGTATCCTAAAATCCCACAGCACCTTCACCTGATTGTTCTCCATCACCGCCTCTGGCCTATGCTCATACCATTTCTCAGAATGTGGTAGATTGTTTACTTTGCACAGGTGCCAGTGGATCACCCTGCCCATCACATCGTGTCTCCAGCCCTTATAGTGGGTCTGGGCTAGGGGTTTACACTCGGACACAATGTGAGCCACAGTCTCCTCTCTCTCTCCACAGATCCTGCACAGTGGGCTGGCCTCCTCCTTGTAGATATGGTGCTTCAACCACTTCGTTTTGAGGGCCTGCTCCTGCGCAGCCATTAGCATTCCTTCTGTAGCCTTTTTGAGGTCTCCTCTTCTCAACCAGTTCCGTGTCTGTGGATCTCTAAATTCAGTTTTCTCAAAGAAGGTACTATGAAGGGGTTTTCCCTTAAGGCTGCTCTTCCTCCTTGATGTTATTTCCTCCCTGGACATCCCCTGGCCTACTGTCCCCTCCTTCAGTACAGCTCTGAGCATTGGCTCCTTACTATAGATCACGTATTTGTATAGGTTGCTTTTCTCCATCTGAACACAGTCCTCTATGCTGATAAGACCTCTTCCACCCTCAGATCTCCTTAGGTAGAGTCTATCGACATCACTCCTCTTGTGGAACATGTTGTAGATAGTCAATAGCTTCCTAGTCGTCCTATCCATTTCTTTCTGTTCAGCAACATTCCATCTCAGAATTCCCGCACTGTACCTAATAATAGACACAGCTCGGGAATTTACTGCGCTTATGGCATTTCTGCTGTTCAGATGTGACTTCAATACGCTCCTTACTCTCCGAATGTATTCAGTTCTTAACAATTCCTTCATTTTTTTGTTCTTTATGCCATCAGCCTCCAGAACGCCCAAATACTTGTATCCTTCCTCAGAGTCAATTTCCTTTATCATCTCACCTGTTGGTATCTGGATCCCGTTACTTCTGCTCAACCTACCTCTCTTCATCACAATGACTCCACATTTACCAATACCAAACTGAATACATATATCACTGCTGAAAATGCGGACAGTGTCAACAAGCACATCCAACTCCTTCTCACTTTTCCCGAAGAGCTTAAGATCGTCCATGAAGAGGAGGTGATTGATGGTAAGCTCTCCCCTTCCCAACTTGTATCCTGCTCTCACTTTTCGCAGCATAATGGTCAAGGGCATCAGGGCAAGGACAAACAACAGAGGGGACATGCTATCTCCCTGGAAGATACCTCTCTTGATCTTCACGCTTCCCAAGGATACTCCAGTTGATGTCAACTCTGTCTCCCAGGACCCCATACTCCTGCCTAGCAACTGTCTGATGTTGTCCGCCACCCTGAAGATCTCCAGGCTTTTGGTGATCCAGGAATGAGGCACCATGTCAAATGCCTTTCTGTAGTCTATCCATCCCATGGCAAGATCAGTGTGTCTCCTCCTGCAATTCCCCATTACCATCTTATCAATAAGCAACTGGTCCTTTGTACCACGTGACTTCTTTCGGCATCCTTTCTGTTCGTCTGGTAACAAGTTGTTTGTGTGGAGGTGATGGTAGATTTCCTCAGACACAATGCTCGTCAACAGTTTCCACATTACGGGCAGACATGTGATAGGTCTATAGTTGGTAGCATCATTACCCTTGATTCGGTCTTTCATTATCAGAACTGTGGTACCTTTTGTCAACCACTCTGGCACCTCACCCGACACCAAGCAGTCATTGAACATGGCCGTCAGCTTCGGGTGGAGGGATGTTAGATGTTTAATCCAATACCCCTGCACACCATCTGGGCCTGGCGATTTCCAGTTGGTTAGTTTTTTGGCTTGTCCCTTAAGAGTTTCAACTGTGATACTCAAATCAGTCTGTTGCTGTGCCTGCTCACCGATCTCCCTCTGTACTGTCTCAATCCACCCTGCCTGGGCATTGTGTCTAACATCCTGCTCCCATATTCCTCTCCAGAATGTTTTAGTTTGCTCCGCCCCAGGGAACAAGTCGTTGCCTCTTTCTTTGCCCTCAAGCTGTCCAAACAGCATCTTCTGGTTGTTGTCGAACATGCGGTTCTGTTTATACTGACTGACTCTGTTCTCGTATCGCCTGATTTTTGCACTCTTTGCTACAATGCGTTGCTTCAATTCCTCTATGATAATATTTAGCTTTTTACTCCTAGTTTTGTATTTTATTTCCAGTCTATTTTTAGTGCCTATGTTTTTTAGTGTCCCATTCAGTAGTGACTCAAGCTTTCCTACGTCATTTCTCATTTCCCCGATTTGCCCACTCAGTCGCTTCTTCCACCACGGCTCTGCTCTTTCTTGTCTGTTGTTTCCTCTCGCTTTTATACCAAGTAGTTTCCTCACCGTATTTGCTGTTGCTCTGAGGATATTGTTGCACTGGTGAAGGCTCCTCGCCTCAAGGTATGGGATGACTTTGTTTACCTTAGCTGTTGTTTCTTTTAACTTTTTCCTGTCTACAAATCTTAGGTTCATAGGTCTCCCACTATCATTGTTCAATTCATCTACCACTAAATTTAGGATGTCAACCGAATCTTGTCCTAGCCCGTCAGCATTCATCTCCTCAGTGGCCGTATCTCTGTTCCAGGTATTATTTATCTCAGTACTCAGATCATTGTCTGCTTCGGGTGGTTCCTCCGTTCTCAGGACCTCCTCACCTTCATTTCCCACCGGCTCGCTTGTCTGGCATACTACACCCGCCATCTCCAAGCCATTCTCTCTGCTCAGTTCCTCCAGTTCCAGCTCGCTTATCCACCCATTAGTTCTTATTACCCGAGCCTGCCCGGCCAATTTTTGTTCATCTAATTTAAATAAACCAATCTCGTTCCAGATGTTATGCATCCGTCTCCTGTAGCCCCTCTCCTTGGGGTTACTTTTCAGGTAGCATTGCATAACAGTTCTATTCAATTCTTTCGTCCAGTTGGTTCTGGCCCCTTTCCTTCTTATCCTTCCTCCAACATCAGCAGTATTTGGTTGACAGTCAGGTTCCTGCTGCTGAGCCAGGGGGCACCTGTTGGGTGAGAGTCTGTCACATGACGTTCTAGTCTCCATTTCACCGTTATTCGAACTGTTTATGTTCGATATTTAAACACTCTTATCGAGGATTGGCGAATGTATGTTTACATAGCCATCTGTGGGTCCGCCATCCCACTTGGCCCTTGTGTGGCATTATCACCACGCTGTATACGAACACACATAAACAAACAAACACACAGGCAGAAAGGGCCCCAGAAATGAATAAGCATAAGTTTCATTGTAATGTAGTGTTCGAATGTCTGACTTAGTTTTAGTTTTTTAAGTTTTACTTTTTCCCCCCTCTTCTCTGTCCGTCCGCCTGCTTCTCTCATCATTCTTATTTTCTTTACGTTTTTGGGGTTTCTTTTTTTTTGTTTTTGTTTTTCTCTGTTTGTTTTTCTCGTTTTTTGCTGTTGTTGCTGTGCTGCTTTGGTTTTGTTGTTTGTTTTTTCTTTTTTCTTTTGGGTCTATCTATATATTTTGATGCCTTCCTCTTTGTTAGTAGTAGGAATTATATAATGTGGAAGTAGCAGCCAGCAGGGAAGTAGGAGACTGGCGGCGTTAGCGATACTGAGACAGTGGTGGTGGTGATGTCGATACCGAGGCAGTGGTGGCGGTGATGTGACCGTATTACTGTAGTGATGGTGCTGCAGCGGAGTCAAGGGGTGGTGGCGGCGGTGCTGGGATAGTGGTGGTAATGATGGCCGTAGTGAGCGGTGGCGGTGAAGGTGAAAATGTGTCGTTATCTGTCTGTTGTGTTTAGTGTACACAGATGCTGGGGTGGGTGGTGTATCTAGTTTCTGGTGTTGGTGAGTTTAGCTGTCCTATATAGTGTAGCCAGAGGAGAGGAGGGGAGGGGTTCTTCTTCCATTTATAGCCATTTTTGGGGGGGGGGATATACAGTGTACAATACAAAGTTGAATATTTGAATATTTGAGCCTTATAACAATATATTTTCTTTACGTTTTGTGCCTTATAACAATATATTTTCTTTACGTTTTGAGCCTTATAACAATATATTTTCTTTACGTTTTGGGGGTTTCTTTTTTTTGTTTTTGTTTTTCTCTGTTTGTTTTTCTCGTTTTTTGCTGTTGTTGCTGTGCTGCTTTGGTTTTGTTGTTTCTTTTTTCTTTTTTCTTTTGGGTCTATCTATATATTTTGATGCCTTCCTCTTTGTTAGTAGTAGGAATTCTATAATGTGGGAGTAGCAGCCAGCAGGGAAGTGGGAGACTGGCGGCGTTAGCGATACTGAGACAGTGGTGGTGGTGATGTCGATACCGAGGCAGTGGTGGCGGTGATGTGACCGTATTACTGTAGTGATGGTGCTGTAGCGGAGTCAAGGGGTGGTGGCGGCGGTGATGGGATAGTGGTGGTAATGATGGCCGTAGTGAGCGGTGGCGGTGAGGGTGAAAATATGTCGTTATCTGGCTGTTGTGTTTAGTGTACACATATGATGGGGTGGGTGGTGTATCTAGTTTCTGGTGTTGGTGAGTTTAGCTGTCCTATATAGTGTAGCCAGAGGAGAGGAGGGGAGGGGTTATTCTTCCATTTATAGCCATTTTTTTTTTTTTGGATATACAGTGTACAATACAAAGTTGAATATTTGAATATTTGAGCCTTATAACAATATATTTTGGGTCCGAATTTTTTTGGGGCTCAAGCCGGGTGCTTTACGTAGCATTTGTGCTAAGAGTTGTTATTTCACAAATGGTTTAAATATGTTAAAAATTCAAAACTTACGGGAGCGATTTCATGACCTCCGTCACCTCGTGCGTCTTCTTCCCTTGATTATTATTATTATTATTATTACTATTATTATTATTATTATTATTATTATTATTATTATTATATATATATATATATATATATATATGTGTGTGTGTGTGTGTGTGTATGTATGTGTGTGTGTGTGTGTGTGTGTGAGTGTGTGTGTGTGTGTGTGTGTGTGTGTGTGTGTGAGTGTGTGAAGTAATTCCGTCTGAAAGGTCCAGGAAAATAGAGTGCTCTATGTAGGTTACAGAGGTTATTTATGTAATAAACAACATAAGATGATTATTTCATTTACCAGTAGTTTATTGAAAGCAAATAAATCTGCTTTCAGTCGTCAGAATTAAAACATTCCTGGTTTCTTTATTGAAAATGGATTTGAAAAGCAAAACTATTGGAAATATGACAGTGAGGCTGAAGGAAGAAGCAAAAAGATAATAATTATAAAAGTATATAAACACACACACATACAAACAGACACTCAGGCACATATACACATATATATATAAATATATATATATGCATACACATACACATAAATACTCAAACACACACAAACACACATATATATATATATATATATATACATATATACACACATACATACATATATACACACATACATACATATATATACACACATATACATATACATATACATATACATATATATACCTAATTATAAAATAAATAGAGATAAATAAACGAATATAATGCATATACTAATGTAAGCAGTCGCATCACCTTACCCAGACAAAATACATATACATGAAATCAAAATAATAAATAAATAAAAGTAAAATATAATGTCAAATATAAAAATTAAAAAAATATACAAAAAAAAAATAATAATAATAAAAAAAAAATAATAAATAAATAAAAAATTTAAAATCATATTTTAGACCATTCAAGACAATACCAAAGGTGCACAAAGAATTGTGCCCTGTGCACCATGGACAAATTTAGAATCCTCCAAAATTTGAAAGCAACTTGTAACTGGATTGACATTTCTACGATGACTCAACCAACTTGAACTTTTCTTTACTTGTTACGCCTTAGATCCACTACGATTTTTATTCCTCTCTGAATTCACTTTCTGTACCCATTTATTCTTCTTCCCCCTCCTCTCCTCATATATTTACCTCTTTTATATATATATATATATGTGTTTCTGTTTGTATGTATGTATTTGTATATATATATATATGTATGAATGTATGTTTATATATGTGTGTACGTATATATATATATATATATATATATATATATATATATATATATATGAGTGTGTGTATATATATGTATATATATATATATATATAAATATATGTGTGTGTGCTTATGTGAGTGTGTATTTATTGTGCGCTAATATGCACGCGTTTGTTTATATGTTTGTATTGTATCCATTTATTATTTATATTTATGTATATATAAGCATATATATATGTGTATGTATGTGTATGTATGTATATATGTGTATATATAAATATATATATATGATTATGTATATATGTGCGTTTTGTGTGTGTGTGTATTTATATATTATATGGTGATGTAACCTTATGTATATGTGTTTGTGTGTGAATGTATGTATATTGTATATATATATATATTGTTATACTTTGGGAGGGTCATGTTGCCAATAAGAAATACACGCACCAGTTGCTTTCACTTCAATTTATTATATATTTATAAATTTCTGGTTGGTTGGTTGGTTCCACAATCAGATAGTTGTTTATATATAGTCATAGTTCTTTCGTCACACACTCTGTGACCTCTTCAGTGAGTGGGGATTCCTTTTTTTTTCTTTCTGTGCCTCTCCTTTGTTCTGTCCTACGCCATTTTGTGTTTCTGTGTGTGTGTTGTGTGCTCAGTCTGCGCATGCGCCACATCCGGGTGTCTGTGTGTGTTTATGTTCGTTTATCTATTTCTTTATTTACATGTTACTGTATGGTTGTTTGTTCTATGTGTGTGTGTGTTTTCATTTTGTCCTTAATTGTAAGTTGTGATGTTGCTGTTGGTAGAGTACAGATGATTCTTTACTATCTTGAAGGTCTCGCCAGTGTTCATTTATCCGTTCCCCTACACTACGAGCTGTCTCACCTACGTACACTATATTTTTGTCTCTACATTGTCCTTCAGTACATCTTATGCTATACACTACATTTCTAGTTTTACAGTTAATATGGGGGCTTATTTTACAGGTTACACATTTCTTATCTATACATGAGGGTCTTTGAAAAGACCTATATATGTAATTATTTATAATTATTTATAAAGATATTAGTTAATATCATTTTACTCCAGGAACCCCTTGAGTGCTCTTATTCAGTTATAAACATTGATATTCTTATTTATATTTGTCGTATTTCCAACCCTCTGAATACCCCTTCCACTTTCTTTATATATATATATATATTTATTTATGGGTTGTGTGTATGTGCGTGCGTATGTATGTGTACATATGCGTATGTGTGTATGTATGTATATTTTTATATATCAGTAACTATTTATATATATGTGCGTATGTGGTTGGATGTATTTTCTCTCATATTATGTGTGTGTGAAGGGCGGTGGTTTGGCAGAGTCGGTAGAGGTTCGAACGCCATGATTTGACTTATAGAGTTACGGCCCTTATCATTGTGAGTTCAAATCTCGCCGATTTTAACTTTATCTTTCATCCTTACGGGTCGATAAAATAAAGTACCAGTAATGTAGTGGGTAATTGCTGGCCTTGTGCCAAAAGTAGAAACAATTATGTGTATGTGAATGTATTTATATATTTTTTATATATGTATATACACCTACATTTGTATATATGTACCTATACGTGTGGTTGAGAGTATATGCCTGCGTACGAGTGTATATGCACGTAACTATGTATATGTATGTATATGTTGTGTGTGTAGTTATATATATATGTGAATATGTGTGTATGTGTGTATATGTATATGCATGCATATATATATATATATATATATATATATATGTATATATATATATATATATATATATATATATATATGTATGTGTGTGTGTGTATGTTTATGTGTGTGTGTGTATATGTTTATGTGCATATGTGTGCGTATATAAATGTATATATATGTATTTATATGTATGTATATATATATATTTATATATACACATGAATATATGATACAGATAAACACTGATACAAGTATACATATGTTTGCATTGCTAATGACCAAGTTAGCTATATTGAAAAATACTAATTAAAATAATAGGGTTTGCCTGTCTCGATTTAAAATAATGAGTGAAATCTCCTAGTCCTGTGCTCTTCTGCAGGTATCCAGAAATTGGTAAGTTTCACTTTAAAGTAACATTTTAATTAGTATTTTTCAATCTAGCTAACTTGGTCATTTGCAATACAAACACTTGTATACTTGTATCAGTGTTTAACCCTATCATATATTCATTTGTATTACACGGCTCAGAAATAACCCTTTCTTTGAGCTATTTAATTGTAAAACACTATTTAAGTTTATAACTCTATATATATATTGTTTAAGCGTCAGTCATACAAGAGTGAGTTACAAACGAAACGAAATTTAATTTCGTTTCGTTATTTGTTTTTATATATATATATATATATATATATATATATATATATATATATATATATATATATACATATATATATGTCAGGTCACATGTTGGTGCTACTGGTAACATTTATTCCAGTACAACGTGACCCATGGTCGGATCGATGGCGACTAAACTGGCCACCCCACCAAGGTTTCCTGGTGAGGCGGATGACTTTGGACATCCTTCAGGACTAAAAACAAAACCTGTCAAAAGGCAATGGAGCTCTTAAAAGCCAATGGCCATCCAAAATCACGGGAGAGATTACGCCTTAGCCTTTGTCAAGGCATAATTCTAGGAGAAGGAAAACTCTGATATAACACCTGCAACCCATATATATGTATGTATGTATATATATATATATATATATGTATGCATATATATATATGTATGTATATATATATGTATGTATATATATATATATATATGTATGTATGTATGTATATATATGTGTATGTATGTATATATATATATATATGTATGTATATATATATATATATATATATAACGAAGGAAAAGTGGTAAGGAACCAGGTGGACCATAACGCACCAAAGTACTCAATACTTGAGGTAGTAGAGTGGATATTAGGAACCAGTAAGACCCCGACAGCTGAGCTCAAGCCGTTTCGACGGCTAATTCTCAGAATTAGCCGTCGAAACGGCTTGAGCTCAGCTGTCGGGGTCTTACTGGTTCCTTATATATATATATATATATATATATATATATATATATATATATATATATATATATATATGTATGTATGTATGTATATATATGAATGTATGTATATATATATATATATGTATATATGTATATATATATAGAGATATATAGATAGGTAAATATACACGGGTGTGTATGATTGTGTATAGAAGATTATATTAATAAGAGGAATTCAAACTTTGTCTGATTTACTCGTTTTTTTACAATCCTTTAAAATATATATAATGGTATTATAATGAAATAGTATGATAGAATATTAAATTCTAAGTGTTAATTGAACAAGTACTTTCATGCTTTCGCAATCTTCAGGTACATGATATGTGTTGACAGTCGAGTTTGCAATTTTCAACTGTAATGAGATGGGTAAATTTCCTACCTTTTATACATTTTATACAGAGAAAAGTGGCTCCAGAATGCAAAGCCCCTGTAAACTGTATTTCGACCAACCAGTGTGTAGTTTCACTGAATTACTACAGCTGATTGGTTTAAGCGTCACGGCTGGTTGAGCATGCTAACGACCAATAGTCATATCCAACGTATGAATTGTTTTGCTTTTTTTGAAATGATGAAAATATTATTTCTATTAATCATCACCATCAACATCACTTTTATTATTATTATTATTGTTGTTGTTTTTGTTGTTAGTGGTCGTGGTCATAGTGGTAGTAGAAGTAATACCCCTAGGCGTTATTATTGTTCATTTAGCTTGGGTTTGAATTTATCAATAAAATTATTTTCTTTGATTTTTCTCTTGATTTCACTTGGGCTATGTAATCTGTAGAATGGGAATATTATAAATATTCCCTGACCACATGTTGCCAGATGGCCGCTTAGGGGTATCTGACGGACATTTGGGTCTCTGATTTGTTGACGGTGTACCCGTGCACGTCCCGATAGTGCATTTCCAGTTTGACCGACATATAGTTCTTCACAATTCGGGCATTTAATGCAGTAAATTAGATTTCTGCTTTTGCAGTTCATATTTGCATTTGGGAATATTTTTCCAGTATTTGTTTTCATATATTGACCGGCGTGTATGGATTGACATGTGCCGCATCGATTATCATTGCATTTAGATACAGTGAATGATTGGTCTTTGTTGTTAAGGTCAAACTTCAACTTTTTTGGCTGTCTTTTACTAAAAGTCAAAGATCGATCTGTGATTAAGCCTTTTAATTCATTACTTTGAGCAATGATCGGTAGCTTTGCTTTGGCAGTGTTGAAGATATTCTGGTGACATGGGTTGTGTGTCATTATAAATGGTATGACCAGTTCTTGGTTTCTTCTTCCTTGGGTTGTTCTAAGTTGTTGTATAGGTATTTTTATAGCCCGCTGTATGCCATTTCCTATAAGTAGAGATGGGTATTTTTGTTTGAGCAAAAATTCTCTTATTTCTGTTAAGCGTTTGAACCTGGTATTCGTATCTTCTACAATGGTACAAATTCTTCTGGCTAGGCAGTATGGGATGTTGCGTTTTGTATGAGGTGGATTGCACGACTTAAAATTCAGATATTGATGGGTGTCTGTGTGTTTATAATATATATCCGTGGTAATGGTGGTGTCGTTTTTTGATTATCATTATATCTAGGAATGGTAATTTGGTCCTACTCATCTCTTTTGTGAATTGGAGAGATGGGTGTAGGTTATTCAGGAGGATATTGAACTCATCCAGAGTATCTAGAGATTCTGTGCAAATGATGAAACAGTCGTCAAGGTATCTCTTCCGAGATTTTTCAATGTACTTTCTAAAGTCAGTACTATATTTTTCCTCTATTTCTTGGTAGAGTTGTTGTTCTAAGTATCCCATTACAGAGTTCGCGTAAACGGGAGCAAACTTCGTTCCCATCGCTGTGCCTCTAATTTGGATGTAATTCTTTCCATTGAAGAAGAAAGTGTTGTTTTCCAGAATAAGTTTAACTGCGTCTAATATATAGGTATCTCCGGGAGAGATGACCCCTTAGCTTTTGTCAAGGCAGAATTCTAGGAGAAGGAAAACTCTGATATAACACCTGCAACCCTGATGGTATCCAATGAGGTTGACTTGTTCTTCTTTTTGGTAAATATCATCTTGGTTAAGAGAGTGGGACTGGCTTTTGGCAGTGCCTTTGCTCACTATAAAAGCTTCACGGCACAGGCATTGCTTTATATCTGGAGATCTCTCTGGACTTGTCGTCACATTGTACCATGGGCACAGCACTATGTGTCAATAATTGTCACAAGTGTAGTGTTTGTACCAGAGTTTTCAAGTCGCTGGCTGGACTAAAAAGTCACACTCGTTCAGCGCATCGGTAGGGGTTCTCCTACATGGCTATAGAGTAGTGGCCATATTCGAAAACGAGTTGGCAGCCACCACATATATATATATATATATATATATATATATATATATATATATATATATATATATATATTTATTTATCTTATTTTATTTTTTATACATTCGCTTACCACGTGTGTTTGTTTATTTATTTTTATTGTTTTTTCTTCTTTCGTATCGCTGTCAACTTTCGAATTTTTTATTTTTTTACTATTTTTTTTATTTATTTTTTTATTTTTATATTTGACTTCATATTTTACTTTTCTTTATTTATTTATTTTCATTTCATGTATTAGTATTTTGTCTGTGTAAGGTGATGTGACTGCTTTATTTAGTTTATGCATTATATTCATTTATTTATCTTTATTTATTTTTATAATTATGTATATATATGTATATGTATATGTACATATATATATATGGGTATGTGTGTATATATATATGTATATATATATATATATATATATATATATATATATATATATATATATATATATATATATATATATATATGTATATATATACATATGTATGTGTGTGTTTGTGTGTGTTTGTGTGTGCGTGTATTTGTGTATTTATGTTTATGTGTATGTATATTTATATATATATATATATAAATATATATATATATATATAAATATATACATTGTGTTCTAAATAGCTTTCCAAGCATGACTTGGCAAGCTATTTCGCATACTGGTTTAACCGCTTTACGTCCCTCCGAGGAAGAGATATTATCTCGAAAATTAAGGACATTTAAATAAATCTAAGGTAAAAGACTAATTGTCAATAATAATTTTTGCATTTGCATTTTTTCTTATTTTTTATTTTATTCCATCTCCATACCTGCATTGTTTGGCTTTACAAATTCAAACGTTTATATATATAGATATATATATATATATATATATATATATATATATATATATATATATATATATATATATATATATATATATATATATATGTATATGTGTATGTTTGTGTGTATGTGTGTGTGTGTGTGGGGGGGGGCGATGACAGTAGATAAGATGCTTCCATAGGAGGTATGCCGGTTTAGCACTCTATGCTCTTACAGACCAGAGTATGATATAATATAAACCGAAAAATCAGTTATGCATCTGAACTCAATTTATACTATTACAATTGTTTTGGCGCGCGAAGAGGATGAACATTTGGACGGTAGTGGCCCAGAGGGTCAGATACAACAGTGAGAGAATATGCTCCGAAATCATTAGACGTGTCCGTCGAACCTGTGGGTCCAGAATAAATCAGATCGACACAATGATCGCGTCTCGATCTGTCCGCCGGCGAAACAATTGTAACACAATAAAATTAGTTCAGATGCATCACTGATTTTTCGTTTTATATTATATTATATATATATATATATATATATATATATTGGTAAAAGGGATATAAAATGCTGACAAATTGTTCCCAGTGAAAAATAGTTTAATTAGGAATAAGTAAAAATTAGTAATAAGTATTGGTTAGTATTCAGTTTTGATTTTAAGTTTTTACCAGTTGCGCATTTCTACTGCTTTTCAAAAATAAGTTTGAGATCGAGCGCCCGTGATGTTTGCTCTAATCTGATCAGTTTTGGAAATTCTACCTGTTTTATGTGAAAAAAGTGGCTCCAGAATTATTAAAATAAGTTTCGCGCCAATTCGTGTTGCAAAAATTCTTGTGGTCAAAACAATTTTGATTAGTCGGTAGAGGTCAGGTGAATGTTAAAAAATGATTTTGCGCCAATTGTAGGTTTGTCGAAGAGTGTCTTTTTTCGCCTGATTGAGAAGTCACTGAAAAAATAAGTCTTTTAAGACAAATATGTGTGTGTGCGTGTGTGTGGTAAAGAGGTTCTTTGTTGTGATAATGGTCAGTAAGGATGTGTGTGTGAATTGCAGTCATGTTGACAGGTCAACAGTTCAGGTGCCTATTAAGACAAATATATACGTGTGTGTGTGTGTGTGTGTGTGTGTGTGTGTGTGTGTGTTTGTGTGTGTGTGTGTGTACGTGTGTGTGTGTGTGTGTGTGTGTGTGTGTGTGTGTGTGTATGTGTGTGTGTGTGTGTGTGTGTGCGTGTGTGCGTGTGTGTGTGTGTAGCAGAGTAATTCGTGTAGATGGATCGGTCAGTAGGAATGTGTCTGTACGTGTGTGGGGGTTATTTTAACATGTTGAAAGCTATTTTTCAGCTCTTGTCTTATACGGAGAAGTGTGTGTGTGTGTATATATTTCTCTTTGTATGGTAGTGTACGCGTGTGTATGTGTGTGTGTATATATGTGTGTATGTGTGTGTATGTGTTTGTGTGTGTGTGGGGGGGGGGGGCAGTATTTTTGTGATACTTGTGAAAATGGTGTACACTATTCGATATCGTCAGCAAAAACGATTCTCTCAAGAGAACATCAAAAACATTAATAATAAAAGGTGTGAAATGATATGTAGTATTGTCATAACACCAAAGGGTGTATGAGTGCCCAGATTGTACGTACTGCAAGGGGAATACATTAGGCCCTGCCGTATTGGGATACTTGTGTACAAATACGTATGTGTCCTTCAGTGTGCAATGCATGTGTGCGTATATGTATGTGTGTGTGTCGGCACGTTTATACCTAGAGACATCAAAAGGTATGCACATTTTTGTATATTTGTGTTGCACCATAGAACATGTGTGTTTACGTATGTCATTGTGTTTCTATGTGGATAGAGATGTATGTAGGATGTAGGCTGATGTACGTATGTATGTTGACGTGTGTATGTTGTGGGTTCGTCTTAGGGAGAAGTGTTTAGACGGGGTCCGTATTTGGTAATAAAGTGAGATTCCTTGCTGATGTGCTGGGTGTGGGTGGCATTATCTTTAAATTTGTAGAGGGGAAAGATTCTGAAGTTGTGATGATTTTGGGCGGCACAGGTATCAATGTGTTCACTCAGTGGTATTTTCCTGTATTCCCGTATTTTAATTTGGGTACTATGGACAGTCATGCGTTGGCGGAGCCTGTTTTTGGCCTGGCCTATGTATTGTTCTCGACAACCTGAACAAGTTAATATTAGATTTTCTGATGCGCATGTGAAATTGTGTTTTACTATAAAACGTTGTCCTTCTTTGAAATAGAATTCCGAACTCTCTATTAGGTTGATGCATATTCCACAGTTGGGTCTATCGCATTATTTTACTGTGGGTTTCGTTGTTGTGGTTGGCAGTACTTTGGCATGTGTTAGGATATTTTTCATTGACTTAGATTGTCTTTCGCTCTTTCTGATATCGTGTGTTCGAAGGATTTGGTTAATTCTAGGGTCCTTTTTTAACACAGGGATGTTCTGGAGGATGGTGTCAAAGGCCTCATTGTTGAGGGAGTTATGTGTGGAGATGTATGGAAGAGCTTTTAGTTTCGGTTGATTTACTTTAGGGTGTCTAAGGTCCTGGGTACTGAGTTTTAGGGCACGTTGGATTCCATTGTCAATTAGTGATGCAGGGTAGTCCCTGCATATGAGTGTGTCCTTTAGTTCTTGTAGCCGTAAGTAACAGGTGATTTTATTGGAGATTATAGTACAGATTCTCTTTGCTAAGTTGTAGGGAATATTAAATTTTACGTGTCTAGGGTTGCAAGAGTTGAACGGAAGACATTGCTCGGAGTCTGTGGGCTTGTAGTATATATCTGTTTCTATTTCTTTGTTATGAATCTTAATGAGGATGTCGAGGAAGGGGAGTTGTTGATGGCTGTATTCCATCGTAAAGTTAATATTCGTGTTGAGCCCATTTTTAAGGGTGTGAAATTATTTAAGTTTCTCGATGTTTTCATGCCAAAGGATGAATCAGTCATCTAGATATCGCTTCCAGTTCCTTTCTATGTGTAATGTGGAGAGTGTTTCCAAATTTGTTTAGAGGGTGATTTCCAGGTATCCCATGACTAGGTTGGCATAAGTGGGGGCTGTCTTCGTTCCCATAGCGGACCCAGATTTCTGCCTGTAGGATTTGTTATTGAAAACGAAGTAATTGTTCTCCAAGATAAATTTGAGTCCCTCTATCACGAATTTTTTTTGATGCGTTGTGAGAGTTCATTTTAGTAATTATCCAGCCATAATTGGATAGCTTCTATTCCTAGGTTGTGGGGGATGTTAGAGTATAGGTTGACAATATTATATATCTTTTCACACCTTTTATTATAAATGTTTTTGATGTTCTCTTGAGAGAATCGTTTTTGATGAAGATATCGAATAATGTACACCATTTTTACAAGTATCACAAAAATAATGGTCCACCCCACCCACCCCACACATACACATACACACATATACACACACACACATATATACACACACACATACACACGCGTACACTAACATACATAGAGACATATATACACACACACACACACTTCTCCGTACAAGACAAGAGCTGAAAAATAGCTTTCAACATGTTAAAATATCCCCCACACACGTACAGACACATTCCTACTGACCGATCCCTCTACATCGAATTACTCTGCTACACACACACACACACACACACACACGCACACACACACACACACACACAACCCCACCCACATATTTGTCTTAATAGGCACCTGAACGGTTGACCTGTCAACATGACTGAATTTCACACACACATCCTTACTGACCATTATCACAACAAAGAACCTCTTTACTACACACACATACACACATATATTTGTCTTAAAAGACTTATTGTTCAGTGACTTCTCAATCAGGCGAAAAAAGACACTCTTCGACAAACCTACAATTGGCGCAAAATCAATTTTTAACATTTACCTGACCTCTACCGACCAATCACAATTGTTTTGACCACAAGAATGTTTGCAACATGAATTGGCGCGAAACTTATTTTAATACCTCTGGAGCCACTCTTTTCACTTATGTGCAGGTGGAATTTCCAAAACTGATCAGATTAGAGCAAACATCACGGGCGCTCTATCTCAAAATTATTTTTGAAAAGCATTAGAAATGCGCAAACGGTAAAAACTTAAAATTAAAACTGAATACTAACCAATACTTATTACTAATTTTTACTTATTCCTAATTAAACTATTTTTCACTGGGAACTATTTGTCAGGTTTTTCTTACCCTTACACCTCTATTCTTTTAAATATATATATATATATATATATATATTAATTCAAAATATTAACAAAATATATGTTATTGTGATCAATTAAATTTTATTATACATATTATATCTATTTTGTGAATATATTGAATTAATAATAATAACTGTGAAAAACATTTACCTGTTAAGTGCTTCCAATCTATTGTAAAACTTATTATTTGATGTATTCATTACACCTTGTTTAACTCTTAAATATATATATATATATACATATATACAGAGAGAGAGGTATATAGAGAGAGAGAAAGAGAGAGAGTGGGAGAGAGCGATATATATATATTTATATTTATATATATATATATATATATATATATATATATATATATATATATTGTTATACTTTGGGAGGGTCTTGTTGTCAATAAGAAACACAAACACCAGTTGCTTTCACTTCAATTTATTATCATAAATTTATAATAAATATATAAATTTATAAATTTCTGGTTGTTTATATATAGTCATAGTTCTTTCGTCACACACTCTGTGACCTATTCAGTGACTGGGGATTCCTTTCTTTGTTTCTGTGCCTCTCCTTTGTTCTGTCCTACGCCATTTTGTTTCTGTGTGTGTGTTGTATGCTCAGTCTGCGCATGCGCCACATCCGGGTGTCTGTGTGTGCTTATGTTCATTTATTTATTTGTTTATTTAAATGTTACTGGTTGGTTGTTTGTTCTATGTGTGTGTGTGTTTTCATTTTGTCCTTAATTGTAAGTTGTGATGTTGCTGTTCCACTCATATTTTCTAGTTAATTTTGGTTGTAATTCTTTTATGTTTATTGCCTCTGTAATTTGTCTAAACATTGCGTCTTTTCTGTGTGTAGATTCTATTTTTATTTCTATGTTCTCTAATTTACCCTTGTGTTCTATTTTAACATGTTGGTAGAGTACAGATGATTCTTTACTATCTTGAAGGTCTCGCCAGTGTTCATTTATCCGTTCCCCTACACTACGAGCTGTCTCACCTATATACACTATATTTTTGTTTCTACATTGGCCTTCAGTACATCTTATGTTATACACTACATTTCTAGTTTTACAGTTGATATGGGGCCTTATTTTACAGGTTATACATTTCTTATCTATACATGAGGCGCTTTGAAAAGGGTATGTCTTGCTAATAAGTGTTTTTACGGAGGTACCTGGTCTTTCTACTATCTTAATATTGAGTTTATGTTTATTTAGGGCCCTTCTAAAGTTGTAAGCTAATTCACCTCTTGGGGTTGTATCGATGAACATTACACTCTGGTATTTATTGCTATCATACCATGAGTTTATTCTATTAGCCTTGTTCCTAGTTCTTCCTATTTTATTCCAAAATTTGCTCCTATACAAGGGGCAGGTCCCATTTATGTCATTATTTACCATTTTTTCCCATTTGGTTCTAGCTCTACTATACACTCTGATTTTATCTCTCTGATTGTAGCCATACGGTGGATGAAGTGTTGTATGTGTCTCTCTACTTCTTCGCGGTTGCTCGTCTAAACATAAAAAAGAAGATCTATAGAGAATTAAGTCATCAAGAAAAACATATGCGTAACCTAATGCAAGAAAAAGCTAGGATCACCACACCAAGAGAAAAACTAATATGTATAAGCCTGATACGCCCTGAAGAACAGTAAATTACTCAAGAATGTGATAAGCACTTTAACAAGAAACTAAAGTGGCTGAAGCAGATAATGTTGTGTCCCTGTATCCATCTATTGACGTGGATTTTGCTGTGGAGAAATGCGTAGAAATGATCAGTGAGAGCAAGGTTGAGTTCCTGTGGGATTGATACCAGTGAGCTGGGACTCCTACTTAAGCTTACCTATAGTAATAATTACCTAGACACATATGACCTTAGCAACCTGTGCCCTACAACACCAGCAGGAGGTAGACCACCTACCATTACCTCAATGGTCAAGAAAACCCACACAGATAGATGGAACAGGTGGACCAGAGCCATACGGACACTCGAAAACCACGATGAACTGAAGAAAATGATTGCACATGCGGTAGGGGCCAGCATAAAACTAACCCTTAAGGAACATATGTTCAAATTTAATGAAAAAACATATGCCCAAGAGGAAGGAGCAGCCATTGGTGTTAGCATTGCAGGCGACATAGCTAACTTATTCATGGTATGGTGGGACAGTAGACTTAAACTTAAACTTAAAGAACAATTAGAAGAGCCCTTAACCCTGATAATGTACTCCCGCTACATTGATGATATAAACATCGTAGTTAAGACACCCCCACTAGAGAACAGTCAGGAACTAGAGAAAAACACAATGGAAAGCATCCAGCAAATAGCAAACTCCATCCACCAGAGCATTAGAGTTACTATCGACTACCCAAGTAAACACCCCAACCATCGATTACCTGTACTAGACATAGAGCTCTGGTTAGAAACCATTAACAACAAAAAACTAATCCTCCATTCCCATTATGCCAAACCCCTGACTTCCAAACATCTGATCCCCCGAAACTCGGCCGTTTCGGACCATACCAAGATCAACATACTGATTGCGGATTTGGTACGGGTGATGAGAAATGTGTCCCGCATGTGCAACCCCGAAGAACTAGAGAGACACATACAACACTTCATCCACCATATGCAGTTCTCTGGCTACAATCAAAGAGATAAAATCAGAGTGTATAGAGGAGCCAGAACCAAATGGGAAAAAATGGTAAATAATGACATAAATGGGACCTGCCCCTTGTATAGGAGCAAATTTTGGAATAGAATAGAAAGAACTAGGAACAAGGATAATAGAATAAAGTCATGGTATGATAGCAATAAATACCAAAGTGTAATGTTCATCGATACAACCCCTAGAGATGAATTAGCTTACAAATTTAGAAGGGCCCTAAATAAACATAAACTCAATATTAAGATAGTAGAAAGACCAGGTACCTCCGTAAAAACACTTATTAGCAAGACATACCCTTTTCAAAGACCCTCATGTAACGATAAGAAATGTATAACCTGTAAAATAAGCCCCCATATTAACTGTAAAACTAGAAATGTAGTGTACATCATGAGATGTACTGAAGGTCAATGTAGAGACAAAAATATAGTGTACATAGGTGAGTCAGCTCGTAGTGTAGGGGAACGGATAAATGAACACTGGCGAGACCTTCAAGATAGTAAAAAATCATCTGAACTCTACCAACATGCTAAAATAGAACACAAGTGTAAATTAGAGAACATAGAAATAAAAATAGAATCTACACACAGAAAAGACGCAATGTTTAGACAAATTACAGAGGCAATAAACATAAAATAATTATAACCAAAATTAAATAGAAAATATGAGTGGAACAGCAACATCACAACTTACAATTAAGGACAAAATGAAAACACACACACACATAGAACAAACAACCAACCAGTAACATGTAAATAAACAAATAAATAAATAAATGAACATAAACACACACAGACACCCGGATGTGGCGCATGCGCAGACTGAGCACTCAACACACACACAGAAACAAAATGGCGTAGGACAGAACAAAGGAGAGGCACAGAAACAAAGAAAGGAATCCCCAGTCACTGAAGAGGTCACAGAGTGTGTGACGAAAGAACTATGACTATATATAAACAACTATCTGGTTGTGGAACCAACCAACCAGAAATTTATAAATTTATAAATTTATTATAAATTTATTATAATAAATTGAAGTGAAAGCAACTGGTGCGTGTGTTTCTTATTGGCAACATGACCCTCCCAAAGTATAACACTATCGCTTTCAACACACGATTTGAGATAAAGCATCTTGCTAAACAAATTCAGAAACGAAACATCGTAAGCCTTAGCCAGGCTAACAATATACTGAAAACTACTATGTTCTGTTGTCTACGAAAAACGATAACATCTCGACAACTACACTTCATAAAAGAATGTGCCTCGTTCCGAGTTTACACCAACACCATCAACACCGACGTTAGAAGATTACAACTCACCACAAAACAAGCAGATAGGCTAAAACGAACATTAATTCTAAACATAAAAAAGAAGATTTATAGAGAATTAAGTCATCAAGAAAAACATAAGCGTAACCTAATACAAGAAATAGCTAGGATCACCACACCAAGAGAGAAACTAATATTTATAAGCTTTATACGCCCTGAAGAACAGTACATTACTCAAGAATGTGATAAGCACTTTAACAAGAAACTAAAGTGGCTTAAGCAGATAAAGCTAAATCCGGATACTATAGAGAATACCAATAGATATCCCGACAAAATTGACGGTATAAATATGGCCGACACCTCATTAACAGATGAGTTCAACAATAACAACAACACAAATATATACGGTAACACAATAATAGATAATGACGAGTTATCTGTGTTGTGTTTACCCCCGAAATTTGCGACATTCAAGAAGGTAAATATGATTAGTTGTCTGTCAGAAATAGAAAAATCATTTACAAAACTACGGTGGAACCTCAAAAACAAAAACAAAAACAAAAGCAACAATATACGCACACACATATACAACACACATCCCAACAACAACAGACACACAGACACAAACAACAATAACAACTACACACACACCAACAACAACAACAATAACAACATACCCAGAAACAACAACAACAGAGACGCAGACACAAACAACAATAACAACACACGCAACAACAATAACACACACGGAGACAACAACAACACACACCAACAACAGCACACATCAACAACAACAACACACACACATTCAATGCCTCTCACCACCACCACAATCTTAACAAACACACAGACACAGAAAACAAGTAATGACAGTAGCACAGAAATCACAGAAATAAGGGAAAGTAATAGGATTAAAAAGAGAAGGGAGACTAAGGACAAAGAGAATAACCAAGACGAACACACAGACACATAAAATAGGGTAGATAACAACAATGAGCCAGTGGAAAGAGACAAGAGTAATTATGAGAGACAGAGAAACAACCATGAGGCTGTTGGTGGAAATAGAAATAGAAACAACACAACTAACAATAACAATAGCACTAGTACACATAAAGCAGCAGCCTGGAACTCGACGTGTTATAATCCCTCCGATAAATCGTTCGACCTGCGACGAGTCCACACCACGACTTTACCATTTAACAAACGCACGCAATTGCTGTCGCAGGTCGATGAACAAACAGAAGCACAATTTAGTATAGCTAGATCCGAACTTAGAAATATTATAGAACAGTATAGCAAGAAGCATAATAGAATGGAGGCCCAGCAACTGGGAGAACAAATCTGCAAATGGCTTGTGTAAGCTCATGCAGCGCTCACGTAATGGAGAGATAGCATGCTTTCCAACAGACAAGTCTGGCAGAATGTCGGTTGACAGTCTGCCAAACTACATCCAGGCAATGCAACCCCACATCACTAACACAAGAGAGGTAACACCAAAGGAGCATGAGGATAGAGAAAAAGCCCTCAATGCCCTTATGGTGATGTGGCCGAATATAATGCAGCCCAACAAAAGGACTGCCAACAACTTGCAGGCCTGGAACAATGACGTGCCGGCGTTGTATGGGCTTCGAAAAGACCATAAAACGGGCTGTGACGCTGTCGCGGGACCACCAACACGGCCAGGCTGTGGAGCTAACATTGCTAGTAACTACAGAATGTCCTACTTCCTCTCCCTGATCATACGCCCCATCATTGAAATGTCCCCAGATGTATGTGACAGCACGGAGGACCTCCTCAGCAGAATCGGCGTGAGTAACCGATCTAGGGACCTAAAAAACTGCGTAATCGCAGTATGGATGTTGTGTCCCTGTATCCATCTAATGACGTGGATTTTGCTGTGGAGAAATGCGTAGAAATGATCAGTGAGAGCAAGGTTGAGTTCCGTGGGATTGATACCAGTGAGCTGGGACTCCTACTTAAGCTTACCTATAGTAATAATTACCTAGACACATATGACCTTAGCAACCTGTGCCCTACAACACCAGCAAGGGGCAGACCACCTACCATTACCTCAATGGCCAAGTAAACCCACACAGATAGATGGAACGGGTGGACCAGGGCCATACGGACACTCGAAAACCACGATGAACTGAAGAAAATGATAGCACATGCGGTAGGGGCAGCATAAAACTAACCCTTAAGGAACATATGTTCAAATTTAATGCAAAAACACATGCCCAAGAGGAAGGAGCAGCCATTGGTGTTAGCATTGCAGGCGACATAGCTAACTTATTCATGGTATGGTGGGACAGTAGACTTAAACTTAAACTTAAAGAACAATTAGAAGAGCCCTTAACCCTGATAATGTACTCCCGCTACGTTGATGATATAAACATCGTAGTTAAGACACCCCCACTAGAGAACAGTCAGGAACTAGAGAAAAACACAATGGAAAGCATCCAGCAAAAAGCAAACTCCATCCACCACAGCATTAGAGTTACTATCGACTACCCAAGTAAACACCCCAACCATCGATTACCTGTACTAGACACAGAGCTCTGGTTAGATACCATTAACAACAAAAAACAAATCCTCCATTCCCTTTATGCCAAACCCATGACTTCCAAACATCTGATCCACCGAAACTCAGCCGTTTCGGACCATACCAAAATCAACATACTGATTGCGGATTTGGTACGTGTTATGAGAAATGTGTCCCGCATGTGCAACCCCGAAGAACTAGAGAGACACATACAACACTTCATCCACCGTATGCAGTTCTCTGGCTACAATCAGAGAGATAAAATCAGAGTGTATAGAGGAGCCAGAACCAAATGGGAAAAAATGGTAAATAATGACATAAATGGGACCTGCCCCTTGTATAGGAGCAAATTTTGGAATAGATAAGATTTGTATAGATAAGAAATGTATAACCTGTAAAATAAGCCCCCATATTAACTATAAAACTAGAAATGTAGTGTATAGCATAAGATGTACTGAAGGACAATGTAGAGACAAAAATATAGTGTACATAGGTGAGACAGCTCGTAGTGTAGAGGAACGGATAAATGAACACTGGCGAGACCTTCAAGATAGTAAAGAATCATCTGTACTCTACCAACATGCTAAAATAGAACACAAGGGTAAATTAGAGAACATAGAAATAAAAATAGAATCTACACACAGAAAATACGCAATGTTTAGACAAATTACAGAGGCAATAAACATAAAATAATTATAACCAAAATTAAATAGAAAATATGAGTGGAACAGCAACATCACAACTTACAATTAAGGACAAAATGAAAACACACACACACATAGAACAAACAACCAACCAGTAACATGTAGATAAACAAATAAATAAATGAACATAAACACACACAGACACCCGGATGTGGCGCATTGGTAGACTGAGTACACAACACACACACAAAAACAAAATGGCGTAGGACAGAACAAAGGAGAGGCACAGAAACAAAGAAAGGAATCCCCAGTCACTGAAGAGGTCACAGAGTGTGTGACGAAAGAACTATGACTATATATAAACAACTATCTGATTGTGGAACCAACCAACCAACCAGAAATTTATAAATTTATAAATTTATTATAAATTTATTATAATAAATTGAAGTAAAAGCAACTGGTGCGTGTGTTTCTTATTGGCAACATGACCCTCCCAAAGTATAACAATGTCGGTTTCAACACACGATTTCAGATAAAGAATCTTGCTAAACAAATTCAGAAAGGAAATATATATATATATATATATATATATATATATAGAGAGAGAGAGAGAGAGAGAGAGAGAGAGAGGGGGGAGGGAGGGTGTATGTGAGAGAGACAGAAGTGTCACTTTAGGAAAAAACTATTATTAAAATTCATGATTGCAAGGATTTCGAATATTCCTAGGATTGCCTAAAGATCTGATTGCCTCTCTACCCGAGATTGACAGTACGTTATTTATTCCTAGTTTCACACGTAATTTACTGTGACTATACCAATGGTTTCGATATCATATTCTATTCCCTCCTCGCACCAAATTCCTGTTATTGTATTTATGCTAGAAAGAATGATCAATATTGGCGTGTTAGGATGCGCTTTATTGTTTCCTATATTGTATTCCAGGGTTGTTATGTGCGTTGTTAGATGTTACAATTTTTTATATCAAGAGAGAATGAGAGTTTAAATCTTATATCCATTCCAGATTTAATGGCAAAATATATAAAACTGATGACAATAATGTCGCCAGCAACATTAATAATATGAATAAATATATCTGCATTAATTGGATAGATCTATTTTGTTTTTCTCCGAATTCAGTTATATAGATATCTAATAATCGAAGTCATTGAAGTTATAGTATAATTTGAAAAAAAAATATGCATAATAACATTGAATAATGTATCATTGCATTTAAAGTGACGATTATCTGCATAAATATCTATATAATGTAAATATTTTCCATTTTGAAAGCAGCATCATGCAATATGTATAAATTTGGTTAATTTAATTGATTTAATGCCTTGTTTTCTATTTAATTTCTGTCGATCTAACCGATAACGCAAATACATACATTTTTATAATGAGGCTTTGTTTTATAATATTCAAATATACATGATAACATTATATTATTCATGAGGACATATGTAGCCTAAAAGCTAGGGAAAGAATCACATAACAGAACATATATTACTGCATGTAACCATAACGATCCAACTAGTCATGACCGCATCCGATTATATTTCCTGTTGCCCTATTTTTCACCAATGATACAGAGAAAGGAACATATACCAGACAATTCAAAGATGTTGCGCAATATACTTTCCCTTTTGTGTAAGAAAGTTATATATTACCTCACTATCATCAAATTGTAATCTGCAGATTGCGTTATCGTAGCTATCTTCCGTGTTGTTATATTTCTCCAACCATAAGCATAGCTAAAATATATTGATGATTACCCGAAATACGCATCATCGATAGATTTTTTATTTTGAGTAGAGAATGTATTTTGTCTAATCATAATCATTGTGCTATACGTTTTCTATATTGCTTAGTCATATATTTACAATGTCCCACAGTTTATAATCTAAATGGTCACACAGTAATATGACTTGCTGGTCGAAAACTCATTTCTCGTCTATGGATCCTTGATCTTATGACACACATCTACACAACTATGGATTAATGATTATTTATTATCTGAAATCATGTCTAATTGTGAGAAGTTTTCTTCCGCTGATAAAGACTCAGACATTCAGTCGTGTGGTATTTCACAAAATATGTACCAGTAATTTCACTAAGTACATTCATTAAACTACGTACACACATTAACAAATAGACGATATTTGTTTCAATGAAAGGTCCCATATACTAATGTTTTATACATAATTTTCTTTTTTGCTTTATTTTTTATTAAATATAAAATTATTTCAATTTCGTGTCTGAAATCAACATTCTAATTCATCAAAAATAACTTACAAATACACGTCAAACACAAAACATGTGAAATACTATTATTTACAGAAAACATAAACTACATTTGTGAGGGTTCGTATTCTATACCTAGAAATAGATAAAGAACATCTCTAGGGAATGCTAGTGCACGATCTGAAGATATAGTTTAAAAATGTAACATTGGAAATTAGACAGACTACAGTTATTACTTCAATGGATATCTTGCCAACATTTTTCATATTAAGATGAAATTGAAATGCTCTGATATATATATATATATATATATATATATATATATATATATATATATATATATATATGCGTGGGTGTGTGTTTGTCTACTTCGGTAAAATCTTTTAACGTCTCACGTAAATATCCAATCAGAACTGCATTGATACTATATTGTTTTTGGCGTTAATACTTTTTTTTATCTCTATTAATTTCAATATTTTCATCTCTGAAGAAAAAAAAAATGCTGCTATTATCATGTTGCCAGTTAATAGAAATTTATGATAAATCTAAACTGAAGCAAGAAGCTTTTTTGGTGTTGTTTGATATGTTCAAGTATTTTATTGTTGACTAATTTAAACACAGCCGAGAGATGGTTACGAATCTCGCTAAAAAGCAATAGATATATGATAAGTGTCAAAGAGTTAATTCCAGAACGAGAAAACCATAATGAAGGAGAAAACCAATAAAATTAATACTAAAGGAAATATTATCTGGGACAAGGACAAGGGACATAGTGACTGTATGTAACAGTAGGGAATATTAAGAGAGAAGTAATAAATAGGAGGGTGAAGCAGCCACAAAAGATAAAATTAAGATAAAAGGTAGTAGTAGTAGTAGTAGTAGTAGTAGTAGTAGTAGTAGTAGTAGTAGTATGATGGTGATGATGATGATGAGGAGGAGGAGGGGGAGGAGGGAAAAACGAAAATATGAAAAATAAACAAAAACCGAAAGAAACATTATAAAGGCTGGGACATTATGATGACGATGAAGATGATGATGATGATGATGATGAATCGATTGAGGAGGATAAGGATGGTCATGATCATGTTGAAGACGAAAAATAATGACGATGATGATTATGGTTGGTTGTGTTTATATCGGCTATATACAAATGAGAGAAACGGCAAAAAATAGCCCGACCCCACCAACACCATCACATACTCAGAAAAAAAGGAACATTTATTGTGGTACATTTTCCTGACCTTGAGAGCTTGGAGTTCAAAATCAGCCTCCGACAACTTAACTTTCATTATTCTGAATTAGATTAAATATAGTACTAGTGAAATACGTTGAAGACTTAAATCATCTAATTCACTAGCTAAATTTGCTGGATTATTCTAAAATTGATAATGTATACATACGCACATAGAGACACACAGGCACATGCACACAAATGTATATATAAACACCCCAGAAGAAACCCACACAGACCACAGGAAATCCCAGCAAAACCTTTCCACATTAACAACTACAACAGTTATCACCCCCAACACTACAAAATCAAACCCCCACAACATCAACACTATGCATCCCAGAAGGAACACACCCAGACCACATAAACCCATAACAGAACCCTTACACAATAAAAACTACAACAGACAGCACTCTCATCACCACATTAACTCTCATGAAAAAACAAACTACAGACCCATACAAAACAGACAAGCAGACTATAGTTACAACCAAAACAATATTCCCTTTTTAGGAACAAGACTGAAATACCAGGACATCCGATGGCCCCCACTCATGAAGAGGCGAAGATAATTAACCTTTCAAGTTAGAGACTGTAATTTACACCCACACAAAAAATTTAACTTCCCGGAAATGAAAGATGACATCATGGAATTCTGCCGAACACTCAGACTAATAGAATACTTCTCCAATGACACCAACACTGAAGACGAATCAATAGTCAGAAACAAAAGTGAATTCTGCCCACATAAAGGGTGGAACACAACACTGGACACCTACTGTGAAAGCACCATCAACTTTCCCTATGAACAAATTACAAAGACACACGAAATCGAACCTCTCCAAACACGAATGGTAAGAATTATTCACACTGCGAAACAACACTGAAATAACCATCAAAGAAGCCGATAAAGGGAGCACTGTAGTCAGTATGGACACTGACTACTATAGAGACCTGGCACTCAAAATCTCAGAATAAGTACTACGGAAAAACAGTAAACTCCAGACAAACTAAAACAATGGGGAACCTCCTAGCATTACTACAAAAATACCGAAGTAGCCTAACCACAAAATAATTTGAATACATAAGCCATTTCAAATATAATTGTTTCTACTTTTGGCACAAGGCCATCAATTATCCCAGTGCATTACTGGTACTTTATTGTATCGACCTCGTAAGGATGAAAGGCAAAGTCAACCTCGGCGGGATTTGAACTCAGATCGTAAAGGGACGTAACTATGCTGGAAAGCATGGTGTCTGACCCTCTACCGATACTGCCAATCCACCGCCATTTCAAATATAATACAAGTGCTTTCTACGGCTTACCAAATATAATACAAGTGCTTTCTACGGCTTACCGAAGATACATAAATGTAAACTCATAAGCAATGCACGTGACACTTCGCCTAACAAATACATATAATTAACATCACCAGAAGACTTAAAACTCAGACCAATTATAGCAGGCCCTGCATGTGAAACCCACAGACTTAGAAACTTCCTGGACATCCTACTAAAGCCCCTACTAAAACATATTCAGAACTACATAAGGGATTACCTTGATATGCCGAACCACCTACCCCAAACAGTAAGTGAAAACATTATTCTTGTCTCCTTTGACGTAGTAAAACTCAACACTAACAAACCCCATAATTATGGAATAACAGCAATCCAGTTTTGGCCAGACACTCACCAATCTGAAATACCAACACACATCCAGAAAAACTTCATTATTGATGGACTCCGATTTATCTTACAGAATAAATCCTTTACTTTCAATGACTCAGCATACCGACAAATATCAGGGACTGCAATGTTCACAAAGGTAGCCCCCACATACGCCAACTTTGTCATGGGATTCCACGAACAACAAATCTACAACTAATCCCTTCTATTATTCGGAAACTGTTTCCTTACACATCTCAAAAATAATTGGAAGAGATACCTAGATGATTGCTTCATACTATGGCAGGAAGACATGAATACACTCATTCTTTTCAAAAATATGTTTAACAACATTAACAATAATATACAATTCACACATATTCTCATTCTAAAAACAGATGGGAAAATAGAAACAGACATTTTCTATAAACCCACGGACTCCAAACAGTACCTCCTATTCACATCAAATCACCCAAAACATACACAACTTAACATTCCTTTTAATTTGGCCAAACGTATATGCACCATAGTATCAGACCCAGCCAAACGGGAACAAAGACTAAATGAACTAAAAAAACACACTTACATTAAGAGCCTTCCCACTTGATAATAATAACGGAATAGACAAAGCAAAACACGCAAATTTACATCAACCCAACAACCCAAAGTACAGTCCACAAACAATACCTTACCATATGTATCCACGTTCAATCCCAGAAACACCGAAATGTTTTACCTCCTACACAGAAACCTCCCCATTATATTTAAAGATGAAAAAATGAAAAAAATGCTAGATACACACAAGAGCATCAAAAGCAAAAGGCAACTAAAATCACTAACACACATTCGCACTGCAACAAAAATACACAAACTTATGTCCAGCCTTACGGTAACAAAATGCGGAAAAACAAACTGTGGAACATGCCTATACTTAACTGAAGGACATAAATTCACGTTTAAAGACGGCCAAACTTTCACAGTTAAAAACAACTTCACTTACAACTCGGAGAACCTGATCTATGTAATCACATGCGGTGGCTGTCGACATAACTATGTATGACATACGAGGGTGCCATTACGCAAAATAATGACCAACCATCGACAACAAATCCGAGACGTAAACACAAGGAAAATCCCCTTAAGTAGCCATATTACAGATTGTGCAATAACACATCTACCCCATTTTAAAATCTTCCCCCTTTACAAGTGCTCCGATTCATTCCCTCAACAACAAAGAATAAATAAGGAAAAACTATTTATTAACAAATTCAAACCCAAACTAAATATGTAATCACCCACATTATACCACGCACACACTGCAAAATCATTTTTAGTTTTTGACAATTTTCTGAAATTCTGGGAACTTTTTTTTTATTTCCCACGAAAAAGGGTCCTGTGATAAACAGGCTGAAAAACACACACAAACCACAAAATAAGAAAGAAAAAATTACTAATTCCAAAAGTTACTGTCCGAGAGCCACTACTGATACTCTACTCTGGCTTCTTTTTAAAGATTCTTTTTCTTTCTAAAGACTTTCAGATTTTGAGAATCATTAGGATTTTGAAAAAAAATTTTTTTTTCTTTAGAGTTCTTAATTTTTTGAAAACTTTCTGAATTTTTTTAAATGTTGAAGATTCTTTTAATATACCTCCACAAGGCGACCTGTGACCGACATAAATATAAACACACTCCCCCCCCCCACACACACACACACAATTGTGAAGGAATTTTTAAGTTTTGGAAACATTTTTTTTCAATTTCGAAGAAAATCTTTTTTTAACTTTCCCATCGCAAAGGGAACTTTGACAGACAGGCTGAAAAACACACACATCACAAGCCCCCCTTCCCACACACACATGTGTGTATTGTTATATATACACTCTCACACTACATATATATCTATATATATATATATATATATATATATATATATATATATATATATATATATATATATATATATGTGTATATATATATATATATATAAAAGTATGTACACGTACATACATATATGTATACAGACGTACAGTACTATGTATATATATATACATACATGCACACCTATACATATGTACGTATGGATTCACCCAATATTTATTATAATGCTCGGTGTGTTTGTAAACAAACATTCCGTATTAAGCCGTAGTGTCTAGCAACCATCGTTGCTCGTTTGTTCAACACTGACAAAGGAACGCTGTACTAGTTTCAAGCTTATTAGCTATCGTCAGCAACGTATACCTTCCTGCCAGATAGTTGAACGTATATACTTACCTTATGCATATTAACGGCTGAGTAGCCCAATTTGCATATCGAGTGGGTTAATCGGCCGGGTGCACCGAAAACGATACTTATATTTAAGTAACAACCGTACTAAGAGTGGGAAATGAAATTTCGTTTCATTTTTTCCGTTTATATATATATATATATATATATATATACACAGACTCCCTAAAACCATATTCCAATAATATAATTTCTCTACACTCCTTCTGCTGCCATTGAACCTACCTCTAGCTTACAATTCCCCATCTCCTTTTGAACTCTTGACCCAACAATTAACACAATCACATATGCACGCACATATTTACAGGGTGTTTCCAAAAAACAAATTTGTTCTGTGAAGAAACACAGCTGCTGCTATCTTCATTACCACCTCTCTATTAACAAGATCTCATTCTCAAGCTAAATTTTGAGCAAGAAAGGTGGAAAAAAACCTACTACAACATTTGATTTTAATTTTAAATGTTTAATTTTCAGCTTTTAACTCCTATTCATTCTTTTTAATTTTTTATTTCAATACTCAACATTTGATAAGACGGATTTGAATAATACATCGAAACCGGTAATTGTCCCTCTCATTTTTTCACTGATGTTATCTTTTCAATAACGTCAATTTGAAGGTCCAAAGAAAGGATAAAAAAAGAATAAACACACCCTTAATTATATTTTCCGTGCTATTTCCAACTTCACTTTTTCATTATATCCACTGGTTTGTACAGAACCTTACTACCCTTTTCTAATGTATATATATATACATGAAAGTTTAGAAATTATTGTGAGCGTGAAGCCAACAGTATTTCATAATATATGTGACTATAACGTCAAAATGGAAAAATAATTAACGTAAGATGTGGGAAAATAATTCAAACTCAATGAAACAAAATCAAGACATTGACTTATCAACAGAATTTTGTGAAATCCAGGGAAAAATCAATAGAGCCATAATTCAGAATAAAATAAAGTCTAAATACTCATCCTACAATTTCGAAAATCTACAAATGCTCTGAATAGTCTTAAAAAAACTATTTCATATATATATATATATATATATATGTATATATATGAAGCGACTCATATATATATATATATTATATATGTATATATATGAAGCGACTCATAGTACAAGACTCTCCCCCAGATAGGACGCCAGCCCATCGCAGAGTTTAAACCCCCAGCTATTCTAATATATATATATATATACATATAGTAATAATAACTGTTTCTACTTTAGGCACAAGGCCAGCAATTATCCAGTGCATTACTGGTACTTTATTTTATCGACCCCGTAAGGATGAAAGGCAAAGTAAACCTCGGCGGGATTTGAACTCAGATCGTAAAGGGACGTAACTATGCTGGAAAGCATGGCGTCAAACCCTCTACCGATACTGCCAATCCACCATAATAATAATATATTTGAATATATATATATATATTCAAATTTATTATTATTACTATATATATATTATATATATTAGAATAGCTGGGGGTTTAAACTCTGTGATTGGCTGGCGTCCTATCCAGGGGAGAGTCTTGTACTATGAGTCGCTTCATGCCATGAAACCGGAATGAGCCCCGGCCAAATGAGCCTTCTGGCTGAAGACAAATTTCAGACTTTATATATATATATATATTGTTATACTTGGAGCTGGTCATATTTGTGTAATAATATTGCCAGAATTAATAAGAGAACACACTCACTTCGTTGCTTTTCTCTTCTGTGTCTTTTATATCGGTTAATTTAATTTATTCGATCCTCAATGTTACCATTGACTGACCAACCGTCAAATATACAGATACAATATAGACACAAACACATATATATAGTCTAACAAAGTTCTTTCGTTGCACATCTGCATCATCGTCAGTGGTACTATTATGTTTCCTCCCGTTGTTTTGTATGCCTACGCCATCTTTATTTAATCTGTTTATTTTTGTTTTTATCTTCTCTGCGCATGCGTTTGCGTGTGTGTGTATTGTTTGGTGTGTGTTCGTGTTTTGGAGATTGTGTATTGGTTATTGTATTCTATCTTAGTTTACTAGTGTGTGTTTATATGTGTTTGTTGTTATTGTGCTTGTGTATGTATTTATTTATTTATTTATACTTCTCTTAGATCAGTATTGTTTGTTTGGGTGTTGTTGTTATTCCATTGTTTTTTTCTGCTTAGCATTGGCCTTCTAAGTTCTATTTCGCTGGCCCCTCTGATTTTCCTATATGCTATGTTGTCTATGTTACCGTCGTGTTGTTGTCTGGCATGTTCGTATAGTAGTGAACCGTTTTTTCGTCCTTTTAGTTCCCCCTAGTGTTGGTCTATCCTTTCAATTATGCTACGAGCTGTCTCGCCTATGTATGTTGTTGTCATGTTTCTGAAAGTAACCTCTATACATCTTATGCTATAGACTACGTTTCTAGTTTTAGAGTTTATCCGGGGGTTTACTTTACCTGTAATACATTTCCAATTAGTACAGTGGGTTTTCTTAAAAGGGTAAGTTTTGCTGATTAGGGATCTTATGGTGGTTCCTGGCTTTTCTACCACCTTAATCTTTAAGTGGGTCTTTCTCAGGCTTTTCTACACTGGTTAATTAATTTCCCTCCAGGGGTAGCGTCCACCAACATGAGACACTGGTATCTCTGGTTGTCGTACCATGAGGTGGATTACCCTATCTTATGTCTAGTCCTATCTAAGCTATTCCATGATTTGCTCCTGTATAATGGGCAAATTCCTTTCATGTCCAGTTGTATGAGGGTCTTATACTTCTCCGTGGCTCCTTCGTATACTCTAATTCTGTCTCTTTGGTTGTAGCCAGAGAACTGCATGCAGTTGATGAAGTGTTGGATGTGTCTTTCGATTTCTGTTGGGTCGCACATGCGTGACACGTTATTCATCACTCATACACAGTCTGCGATCAGAATATTAAACTTAGCACTACTGGACATTTCTGAGTTTTTCAGTATCAAGTATTTGGAAGCCATGGATTTAGCATAGTGTGAGTTGAGAATTTGGACTCACTCGTCTATAGTGTTAATCCAGAGTTCTGTGTCTAATACAGGTAGTCTATTGTTGGAGTGTTTGGAAGGGTAGTCGATAGTTACAGTTATACTCTGGTGGATGGAATTAGCTATCTGCTGGATGCTTTCCATTGTGCTACGTTCTAAATCAAACTTGTTAGTACTCTCTTGTGGGGATGTCCTTATTACTATATTGATGTCGTCTACGTAAGGAGAGTACATGATGAGGTCTATGGAGCTCTCATCAAGGAGATCTTTGAGTCTCCTTTCCGACCATACCATAAAAAGATTGGCAACGTCACCAGCTATGCTGACGCCATTGGCTGCTCGCTCACTTTAGGTGTAGATCTTCTAGTTGAATTTGAATATGTGGCCCTTTAGGGTAGTTTTGATACTAGCCCCTATTGCATGTGTGACCATTTCTCTTACCAGATCCTTGTTTTGGGGGTTCAGTATAACTTTGGTCCACCCAATCCACCTTCCCATGGGAGTCTCATTTGCCATTGAGGTTATGGTGGGGGGTCTACCTCTTATGGGTCTACTGGGGCAGAAACGTCTAAGGTCATGGCTGTCTAGGTAGTCAGTGTCATAGGTAAGTCTAAGTAGGAGGCCAACTCGTCTGTGTCGACGGCGCAGAACTCCACCTCACTCTCAATGATCATCTCCACACATTTTTCCACAGCAAAATCAATGTTAATGGATGGGTACAGTGATACCACATCCATACTGCCTATTATGCAGTTGGATAGGTTTTTGTTTTTATTGCACTCAGTGATTTTGCTGAGGAAGTCCTCTGTACTGCCACATGCATCTGGGTACATCTTAAATATGGGGCATATAACCATTGAGAGGAAGTAGGAGATCCTGTAGTTGCTAGCTATATTTGCTCCGCATACAGGCATACATATATATATATATATGCATATGTTTTTATAAAAGAGTATATATATATATATATATATATATATATATATATATATATATATATATATATTATATGCATATATTTTTATATAAGAGTATATATATATATATATATATATATAGTTATATATATATATATTTTTATATGAGAGTATATATATATATATATATATATATATATGTATATATATATATATATATATATATATATATATATATATTAATAAGAGGAATTCAAACTTTGTCTGATTTACTCGTTTTATTTACAATCCTTTAAAATATATATAATGGTATTATAATGAAATAGTATGATAGAATATTAAATTCTAAGTGTTAATTGAACAAGTACGTTCATGCTTTCGCAATCTTCAGGTTCATGATATGTGGTGACAGTCGAGTTTGCAATTTTCAACTGTAATGAGATGGGTAAATTTCCTACCTTTTATACATTTTATACAGAGAAAAGTGGCTCCAGAATGCAAAGCCCTGTAAACTGTATTTCGACCAATCAGTGTGTAGTTTCACTGAATTACTACAGCTGATTGGTTTAAGCGTCACGGCTGGTTGAGCATGCTAACGACCAATAGTCATACCCAACGTATCAATTGTTTTGCTTTTTGAAATGATGAAAATAGCATTTTCTATTAATCATCACCATCAACATCACTTTTATTATTATTATTATTGTTGTTTTTGTTGTTGTTAGTGGTCGTAGTCATAGTGGTAGTAGAAGTAATACCCCTAGGCGTTATTATTGTTCATTTAGCTTGGGTTTGAATTCATCAATAAAATTCTTTTCTTTGATTTGTCTCTTGATTTCACTTGGGCTGTGTAATTTGTAGAATGGGAATATTTTTAATATTCCCTGACCACATGTTGCCAGGTGGCCGCTTAGGGGTATCTGACGGACATTTGGGTCTCTTATTTGTTGACAGTGTACCCGTGCACGTTCCGATAGTGCATTTCCAGTTTGACCGACATATAGTTCTTCACAATTCGGGCATTTAATGCAGTAAATTAGATTTCTGCTTTTGCAGTTCATATTTGCATTTGGGAATATTTTTCCAGTTTTTGTTTTCATATATTGACCGGCGTTTATGGATTGACATGTGCCGCATCGATTATCATTGCATTTAGATACAGTGAATGATTGGTCTTTGTTGTTAAGGTCAAACTTTGCTTTTGTTAGCAATTGCTTCAACTTTTTTGGCTGTCTTTTACTAAGAGTCAAAGATCGATCTGTGATTAAGCCTCCTTTTAATTCATTACTTTGAGCAATGATCGGTAGGTTTGCTTTGGCAGTGTTGAATATATTATGGTGACATGGGTTGTGTGTCATTATAAATGGTATGACCAGTTCTTGGTTTCTTCTTCCGTGGGTTGTTCTAAGTTGTTGTATAGGTATTTTTATAGCCCGCTGTATGCCATTTTCTATAAGTAGAGATGGGTATTTTTGTTTGAGCAAAAATTCTCTTAGTTCTGTTAGGCGTTTGTACCTGGTATTCGTATCTTCTACAATGGTACAAATTATTCTGGCTAGGCAGTATGGGATGTTGCGTTTTGTATGAGGTGGATGGCACGACTTAAAATTCAGATATTGATGGGTGTCTGTGTGTTTATAATATATATCCGTGGTAATGGTGATGTCGTTTTTGATTATCATTATATCTAGGAATGGTAATTTGGTCCTACTCATCTCTTTTGTGAATTGGAGAGATGGGTGTAGGTTATTCAGGAGGATATTGAACTCATCCAGAGTATCTAGAGATTCTGTCCAGATGATGAAACATTCGTCAAGGTATCTCTTCCAAGATTTTTCAATGTACTTTCTAAAGTCAGTACTATAGTTTTCCTCTATTTCTTGGTAGAGTTGTTGTTCTAAGTATCCCATTACAGAGTTCGCGTAAACGGGAGCAAACTTCGTTCCCATCGCTGTGCCTCTAATTTGGATGTAATTCTTTCCATTGAAGAAGAAAGTGTTGTTTTCCAGAATAAGTTTAACTGCGTCTAATATAAATGGCGCTGTGAATCTAATGGGAATCACTTCTCTGTGTTTTTCCATCCAGTATTTAACCGCCTTTATTCCTAAATCATGTGTAATGTTGGTGTAAAGGCTTACCACATCAAAACTGAGTAGAAGTGAATTCGTTTCCGTGGTTTTGGGAAGATGGGACAGGAAGTCGATATCATCCCGGATGAAACTGGGTATGTGAATACATAGTGGTTTCAAAATAATGTCAACAAAATTGCTTAGACGGTGAGTGGGGCGTGTTGGACCAGCTATAATAGGTCTAAGTTTTAAGTCTTTTGGGTGTAATAATTTAATGTACTCACTGTTTTGTTCTCTTACTGCCAGTTGTATTTCTTTTGACTTGTGAACTTTCGGTAGGCCATACAGGTTGCTGGGTTTCGGCTCAGAATTGGTGATGTAGTCTCTTTCCTTATCAGTAAATGAGTTGTGGTATTTTGAAGCCAGGTTGTTGATCTTCTTCATGATGTTGTGGTCTATATTTGACGGTATTTCATGATAGAATGTTGTGTCTTTCAGTTGTTCCTCAACCAAATCCTTGTAGTATTCAGTATCCATTATAACAACTGCACCCCCTTTATCTGCTTGTTTAATTATTATTGTTTTATCATTTTGTATACGTTTAAGTGCAAATATTTCTGATTTGTTAATGTTTGGCCTAACATTAGTATTATGTCTAAGAGGAAATTTAGACAGGATGTCAATGTATTGGTCGAGATAGATATTTCTTCCTTTTGGCGGAGTGAAATTTGATTGATTCTTTACTAGTGATTCATCACTCTCATTATTTTTATCAGCGAAGAATTCTACAAGACGTAATTTTCGACAGAATTCTTGGGTATCCTCCTTCAGTTCTTGGTGGTTGATTGTTGGAGTCGGTGTGAATTTCAGTCCTTTTGACAGAATTTGCATTTCATCATTGTCAAGATCTCTTTTAGATAAATTAATTATTTTAGGATCTACGTGTACAGCTGTTTTGGGTATGTTTCCTCCTGGAGTTTTTCTGTTTCCGGTTTTTGTTGTCCTGACGTTAAAAAATGAAATTTTCTCTGTTCAGGATTTATATTCCTGTTGGTGTTCGTTGATGAACTTTTGGTCGTGATATTATATTTGGTTTCGTTATGTATTTTGTCCTATTTTTGGTATTCTGTATATTATTTTTCTTCCTGTTAGCATTATTTTTAACAATCTGGGAAAATGACCTAGGTTTGCTTTCAGGTTTAGATCGTTTTTTCGTCCAGTTTCTTGTGGGCAATCTCTGTTGAGATCTTGAGAGTGATCTGGTTATTCTACGTTTTGTTTCCACATTCCTTGTTGGTAGTCTCTGTTGAGATCTTGAGAATGATCTCCTGGTTTTACTACTTCTCATGGTCTGGTCAAAGGAATACCTATCGTGTCTGTGCTTTGTGCTCTGCACCCTACTTTCGATGCCACCCCATCTATGGCTCCACTAACCGCTCGACTCCCGGGAACGAATATGACCACAGCTTGTAAACAAGGACCCCCCCCCCAAAAAAAAAAATTAGACTTATTGTCCCCTGCTTTTGCTCTTTACTCTCTTTACTCTTTGTTCTTGAATATTTGGTTGGTAGAGTCCATAACACCAATCAAACCCCTTTTATAGCTCTGAAGAATCTACGGTTATGTAAGGAAGAAACATTGTAAGCCAATAAAAAAAAATTATTGATGTTGTAGACGCTCTTGTGTTCTTTATCATATATATATATATATATATATATATATATATATATATATATATACGTGCAAAAGATTGTGTCGACAGACTTATAAGAGTGTAGATTTCTTGGAAAAGTCACCATTAACTGTTCGTTCAGTTTATTAACAGCGATGTTTTTGGAGCCATTATTTCTCTTTCCCACAGCCAATTGTGCTATTTATATTTTTTCTTTCAAGTTCGGAAATACTTGGTCTTTCAGCTCCTCCACAGATTTAACAATGTTACAAAATGGCCAAACGACCGGTAGCGTCGAGAGGCACCTTGCTATCGTCAAGTGTTAAAATGTCCTGTGCAAACCTGGCGGACATATGATCACCGTGTAGTTGAGCGGTCATCTTAGTGGTAATAGTTAGGGTCGTAACGTATCGCCACAATGAAGTTAATTTAAGGAACGCCATGACTCCATCTGCTCTAGTACCTTTGGGAGTGTGGAAGAGTCTGTCTGAAATCACCAAACAACAGAAGCGTTAAACGTCCCATTGGAGCATGACAATCACTGATATCTTTAAGGGTTCTATCTACTGCTTCCAGACCTCTTTGTGTGCCATGGTGTACTCATCCCACACAATGAGATGAAACCGTTAGAGGATCTGACACTGGTCTGAGATTTTACTCATGTTGCTGATAGGCGTTTCAGATGTTGACAAATTCAGGGGAGATTAAAAGTCGAGTGCGCTGTCCTGCCACCGAGCAACAAAGTAGCAGCAATCCCAGAGGAGGCAACATAAACCCGGATATCCCTATATGCTTAATATTTGCAAGGAGGAGCTTCGTTACAAAAGTTTTTCTTGCCCCTCCTGGTGCATCCAGGAAGAAGGCACCTACTTTTCGGTGGCACACGTGGTTGGCAGAGTGCTGTAAACCCGTTGTTAGCCCGGAAACAGTTGTGGTTCAGTGTCGATAACATATTGGGAAAGAGCATTAATGTCGTTGGATGTTTTTCGTAGAATGGCTGTGGGAAGTACGTTTGACCCTCTTTGGAATGTTTGGAGCAGGCCATATGTGGGCAAATCATTTCCACCGAGTTAAACAATCCTGTCTTCTATGTCAATCAGTGCTCTGTTGTAGACCTCATCGCTGGTACCTTTCATACCAGGGTACTGCAATTGTGCCAGACGTTTAAAATCCCCAGAATGATCATCTTGTGCTTGAACCACAAATACGAAGGATTACACAATTCACATATTTGCAACAATAATTTCAAATAGTATCAATGTTTCTTTATTCTATAAAATCAATCAAAGACTCTAAAACGACTTATTGTTAAACCCTCAACTGATATACACTGATAAATAGATAAAGCAAGTGTGGAACATCTTTCTCTCTCTCTCTCTCTATCTATCTCTATCTCTCTCTCTTTCTCTATCTCCCTCTCTCTCTCTCTTTCTCTCTCGCTCTCTCTCCCTTTCTCTCTCTCTCTCTCTCTCTTTCTCTCTCTTCCTCTCTCTCTCTCTCTCTCTCTCTCTCTTTGAATATCTAACACTTACATTGTATCTTTCTCTGTATAACGGAATATCTCTCTCTTTCTGGCTCTCCCAATGTGTGCCTTAAATATGATTTTTTAGTCAGTTTTTTTTCTGTTATAGAGGGCGCCGTAGACACGAGTTTGAAAATGACGCACGTTTGGGCCAAATTGTACGTATACATACATACTTACATTTAAGTAAGTGCCGTACTAAGAGTGAGAAATGAAATTTCGTTTCATTATATTACAACTTATCGTTGTCGGTACGCCTGGCCGACTGAACTCACTCGATATGCAAATTAGGCTGCTCAGCCGTTAATTTTCATAAGGAAAGTGTATACTTTCGAACGTTCAACTATCTGGCAGAAGGGTATACGGTGCTGATGATAGCTCACAAGCTTGAAACTAGTACATCGTTCCTGTGTCAGTGTTGAACAAAAAGGTGACGTGGTTGCCTTAACATCGTATGGCATAAATCAGGCTGTTCGCTTGTTTACAAACGGACAAAGCGGGCGTTATAATAAACGTTCGCTAAACTGATACGTACATATATATATGTGTACCTGTATGTATATATATGTATATATATATATATATATATATATATATATATGCATGCTACTGTACGTCTGTATACATATATGTATGTATGTATACATACATACTTACATATATATATATATATATATATATATATATATATATATATATATATATATATATATAAAATTTAAGTTATCAATAATGTTAATACACATTATCTTTATTAGTTTTAATAATTGTTTCTACTTTAGGCACAATACCAGCAATTACCCAGTACATTACTGGTACTTTATTTTATCGACCCCGTAAGGATGAAAGACAAAGTTAACCTCGGCGGGATTTGAACTCAGACTGTAAAGGGACGTAACTATGCTAGAAAGCATGGCGTCCAACCCTCTACCGATCTGCCAATTCACCGCCCTCTATTGGTTTTAATAATACACATTATCTCTATTAGTTTTAATTCTATCAACACTTCTATTCTTTAATATAAACTGCTATAGATAAAATAAGATTTCTCAATTCAATTCCCTAAAGCATATACCAACAGGCTACCAGCATTGTTGTTATACAGTAGCAGTGAACATCTCACTTCCTTACTTGACACCTTACATCTGTATTAATACTACCACACCAAGCCACCGGCTCTGTCCATTGGTCAAATATAAAATAAAATCGGCACTCCCTAAAATTCTTATTTACATAAAATAAGCCATATACACATTGTGTTCTCATTAAAAACCATCTATACACTTGTTTACCAGCAAATTGAATTGCCATCTGTCATATACTTTCCCCTCTCCTCTTCCTTTCTTACAACTAATATAAATACTTTGATTTTTCTGATTTTTTCCAATTTATCCAATATCTCTGAAGAAGTGACAACTGATTATAATTTTGCTATCGATTACGTGCTAATATTATAGGATTACGCAAGCAGCGATACATAGGTATTCAGTCTGTTACCTTTATGAAAGCACTTTCATTTTGTATTCATCTTTTCTTTCTCTCTCTCTCTCTCTCTCTCTCTCTCTCTCTCTCTCTCTCTCTCTCTATATATATATATATATATATATATATATATATATATATATATATATATATATATATAATCAAGGGAAAACAAATAAAGAAAAAAAATGTTAATTAATATCAACAAATTCACTCTACTTACTATATATGCCCCTTTAGAGAAATCTTTGGTCATTTGAACGGCTGCTATTTTTAGTAGCAAGAGATTGAACTGTCCATCTTGCTTTCAGTCTTTGCACACGGTACTAGACAAAATTGTTTCATCATTCATTTGCTCTCATTCTGGGGCAGTTTTGTATGGCGCCAGTTTGTAATTTGAACTCGGGAGTTTTATATTCTCCGAGGGCGAAAAGCCTTCTGACGAGGATCTCTTATTCAGTGGAACTCCGCTTGGATTATCTATTTGTTTGGGATCTGAAATCGCGGTAAAGGCACATATAGTAAGTACAGGGAATTTTTGGAAATTTATTTTCATTTTTTTTCTTTATTTGCTTTCCCCTGATTTTATACGTTCTGGCTTGTTAATTTATTAACTTGCCATTGAACCACAATGACATACGGTCGGACTATACTTGTATCCCTATGTGTATTATTTAAATGTAGGGGCATTGGCAGTATAGGTAGAGGGTCGGACGCCAAGCTGTGCAGCAAAGAGTTACGACCCTTTATGGTTTGAGTTCAAATCCCGCCGTGGTTAACTTTGCCTTTCATCCTTACGGGGTCGATAAAATAAAGTACCAGTAATGTACTGGATTATAACTGGCATTGTGCCAAAAGTAGAAACGATTATTTAAATGTAGGAGCAGGTAGTGGCTTAATATTCATTTCAACAAATAATATTTATACTTATATATGTGTTATATATAATTATAAATATGAAAGGGTAATATTAATCACTACCCAATTAACAGTAAGAGAAAAATACCAATATAAATTATCCGATGTTTCACAGAGCATGGATACAACATATACAACAATCAAATTTTAGCTTAATACATTTAATTACTGACGATCGTTTCTTCCAGACAACTGTCTGGATGAACGGAGCATACACAATGTTGAAACAAGTAATTATACTCTTAGTCTTCGGAACATTCATAAATATACATTACTATTGACAGTGTCAGTGACATCATATTAAAAAGCAAGAGTGTCAAAATGATATTTTGTTATACAGATATGAAGGTATCAGGAGCTGTTGCGAAGAGTTAAAATATTGAGCATATTATATAGAAACTCCCCTTATGAATATTTGTTTTCCTTGTTTTTGAATTCATAGCGTTACAACTATTTAACATGTTTGCGATTAGGCTTCGTGAAATAATTCTTAATAGAACTCACACAGACAGGAACGTGAAATAATCCTTAATAGAGAATTTAAAGAGAGGAATACATTATATAATATCTTTCTCATAACCCTACTAAGTTTCCTTGGTGAAGAGGGTGATGTTTGGAAACCCTGCGGGATGAAATACAAGACCCGGCAAAGGGCGGAGGGACTCAGCAGAGTCAACGGCGATTCAAATATTATTTTTCTTTTTTTATGTATCTATTTACCTGGGAGTGAAAGAAGTTGTTATTACAACACGTTTCTAGGAGATGGAAGCTGAAAAAAAACTGCGGCTTCGGAAGCATCAGATAATGTTGACCAGTTCTCCTTTTCGGGTAGTATTTTCGATGCTAAGAGAGTGGGATTGGTCGAGTGCAAGCCCTTTCCCCACTTTAAAAAAAGCTTCAAAGCACAGGCATTGCTTGTTCATGATGTTGTTTCAGGTTCGTGTGGCTGGCCGTAGCCTAAAAGTGCCCCAAACTCTATAATCTGACAAGCGATTGCTATACTCCTAGCAGAGTTTCCCTCTATACAGATATCATGTATAGAGGGAAGTGAAATTGATAAAGGGAGGTTTTTCCGTGTGTGAATATAGTTATATATGGGGATCATCTTTTCTAACTACATACATACCTGAAGTATAGTTTAGCTAGTTTAAAAGAGGCAACAAAATATCTAGAAGAATAATCATTCCGAGAAATAGTTTATAATTATATGAATTTTAAGAAAAAATATGTAATCCGTATATATCTGTTGCCGGACTTAAAATAGGAGAATATTAGTTGCATATTTCTGGTTCTTTTTGTATCATACGTTCTGCTTTCTATTCCCATCTGTGCACTCCACTGCATTATATAAATACAGTTTCTCAATTAATTTAAACAATTCACCTTACGGCAACATTCTCCATCCTCCATCACATTTGGCCCCAGTTTCTTTGGATTTTTCTTTGCATATATAATAATGTAAAAAGAGATCAAGCAAAACAGTAACTTAGAAAGAAGATAGAACAGCCATTTTTTTTCACTATATGATATAACTACTGTTGCTACCACCAACACTACTACTACTACTACTACTACTACTACTACTACTACTACTACTACTACTACTACTACTACTACTAATTCTACTACTACTGCTGCTCCTGCTACTACTACTGCAACTACTACTACTACTACTACTACTACTACTACTACTACTACTACTACTACTACTACTACATGAGTAACGTCGACGACTACATATGCTGCTGCGTCTACTACTACTAATGATTATGTATTGACTTAAAACACATTGCAATACAACTGAACAGTCACAATGAGTATTTAATTTAATCGAATAAACAGAAGCGAAGTCTGTGAAAAAATAGAAATATATTTACAAAAGAATTCCCCAATAGATTGAGGACCGACCAGGATTAATTGTAAAAGCTAACTAAACCCCAACTACAGTCATAGCCAACAGCACCGTATGATTATTATTTAGTGGATTGGCAGTGTCGGTAGAGGGTCGGACGCCATGCTTTCTAGCATAGTTACGTCCCTTTACGATCTGAGTTCAAATCCCGCCGAGGTTGACTTTGCCTTTCATCCTTACGGGGTCGATAAAATAAAGTACCAGTAATGCACTGAGTAATTGCTGCCCTTGTGCCTAAAGTAGAAACAATTATTTACTTCTCCTCTCTGAATTTTCCAGCATTAATTGTGGAAATTAACATATCAAAACCCACCCTAGTACCCAAGAGTAATATAAGAGGAATGTATTATTCTCCTCTCTGAAATCACACGCATTAATTGTTGAAGGGAACAGATATTAAGCCACAGAGTGCAAAAGGAGATAGGTGTCTTATATCTTTCACGCAGTCATATTTCGCTACATTTACCCACCTTTTAAGAAATGTACTAGGGATCACTACTTCCCTCTCGAATCCACCTTCCTGTAATGTCTATTAGGGCTTGGCTGAAGATGAAATTGTCTATTTTCAGTCATGTCAGCCACATCCATTACACTTCACAGAGAAAGGCTGTCTCTCCTTACCGGCGAAATGAAGACGGCGGGGTGATCTTCATGATAGTTTCGGACGATAGCCGGATCCATCTCAGACGTGACAAAAGCTGTTCGAAAAAACTTCATGGGTCAACCATACTGTATGAGTGTCTGCTGAACGGATTCATCCATTTAGATGCATCTCGGAGAAGTTCGTCGAACATACTTTCCATGATTGAAGCGATTCATTTAAACCGTCAGTGCACTCCCTGCCCACTTTGCATTGTAACGTCATCGATTAGTCAATAAATCCCATATCGAACATTACCCCAAAAGAGAATGGTTATATCGTTTCCGTCTTGAGTTTCACCGAGAACATCGTTGAATTTGGCCCTCAGAATCTCTCCATGGAAAGCTAACGTGAGATTTACACTCATTGTGTTTCCCAACAGATATAAAACATTCCTGATGCTGAGGCGTTCAGTGTCCATCTTTACTTTACATCAGACTACACCTCAATTAAAAAGCTGAGCTGTGGATAGACGCAGCTGACAATAGGTGGCCACACATGTTCTCACATTAGGAACACTTACACATGCAGTATCATCAGCGCATGTTAGCACTTTCTCAGCCACACCATCACGAGTCTTCCAGGATGTTTGTAGATGATCTGCTCCATTGGTGAAACCTGATCCATAGGCGGAAACTGTGACAAGGAGCGACACTTAGATGGTAATGTTTAATGGGTGTAATGTTCGTCATATCTACCATTTATATCAGGGCTAGCTTCCTGTGGGCCCAAATTTGAATTAACGTTGAGATCCGTAGCACACCAGACCCTGAGGAACTTAACGGGTACGTAAGAGCAGCGTTCGATGAACATGATTCCAAGACAATCCCAGGTCAAGTGCTGTTATACGGCTAATTTATAAAATAGCCAGATTAGCGGAAATGATTTAGGAAAAAAGAAAATGGTACCATCTCTCCCAGTGCTGTCAGAGATCAGGTGGTTCAACCTCCAAATCTGCGAACCTCTTTAAAAGTCTTCAGTTAGACGTTTTGTCTGGAGTTGTCATTGTCAAAAGCAAGAACATTGGAATTATTTTCATTAAGTGGTTCAATTGTTTATTGTTAATATATTAAGCATTCACAAAATCAAAATTTATGTTTATGAATATACGAGTTTTTGGTAATTTTTTACTGAAAGCCAAACATATATTTGAATATGCATCACATATCTCTGCAGGGACACATCGATATTTTTATACTTATAGATAGATAAGCTGACTTTCTAAAACGTAACATAATCAGTTTGGATAAAGCATCAATCTGTTATGTTGCCTCATTTCATTTCAAGATAATCAGTTAACTTAATATCCAGTTATATCCCAAACTCATATATAATTACGTACGCTTTATAGATGAAGCATATAACTATGGCTTCAAAGAAACGATGAATTCACGTATGGATTCCTACATTCAGTAATTTTTTTCTTTTTCTTGGATTCAAAGAATATATCATTAAAACAATGACAAGAAAAGACTCTACAATTTACATGAAGCATATATCCGTTTAATTCATACATCATAATGTTGAATAACGGAATAGCTAGGAGCAAAACGCATGTTCAATGAAACTACAATTTAGTTGAACTCCCTTCATGTGTTCTCCTCTGTAAGGAAAAAGACTTAGCTGAATTCTCAAAAATATAATGATTAGTGTGTGAATAGTCAAATATATAACAAAGATCAACAGATACAAGAAGGTGTGGAGAAAGAGAAAGTGAAATATAAAGTAGTAGAGACAAGAAGACCAGGAAAGAAAGAGAAAGGAATATACGTATAGTGGGAGAGTGAGAGAAACAGATGTACAGAGAAAGTAGTAGTTTATACTTCATATACATAATGCTGCAAATCGTTCTTCCCATTATGCAAACAAAATTAAAAATATTATTTTGAATATCAGAGGGCGGTGGATTGGCAGTATCGGTAGAGGGTCGGACGCCATGCTTTGACGCATAGAGTTACGGCCCTTATCATTCTGAGTTCAAATCCCGCTGAGTTTAACTTTGCCTTTCATCCTTACGGGGTCGATAAAATTAAGTATCAGTTATGTACTGGGTAATTGCTGGCCTTGTACCAAAAGTATAAACAATTATTTTGAATATCATTCTACGCTTTTTTTTTCGTTTACTAAGCAACAGAATTCAAAAAGATATGAATGTCACAATTTTAGATATGTCATTTAAATCATAAGAACATGTGTTTCGTAAGATCTATTTGAAATAGTATACGTTTAATTCATACCAATTAGGATGAGAGGATATTTAATATTATTTCATAGTAGGTATCTATTTTAGGTATTAAATCTGAACATTTGTGATGATAGCAATTTTGCGATATCAACAGACCCAGCTATGGTATATATCGAGTAAATATATGACAATCCATTATAAAACTGATTACTGTTGAATTCTAATAAATATTTTCTATTTGGCATTGGTTCCATTTGTGTTACTTGTTGAAGATCATCTCAATTTCTCTGACACAAACGCAGTGAAGCAGTGTTGCTGGAAGGAAGTAAGTAACTAAATTATTGTTAATATAATGCAATATAGAATACATACTCCGCAACAGGGAATGATCCATTCATGTTTTGCGGCATAACTATATGAGGGTTTGCCAAACATTAGCCTTCAGTATGTACTGAATGGCTGATTGTTTTTTACTTCTAATGAATTCTAAGTACGAATTATAATTAATTGATTTTTAGGATATTATATATATATATATATATATATATATATATATATATATATATATATATATATATATATATATATTTATATGTATATATATATATATATATATATATATATATATATATATATATTAAAATAACAGATTACAGTTTAAGCAAAGGATCGCGGCTTTCACCCTAACGGGGCAGCGATTCTTTGCTTAAGCTATAATCTGTTATTTTAATAAATATTTGCTCCACGGTTCTTATATATTTGATATATATATATGCTTATCGAGCCCTCTTTGGATTTTAGTCTTCACATTTATTACTATTACTAAATATAAGGGTGGTGGATTGGCAGTATCGGTAGAGGGGAGGA
>OZ024742.1:156394300-156399300 GCA_964016885.1 Eledone cirrhosa | reverse complement strand
TATATATTTATATATATATATAGGAACGAGTAGGAACCCGACGGCTGAGCTCAAGCCGTTTCGACGGCTAATTCTGGACTAAATGAATATTTTTATCCTGGTATATGAATAGCCCAGCTTCCCAGGGGTTAATTCCATATATGATAAAAGTGATTGTCACAAGGCTTGGTCAAAATTATTTCGTATTAGTCTCGAGACTCTGATTTATTTTTTCGTGGTAGTTTCTTTAGTATTTTGGCGCCCCCACTTGGTGACCCGTCACCGTAAGATATACTCGGTTGATTACTACTACCTCTTAGAAGGGTCTCATTATAATTCCGTCCCACCTAGTCAACTCTCTATAGTCTAGCAGTAGCAGTGAGAGACTTGATGGCTGCCGTTAGGGAATAGTAACCAGAAATTTTTTTTTTTTAAATATTTAATTGTTTTTTAACATTCTCGGTATTCTTCTATATATTTACCCCATATTGTTTTACTTATTGTTTCGACTTCCTCCCCCTCTCTAGTACAGTTCCTTGACCTCTTGCCCTGCTGTAGTTGGCACTATCAACGCACGACTAGGTTTCCTCCACCCCCTCTCCACCGTTCTTCTACTGGCAGGTTCAGCTACCCCTTCCCTCCACAAATTGCCATGATAGTATTATGTGTCTCAACAACAAACTTTTGACCAATCCTTGTGACAATCACTTTTACCATATAAGGAATTACCCCCTGAGAAGCTCGGCTATTCATATACGACGATAAACATTTTCATTTAGTCCAGAATTAGCCGTCGAAACGGCTTGAGCTCAGCCGTCGGGGTCCTACTCGTTCCTATTACCCACTCTACTATCCTAAGTATTGAGTACGTTGGTGCGTTATGGTCCATCTGGTTCCTTACCATATTTCCTTCGTTATCTAGCTCCTATTCCCGTAATAGAGCACTTTACGACCCTACCACGCCCTATCCAGACTTTTCCGCTAAGCACAAGTTATTTCACCCGCACCATGCGAAAACACAACATCGACTTCTCCACCAAGAACAACCCAATTCCACCGAAAAAACTTTACCTTCGGATGCTCACGCAAAAAATCGACCTCTTTGCGAAAAGACATAGATGGAGCACTTTTTTCTACGACATATATTTCGACAATCGGTACTAAGGAGAGATTCGGATTTAATACCTACAAATCTCCCCCTCCGAACCCTATTCTCTCATCCTTCGAGAATGACCTTTTCCAACTGGTCAAGAACATTAGCAACTTAACAAAGTATGATAACACCAATGACATCATGGAGCACTCGGATAAAACTGGTAACCTCTATTTCGTCAACCCCGACAGATACCACACACTTATCAGGAGCAGCCTAAACTCCACCTATAAAAAGGCTAACCACTCCTGCATCGAGGACATAAATCGAGATGGACAACAAATTACCTCCTGCCTCGGGGTCGCCGACCGTACGGAACCCTTAGACCCACGGACACCCTACTTCACACTGAAGGACCACAAATACGATTTCTACCGTAAACCTTCTATCAGGCTTATAAACCCAACGAAGTCTGACATAGGGAGAAACAGCAAAAAAATCCTGGACCGCGTTATACCAAAAGTTAAGCAACACGCCAGACTTAGCCTATGGGTCAACACCCAGGAAGTAATCTCATGGTTCAGCAATATGGAGGACAAACGAGACACAACATTCATCCAGTTTGACATGCTACAATTACCTTACCGCTACTTACGGCTGCCTTGGAATTTGCCGAAACACTTGCGCCCATCACCGACCAGGAAAGAAACATCATCCTCCACGCCAGGAACACAGTCCTACTCTTCGACAACTCCAAATGGATAAAAAGAGCTCCCGACTCACCCTTCGAAGTCAGCATGGGCGCGAAGGATTCGGCTGAGGTCACATATCTTATAGGATTATTCCTACTAGTTAAACACACCGATACATTTCCTGCATTCGGCGGTGGATTATACCGAGATGATGGGCTCCTTACCCTTAAAGGGTACAACCTCAGTAGTACAGAACGAGACCGTAAACAATTAATCAGCTTATTCCGCGACTGGGGATTTAAAATAACCCTACAAACGTCCCTGACCCGAGTAAACTTGCTGGACGTTAATCTTGACCTCGATAATGATCTGTACTACCCATACAGGAAACCCAACGACAATCTGCACTACATCCACCGCAGGTCAAACCATCCTAGGAACATCACCAATAACCTGGTTAAAAACATCTCCCTCCGCATATCTCGTTTGTCCGCTAATGAGAAGATATTCGAGGAACATGCGCCTTATTACAACCAGGCCCTCAAGCGGAGTGGTTTCCGGGAGGAAATATCCTACTGTCCAGCTTCCATTAGCGGAGCCAGCAGGCGACACTGCCGCTCACGTAATGTAATATGGTTCAATCCGCCCCTCAACGCCGAGGTGACAACTCCTATTGGGAAAATCTTCTTTAGGCTCATCGAAAAACACTTCCCACTACAACACCGCTACCACAACATAATTAACAAAAATACCACGAAACTATCCTACAGAACCACACCAAACTTTGCACAATACATCGTCTCCTCTAACAACAATAAACTCAACCCCCTATGGAAGAAATAACCTAAATAGCAGTGGAGAGCCGACCAGGAGGTGCAACTGCCCTGATGGATCCATTTGGCCCCTCGACAACAGATGCAGATATCGTAACGTGATCTACTAGTGCAACGTGAGGACGGACAGCTCCAACAAAGATTATATAGGATTAACCGCATGCGACTTCAAGACACGGCTATAGCAACACAGACATACCTTCCGCAACCCGGCCCGGCGTCACGCCACAACACTTTCGGGCCTCATCAGGGACCTCAAGGATTACAATATTACCTATGATCTCACTTGGAGCTTAGTGTCCAGAGCCAACTCTTACACGGGAGGACGTCGTTCGGTGAATCCATACGTACATATAAATAAGTGTGCATGTATGTATGTATATATATATATATATATATATATATATATATATATATATATATATATATATATATATATATATATATACATATACATGCTACTGTACGTCTGTATACAAATATGTATGTACGTATACATACTTATATTTAAGTAACAGCCGTACTAAGATTGAGAAATGAAATTTCGTTTTATTTTCTCCGTTTATATATATATATATATAAATGAAAAGTATAGAAATGATTGTGGCAAGAAGCCAAGAGTATTCCATAATATATAAGTGACTATAGCGTCAACATGGGAAAATAGTTAACGTAAGATGTGGGAAAAATAATTCAAACTCAAGTCAAAAAGGATCAGGATATAAATTCATCCAACAGAATTTAGTGAAATTCAGGGAAAAAATCAATTGAGCCTTCACTCATGATAAAATAAAGTTTAAAATACTCATCCTTCAATTTGGAAAAACTACAAATGCTCTGTATAGTCTTGAACAGACTATTTTACGAAAACTTTCAGTGGGGATGGTCACGGTTGGAATCCGATCCTCAGCAGAGCTCAACACGATATCCAAAATCTCACTGATCATAATATGCCAAAAAGGGAATTTAAAAGCAGGCTAGTTCCACATCATGCGTGATTATGAAAACAAAACGCACATGCGGAAACGGGGCTGGTGACGTCAGAATGAGACGAATGTTTGTTTACATGAAACAACAGTCAAACACATTCCGAAAAAAAACTTGCAATAAGGAGTTCAGCAAAAAGCAATATTATCGCGGTTATTTTTTTAAAAAGACCGGGATTAGTCACAAATAGCATTCTATGAAAGAAATCCGAGTATAAATATAAATGAAAAATATAGAAATGATTGTAGCAAGAAGCGAACAGTATTCTATAATATATAAGTGACTATAGCGTGAAAATGGGAAAATAGTTAACGTAAGATGTGGGAAAAAATAATTGAAAAAGAATCAGGATATAGATTCATCCAACAGAATTTAGTGAAATCCAGTGAAAAATCATGAGTGCCTCAACTCATGATAAAATATAGTTTAAAATACTCATCCTTCAATTTGGAAAAACTTCAAATGCTCTGTATATTCTAGAAAATACTATTTCACGAAAACTTTCAGTGGGGATGGTCACGTTTGGAATTCGATCATATATATATATATATATATATATATATATACGCAGACACAAATACAACAGAAGCATATAAAATACAATTATATACACACATACATATACATACAGATATATATAAATACATATACATACACATATATATATATATATTCGATATGTGTATTTCCACATTCACTCGAATTGTTTTCGCGGATATAGGGGTCATCTCCCTTGTCTAATGCCATGTGCGTTTTTCACTGGTAGTTGGCTCCTCTGCCGACAGGAAAAATCTCGTTGATAACGTAAACCTCCGTTCCACTTGCTCTAGTAGGCTTTTATATTTATATGTGAGCTGATAGAGTACAGTCTAAGGATTTACAGAAACCCATGAAGCTAGATTTAACACCTGTCTAGTGGGTCCGGGTATGATTTTACATTCATTTAAATTATTGACGTATTGTTTTATTGATATTTTTTATCTGTTTGGCCCGAATCTTCCTTTATCGATTTTAAATCGTATGGTTGATTGTAGACTTGTTCTATATGTGACGGTATTTTAACGATAGTTATAGCTCTGATTCATCTGAATTATTGAGCCCTCTGCCGCTCATATCGAATTTCGTTTATCGTGAACTCGTGCGCCGATTTTTCGATACTCGATCTTTATAATATATTTAGCTCTGGACATAGCTATCCACCAGTTAATTTTATTGCTCATTTTTTGTCGATTCTATTGAGTGATGAATAGCTTTTGTTTTATTTTAACATGTCTATTGAGCACTCTAATTCGATATGTGTATTTCCACATTCACTCGAATTGTTTTCGCGGATATAGGGGTCATCTCCCTTGTCTAATGCCATGTGCGTTTTTCACTGGTAGTTGGCTCCTCTGCCGACAGGAAAAAACTCGTTGA
>OZ024742.1:156244300-156389300 GCA_964016885.1 Eledone cirrhosa | reverse complement strand
GTGGAACACATTTCAACACCATGTTTACCTGTTCTTTCTACATTAATTTGTACTTGCTGAAGAGGTCAAAGCCAATAATAGCTGTCACTGAAATATATATAGCAGACATTTTAAAATAAACGAAGTCAAATTTAACATGTTTGACTTACTTAATTTACATTACTCCGGATTAAACAAACCAACCTTCGTTCTTCGTCGAGTGCTCCGACCTGCATACTTACGTGCCGGTAAATAACCAACATATACTCAACATTTATATTTATATATATATATATATATATATATATATATATATATATAAATATATATATATATATATATATATATATATATATATATATATAAATATATATATATATATATATATATATATATATATATATATATATATATATATATATATATATATATATATATATATATACATATATATATGTGTGTGTGTATATGTAATATATATATATATATATATATTAATATTATGCATCGTATAATTAGTTTCAATATGTATAATATATATATATATATATATATATATATATATAATCTTTTCGACAATTGCACCCGTCAACTCCCGCTTAACTAATTTACTAATTCAATTAGTGTAATCTTAGCGCGTCGGGACTTATGCATTCAGCTTCCAATAATCCCAGTCTATGAAGCCCCGGACAATCTTCACTAATACACATGCCTCAGAAATTCTGATTTCATTGATGACCGTTTAGCAGGTGATCTTTCTTCAATGACAACCCCAGGCCGCCTGCATTCATACAGACTATCCAAAGTAAAACTATGTTAATCTTTTTCTAGTTGAAGGCACTTCCACAATAATTTTTGATTATTACCTTTGTTTCAATGTGGCATGGAGATCGTCAATTGCATTAGAGAATTTTGCTTTTAATTTGGTGTATATTTTATGTGTGATTTGTATGATCTGTATGTATGTGTAGATCTGTATGTATGTGTAGATTTGTATGATCTGTATGGGCAGTGTAGTAATTTTAGGGTTGATGTAACCGGTTTCTGCAATTGTAGCATTTTGCTTTAAAAGAGGTTTTGATTACTGGCTGTTCGTGTTCATGGCTGCGTGATGTGTAAATTTATGACTTTTTAAGGCATTTGCGTTTGTTGTTGTGGATTCTAGTATGTATCCTGGAAAAAACAATAAAAGGAGATCTAACTTGGATTGACTATAAATAAGACTTTGATATGATTCCATATTTTTGGATCATACAAACAATGAAAATGTTCGGATTACATAATAATATCACAGGATTTGTATGAGAAAATATGGTGCTGATAAGTTGATGTATGACGTAAAATTATATGGGGAAGCTAGGAGTCCTGTTGATTTAATGATACGGACTATTTGTCAAAGTGACATGGACATAAAAATGAGTGTTGGTATCATCCAGTGTTCAATAGTGTTGTTTCAAAAGCGCAAGAGGATAGATTTCAACAGTATTACATTCCCAACCAGAGATGAAACATGTGAACCTGATGTAGAAGGATACCACAAATTGTGTTTACTTGAATTTGCCAGCATGTTGTGCAAGTATATGGAAGGAAAAACAGAATAGCTATATTTGAATGGGATTTGTGTTAATGTAAATTAACTTAAACGCAAGGAATTTATTCTTGGGGAATATAATGCCTCGGTAGTATCATCCATCAAGTATAGCACTGCATTTATCGGTATACGAGAGACGAAGCCCCAAAGCTTGATAGACGGTAAAGTACACTATTAGTGAAGGAGCTGCTCTGTATCGAAACTCAGACCTTTAAAGACTTACATTTGAAGAAAGAAAATGGAGGAAGCTGCCTTATTGTGTTTGAGGAAATTTGCAGGTCAAAGGTAAGAAGTTTACACTACTACTTGGGAAATAATAATGGTTTCTACTTTTGGCACAAGGCCAGTAATTATTCCAGTGCATTACTGATACTTTATTTTATCGATCCCGTAAGGATGAAAGGCAAAGTTAATCTCGGCGTGATTTGAACTCAGACCATAAAAGGCCATAACTATTGCTGCAAAGCATAGCGTCCCACACTCTACCGTTACTGCCAATCCGAAATAATAATGAGACATTGTTGGATGACATAGTAGTAAAAGAAGATATATTAAAAGAAAATAATGAAAACAAGCAAAACTACATGAACGAGGAGAACATGAATAACAAGAGTTCAGAAGATAAACGCTGCATAGCAAGTTTGAAAGATATACAGAAAAAAAAACGTGTGATTCAGGGAACTGGTTAAGAAATTAAAACGTCAAAAGGGAAACACATCCATTGAGAATATCGTGTTTGACAAACGCTCAGTTGCTCGCATATGTGCGTGCTGAATTCTGGGTCTTTCCTCTGGGAGCAACCCCTTGCCTACCCGCCCCCTCCTTTTTTGTGTACATCCATCCATTGACTCATTCATTTACTGCCATTCTACCTTCCTGTGTCTCCCCCTCCATGCAGCCCCTTTTCGGTGTCGTTTTCTGGCACCTCCATATATATATAGGTGAGCTATGCTGCCCACTTACCACCACTTTCCCCTCCAATTACACCCACCACCCACCTACCCCTGGTGCCGATCGGTGCCCCAGTCCCCGGCCCCACACCCCATCCCCCACCCCTCCAAATCGACACCTGCAGCACATGCGTCACTACTAACAAATGGAAGAGGGGCCGGAACTGTTTGGGGTGCGGCTGCTACCACCACCTCACCTGCATTGGCTTGACTCGTCGAGCCTCCAATGCCCTCGCAGCATGGAGGTGCAGGAGCTGCCTCTTCCCCAGGTCTTCCCAGCCACGGCCCTCTGGCACACCACCAGGTGGGACAGCGATCTTGCCTGACGCCCGAGCCTCGCTGGTCAACATCGCTCGGCTCAGGCGGCTCCGGAAGATCCCACTCAGGATCCCGAGAGCGGCACGGCCGCCGGTGGCCGATGCCCTCGCTTCCTCGATTAAGAGCGTCCTGGATTCCAATCGAGCCAGTGACTGGGAGCGGCTGTTCCATTGCGGCCCACTCGCCCTCGGCCTCCCCAGCTCTGGCGCTGTCCGGGGCTGCAGGTCAGCAGCAGCCTTCGTCAAGGCCAATGTCTCGTCATTTGGTCGAGCGCCCGTTCCAAGCGTGCCCAGGGACCCCACACACCCACCCTCAGGTACCCCCTATCCTCCATCCCGAGACCAGGTAAACGTAAAGCTTATCATGGGTGATGTCTTGGCCGCAGTCAGAGTTGTTGCCTCAGAGGACACTGTCCTCCAACCCACCGAAGAAATCCTGGCTGCTCTGCGGCTCAAACACCCTGAGCAACGCCCTGATCTCAGACCCATACCCCCACCCGACCCCACCTGCTCCTTGTGGCTACTGATGCATATATCATGTCCGCCATCAGGTCCTTCCCAGCTAGCAGCTGCGGAGGTGTTGATGGTCTCCGACCAGGCTACCTCAAGGAGTTGACATACCCCCTCTCCACTGAGGCCGGGCGCCGCCTTCTGAATGCATTGTGGGGCTCACCAATGGGCTCATTCATGGTGCCCTCGACTCTTACGCTCGAGACTTCTTTTTTTCGGCCAGCCTCACCGCTCTCATGAAGAAAGAGGGTGGCATACGCCCCATTGCTGTGGGCAATGTCTTCCGGAGGCTGGCTGCCAAGGTGATCTGCAAGTCCGCCACACATGAACTGGGTGAGAAGTTTAGTCCGGTGCAACTGGGTGTCGGCGTGTCCGGTGGCTGTGAGGGAGCCTCTCATGCAATCAGGCAGTTCTTAAGCAGCTGCCCATCGGTACCGGCATCCAGGGACTCCAGGCACCTCATTGTCAAGCTTGACATGAGGAATGCCTTTAACTCTTTACGCCGGGATCATCTGCTCGAGGCCTGCTTCAGCCGAGCCCTCTCTGCCTACACGCTGGCCTACCTGTCATATGGAGCCCCGAGCATGCTCCTAGCTCCTGATAGGGTCATACCCTCGGCTACTGGGGTTCAACAGGGCGACCCTTTGGGACCCCTACTGTTCGCCCTTGGTATTGACCACATCGGCCCGAGTATCACGGCCCCTCTGAACGTTTGGTATCTGGATGATTCTACGTTGGGCGGGACCGTACGGACGGTCCGAAAAGACCTTCAATCGGTGATTCCTGCTCTGGCGGGAATCGTCCTCTAGGTCAACTCGGCCAAGTTGGAGGTGGTGAACGTCAGCCTCGATGCTGTGAGCTTTGCAGCCTCCATCTTGGACGTGCGGTCCATTCTCCGCCAGGTTCAGGTGACCCCCAAAGAGGATGTCCTCATCCTCGGGTCACCGATCCACCCGCCGGCCGTCCGCGCCACCATCAGGTCCAGGCTTCAACAGCTCCAGACTCATACTAGGCGACTGGGCTTGAATGACGGCCACCCAGCTCTCTTTCTGCTGACGTCGATACTTCTATCCGAGCAGCAGTCGAGGTGATATGCAACGTCAAGTTTGACGACATAGGGTAGCAACAGGCTACTGTAGCTCTCAGGTATGGCGGCCTAGGCCTCCGGTCCCCGATCTCACTAACTTTGCCGGCGTATCTTGCGTCGGTAACCTCGTGCCGCGTTCTCGTCAGCAGGGTTCTTCAAAACACAACAGAACCCTCTGTGTTCAGAGAACATGAGGCCGTCTGTGAGACGTGGGACCGACTGGAACTTAGCCTAGTAGACGCAACTCCTCCTTCTCCCTCTGTTGATGTCAATTCTCCCAACGCACTTGGGATGCCATCCAGTGCAACCTGGCCTCAGACAGGCTCACACGCCAGCTCGACCAGTACCGCCTTGTTTGTTTTCGTGCGGCGTCCAAACACCACAGTGGTGCCTGGCTCCATGCTCTGCCCTCCTTCTCTACTGGCACGCAGCTAGACAACCATAGCCTGCGAATCGTCGTTTCCCTGAGGCTCGGCCTCCGGATCTGCCAGCCACACCAATGTCGCTGCGGTTCCACCGTCGACTCTTTCTGCCTCCACCCGCTTTCCTGTCGCCACAGTGCCGGCCGCATTCCACGCCATACTGCCCCCAACGAGGTCATTAAGCGTGGCTTGGACGCTGCAGGCTTCCCTTCCCAGCTCGAGCCGGTGGGGCTGGATCGAGGGGACGGCAAAAGGCCAGATGGCATGACCATCTTCCCGTTCCGCGGTGGCGAACGTCTGGGATGTCACTTGCACCGACACTGTCTGCAGCCGCAACCTGGTGCAGTCTGCGACTGATCCAGGTTCTGCTGCACGTCGGGCTGAGGGGGCCAAACTCCTCAAATACCGGTCGCTCTCCGACAGGTTTGCGGTCGTTACTCTGTCAGTGGAAACTTCTGGTGTCCTCGGCCCCAGGGCTACCTCCTTACTCACCACCATAGGCGCTGAGTTGACCAGCCGTAGGTGTGAGCCTCACGAGTTGGAGTGGCTTTTCCAGCGCGTCTCTCTTGCCGTCCTCCGGGGAAACGCCTTCTCCATTCTGTCCGCCGGGGCTGTGGGAGGGCCCCATCGCGTACCATTGCATTCGTTAAATACCATTGTTTCATCTCATACATATATATAACATATATATAGTTGAACAAGAACAACATACTATTAGCAGCGCATGAGCAAGCTCAAAATAATAATTCATTAAAAAGTGGAATTTATAAAATGGTTGTGTCAAAGAAATATCGAGTGTGTGGAAGTCATGAGTAGAATGTGTTGCATATTGTCAGCGGTTGCAAAACATTAGCACAAAAGGAAAACAAAAGGGGGTATCACAAAGTGTTTGCTAAATTGCATTGGCCATTGTGCCATAAGTAGCATTATTGTTATTGACATATTGTACTGGCGTAAACCATGATCTTTGGTAGAAAACAAGAAATGATATGGTATTGTTGAATATTAGCATACGAACTGATAGACGGATGAAACACAGACCGCCCGACATTTTATTGCTTAAGAAAACAGCCAATAATATTTGCAGAATTGGCGTAGTCTGACCAGTGGAGACCAATTTAGTCGAACAAGAAGTGAGAAATTAGGAAATTATTCGGAGTGCAGGGTGAAAACTGCAAACATGCAGATTAAAGATGTACGCATTAATTGTGTGATTATTGTTGCTTTGGGATCATAACCATCAGATTTCGACGATTATTTGTAAGGAGTCAGCATAGACCACGAGGTGAGTTCTGTTAGGAAATAAGTAATTTTAGAGATATCACAGCACATATTCTCCGAAAACGTATGAAGAAAATGAGAGAAGACCCAGTCGTTCTCCATTTCATACGCTTAGTTTACGTCTGATGTGAGAACCTAAATAACCGACAGCAAAACCCAAAGCTCTCAAAAGATTATAATAATAACGATTTATACTTTTGGTTCAATGCGTATTAGTGCCTGAAGAAAGTTCACTACTTTGATGTCTCTTGTTTTCTGGAGGTATGGTCAAATTTGGTCCTTGAAACCTTTGTTGCGTGCATGAACATAAATAATATAATATAATAATATAAGAGAAATAATGAAAGGTTCATTCTCCTGACATGCCTATAAAATTGAGGCTTGTATGCATAATTGCAAACGAATCGAATGTTATTATTAATATTCGAAAACACTCAGATTACATTTATTGTATTCAGCCATGTAGAGCGAACACTTTCTTTTTTATTTGAAGTTGGCAAAGCCGGCCATTTATCGCTCGTATACCGGAAACTGACTAGCCAGTCTGCTGATATGCAAATCTGGCTAATCAGTGGATTTGCTAATATGCAGATCTGACGGACGGCCTGTCTGGTAATTTAAAAATCAGGCCGATCTGTCACTGTGAATTTTGGAAAATAGCATATATTTTCACTAGCTCTGAAGGTTTGGCAGGTGAACAGTGAACTGCACCGATGAAGAGTGATTCCCAGATACGTTAGTGTCTGCAGTTCTGTTCACATGCCAACACAAGAGCAAGAATGAAGGGTTCATTCACTGACATGGCTATACAATTGTGGCTTGTATCATAATTGCAAACGAATATTATTAATATTAATATTCGAAAAACTCAGATTACATTTATTGTATTCAGCCATGTAGAGCGGAAACTTTCTTTTATATATATATATATATATATATATATATATATATATATATATATATATATATATATATATATATATATATATATATATATATATATATATATGTATATAAATGTTTTATATTCAATATCCAACGTTACGTATGTTTCCTAGATTATTGACTTGAGCGCTGTGTCAATATTGTAAACGTTTCTGCATTATCGAGCTCTCCATCAGGCATGTTGCTTTACCATTAATCAGTTACATAACGGTCATCTGAAAGCGTACTTTGATTTGTGTATGCATGTATGTGTCTAATGCGGTAAATTTTCTATTGATGTATTGCTGTAAACCTTTATTCCTTCGCATGCAAACAAGTGATACATATTTTACAGCAATAAACTGGATGTATTTGATATTTGTTTCGATGTGTAAGCAATATTTCGGTCTGTGCTTTGCTTGATAGTTTCACAGTATGGTGTTGTTTAGAAATAGCATGCTTAATATTTGTTGTTGGGCAATGTGATCAAAGCAGAACTAATAATACATGAATCATCAAATGAACTGGTTAAATACTTGTTATATTATTTATTTGGCGTGGAAAAATAGAGTGAAGCGAATGATCTAACCATTGACTTATCTATATTTGCATTCTTTATAATTCCCTCTATATGTGCTGTTTATTTTTCAAAGAATTCATAGTATATTTATTGTTTGTTTTAGTGTTTTATTGAATAAATTGTGTCTTTTGAAGCAATCTTCCCTTCTAGCTTATGTAGAATTCATTTATTTCAGGACTGAAACTCTATTACTTACTGGATTATCACTGAGAAGATTCTAGGAAGGATTGCCAAAATACAACGTGGATTGAAGCATCACAAGTAAAATAAAATTGCTTAACCAGTTTATTCAGAATAATGTTGAGACCAAAATCCATATGCAGAAAATTGTTGAATATATAAAAAGGCTTTGAAAGAAATAATGTTTTCTTTTATCGTCACAAGACCATCAATTTTAGATGAGGGGAAAGTCGATTAAATCTACCCCAGTGTGTCACTGGTACTTTATGTTATCGACCCCGTAAGGATGAAAGGCATAGTTAACCTCGGCGGGATTCGAAATAATACATATATATATACACATAGAATGTGTGACTGTGTAGTTAACAATTGCACTTCGCAATTACGATGATTTGTGTTCAGTCATGCTGCGTGGCATAAACGTATTATGGCCGCTGGCTGGTCAATATCTTTATGAGGTAATTTGCAAACATTGTGCGGTTGGCTACTGCTCGGACACGTGCGCCCGTGTGTGTGTTTATGCGTGTGCACGCGTGCGTGTATGTGAGTGGATGAGTGTAGTTTCTAGCTGTTCGAAAATTAAGTAGATTAAATAAATATTGGATCTGTGAAAACATACACTGGTGTCGATATATTCAACCGAATGATAACAAATTATTTAACACAGCATGGCCGGAGTGCAATGATTAATACAAGTGAAAAATACAAGCAGATGAATCGGTATAATATTCACGATAATCTAGTCTTTCTTTTTCTTCTTTTCTTTTTCAGAGACACAAGAAAAAGTCCCGTAAGGGACAAAAACTATCGTGTGTAATAGTGCAATTTGTGAAATGAATCGAATTCCTGTTTTCGTTTGCTATATTAGTAGTTTTCCTTTAAAATAAATACTTACGTTTTAAACTAACATATTTTAGATACAATTGTTAGACTGTCTTCTAAATAACGTTATTAGATACGAAAGTAAGACGTCAATTTCGATAATAATGAATTCAGTAATATTGACTCAGTTATGATATGAAATAACCAACGTTGCTAACAAGATATATCAATGCAGACATTCCACTTCAATCAGTAAACTATTCATCCAGAAATAATATTAGAATTCCTTAATACATGCACTGGTACATATGTCAAAATGTCGTTCGTGTCAGTGATAATCTATCTCTACCCATATATACAGAGACAAATATACATATATATACAAACTTAAACACAAATTCGCACACACACATATAATCACACTCACGCTCTCCATCTTTCTTTTATACACACATATATATGTATAAATATATATATATATATATATATATATATATATATATATATAAAAATAAATAAAATAAAAAAAATAAAAATATATATATATATATATATATATATATATATATATATATATATATATACATGAGTGTGTATGTAGAGAGAGAGAGAGAGAGAGAAAGCGAGAAGAGATACACATCCACATGTACATACAAATAAATATTCACACATATGCACACATGCATATATATAATAGAAAGACAAAATTTGATTTGATGCAATCAAAGTAAAAAATGGATTTTAATAGTTCAGTGAGAGTTAGACGTACATAATGTTTTCCCCATTCTCTTAATAATAGTCCAGACGGTGTGGAACCGAAATTTTTAAAAAGCAAGTAACTTAGCGTTTTCAATCAGCTTACATTGAATAAACCAGACATCATTAACAATTTATATAAATAACTTAACAAATTTATTCAGTCCTCTGCACACTGTGATTTCAGATATTCTTTCAAACAAATGCAGACATTTACAGCTCCACCCTTACACACGCACATACACATACTTACACACATACATATATATAAATATATACATGCAAGCAAAATAAAAATATAAATGTATATATATATATATATATATATATATATATATATATATAACAAAAGCATGTATTGAGTTAGAAACACAAAATAGTCTCATTACATTTTTTTCTTTTTGTTCAGTTATATATATATACATGTATATATATATATATGTGTGTGTGTGTGTGTGTGTGTGTGTGGGTGGGTGTGTGTGTCTGTGTGTGTGTGTCTGTGTGTGTGTGTGTGTGTGTGTGTGTGTGTGTGTGTGTGTGTGTGTGTGTGTGTGTGTGTGTGTGTGTGTGTGTGTGTGTGAATATATATTGCTGTACTGTATTTGTTTTCTATTCGAAAGCAATCTGGAAGAGTGCTTTTCCTACTATATCAAGCATTAAAATAAAATATTTCTTCATTCAACGCTGTTTTTTTATGTGTTGTTCCTATTTACCTTATGCATAAATATACATATCCCATAAAACTTTGAGCTTTCGCATCTCTGTATAAGTCTTGTTTATTCTTGAGTATATATATCAGTGGGTGTAACGTGAAGTTACTGTAGGTTTAATCAGGTGAGCACTCGATGTTTAGGTTCACGTCAGTAGCGGTATGTAGAGATATACACGGTGTAATATAATAATAGAAATATACAAAGACTATTTATTAAGCCTTCATTACATTTCTGGATTGGTGACGCATGTTTCGCCATTAATCAGCTAAATGTTCGATATGTCATTACAACAACAGAGGTCCGACGAGCTTTTTTATTCCAGAGACGATTCCAGATCGATAGAGATCAAACCCTGATCTGATCAATAATATAACGCTCGTCAGCAAACAATATACGAAACGAAGGCTTAACAAATTTTCCTTGTATTATATATGTATATAGTATGTATACGTACATACATATATGTATACAGACGTATAGTAGTATGTATATATATATATAAATATATATATATATATATATATATATATATATACATGCACACATATATATATATATATATATATATATATATATATATATATATATATATATATATACGTATGGATTCAGCGAACATTTACTATAATGCTCGGTGTGTTTGTAAACAAACATCCCGAATTAAGCCGTACAGTGTCTAGCAACCATCGTTGCTCATTGTTCAACACTGACTTGTTTCAAGCTTATTAGCTATCGTCAGCAACGTGTACCTTCCTACCAGATGCTTGAAAGTTTGAAAGTATATACTTTCCTTATGCATATGAACGGCTGAGCAGCCTAATCTGCATATCGAGTGAGTTAATCGGCCGGAGTACCGAAAACGATAAACGGAAAAAATGAAACGAAATTTAATATCTCACTCTTAGTACGGCTGTTACTTAAATATATGTATGTATACCTACATACATATATGTATAGAGACATACAGTAGTATGTATATATATATACATAGATGCACACACATATATATATCTAGGTATGGATTCACCGAACATTTATTGTAATGCTCGGTGTGTTTGTAAACAAACATCCCGACTTAAGCCGTACAGTGTCTAGCAACCATCGTAGCTCATTTGTTCAACACTGACAAAGGAACGATGTACTAGTTTCAAGCTTATCAGCTATCGTCAGCAACGTGTACCTTCCTGCCAGATGGTTGAACGTCTGAAAGTATATACTTTCCTTATGCATATTAACGGCTGAGCAGCCTAGTTTGCATATCGAGGGAGTTAATCGGCCGGGGTACCGAAAACGATAAACGGAAAAAAATGAAACGAAATTTCATTTCTCAGTCTTAGTACGGCTGTTACTGAAATATAAGTATGTATATGTACATACCTATATGTATACAGAAGTACAGTAGTATGTATGTATATATACATACATGCACACATATATATATGTACGTATGGATTCACCAAACATATTTTATAATGAGAAATGAAATTTCGTATAATAAATCTTCGGTGAATCCATACGTACATATATATATATATCCCCGACCTGTCAACTGAGTCGAAGGCTTTTGAAAAATCAACAAAGATGAGTGCAAGGTCTAGATTGCGGTTTGGAGACTCCTCTATAAGTCGGCGAAGGCAGAGAATCTGGCTAAGTGTTGATCTACCTCTCCTAAATCCATTCTGGTTGTTACGAAGGATTGGCTCAAGAAATGGGATTAAGCGGTTAAGAAGAAGCTTGTATATTTTTGCAGCAATTGCCATGAGAGAAATTCCTCTATAGTTGGTGGCTAAATTCCTCTATAGTCTGGCATGCAGCTCAAATTATCCCCATGCCTGTTTTGGGCATGGGGATAATTTGAGCTGCATGCCAGACGCTAGGTGGTTTATTGGTCTCGAAATTATGGTTACATAAGTTGAGCAAAAGGATGTGGAAAGCTCATCCTTCCAAATCAGGGTAGGTATATTATCCGGCCCAAAGGCTTATGAGGCTTTGAGCATTTTGATGGCTTCTTTGAGCTCAGGCATGGTGAAAAGAGAGGTGTTGATTCCTAAAGGCTCTGAAACCTGAACGGATGGCAGTTGATAGTTATAAAATGAGCAGATAGTTTTAAAATGAGCAGACCGATTTTCAAGACGTTTTTTTGCAGAGCCTCCCTTGATTCTAACTGCAGAGTTTGAGTTTTTGCCTGAAAGATCTTTGACAACCTTCCAAGCAAGATGATGGTGTTTGCTGATGTGATGTTGCGATAGCTGATCAATCCTACCTCAGATATAGTCGGCTTCAGCATTAAGATAAGCGTCGTCTAGTGATTTTTTGGCCATGATAAGCTGTATCTTTTTCCCTTGAGATGGTGATTGATGGTGAGATTGGGATATTGACCTAAGATGGGCCCTTGCCTCAACTACCCTCTCTGAGACACTAGGTTTCATTTGGCTTCGGTTTTCATTTTAGGTAGGGTAGCAAGTGCAACTTCCTCTGTTGATTGCTTAAGACAGTCATACACATCTTCAATATTATCGTCATTGATATCAGAAGTTGAGAGAGATTGAAATCTGTTATAGACTTGAAGCGTGAAGCTATTGGATAGTTGTTTGTTGGAAGAAACGGCTTTCCAGTCTATTCTTTTCATGGGATGAGGTTCGGCCCTTTTGGATATCCTGAGGCTAAGTTTGATTGTTGCCGAGATGACTCGATGATATGAGCCGACAGAGCTAAAGAAGGAATAAGATCTAGAATCTTTGATTGAGTTTCTCCATTTCTTGCGAAATATCAAATAGTCAATCTGAGCTCGTTTTTTATTTGGGTATTCGAAGGTCCAAAGCCGGCCTCTGGTCTTCATGAAGCTGTAGTTTGAGCTGAATAGACTGAATTCTTCCATGAAGTCCTTGAGATATTCCCCGTTTCGGTTGGTAACCCTATTGTATGTGAACTTTACTTCATCCGGGCCAAGTTGAGCGTTGAGGTCTCCAGCGATGATAAAAAAGTTGTGTAAGGGTACTTGCTCAACAACTGTGCGAAGGGTCGTGTAGAATTATCTTACCTCATCCTCAGGAGAGGCGTTATGAGGACTGTATACACATATCGCAGTGGTTCTAGGATTGCCCTCTAGTGTAAGCACCAAGATTCTGGGAGAGATTGTTTCAATCCCCAGAAGATTATTGCTGGCTTTAGATGAGAGAAGGCAGCCGACTCTTCCGATGGAGGCATTGACAGGGTTCTTGGTGGCTGAAGAGGTGACAAGTTGGTAGGGTCCTAGGGTGTGATACTTGAGATCATCCTTTGGGTGGAAAAAGCGGTGTTCTTGGACCGCAAGGATGTCAATGTTCTGAAGTTTGGCATTCTCTGCCAGCTCCTGGCGTCTACCTGTTGGAAGGAGGGATCTTGTGTTCAAGGAGTTAACTATTATTTGCTTTTAACAGCTAACTAAGCGAGATTTGCTTGTTGTTTGGTTAGCACCTGTTTCTTCTCCATCATATGAACCCCGTCCCTTGAGATTTGACGATTCATCATCATTCGATGCCTTTGTAGGTGCATTATGATCAGAAACAGGACCTGGGAAAGCAGGGGCTGGACCTATATCAACAGGTATACCATATAGTGTGGTTCCCTGAGGAACAGGAACCCTGGTGCAGTTAGTTGTGAAATCCATCATCTTTTCAAATAGCTAATAATGTGTGTTGGCGCCACTACTACACACATCTGAAAGAATTTGACAGCCAAGTCTTGAAGAAGGTGCTTTCTCCTCCGTGTGGTGGGTTACCCGGCGCCAGATACCAACCTGGTATTTATACACTCGCCATAATTGTTCGTGTTGCAAGCACTAGAGTAGTCGCTAACCAAATCTACGGACCCATTCTATCCGTCTGGAGATACGTTGTACTAGCTTACCAGCATACTAGTAGCAGGAAGTTGACTTTTCCGGCACTGCAGCGCCTTTCGGCGGGCCGTGGTGGATTTGGATGGCCATTGACTCCAAGAGCTCTTAAGAGCTCCCAGGAGTTCCTTTGCCCTTTAACAGGTTTCATGTTTAGTCCTGCATGATGTCCAAAGTCAGCCTCCTCACCAAGAAACCTTGGTGGGTTTGCCAGTTTAGTCGCCAACGACCCGATCATGAGAGAGATTGTACTGGGATACATGTTACCAGTAGCACCAACTGGTGACCTGACCAATACGTATATATATATATATATATATATATATATATATATATATATATATAGTAATAATAATACATTTGAAGACTAAAATCCAAAGAGGGCTCGATAAGGATAAATATATATCAAATATATAAGAACCATAGAGCAAATATTTATTAAAATATCAGATTAAAGTTTAAACAAATAATCGCTGCTTACACACTTAACGGGATCTTCTGAAACTAACAAAGGCAGTCTGTGAACACAGAAGTGAATATTTCAAACAACATGTCAACCGGAGGAAGACAGGAAGACGATACTTTGATTCGTGCAAACGCTCACTGGCAAAAACGGGAAAAAACGAATATAATACATCATTATTTGTAGCGGTGAAATACAATTACACGCAAAGACAAAACCACGTTTATGGTTTAAAAGAAGTCGTAGACTAATATTCTATTAGGTGGTTCATAGAGACGTTCTCTGGCAATGAACGGAGAAAACGAAGATAATACGTCATATGTGGAGCGTGGAGAACAATTGCACGCAAAGTCAAAACCACGTAAATGGTATGACTGAAGTCATAGACTAAACTTGTAACTAAGGATTACCGTAAAACTACTCGGTGCGTCATTGATGAAATCAACGATGCTTGGGTTAAAATCTCCTCTGATCTCAACATCCTGGCCCGGACCGAAACTCTGTACCCCCATTTCTCCCCACTTTACCCTGAAGGATCACAAATCCAATTTTCCGAACAAACCCTCTATTCGGCTTATTAACCCTACGAAGTCCGATTTTGGTACACTTAGTAAAAGGATTCGTGATAGAATTATACCTGAAATTAGAAGTTTGGCACCTATTGAACTGTGAGACAATTATTTCGCGGTGATTGATTGGTTGAACGGCATATGCAACAAGGAACATTGCCGTTTTATCCAATTCGACATCAATAATTACTCCTCCTCCATCACTTTACCACTTCTCCTTAGAGTTAACAATTTCGCTAAAACACTCACAGTGGTTAAGGATTTCGAAGTTGATGCCATCCTCATTGCCCGTAAGTCGGTGATTAATTTCGACGACTCTATTTGGATAAAAAAATCTAATAGTACCCCATTCGACGTGAGTATGGAGGCCAGCGATTCTGCGGAGGTTACTGAGCTTATCGGCTTTTTCCTTCTTTTCTCTATCAAGGACGAATTCCCCAACGTGGGAGGTGGTTGTACCGTGATGATGGTCTTTTGACCATGACTAAGTGCAGCCCACATGCTTGCGACAGGTTCAGAAAAGAACTCACAGCCTTCTTTAAAGGCTTCAACCTCTCTATACAGGTTGAGGCCAACCTCTTGATCGTTAATTACCTCGATGTTACCCTCAATTTATCGAATGGCTTGTATTACGAGTATAGAAAGCTGAATGATACGCTTAATTACATAAGTAAGCATTCTAACCATCCTGCCAGCATAACCAAGAACCTGGAAAGAAACGTTTCTTTGAGGCTTTCCCGTCTATCTACTAACGAATATATTTTCAACGACCATTCCACATATTACAGTGGAGCTTTTGCTAGGAGTGGATTTGTCTATAAGGTAGCATATACAGAGTACGAGAATAGAGCTAGAAGAATTAGCTCCAGACGCATTATATGGTATAACCCACCATATAATATGGAGGTGGCCAGACCATTAGCTAAGATCTTTCTCTCCCTAATTACGAAGCATTTTCCCCCTACACATAAATATAGTAACATTTTTAATAGAAATACTATTAACATTTCTTACTCTACGACTCCTAACCTTGCACATAACATCACATCTTCACATTTAGCTAAACTACCTAGCCGTAGGATACGTGCAACCCTGTAGTTAGTACTAACTGTAATTGTAGGAATCGGGTTTACTGTCCCATATCCCGGATATGCATCTCTAGTAACAGTGTCTACAAATGTAATGTTGAAACTACCACGTCCTGTAGGGCCTACATAGGGTTAACCGCCAATAGATTCAAGCAGCGTCTTTACATGCATACCCATTCTTTTCGTTACCCTCTAAGAAGGAATATGACGTCACTTTAAGTTTATATCTGGAGTCGAAAAGACAACCACACCCAATATAAATTACACTGGGAGATCCTAGTTAGGGCTAGATCGTATAACGGAAATAAAATACCATGTGACCTCTGCGCCGCTGAGGCTTGTGGAAATACCCTACGCCACAGACCACATCTTAAACAAAAAATCTAAGGCAATTTCGGCTTGTAAACATAAATTGCACAAAACTTTCCTGTATTACAGCCCCACATTGTACCCTAACGGATAGTACGATCTATACACGGATATTTTACGTCTTGATGTGGTAGCTAAGTATATGTTATGTTAAAACCATTACTTATTTGCATAGGTATGTATATATTACCTGTATGTTTTGTGAAGGTACATATACTTTCTCGTACGTATATTTGATTGTATATGTTATGGCGTATATTTTTTCATATATTCTGGTACATATGCTTTTGGTTATGTGTACACGTGAGTTTTGCGTCTGTGTGATTACGCGGGTTCGCACGTAAGTAGGGTGTGTGTATATGTGTACTTCGTGTTTTGGTTTACGTTGTTTCCGAACATATGTGTATTTACATGTAGGTATGTCTGTGCGCTTGTTATATACATATTTATTTATTTATATACTTTTATTTAATTATTTTTATACACGCGCACACACACACACATATTTATATGTGCGTGTATTTGTATACCTATGGCGAGTGTTTTAGCGTATGCTTATGTATGTACGTATATGGATGCTTGTTTGTATTTATTTAATTTCATTACCTCTGTATTTTATTTACTTTATTCTTAACTCTGAAGCCGAGTATCATTCGGTTTCCTGGTTAGAATTTTAGTCTACGACTTCAGTTATATCATTTACGTGGTTTTGTCTTTGCGTGCAATTGTTCTCCACGCCCCACATATGACGTATTATCTTCGTTTTCTCCGTTCATTGCCAGAGAACGTCTCTATGAACCACCTAATAGAATATTAGTCTACGACATCTTTTATACCATAAACGTGGTTTTCTCTTTGCGTGTAATTGTATTTCACCGCTCCAAATAATGACGTATTATATTCGTTTTTTCCCGTTCTTTGCCAGGGAACGTTTCCACGAACCAAAGTATCGGCTTCCTGTCTTCCTCCGGTTGACACGTTTTTTGAAATATTCACTTCTGCGTTCACAGATTGCCTTCATTAGTTTCAGAAGATCCCGTTATGTGTGTAAGCAGCGATTATTTGCTTAAACTTTAATCTGTTATTTTAATATATATATATATATATATATATATATATATATATTCCACCAATACTCAGCCGCCAGCCGGCTGTTAAGAAAATACATGTTGACGAAATGGCTGTCTTGTTCGATCGTTACACCAAAAGCTTACAACGAAAGCAGGCAGTATAATTGATTTAGATGTCACAGAAACCTCCCACTTGTTTATACTATCAATTTCCAGGAGATCCAGGTAAATTCTTTTGTTAACCTGTTTAGCTTGCTTCGTTTTCATAGCTCGGGTGGCTAATAGCTTCATGACCGCCGATTTCATTTTGTCTGGCCTCTATAACGTATATTAATTGCTCTGGTTTTCTTTTAGTCCATTGACAGCCTGCCGGATATCTCGAAAATTGCGTTTCACTTTGATTTTGACCACAGCCGAAATACGATATCGCTGAAATTTTATTTATATATATATATTTATACACACACACACACACACACACACACACACACACACACACACACACACACACACACACACACACACACACACACACACACACACACACACGCACATATATATATATATATATATATATATATATATATGAGCATTTGGGGAAAACGCGAATAGAAAACAGAAAACCAAAGACGATTCCAGCTCATCTGCTGTTTTCTGTGGATGACTATAATTTCGAATGCATTAAAGAAAGGGCTATTCAAAACAGTGCACAAGTAACTAATCTCGAATAGCTACTTGGGTAGAAAATGCAACCGACGTTGGACGAACAAAAATATAAAACAATATAGAAATAACGACATGGTGATAAGGAACGGGAAAATGTTAAAACCGAAAGCTGCACACATAACTGTGGGTAGTAACCTTAATAAATGGAAATTGTTAATAGAGGTTGACAGGGCATAAGTCCTGGAACAAGTATTATCAAGCGAGAGAGGTGGCGAGAACGTATGATAGGTAGTCAGATTGCAAAAGGAGGAAACAAAAGCTTGAACGAATTGTTGTGTAGGGTATTTTGGATGGAAGTTTGGGATAGGGCAATAAAAGAACTGAGAGAGAGGGAGAAAAGGTTTATTAGTGAGAGTGAGAGATAAAGAAAGACAGAGATAGGGAGAGAGAGACATAGAGAGAGAGAGACAGAGAGACAGAGAAAGAAAGAGAAGTAGTAGGAAAAATAAGTCAGGTAGAGATGACATTTTAAGAAATATTTATTTAATCATATTTACTAACACAGCTTTCAACGCTGTAACATAATTGCATACGAGTGCTGAATCCTAGTAGTCCTTCCGTTATTAACTCATTAGCAATGTGTGCGACACCAGCAGATCACCAGAGGGATATAAACTTCAGTGAAACAGGTGAAAATAATATAGTACGTGTAGCATTAATTTGTGTTATATTATTCGATATAAATTACTTAGTAAAAAGAAAAATAGGAAAATATATGTATATGCATAAAATATGTATTACTGCTCCAGAATTTAACTCGATATTTATATACAAGTTTGTGGACAGCAGAATAGTCAACACGCGGCTAAATGCCGATAACAGCAGAAATAGTATATGAATTAAACGAAGCAAATATATAATGTATATTCTTTAAGTATTTCACTGGGGACAGAAAAGAGAGAATAGCATAATATACTCCTGATCTGCCAACGAGAAATTTAAAAGCTTTGGTCAATAACCAAGTATTATATATAAATATATTGAGGAATTGATAAACGTATTGCTTAGGCCTCTAGGTAATTCAATCAAATAGTACATATATATGTGATATTGTACAGATAATTGTTTCTACTATTGGTACAAGGCCAGCAATTAACCAGTGTATTACTGGTACTTTATTTTATCGACCCCATAAGGATGAAAGGCAAAGTTAACCTCGGCGGGATTTGAACTCAGAATTGCAAGGGCCGTAACTCTATGCATCAAAGCATGGCGTCCGACCCTCTACCGATACTGCCAATCCACCGCATAATATATATATATAAATACAGTCAGAAGTGTGCATGCACATATTCAATCAGGTACAGAGATAGACACGCGTGCACGCAGAGTCATATAAATAGTTAGTTCATACAAGATAAATTACAGGAGAGCAGCATAGACAAATGTTATCTTGAACCGTCTTAATATATTTTATTTGCATTATGGTCGTCACATACCTTAACCCGCAAAGAACCCGTAAAGAAAACACATTCGGAAAATATAGTTACACCAATATAAAAATATACAAATCTAAAGATAGTCAGAAGTTAGCAGCCGCTCGAGTAACAAGGCTTCCATCAAAACATCAAATTGATGGTGAATCTAGGGTGGAAGAGCACCCAAAACATTGACGCTCTGGAGTAAGTTTATGGGGACAATACTCAAAAAGAAATCAACAACCTACTAATGGATAAGTTGTTTTAGAAGTGGAAGAGATGAGGTTGAAATTGATCGGCAGATGATGTAAAATAAGCTGCTTCGATATAGTCTAAATCACATGGCCCTCAGTTTTAAAATATGGACTTAAAGTCTGGTGTCAATGCTTGCACAAATGTATTGACTTAGATGGAGCATATGTTGAAAAATAATCATCATAACTTAAACTGTTTTTGTCAACTGCCCTTTTTCTATGAACGTTATGAAGCTCTCTATATGCAACATTAGTTCCACAACAAATTAGCCAACCAACCACGAAGACGGACGTTTCATCCAAACGGATTCTCAAATCGAGTTGAGAATGCGTGAGGGCAAACGCGCGCCCTCGATGATAGTTTGCTAACTTGTAGAACAAACTTTCTACTGAACTTGTCCTATGGACTGAGTGCTCTACTTAGTATGGATATAACCTACCGGTGTTTATTAATTATAATTACAATTAAAAAAATCTAACTTAAACTCTAAAACTAACAGAAGAAATAGAACTATAAATATTATCACCCCCATTCTCATTAAGCGTTAAAACACATTTAGCAGGGCTATTCTTTAAACCACTAGATACATGTTTTCCTTAAAACCCATAGATACCACTCAAACTTTAACAGACATACTATAAAACTATATTACTCTACTACTATGGACATAGCACATAATATAAATAGAATCAATAATAAAAATTTAAACCATAACCAAAATAACATTAATATCTCTAGCAATATCCAATATAATAGTTCCGTTCTGAATAACAACAACTCCGCAAAATGTAAGTGTAGAATTAAATTAAACTGTCCTAAGTGTTTAGATAAGGACGTGGTCTATACATGTACAGTCAAAACCAGTGATAATATATTTACCTATGTAGGTGCAACTTCTACAGTATTTAAAATTCGCTGGAATAATCACAAATGCTATTTCCAAAGATTTGATAAAAACATCTTCAACTTCTCTTTCAAACCTGATATGGAACTTAAAATACAAAAATATGAACTATTCTTTAACTTGGGAAATAATTTTGATGGCATCTGCGTACCGAAACACAGCTTTATCTAGATTTTGAAAAGTGTGTGTTGAGGAATTATTATCATACTTAAATGTAAGAACTCTATTAATATAAGGACGGATTTATTTAGTTCTTGTAGACATCGCCTGATTTCAACATTTAGAACTATATGTAAATTATAATTACACTTATAATATTTCTACTTATTTCCATAACAATCGTATCCACTTGGTTTTAATATATTGATATCTTTAAATCATATCTATAACATTTGCTATAATTTCATTTCTTAAGGTTTCTTAAAATATATACATATATAATTCTAATTTTTTAAATTTTAATTTTAATTTTAATTTTAATTTTAATTTTAATTTTAATTTTAATTCTAATTTTAATTTTAATTTTAATTTTAATAATTTTTAATTCTTAATTTTTTATTTCTTTAATTTGTTATCTATTTTTAAAAATTATTTTTTTTAAAATTACTTATCTGTTATAAATTATTTTAAAACAAAATTTTCCCGAATTTTTAATATTTTTTCAATATCCTTTATTAGATTTATAACCACTAACTAATTCTGGGTAAATATATCTTTCAACATTTATACTTATTTTCACAAAATAGTCTCATACTAACGAATAAATAAACAAAACTGGAGTTTGTTCGGTATCTTCCCATTTTAAAATATATAAATATAAATATTCTTATTAACTCAGTTAACTTAATTTAATTTAACTTAATATTTACTTACATTAAATACAAAACCAATATCCCTCAAAACTCATTAAAACAATTATCTATAACACGATATACCCATCTATTCATTTATTTATCTATTTATATATTTATCTATTTATTGATTCATTTATTTATTTATTTATTTATTTATTTTTCTATCTATTCTTCTATCTATTTATTTTTCTATCTACGTATATCTAAATATATAAGAAAATAATTTAACAACTAATTAATCGTAAATACACGTACCATTAGATATATGATTAGAATATATTTCACCCAAATTACGTTATATGAGTTTTATTCATCCTCTTGTGTAATTTCTTCTCTCTATCTCTCTCGTAATATTTCTTTTTCTTTCTCTCTCTTTCTCCACTGTCATTTAAATAAACGGTTGCTTTTCAGTTATTTACATATTCATTTGCATATTCACACATCAGTTTTAATAATCCCTAATATATTTCCACTATCCAGTGAATTTCCAACCGATAAGGTATGATTTTCATGGGTATGTCTCTATTTATAAACCAAACTTTGTATTTTATCTGAAGAAAGAGTACCAATGTTGTCTTGGTTGCTCTTGAAATATATATAATAAAATAAATATTGTTTTATAAGTATAGTTTCCATTTATTTAATATCATTGAATATTTACTTCAGTAAACTGTTGAGTGCTCTAAATCAGTTATAAAAATGTATATTTGTCGCATTTCCAACAAATTAAATACCACTTCTATTTATATATATATATAGAGTGAAAAAGAGAGAGAGAATATTTACGTATCGAGAGAGAGAAAAGGAGGGATAGGTGATACATGTCGTTATTTGCCAAATAGCGTATGCAGAAGGTGCTCAATACTAGTGACGGCAGTGTTAAATATTAGACGTGTTAATATCTAGTGGGCGAGAGAATTAGATTAATATGTACCTGTACATCTGATATAGGTAATATTAGTAAAGTGATCTTCGATAGAGTACTACTGGAGATTAATAGAAAGGCTAAGGTCCGCCTCTGGAGCAACACCGACCAGGTCATAGATTGGTTCACCGAGTTGCCTGATAAAGCGTCCCTGAAGTTCATCCAGTTTGACATAGATAGTTGCTACGCCTCTTTCTCCTCCTTACTCTTTAATAAGGCACTCATAATAGCTAAATGTAACACTAGCCTCACTAAAAAAGAAATAGACAAAGTTCTAGTGGCGCGTAGAACCATTATCCTGTTCGAAGGCTCCCACTGGACCAGAACCAACCGTCCTGATAACGTCGATATAATGATGGGGTCCAGCGACTCGGCGCAAGCAACCGACCTGGTCGGAATATACCTCCCCATAAGCTTTGGGACGAGATGCCGGCCCTACAGGGAGGTGTATATAGGGACGACGCCCTGTTTACCGTTAGGAACAATAGCCCTCGTAGAATAGAGAACATTAATAAGCACATACACAGGTTCTTCAATTCATACGGCCTATCCGTAACGATAGACCTCAAGCACCAGGTTGTCAACTTCCTGGACGTGACCCTGGAGTTTAGTACAGGCCTATACAAGCCATACCATAAGACTGGAGAGAGCCTTGTTATATTAATTATGCCTCCAACCACCCTAAGCAGACTCTTAACTCCATTGTCTATAGCATCTCACATAGGATCTCGAGGCTCTCCGCCAATGACGATATATTCAACCAAGCGGCAGATTACTACAATAGGGCCTTGATAAGCGCCGGTTTTAACCGAGGAATCTCTTACATCCCTTATGCTAGCTCCAGACCCCCTCCTCTCATAAGACTAACGTTATAGTAAGCCATACCTATAAGCGATCACGTGTTGACTTCGAAGGAGTCGGATGTAATAGTATAAAAAATCGCACTAAGAAACACGGCCACAATGTTAATTACACTGGCGATAGTATAGGTAGCTTACCACACAATAAAGATCACGACCCCGGTGACAGTGACCACTATATCCTACTTGAATTATTCCCCTACTATAAAATCAACAAAGGCGACGGCCTATTACCAACATCTTCCAACCAACATATTCTTATACATAAACATAGCAGAAGGAAGAATAGTGCACCCGAGCATAACGCGAAAGGATACATGCATAAGAACGGGCACCCTGATAGCACTACCCGTAGCAAACGTACTAAGACACATAATCCCCACCGTACATCCGATGGCTCCATTCCCCTTACTCTCGGAGGTTGGCCTCCGACATACCCCGGATATTCTTCGAAGCCTAGAGAAGAACTTCTCACCAACCATACGTATAGGAGAATCCTTAATAGGAACGATATAAATATATCCTTCTCTACTACTCCTAACCTAGCAGACATCATAGGAACCACAGATCACAGTAAGATCACGAAGACACCTTAGCACAGACGCACCTACACCTGACAACAACTATATCGGCCTTAACCACTCCCTAACAGCATCCACTAGTGCTGTCAACAGCCTCTACAGACGCAAGCAACATAACCGCGACATGACTGAGGAATATTCAGGTGACCCGCACAGGTCACCTGGCGGCAACGGAAGACGCTGCTGCGTGCGGATTAATAATGGGAATACCCCGCGCATGGTGGGTTATAATAGTTCCAATGATAGATGTAGGAGCGCAGGTAACAACGTAGATAGCAATAATAATAGCCTTACCGTGGGAGTTAGAAGGGACCGCGACCGAAATTGCAACTGTCGAGAGAGAGGACGCTGCCTCCTTAGGGAAAACTGCTTCACTGATAGGGTTATATATAGATGCACCGTAACTAGCCATAATAGCGTTAAACCTTATATAGGGGCTACCTCTGGCCCGTTCAAAATTAAATTTCGAACACATCTCCACTCTTTCGCAAATAAGAAATTAAGAGACTCCACTTCGCTCGCGAACTACATCACACCATTAAAACAAACTTAAACATCAGCTTCTCCACGCACTGGGAAATTGTCGGCAGGGCTGCACCGTATTACTTCAAGAGGAAGTGCGAGCTTTGTCTCATCGAGTTCTACCAGATCATGACGGAACCCCACGAGCTCATCAACAGCAGCGCGGAAACGACGATAAGATGTACACACCGCTTTAAAATATCCTACTTCAGATGGAATAAGAATAAGGAGTGAAACCGTAAACCGTGTCTCCCTGCACCAAGCTTTAACAGCCCGGCGGGCGGGCGCTGCTGAAGACAGCCGGACACCTACCCATGCACCCCAGACCCGGCATGAATCGACCCAGGCGGGCAGGCGCATCAAACAAACGTCTCGAAACAAACGTTTCATACCTGACCCTTTGCGTATCGGCAATGGTAAGGTAGTAACCACATGCTTGTATCGGATACAAAATTTGTCCGGGAAAGTCTGCCCTAACAGCGGTCAGAGTTATCTCCGTTGACTTACTGCAAAACCAAAACATGTTTTTTTTTACTAAAATTAACTCTGAGGTGAACTTATCTCTAAAAAGCCTTTCTGGGTCGTCACGTAAGTAACACTTTTTAGTTATTATGCCATTGAGAAGCCCATTTGGGCGAAACGTACGTAGGTTCTATTTTAAATAAACATGTTTTAACGGTCTATTCTTCTGTATTTTACTTCTCCACGTATATATATATATATATATATATATATATATATATATATAGGAGGTGAGTTTTATTGTAGCACAATAAAGCAATGCAAATATCGAATAAGTAGCACTTAACAGTTTATAGGACTGGAGTATAAATAATATAAAATCAAAAGATGGTTAAAAGAGTTCCATGTATTTTATTAAGCGCATTTCAAAAGCAAATATCATCATATGATGATATTTGCGTTCTCATCAGATACAAAAGGGAGAAATAATATGTTGATTTAACACTTCACTGCTCGACAGTGTTTCTTAACCTTCATATCATGTCTCCCTATTTTATCTGATGAGAACGCAAATATCATCCCGTGATGATATTTGATTTTGAAATACGCATAATAAAATACATGAAACTCCTTTAACCATCTTTTGATTTTATATTATATATATATATATTTATATATATATATATATATATATATATATATATATATATATATATATATGTGTGTGTGTGTGTGTGTGTGTGTATGTGTGTTTGTGTGTGTGTGTATGTGTGTGTGTGTGTGTATGTGTGTGTGTATATTTGCGTATGTGCAATAATGTTCGACATACAATTTGAGAACACATCTGAAATGAATGGACAGAAAATTGTTTTGAATGTGTTCTCTATAACCATTTCGCCCTTACTGATATATGCTATTGTATATGTGTCTGCTTGTGTGTGTGTGTGTTTCCCTCTCTGTCTCTGTTCGCATGAATGTGTGTTTTTATATATTATTTGCTTATTTTCATATGAAGTAACACAGATAATTTTTTTTTCATTAAATCTATTAATCTGACCATCAAAATTACGTTTCTCTTTATATAAATATTGTCTCTTTATTTATTTCAGCATTTCAGTTTTTAAATTTGAGATGATTTAACTCATAATTTTAAGTTTTAATTGCTCCAGTGATAATTTATTGCTGATAATAATTGCAATAGCATAAAAAATATTTTCTTCTACGTTACTTCTGCAGCAACATTTTGGCAGTTTTCGATAGAATAATTTATTTTCCATGATATTATTCTATTTTCTTTCGAATGTATTGGCTGTAATAAATGGCATTCAATGAAGTGAATTGTATAATTTCCTTTTATTGTTTTTCTCCTTCTCAGATATTAATTGCAGATTCGCTACGAAAATATAGTTCAGATATTTCAGTGATATTTATCTGGCATGAAGTAATATATATATTTAGTCGTCAGAGAATCCTGCGTCATCTATTATAAAATTTGACATTGAGGTGGGTATCAGTACATTATGTGATAGAGCTATGAAAATAAGGATTCAGAATACTCCAGCCAAATATCAATGTAAACAGTAGGAAATTATATTCATAATCTGAAGTGGATGGAGCGAGAAACAAATTGGTGAAAAACACACATATATAAATCTCTCTCTCTCTCTCTCTCTCTCTCTCTCTCTCTCTCTCTCTCTCTCTCTCTCTCTCTCTCTCCATATATGTATATATATATATATATATATATATATATATATATATATAGAGAGAGAGAGAGAGAGAGAGAGAAATGGATATATTATTCATATACGTAAATATATCTGCATGTATGCATATATAATTACAATTTAAAAGTTAAAAGGTAAAAGATAAATGTACACATCATTATGTGGTATGCACGAATTATATTAAGAAGGATCTAAAATGTCTGCGTTTACATATATATCACTGGGAAATGGAACATGTTCATCGTAATACGTGAAGAAAGACATTTAAATCAAGGTGTCAACTATTGGAAGAAAGGAATGAAGCAGAAACATGGCTATAATGGGCACTAAGATAGTGTGAATAGGTTTATCCTGAGATATAGTGTGTGATTGAGACATAGAGGAGGAATTAACCACGGTAATGGATTGTTGGTCCTTTTATCAAATGCGGAAGGATAGAAGGCAAAGTTGACCTTAGCGTGTTTTGATCTGAGAGTGAACTGAGCCAGAATCAATTCCACCAAGCATCCTATCTGACGTTCAATATTAACACACCTAGATCTCCCACTCATTCACTATTCCTTTATATATATATATATATATATATATATATATATATATATATATTTATATTCCTATATATATATATATATATAAAGGAATATAAATGAATATATGTATATATAATAACGTATTAAAATGAATATATGTATATCTTTATATATATACACATGTGTGTGCTTAGTTATATGTAAGGCAAAATGTAATGAATGTGCGTAATTTATTATTGGACGATTCCATACGTGTATAATCGTGTGCATAATATATATGTTTCCTTTACGTATTACTACCAACACCTTCAATGAAAATATTTTATTGTGTTTCAATAGTTACTTATTCACACCTATACTGCGTTTGATCTAAATGCACGAATAATTCAAAGATAAAGTAGAAATGAATGTTCTCTCATTTTTTTTATACATACAGAAGTATATATATATATATATATATATATATATATGCGCATATATATATATATATATATATATAGACACATACACACAAACATGGACACACACGCTCACACATACACACACGCTCACACACACACACACATACTCACGGACACGCACACATATATGTATATTTGTATATACACATATCCCAAATTTACCATTACTATATTTGAACTATTCTCGATGTGATGACGTATGTAAAATAATTGAATATAAATCTGATTTTCCTGAAACGATGTAATGGGAGATTGTTGAACATTTTCCCCAGCTACTGGTTTGATTAGATTAGCCTCGTTTTCGGTTGAGACGTTACCAACGTATTATTACAACACGTCAATATGGCCCAGCTCTTCTATTGACTATAAAACTGTTAGAAATGGTATTAAATATGCATGCACCATTGTGCTATGTGGTTTAGAATAGATGTAGTGGTAATTCAGTTTTATACATTCGTAGAAAGCATCGCAATTAAAAACTATAGTTTGGCTTAAGCCATAGAATAAAAAAATAGCCATACCCATAAATAACTGTAAGTGTATCATGATCATTTTCTATTACGCTAAAACAATCCTTGTCATATTTTTAGGAATAATATTTAAATGCTGTCATTAATGGATGGTGCTAAATCTCGAGCTTAATGTCTGCAAAAATATACGCCCTAAGGCACACGTAAAAATATTTGTTCCGTTTTGACGAGATTCTTTTTATTATTCGTCATTCATATTTGCTGTATTTATATAATTTTTATCAATCTATACAGCATTATTTGTACATATATGCGTTTATAAATATATATGTAAATATATATATGTATATATATATATATATATATATATATATATATACATATATATATATATATATATATATATATATATATATATATATATATATATATATATATATATATATGTGTGTGTGTGTGTGTGTGTGTGTGTGTGTGTGTGTGTGTGTGTGTGTGTGTGTGTGTGTGTGTGTGTGTGTGTGTGTGTGTGTGTTTGTGTGTGTGTTTGTGTGTGTGTGTGTGTATGTGTGTGCCTGCGTGTGTGTTTGTGTGTGTGTTAGTATGTATGTGTGTGTATATATTCCCCAAAACACCTAACTGAATACAGACATGATATTTCCCAAAAATATTTTTTCGTTCTTTCCTCTACTCCGATCGGGTTTTTATTTCTCATTCTATATTCTGAAGAAATACCAGTGTCCGTATCGTAAATACACTTTTTCTACCATATCAAGCGAGAAAATAACATATTTCATCATTCATCTGTGTTTTCTGATGTGTTGTTCCCATGTACTTCATGTATATATGTATATATAAAATTAAGTATGTGTATGTGTGTGTATGTGTGTGTGTGGGTGTCTGTGTGTATGTGTATTACCTATAGGGCCTACATCTTACGACCCATTTTCATGAAACTTTACAGGCTCATAGATTAGTCAAAGGGGAGTCTTTGCTACGTATCAGCGTATTGTTGTTTTTTTTATTCCGGATCATTCTGCAGATAAAACTCGATAGGGTGTCACCTTCTTTTAGGTATCGAAAAAAAGGTTTTGGGTTCTAGCTCCCACATTTTGTCACTGATTTCGTTTAAATTTGAAAGCAAAATAGAGCTTATCATTGCACATCCTGTAATGACTTTATATTTTGCATTTGTTATTCAGGGAGGGCGTGGCAGCCGGTTAAATATTCAAAAATACCACGTTTAGACTCAAATTTCCACTTTTTCAGCTCTGACCCCCAACATTAATCAACCTACTTTGTTCAAATGTTACACTACGCTATATGTGATTATTTCACCTCTTAAAGAGGCTTTACATTTTGGATTTTTTGTTCAGGAACGGCGTGGCAGCCACTTAAATATTCGAAAATACCACCTTTTCGCTCAAATTTCCTCCTTTTCGGCTCTAGCTCCCACATTTTTCAACAGATTTCGTTCAAATTCAAACTTCGGCTCCACCTCACACATAAATCAATTTATTTGGTTTAACTTGTATACTACGATATAACCTATCATTGCACATCTTATAGTAGCTTTACACTTTGCAGTTTTTGTTCAGGGACGGCGTGGCAGCCGTTTAACTCTTCAAAATATGATTTTTTCCACCTCCCGTATATTCCATATGATTTCACTCCCATTTCGCCATTTGCTACACCTTACGAACGATTTTCAAGAAACTCGCAGTTGCTAAGATCAACACCTTTTCATCAAAGCTGATAATATTTTACTTACCCAGGCAACGGTGGGTACTGTTGCTACTATATATATATATATATATATATATATATATATATATATATATATATATATATATATATATATATACCCCATAAGATTCTTAGTTTTCTCATCACTGTATAAGTCTTGTTTATACTCGACTATAAATATATATATACATATAAATAAATGTATATATGTATAAATATTTACTTCAACATTTGGCACAAGGCCATCAATTATCCCAGTGCATAACTGGTACTTTATTTCATCGAACCGGTAAGGATGAAATGCAATGTTAACCTCGGCGTGATTTGAACTCAGATCATAAAGGGCCGTAACTCTATGCTGCAAAGCATGGCGTCCGACCTTCTACCGATATTGCCAATCTATTGCCCTTATGTATGTATAAATATTACCTATACATCGGTAGTTGATCGTCCCCAAACATGGTGGTTTCGGTTAGTTTATTCGTCTAGCCCTCTTCCGGAAAGCGTCTCGAAATAAAGAAAGTGAGTGGCGAGAAGGGAGGTATAGAGTAAGAGAGGAAGAAGAAGTAAGAAGAAAGGAAAACATGAGAAGAAGCTAGAAAGTGGAGAAAAAGAAAGAAATCTTAAAAAGAATGACATGATAAAATCAACTATCGAGAAGTGTGTAGTATAGTGTCATCTTCACAGGTCACTGGGCTATTGTTAGCATGGGCAAAATATTAGTCAGTGGCTGTAACTTCTTAGCAAAAGGTAGAGATGGCGTAGGAGGAGAAAATCGATTTGTTCTGTTCATTCCGCATATGCACACATATATCGCTCACGCACACACACACGCGCGCGCACACACACACACACACATATACTCACACACACACACACACACACATACACACACACACACACAAGCACACTCATTGGAAGCGGGAAAATAAGTATGTAAATGAAGGAAGAAAGGGTGAAAAGAGGAAGAGAGGACGAAGAGAAAGAGAAAAAAGAAGAGAAAAGTATTGTGGGTTGTATGACTAAAATAGTATCGTAGAGGTTGGAGTCAGGGCAAATGGTCAGATAGACGCTGAGCTGGCTAGCTGCAGGTGTCAGCCACGTGAGATGGAATGGTTCTTCCAGCGTACCTTCCTTACCATCCGCGAGGAAACGCCTACTCAACTATTTAAGCCGTGGCATTCGGGCGGCCAGCGCGTGAGACCCCATTTACTCATAGTAGAGAGAGATGCGGACGGTGAGAGAGACGGAGGCGATGACGGTGGGAGTTTCGTTCTTTTGTGTTCGAACCTAGTGTGCAGAGTCACATGTGCGAAAGGAGGTAGTGATTCATTTATTAATATCTAGTATATTAATCTTGTCCCCTTTTGTCTCTTTCTTCATATCTATTCGTCGCACTTTCACGTCCGTTTACTAAAGATCCGACAGCAAATGGGAGAGGGAAGAGGATAAACTATTTATAGGTTGAGAGTACTCGTTGGGAAGTCAGACTTGTGCACGAAGCAGAATTCAGTATTAAAAAATAATTAAATATCTAAAAATGAAATAGTTAATATAAAATAAAATAACATTTTAAGTGGAATAAAAAAAATGTTAGTGAGGACGATGTTGTATAAAAGTGACGAAGGATTGGTAGGAGCAAACTAGTAGTTACGTGTGGAAATATTTAGGTAAGAGAGGACAGGGAGTTCGTGATTGGCGGAGCTCTATTGGGGGCGGGATGAGTGCGTATGAATACTATGTTGAGGGAGATAGGCACGTCGCTTGTCGGGGTCGATTATATATGACCTTTACTAATCTTCCTTCTTCTCCTCTTTCACGACCCCCCCCCGTTTATTTTCCATGCTTCCCTCCCCTCCTTCTTCACTTCCTCACTATCTTCTTCCCCTCCTCTTATTTCCATTAGATACAACAGACTTTACAGCCGGAGTCGAGGAGAGGTAACTTGTCCAAACCACAGAGACGAAATCGATCTGTACGTTTACGAATATACAAACTCATAACCTGTGTCGAGTACTTTCACGAGTTGTATATATATGTATGTATGTATATATATGTATGTATGTATGTATGTATATGTATATATATATATATATATATATATATATATATATATATATATATATATATATATATATATATATACTAAGTGTTGAAATAATCGAATTGTTTCTTCCCTCTGGAAGTCACACGCGGATATATACGTACACATAGACACGCAAAGAGACACACTCATATATATATATATATATATATATGAAAGACGTAAAAGAAGAAAATTTTTTTTAAAAATTTTAAATATTAATTTACTTACTAAAATTTTCACTCCAACTAATTAGTTTCTGTAATGGGATAATGACAGTTACGTAATATAACCGTCGAGAATTCATTACGTCATCAGGGAGTCTATTCCCAGCTAAGTCTCCAGGCAATGCGCGGACACTGGGGACTCATATAAAAATAATAATAATTCGGTAGATGGAACAGCTAGCGGGGACTGGATTCCATGCACTGAAAAGCACGCTGTCTCTGGTCAAATGGCAGATTCTAAAGAATCAATCACGTGACACTGAGTCTAGTCGGAAGGAGTGGGATGGTAAAATGACAAAAGCCTACTACCACACCAATGAATAAGTAGTGGTTTTGGCAGGTTTGCTCAACAAATAAATAATTTGGAGATAAATATAGAGAATTTAGTATATCTACTAACATATGCGTACAGATGTGCGCTAATGCTAGCAAATACATAAGTTATGTCATAGTACCTAGGTGGTACAATGCAGGAGGATGCAGAACAATAATATGAAAGACGTAAAATAGGAAAATTTAAAAAAAAAATAAAAAAAAATAACTTACTTACTAAAATGTTCACTCCAACTAATTAGTTTCTGTAATGGGATAAAGACAGTTACGTAATATAACCGTCGAGAATTCATTACGTCATCAGGGAGTCTATTCTCAGCTAAGTTTCCGGGCAATGCACGGACACTGGGGACTCATATAAAAATAATAATAATTCGGTAGATGGAACAGCTAGCGGGGACTGGATTCCATGCACTTTCATATTATTGTTCTGCATCCTCCTGCATTGAACCACATAGGTACTATGACATAACTTATGTATTTGCTAGCATTAGTGTACATCTGTACGCATATGTTAGTAGATATACTAAATTCTCTATATTTATCTCCAAATTATTTATTTGTTGAGCAAACCTGCCAAAACCAATACTAATTCATTGGTGTGGTAGTACGCTTCTGTCATTTTACCATCCCACTCCTTCCGACTAGCCTCAGTGTCACGTGATTGATTCTTTAGAATCTGCCATTTGACCATGGACAGCGTGCTTTTCAGTGCATGGAATCCAATCCCCGCTAGCTGTTCCATCAACAGAATTATTATTATTTTTATATGAGACCCCAGTGTCCGCGCATTGCCTGGAGACTTAGATGAGAATAGACTCCTTGATGACGTAATGAATTCTCGACGGTTATATTACGTAACTGTCTTTATCCCATTATAGAAACTAATTAGTTGGAGTGAACATTTTAGTAAGTAAGTTAATTTTTTAAATTTTTTTAAAAAATTTTCTTATTTTACGTCTCTCATATTATTGTTCTGCATCCTCCTGCATTGAACCACCTAGGTACTATGACATAACTTATGTATTTGCTAGCATTAGTGTACATCTGTACGCATATGTTAGTAGATATACTAAATTCTCTCTCTCTCTCTCTATATATATATATATATATATATATACACACACACGCACACACATATATATATATATATGTATATATATATATATATATATATATATATACATACATACACACACGCACACACATGTATAATAATACACACATACACATATACATATGTACATATGCACACATATACACTCACATACGTACATACACATATAAACAGTTGAGATCACAGTTCAGTAGCTACATAGAAAACACGCAAAAAATAAAGAAAAATAAAAAAAAATAAAAATGAACGAACGTATGCGCGCGCGCGACGCATACATAAACACAGGGATGGACAAAAACAAAAACAAAATAATAGAGAAAATAAATAAGATTAAAAATTGAAAAAATACATAAGAGCGGTAAATAGACGTATATATATATATATATATAAATATATACACACATATATACAGTATTACGCAAAGACACACATAAAAATATACACTCACATATACACATGTATGTATATACACATATTCATACATATATGTATATATATATTTATATATATAGATAAATATATATATATATACACACACACTCTCACACATATACACACACACACATATATATATATACACAAATTTGTTTTTCAAGATTTTTAATATGATCGTGTGTCGAAACAAATATTGTTATGATCTGGGACTTTATTTGGTAATCAATGTTTACCATTGACTGACCAACGGTTACATCTAGAGATATAGATATGCATATATAGATATGTATATATAAGCTCTGTAACCTACATAGAGCACTCTTTTTTTCTGGACCCTTCCGACGGAATTACTTCATTTATATGTATATATATATATGTATATATAGTTTAACAACGTTCTTTCGTTGCACATCTGCAACATCATCAGTGGTACTATTATCATGTTCCCTCCTAATGTATTGTAACGTTTACGCCACGTGATTGTGTTCTGTTATTATTTCTGGCAATATTATTACACAATATGACCCTCCCCAATTATAACAATATATATATATATATATAACGAAGGAGATGTTGTAAGGAACCATATGGACCATAACGCACCAAAGTGCTCAATACTTAGGGTAGTAGAGAGGGTAATAGGAACAAGTAGGGCCCAGACGGCTGAGCTCAAGCCGTTTCGGCGGCTAATTCTGGACTAAATGAACATTTTTATCCTGGTAAATGAATAGCCGAACTTCTCAGGGGGTAATTCCATATATGCTAAATGTGATTGTCACAAGGATTGGTCAAAAGTTTGTTGTCGAGACACATGATTCTATCATGATATTTTGTGGAAGGTAGGGGTAGCTGAACTTGCCAGTAGAAGAAAGAGGAAGAGGGAGTGGAGGAAACCCAGTCGAGCGTTAAAAGTGACAACTACAGCAGATTCTAAGGATAGAAGGTCGAAAAAAGTATACTAGAGAAGGGGAGGGGGGAAGTCGAAACTATAAGTAAATCTATATGGAGTAAATATATAGAAAAATATAAAAAATATAAAAAATGTAAAAAAAAATAATTTCTGGCTACTATTCCCCTTCCCCAATCATCAAATCTCTCACTGGTACTGCTAAGCTATAGAAAAGTTTAATAGGTGGGACGGAATACTAAATACGAGATTGTAGAGAAATAATTTTATGTGTAGTAGTAATCAGCCAAATCTATCTTACAATGACAGGTCAACAAGTAAGGGGCCAAAATACAAAAAAAGATAATACGAAACAATAATTCCGAGTCCCGAAACTAATACGAAATATTAATTCAGAATCCCGAAACATGAATACTAATACGATATATATAAGTTCTGCTACAATACATAAATTCTAATACAAACTACATAAATACTCATGCAATAAATATAAAAACTAATACGATATATATAAATACTGCTACAATACATACATTCGAATCCAACCTACATAAATGCTCGTACAATATAAATGAAAAATTAATACGAAAAATAAATTCAGAATCCCCCCCTCCCCTCAAAAAATAATAAATACTGATATAGAGAAACTAAAGCAGAAATACCACTAAGAAATCTCGAAATCACGGAAATGGGGCAGCAATTAGAGAAGAAAGTAAGTATCTGGGTTCTAGCACATCTGGTATGAAAAGCGGAATCGGCCAGTTCTATCAGAACATAAGGGGGATGGCGGTACTGAGGCTACAGCGGACCGAAGGGCTGCCTCGTGGTGGGCGAGAAGGTGAAAAGAACGACGACAAAGAAGGAGATATGGGGTGGATGGACTAGGAATGGATGGGGGGGGGGGGAGAAAGAAATATAGAGGAAATGATAAAAACTATATAAGAAAATATATACAAAAAAGATACGTCTACCTTTGTAAACATGGGTTACCCATTACAAAGTCGGCAAGTGGGGTGTTTCAGCACTTGTCTACCCACCCTCCGGGTCATTATGGGGTTTGAGGGCGAGGTAAGTCCTACGCAATCTGTGTTTGCATGCAGTTACCAGTTCGTCTTTCTTGTTACGAGTTGGTCCGTCGAAAACAGCATTTGTAATGTTTCCTCCGAGCATGAGTTACACGGACGGCGTCCTCGCGTGTAAAAGTTAGGCTCTGGACAGTAAGCTCCAAGTGAGATTATAGGTTATCTTTTTATCTTTGAGGTCCCAGATGTGGCCCGAAAGTGTAGTGGCGTGACGCCGGGCCGATTTTCTGAAAGTATGTCTGTGTTGGTATAGCCGGGTCTTGAAGTCACAAGCGGTTAATCCTATATAAGCTTTGTTGGAGGTGTCCGTTGCACTGGTAGATCACATTACGATCTCTGAATCTTTTGCCGAGGGGCAAAAGGGATCCATCAGGACAATTACATCTCCTGGTCGGCTCTCCACTGCTATCTAGATTATTTCTTCCATAGGGGTTGAGTTTGTTGTTGTTAGAGGAGACGATGTTTTGTACAAAGTTAGGTCTGGTGCTGTAGGAGAGTTTCATGGTACTTTTGTTGATTATGTTGTGGTAGAGGTGTTGTAGTGGGAAGTGTTTTTCGATGAGCCTAAAGAAGATTTTCCCGACAGGTGTTGTCACCTTGGGGTTGTGGGGAGGATTGAACCATGTTACGTTGCGTGAGCGGCGGTGTCGCCTGCTGGTTCCGCTAATGGAAGCTGGACAATAGTATATTTCCTCCCGGAAGCCACTCCGCTTGAGGGCCTGGTTGTAATAAGGCGCATATTTCTCGAATATCTGCTCATTATTGGACAGACGATATAGCTTAGCCGTACCAGTGAGATATTTGATGATTGTGGAAGGGGAATAGTAACCAGAAATTTTTTTTTTATATTTTTTATATTTTTTATATTTTTTATATTTTTTATATTTTTTATATTTTTCTATATATTTACTCCATATAGATTTATTTATTGTTTCGACTTCCTCCCCCTTCACGTTCTCTAGTATACTTTTTCTCGACCTTCTATCCTCAGAATCTGCTGTAGTTGTCACTTTCAACGCTCAGCTGGGTTTCTTCCACTCCCTCTCCCTCTTTCTTCTACTGGCAAGTTCAGCTACCCCTCAACAACAAACTTTTGACCAATCCTTGTGACAATCACTTTTACCATATATGGAACTACCCACTGAGAAGTTCGGCTATTCATTTACCCGGATAATCATTTTCATTTAGTCCATAATTAGCCGTCGAAAGGGCTTGAGCTCAGCCGTATGTGTCCTACTTGTTCCTATATATATATATATATATATATATATATATATATATATATATATATATATATATATATATATATATAAGATGAATATAAAATGAAAGTGCTTTTATAAAGGAATTTATTAGGTATTGTCATATGTTTCTGTAACAGAAATATATATATATATATATCCTTCGCTACACACTCTTTTACTTGTCCCAATAACTTTATTTAATTATTGCTCCCACAAACCAGAGGTATATGATTTTTAAAGCGATGAAATACCAATGAAGGTTGGAAGATCACTGATGAAGGACTAATTTTATTCATATGTAACCCATGTGCAACCACGCCGCACTCCATTTTTCTTATATTTATATATATATATATGTATATATATATATATATATATATATATATATATATATATATATATAAATAGGGTTCCCGTAAAAACATTATTGTTTCTACTTATGGCACAAGGCCAGCAATTATACACGGTGTATTACTGGTACTTTATTTTATAGACTCTGTAAGGATGGAAGGCAAAGTTAACCTCGGCGGTATTAGAACACAAACCATAAAGGGCCGTAACTCATTGCTGCAAAGCATGCCCTCCGGCCTCTAGCGATACTGCCAATCCACTGTAAAGAAAATAATGAAATGTAAGGGTGTATGTAGAATGAGTATAACCAATAGGTAAACAGAAAAAGGGATAAGGATAGTGACAAAGGATATGTGAATAAAGTGAATATGTGAGTGTTAATGGTTGTAGAAAAAGTAAAGGTTAAAGGTTAAAAAGGAGAACAGTGTTCAGGCTCTCAAAAGGGTTAAGAAGGGTGGACAGAAAAAGGGTGGTCGGTGTGTAAGTGTTAAAAGTGTGATAGAAAGAAAGGGGGGGGGGGATATAATTAAAATAATTATGTGGGTGTTAATTGTGTATAATTGTTGTGGTAAAATGTATGCGTTCATAAAGAGAGCTGGGTAGTAAATGGAAGAGTTAATTTGTAAAAAGAGGAAGTTCAAGGTGATTGAGTGTTCGTAGGTATATTATACCAGCTGCAGGGACAAATGTAATACGAAGTCAATCGTATTCGAGGCCAAACTGACACCCATTGTAAATAACCAAGCAGCCAGGAGTGAGCGATACGTGGGTATGACACAAGATACATTTAAAATCTAATGCTATGCACATGTCGATTCCTTCAAACACCCAGACAAAAAACATCAACGGCTAATAAAGTGTGGGAGTTTAAAGAATGCAAAATTCCATACTTGATTGATTGGTCCATTTCAGACTACTCAAAAGATTGCCAGAAAGGCACAAAGAACTGTTATTTGTGTATAACTGAAAAGTACAGAATGCTGCAAAATCTGAAAACTCTTACTACTTGCCTCAATTTTAAAACTGAGATCTTTAGAAGTTGTCCACACATGAAATCATATCTTCTCTCCAGCTAGTATTATATACCTACGAACACTCAACCGCCCTAAACTTCCCCTTTTTACAAATTAACTCTTCCACTCACTATCCAGATCTCTTTATGATCACATACATTTTACCACAAACTTCATACACAATTAACACTCACTTATTTATTTTAATTATACCCGCTCTTTTTCTGTCATACTTACACACCGATCACCCTTTCTGTCCACACGTCTTAACCCTTTAGAGACCCTGAACACTTTTCCCCTGTTTAACCTTTAACGTTATGTAGCTAATGAACTGTGATATTGACTGTTTCCTTTATACGTTTCGATTGCTTCGTAGAATCGAGACGTATCCGAGGTCTGCGCGATTTCAGAGTCAGGTTTGATCAACACATCGATTATGCCTCGAGCTGGTCGCCCGAGAAACAATTGTAATATGTCCAATAAATTCCTTTCGTCGCAACAGCGATTCTTCTTTTTCTGTAATATCATACTATGCTCTACGAAGGCATCGAGTGCTCATACGGCCTACCGCATACTGACGGTTTAAGCTCCCAACACCAATTATATATATATATATATATATATATATATATATATATATATATATATATATATATATATATATATATATATATATATATATATATATTTATTTATAAACGCCCATGAAATGCCGTATGATTCCTCCAGCATAATGTAAACATTTCATCATTTCATATTTCGTAGATATCATTCAAGCCTTAAATTGTTAGTAGAATTTATTAACGTTTAATTGCATTTATTAGCATTGCATCCCTTTAACATATGGTGTGATATATTTCATTTTGTTCATAATTATTTTCATGAAAATCACTCCGACCTTACATTTCAGTTTCTCTCCTAACAAAAAGTGTATATTTTTATTTTATTTTATCGTGATCCTTTATTATGAAGCCGAGTTTAGTTATAATTTTATGGTTGTCGTTAAAAATTATTGTAATTAGCAAATTGATGTCATAAATTTAAATATGTTTTATACATTAAACAAACCGTATGCGGATTCAAAATCTTAGATATATTCATTAAAATGCTTTTTTGTAAATTTGTTAGGTAAACATTTCTAAAAACCTAGTTGATGTCGTAAAAATATATCGCTTCAGAAAGTATTATCGTTGGTTTATTTACAATGTATACATTACAGAAATTGGACTTCATAGAACGGTGTTTATCTTTTTGCACAGGTAATATATATTTTGCAAAAATGAGTTGTTATCTACATAGGTCTGATAAAATATCGGATTTTGATGAGAAAGGTAAAACATCTGACATTTCTCTGGCATTAATCCCTATACTTTCAGTGCTTAATGCAAACACTGTTAAATCAATATTGTATTTTGGCATCTATATATTTTTAACGTTTCCCTCATACGCTATAATCCAAAATTATATTTAGATGATGCTAAACCATCAAGGTTTGGAGGCAAATATTCAAAGTGAGTTAAATATTCCTAATATGCACACTTGTCTTTTTATATATTTTGTATAAACTACCAGTCTGTTTACCCGTAATTTGCTTTTAAATTGTCACAACATTATGATTCCCATTTAATGTATAATAAACCAAACGATCATATTTACCCATATCAGTGAATGCAATCGCTATGCTCTAGAAACCAGCTACAATACAAATGTTATATTTTTAATGTTATTAAAAAAAGCACATCAGTTAAGTCGATAGAACGTCAGAAAGTATTTCATGTTCCGTGATCTTTTACTTCTCTACAATGCTCAATTGCTTCACACAAAGAGTAATTCTGATATGTCTGGTGTAGTTTTGGTACCCCACGTATTGAATATATAGCCACTTGATTTATTTCAAAACACCCTCTAGCCATTGGTCCATACACAATATGTATCTTCTTTTAATACATGTTCTCCGACCAGATGGTCCTCTGATATATGGAATCCGCTGCTATTGTGTCAGACATTAGGATGTATTCCAGATTTACTTGTCTCATTTCTCAATTACATTGACCGTATTCTAATGGGACGTGGTATTATATACACAGACACCACCCACTTCCTATCTCACTACCCTGCAATGATCAAGACCACATATGTGTGTGCTTTTACATGTATGCAAAATTACAAATACAAGTTAATTCTGCTCAGACGCGTAATTATGTATATGGACATACACACAAACTTATGCTAACACACATAACCTAGCGGTAAATCTTTTAGCTCCCCTGTGTTGGTCAGTTCCAGCGAGATCACAACCGCATTCTATCAATTCCAGAATTCTCATGCTCTGATGTTCATACATCTTTCCTAACAGCAGAAACAAATGCGCACGTGTGACACACGCACAAACGTAGACACGTGCATGCACACACATATTAATACAATATATACAATGATTATTTCCAGTTTTAATTATAAATTTATATCTCATATGCTAATAATAAAATGGTGAACTGAACAGACGACTGTTTCCTCCCGTTAACAAATTTCCATTTCTTAATTTTCTAAATTCTTTACTATCTCTTTTTCTATTTTCTGAAGAAGGACTGAAAAGCGAAACGTTTACATTTTCCTAGTAAACAAATAACAAGTGTTAAACAAATATGTATCATTATCTTACACTATCACTTTCTGCGATATATTTATTCGTTGTAGGTCTGGACACGCACACAAACACACACACACATACACCGCACACACACACACACACACACACACACACACACATATATATATATATATATATATGTGTGTGTGTGTGTGTGTGTGTGTGTGTGTGTGTGTGTGTGTGTGTGTGTGTGTGTGTGTGTGTGTGTGTGTGTGTGTGTGATTGTGTGTTTGTGTGTGTGTACGTGTGTGTGTGCACGTGTGTGTGTGAATATATATGTATATATCGCTGTCTGGTACTTGTTCCCTAGCAGAACAGATCTACCGAGTAAAAAAGGATATATGTTAGACACGCAGTGACTAACAACAGAATCTTTTAAGTCTGCGTGTCTGACATATATGCGTAGCTTGTGAATAAAAAACGCAAGGGGTGTTCTGGCCGTGGTGATGATCGCTGCCAAACATGTTTTGTAATATATCGTCTTTTTGGCTAATCAACCAACGAGAGTAATTGCTGCTCAAAAGCATCCGCCATTTTGTTTGCACCTTTACTTATCGTTTCGCTTTCGAATCTTCCTCTTCTATTTCGTCGTTAACCATCAAAATATTTTTCTCTTTTGGTAAGTTATATTGTTAATTTATATATGATTTTTTAAATTTATATTAACTATTTTTTTTCAGTTCGTTTTAATATGCTTATAATATTGATTGTGTCATATTTACTTGTATATTTGTCTAATTTATAGTTCGTTTTATGTTAGATTATTTTATCATTATTATGTTAGATTGGCGGTGGATTGGCAGTATCGGTAGAGGGTCGGACGCCATGCTTTGACGGATAGAGTCACGGCCCTTGCCATTCTGAGATCAAATCCCACCGAGGTTCACTTTGCCTTTCATCCTTACGGGGTCGATAAAATAAAGTACCTGTAATGCACTGGCTATTGCTGGCTTTGTGCCAAACGTAGAAACAATTATTATTATGTTAGATCATTTTTTTTATTATTATGTTTATACATCTTACAATAATATTTATAAGATCATTTATAAAATAACAATTATATAATCTAATTACATTAGAACGATAATTTATTATTAATATATATCATGTTTAACTAGAGTTATTACAAGCGTTGCCTTAAAAAAATATTAAACTAACCTGTAAAATGCGCAAGCTCAAAAGAGCCACAGAATGTTATAATAAACCATCAAATGTGTGGGACTAGAGTTGTTGCTCAAAAATATTGTAATCATTATCTATCGTACACTGTGTGGCATTCTTTTATGAAAAAAGACATTCATAACGAACTCAAGAAGACACAATAATTATTTAAGTGAATTTATAATATAGAATTCGGTTTAAGTGCATTTCGTATTAATCATTACTAAACATCTAATATGAGATATTGAACATTAGCTTAAATAATTATTGTGTCGTCTTGAGTTCGTTATTAGTCTCTTTTTTATAAAAGGATGCCACATGTACGATAGATAATGATTTCAATATTTTTTTGCAACAACTCTAGTCCCACACTTTTGAAGGTTTATTATAACATTCTGTTGCTCTTTTGAGCTTGAGGCTTTTTCAGGTCTACTATATATATAGTGATATGTATACTAGACATGAAAAATGCGCAAGCTCAAAAGTGCCACAGAATGTTATAATAAACCTTCAAAAGTGTGGGACTAGAGTTGTTGCTAAAAAATATTGTAATCATTATATATCGTACATTCTGTGGCATCCTTTATAAAGATAGCTTAAACCAACGAAGCCTTTATTTTTACGCTATTTCACTTAGTTAATTCTTAGAGTGTAACATATAAAAATATGATTTACAACTATAAAATAAATTAATTAATATAATAACAGAGCTGCGGAGCTGAAATTTAGGAAATAATGGAGTATCGGATCCTGAGTTGGAGCCAGTCAATTTTTGGCCGACTCCGCAGCCCTGTATAATACATTTCATATTAAAGTTATTAATAAACCTATTTTACACTGCATGCAAATTACCATGAGATATTGATATTAGGTATAAGATACAGCGCAATATCTACAGCTGTAAAAGTACGAAAGCGAAGTAATAATAAGTGGCTTAAGGTAATTCCAATATGAAAGTTTGTAGTGATAAAAATTTGATAATGCAATACGATTGTTAATATTATAGTTCTATGAAAATGTAACAATAGATAACTAAATTATTTTACTATTAGTATATTTAAGAAATTATCATTATAGATTTGATCGTTCATATAAGCATCATATTAATTTTCAACACAATTATTTTGTTACTATGAGTATATGATAATAATATTACGTAATTACTTATAGCTGTTATTACATTAAACATAGATGTATTTATTTTTATATGTTACACTCTAAGAATTAACTAAGTGAAATAGCGTAAAAATGAAGGCTTCGTTGGTTTAAGCTATTTTTATAAAGGATGCCACAGAATGTACGATATATAATGATTACAATATTTTTTAGCAACAACTCTAGTCCCACACTTTTGAAGGTTTATTATAACATTCTGTGGCACTTTTGAGCTTGCGCATTTTTCATGTCTAGTTTAATATTTTTTTAAGGCAACGCTTGTAATACTTTGTCTTGATTTGCAGATCTGTACTTGGTCTGCTCTTTAGCCAACTCGGTACGTTTAGAAGCTCTACGCTCGGCTTGCGTTTGAGATATAATAGCTGAATTTGCAGATCTATACTTGGCCTGCTTGTTTGCCAACTCATACCGTTTTGAACATCTATACTTGGCCTGTTTTTGTGTTAATGTAGCAAAATTCACAGCTCTATAATCGGCCTGTTTTTGTCTCAACTTCTCCCGATTCCGCATCCGGTAAGCTGCTTTCACATCCAATTTAATACGCCCATCCAGATTATTAGCACAGGAATGTGAACAAGCTTGTGGGACCGCATCATTGTAAGTATATGAACTGCCTGCAACATCAAGACCCAATTCACAAGTGCAGCGTTGCTCATTCACATCGGCAGTGGGGACACCAAAATCAGTGACAGGTCTCGATTCACTCGCGAGATACATCACAGCTACACTATATATTTAAACATATATACAGTGATACCTCGCTACTTGGCGGTTCAACTATCGCGGATTCACGATTTCGCGCATTTTTAGAATATATATATGAACACCTAAAACTTTTCATTAAATCCATTAAAATATTAATAATAAACACAGTTCTAATCATACGCTATATATATATATTTATAAATATAAGTAATTAATACCGTATAAATGGTACAAAGACTGTTTATGTAAAATGTATTTCTCAACAGAGTATTGAATACTTAGGAGAAATTCAAAACGAAGAGTGATAACATTTCAAGCAAAGAGTTTAATTAGGTGATGATTTACAAATTTGTTTCAGTATATAGACAAAGCCTGAAGCGGTAATTATAATAATTAGTTAATAATATTACAAAATATATTAATATTATATTAAATATATACTGAAACAAATTTGTAAGTCATTACCTAATTAAACTCTTTGCTTGAAATTTTATCATTCTTCGTTTATATATATATATATATATATATATATATATATATATATATATATATATAGAGAGAGAGAGAGAGAGAGAGAGAGAGAGAGAGAGAGAGATTTATCTAGTCCTTCGCTCAAGATTAATCTTTAAGTTTAGATGTCTGCCTCCGTTTAAGTAAATATTACAGTAAGATTTTTAATACAAACAACTACAAAAAACAATTAATATTAAAACGAAAAAATGATCAATGATAAAAGAAGCGGATGCAACTTTTTTTTTTATAAAGTTATATTCCTGTTTCTTTAAAGAACATTTCATTTTTGTTCTATTGTAGGCGAAATAATGCAATGGTTTAATAGGGAAGATATAACTTACCACTTATGTCTCTAACCGTGTAACGCTTTTTAAGTAGATAACTACAATTGAAAATACTAAAGAAATGGAACCAACAATTCAATTTGAAAGTCGTCTACTTATAGTGACAGTGTATTACTGGTACTCTATTTTATCGACCCCGTAACGATGAAAGGCAAACATGCAAATGCTTAAAATTTAAATTGCCTTAATTCTATCGTCTGCTGTTTCATTAAAGGGAGATTCTCGTCTGTATTTAATTCTATCGTCTACTGTTCCACTAAACAGATATACCTCCACTATCGTCTCTATTTATACATTTTAACTTATAACTTATACACATTTGATTTGAAATATTTTATCTAGTCCCCCCTCTCAATATTATGATGATTTCTTTCGAATGAAACAGTTCTAGTCCTGTAGAAGACATTTATATATATAATTGAACTGAGTTAAAAATTCACAATATTTATAATTAAATAAGCTCATATATATGTGTGTATTTATCTGTTTATTGTATTATATATAATGTATGTATATACAGGATGTCCCCCAAAAATATATACACACTTCAACAGCATTCTAATAACTATTGCCTGTACAGGTAATCAAAGTGTCAATCGAATGTTAGTTTCGTGTTTTAACAGTACAAATTTACAATACACACATAAAACCAGTGTATATACATACATGAATGTGTATACACATACATGAATGTGTATATACAATATATATGTATATATATATAGACACATATATTCACGGTGCAACGGAACATTAAAATATAGATGCGGGGGGGGGGTGTATATATAGGGGCGCTGGGGATAAAGGAGTGTAAAGCGTAAGTGTGTAATTGATATATTGAAGGAGAGGAGCGTGCATCGATAGAGTAACAAATATATAGAGAGGGGGAGAGATGGTATTGAAGGGGAGGAGTGCAAAGCGAAAGAGTAAGAGAGATATATATAGAGACGGAACAGATAGAGAGAAACAGGCGTAAGTAACAGTGGAAGAGATATAGAGAGAGGGGGTAATAAATAAATGGAAATATAAGTGCAACAGTATAAGAGATATATAGAGAGGGGGAAATGTGTTATTGAAGGGGAGGAGTGTAAAGCGAAAGGGTAAGATATATAGAGAGAGAGGGGGAATAGTGTATATATATATATATATATATATATCAACACTTACTCTGATTGGTTGAAAATTAGCCAATGACATACGATCACCACCACCACGGCTGTCCCCGGAAAATTTATGAAGAAGTTACGCATATATGTTAGAATATGAAAAGTGAACATTCTGTTGTTTCACACTTTTCGTGTTCTAACAGATAGAAGACGGCTGTAGAATTAGAGCGCAAACGTGAAGTAGTGAGTTCGATTCTCTGACCGCGCGATGCGTTATGTCATTGGACAAGACACTTTATTTCACGTTGCTTCTTCTACATGGAGTTGCGAACGTTAGAGAGTATTAGAAATTGGATATAAATATAAATATGTGCGTGTGTGTGTGTGTTTGTGTGTGTGTATGGGGTGGATGTGTGTGAGTGTGTGTTTTAGTGTGCATTAGTATTTTACTCTTTTACCTGTTCCAACCATATATATATATATATATATATATATATATATATATATATATATATATATATATATATATATTTATATAGAGATTACATGAAACAAAGTTCTGTTTAAATCATTTATCTGCTTACAATTGTTTCTTCCAAACCGAGGTTTGGAGTCTTCGGAGCAATTATTCAGTGATTTTTAACATACTTGACCTCCTTTTCAACACAAGAGACATATAGAAACATATGTATATATTGACCCACAGTGGGTTGACATCCATCATAATAATATAGCAAGGTAATTTACATACAAATAATACTGTCATATTAAATGATAAATTTAAAGTTAAAATTAAAATTAAAATAAAAATAAAACATTGGCAGTCTACTAACATAAAGCAAAAGGAAAGTTTGGAGTAGCCAGTGTATGCAACAGTCACACGTTTGGCATGCACGCGTGTCCTATTTATACAAGATTATAGAGCGGCAGATTGTTACAAGTAAAACAAGCAGTCAAAGCAGGCAATCAAGAGCATCATGGGGCTGAACTGGTTGAGCATTATTTACACACACCTGTACGACATAGAAGCCCGTGTGTGGAGAAACACCAAAAATATCAAAAATATTACAAATGCACTCTATGATAAAAGGTAATCATCCTAATATGAACACCTTTAGTACTTCTTGATAGACTACACTGTAGTTTATAGAAAAGATACTTAAATTTAGAAATTGTTTATAACCTTATATGATGGGAACTCATTTGAGACACCATTAATGTACTTTAGGATAATAAATTTAGCTATAGAAATCAGCTAGATACCTCCTCCTACGCATTAACTCCCCTTAATCACACACACACTTCCGGAATATAATACGATGTCATCTCTCACAACCAAAACAAACTGCTATATGGAATCAAATTAAAGAACGACAAGATGTGATGTTCTAGCATGGTTCACCAAGAACCCAATGTTGAATCATCGTGGATTGTGAGATGGACATGTAGTCTATAAATTGCGCTTCCCGGATTGTGAGAGTGGTGGTGTGTACGAGGACAGTGGTGCTGTTTTGCTTCTCATTTGTAATATTTTTGATATTTTTGGTTTTTCTCCACACACGGGCTTCTATATCGTACAGGTGTGTGTAAATAATGCTTAACCAGTTCAGCCCCCATGATGCTCTTGATTGTTTGCTTTGACTGCTTGTTTTACTTGTAACAATCTGCCGCACTATAATCTTGTATAAATAGGACACGCGTGCATGCCACACGTGTGACTGTTGCATACACTGGCTACTCCAAACTTTCCTTTCGCTTTATCTTAGTAGACTGCCAATGTTTTATTTTTTATTTTTATTTTAATTTTAACTTAAATTTTGTCATTTAATATGACTGTAATCTCTGTATGTAAATTACCATGCTATATTATTATGGTGAATGTCAACCCACTGTGTTGAAAAGGAGGTCAAGTATGTTAAAAATCACTGAATAATTGCTCCGGAGACCCCAAACCTCGGTTTGGAAGAAACAATTGTAAGCAGATAAATGATTTAAACAGAACTTTGTTTCATGTAATCTCTATATAACTGCTCTGTAAAACAACTGATGTGTTATATTGAGCTATTTATCTTACTGGTAATAAGATAGGATAGTAATAAATTACTGTCTTTCACTATTTAGGGTATAATATATATATAACTATAAACGGTTTTAGTATATACATAACCATAAATAGTATCCTTAATACTATATATTTATATATATATATATATATATATATATATATATATATATATATATATATATATATAATATGAAAGGTACTATTTATTGTTATGTATATACTATACTACAAACAACTATACACAGGGAAGGTCAGTAATTTATTACTACCTTATTACCAGTAAGAGAAATAGCTCAATGTAAGAACATCAGTTGTTTTACAGAGCAGTAACATAGATTACACAAGTATCACAGTTATTTTTAAAACATTTAATCGCTGCCAATTGTTTCTTCCAAACTTAAAATTGGGGTCCTCAGTGCATTATCAATGTTTATACCTCCTATTCAACTGTATGATTCTTCAGTTGAATAGGAGGTTAATTATATGTGCAAACATTGATAATGCTCCGATGACTGCAGGCTTAAGTTTGGAAGAAGCAATTGTCAGCGATTAAATGTATTAAACATAACTTTGATACTTGTGTATCTATCTAACTATATATATATATGTACTGCCGAATCTGTCATATGAGGCGGCAGCGTGAGATTTGAGACTAATTATTTCCCCTGATTTCTACCACGAAATGTATCCCATATATCGTTCTTCCCTGATGCCTTTGTCATTTCCACCACATAAAGAAATTGTATAGAAAACCCATTCGCCAAGAACGATAAGAGATGAAAGAACTTAACACCTTCTTACACAGGTAATATATTATGTCACTTGAATACAGGTAGCGTAGTGTAGAGGATACACATATCTGGAATAAAGAAATCCTCGTCTCTCTAGATTATTTTCTCTCTCTCAGTCTATTTAGCTTAATCACTCTATTCTACCCTTTAATCACTTTTAGAGTAATAGGCATCGTTCACTAGGAACTATTACTCTTTCATTATTACCGACAAATATAAGAAACACTTATTTCAGATAAATTGTTTTAATAAGAGATATTGTAATTTATGATGTACTAGAATGTGTTGGTCTGTTAGGCGTTGAGAAAAGATGAAAATATTCTGTTCATATATATATACATATATAAATATATGTATATACACACACACACACACACACACACACACACACACACACACACACACATATATATATATATATATATATATATAAATATATATATATATATATATATATATACAATAATATATATATAATAATAATAATAATAATATATATATATATATATATATATATATATATATATATATATATATATATATATATATATATATATATGTATGTATGTATATATGTATATATATATATATATATATATATATATATATATATATATATATATATATATATATATATATATATATTTCGTTTCTGAATTTGTTTAGCAAGATTCTTTATCTGAAAACGTGTGTTGAAACCGATATTGTTATGCTTTGGGAGTGTCATGTTGCCAATAAGAAACACACACTCCAGTTGCTTTAACCTCAATTTATTATAAATTAAATTTATAAATTTTAAAATTTCTAAGTTTCCGATCGGTCGGTTGGTTGCACAACCAGACGATTGTTCATATATTGTCAAAGATCTTTCCTCACACATTGTGTGACCTCTTCAGTGACTGGGGATTCGTTTCTTTGTTTGTGTGCCTCTCCTTTGCTCTGTCCTACCCCATCTTGTTTGTGTGTGTATTGTGTGCTTAGTTTGCGCATGTGTTACATCCGGGTATCTGCGTGTGTTTATATTTGTTTATTTATTTGTTTATTTACATGTTACTGGTTGGTTGTTTGTTCTATGTGTGTGTGTGTGTGTGTGTGTGTTTTCATTTTGTCCCTAATTGTAAGTTGTGATGTTGCTATTCCATTCATCTACATATGTATATATATATATATATATATATATATATATATATATATAGAGAGAGAGAGAGAGAGAGAGAGAGAGAGAGAGAGAGGTTTACATATACATAAACTAGACATAGCCATAGATATATATATGTGTGTGTCTTTGGCAACCATTCAAGGTGTGGCTCAATGAAGAATTAATTAATTAAATAATAAAAAAAATCAGAGCAATATATAAGAAAGTAAGTCCATAGAATCATTTGATAAAATATATACAGTATTTCTCCTCCCAATCGGCATCATCAACCACATAAAAAATCAATTAAACGAGGCTATAAGTATAAAATGTACCTATGAAGAAACAATAGCTAATTAAATGATAGCTATTATATCCGCGATCCAGAGCCACAGAAGATTTGGTATGTTTATGTACATTTTTTTCTTCTAACTTTGATTTTGTACCTAATTATTTATGGTTGGCTATATATCTAATCAATTTCTACGGGCTATTAGAAATATTAAGTAAATCTTCTGTGGCTGTTGATCGCGGATAAAATAGCTATCATTTATATATGTATTGTTTCTTCGTAGGTACATTTTAACTTTATACCCTCGTTTAATTGATTTTTTATGTGGTTGATTATGCTGATGGGGAGGGGAAATATAGTATATATTTTATCAAATGATTCTATGGACTTACTTTCTTATATATTGCTCTGATTGTTGATTATTTGATTAATTAATTCGTCATTGAGGCAAACCGTGACTGGTTGCCAAACACACACACACACACATATATATATATATATATATATATATATATATATATATATATATATATATATATATATATGGCTCTGTCTATTTTATGTATATGTAAACCTCTATATGTTATATACTCCCGTCAGGTTTAGTGAAACGTTAGGCAGTATTCAGCTGCGCTTTCTAGCAACCAGCATACTCGTCGTCAGGCACCAATCACAAGCTTTCTGACATGACCACTGCCCATGTGACAATTCTTAGCCATTTTGAATTCGTTTCTGGCGGGGATCATTTAATAAAAATCTTTGTCCAATTGAGTTTGTTTCCTGAGGATCTCGAAACTCGTGAATATATCCATGATCGGATATTTCGAAAAAGCCAATGAAACATCATGGGATAGAAACATAATGTTGGTATGTTTATGTACATTTTTTCTTCTAACTTTGAAATTGTACATAATTGTGTATGGTTGGCTATATGTCTAATCAATTTCTACGGGCTATTAGAAATACTAGATAAATATTCGGTGGCTGTGGATCGCGGATAAAATAGCTATCATTTATTTATCTATTGTTTCTTCATAGGTATATTATAAACTTATAGCCTCGTTTAATTGATGCTTTATGTGGTTGATTATGCTGATTGGGAGGAGATATACTATATATATTTTATCAAATGATTCTATGGCCTTACTTTCTTATATATATATATATATATATATATATATAATATATATATATAAGTGTGTGGGATGCAGGATATCCGTAGATAGATGGCCAAAGAAACATTATCAACGCAGTACAAGAGAGTTTAATTGGTATATATTAAAGTTCATACACTTAGTATGCGTGTATGACATTAGATTTCGGGGTACAGTTATGACTAATAATGTATACTGTGATGTCGTTCTCAGTAGGCTTCACTCATCAGGCGTCAAGAACACATTTAAAGAAGAAAACATCACTCTACGATTAACTTTTATAGTCCTAAAGGCGACTGTATCTACATAATCCTGGTGATTATAATTGTACACAGTCATATTTACAGAAATATGCGTGTATTTAGCTTTGAATCGATGTGTATGCATAATATATTCGTAACATAATTTGTAAGATTTTGTAAACATTAAAGGAACTCGTTACATTATGTACAAAGCTTGTATATAATAAAAGCGTCTTCTTTATATTGCCAAGTCAGTTAATTCCTATTGAGAAATTGTTGAGAAACACGATAACCTTTGGGGAAAATCCAAAGTAGATGATTCATTCGACGTCTTCATGGAGTCCCAATAAAAGTCTGATGCATGTAAGGTTGTAAGATTATACATTCATCATACACATAAACTTAGATTCCCACATACCCTAGGCTGGTTCCGTAAGGGTTCAATTTAAATAGTTTAGAATCCTAGGACATAAAATCAGAATATACACGAACATCACCAACGCAGACTTTCTTGGTGATAAGTAAGATTTATTCACACGTATAGATAAGCCTCCCCACAGGCCGAATGATAGTGTGAAACATATTAACAAACTGTATTTATAGTGTATTTTGCAATACACTGTATGCATAATTAAAAGCACTTTGAAGACCTTACGCTATTGTTTTGAAGTAGCGACAATGTCACTTACTTCTATGTTCAGCAAACAGGGGAGATAAACTGACATAACTCTGTTTCGTACTTGTTGGTACTTATGAAAGCTCACCACTCCTCCTGTTTGCCGAAGATTATGAATGTTGGATTCTTATAGAATTCAGGTAATAATCAGGAACTGATTATATAGAGCGGTTGCCGGTCCAGCAAACATAACAATCAGAATTGGTGATCTGAAATAGCGAAATACTTATGAATATATATATAGTGTATTTTGCAATACACTGTATGATTAATTAAAAGCATTTTGAAGACCTTACGCTATTGTTTTAAAGTAGCGACAATGTCACTTACTTCAATTTTCAGCAAACAGGGGAGATAAGCTGACAGAGCTCTGTTTCGTACTTGTGGAAGCTCACCACTCCTCCTGTTGGCCGAAAATTATGAATGTTGGATTCTTATAGAATTCCAGTAATATTCAGGAACTGATTATACAGTGCGGTTGCCGGTCCACAAACATTGAAAACTAGAATTGGTGCCCTGAAATAGCGATATATATATGAATGAATATATAATGTATTTTGCAATACTCTGTATGCTTATTTAGGAGCTTGACCGGCAACCGTTCTGTATAGTCAGTTCCTTATTCTAACTGGAATTCTATAAGAATCCAACATTCATAATTTTCGGCAAACAGGGAGGAGTAGTGAGCTTTGATGAGTACCAACAAGTACGAAACAGAGCTCTCTCAGCTTATCTCCCCTGTTTGCTGAAAATTGAAGTAAGTGACATCATCTTTAAAACAATAGCGTAACGTCTTCAAAATGCTTTAATTAAGCATACCGTGTATTGTAAAATACACTATATATGCATTCATATATATATCGTTATTTCAGAGCACCATTTCTAATTTTCAATTTGTGCTGGACCGGCAACTGCTCTGTATAATCAGTTCATGATTATTACTGTAATTCTATAAGAATCCAACATCCATATTTCCGACAAACCGGAGGAATCGTGAGCTTTGATAAGTACCAACAATTACGAAACATAGTTCTGTCAGCTTATATCCCCTGTTTGCTGAAAATTGAAGTAAGTGACATTCTCGATACTTTAAAACAATAGCGTAAGGTCTTCAAAATGCTTTTAATTAAACATACAGTCTATTGCAAAATACACTATATATAGATTCATATATATATCGCTATTTCATATTAACAGAGCATCATATTACCCGCTTACATCAGATAGTCACAATTAAGGACAGATCTAATTTGTTTTTCAATTGAAGACCCATCCTACGTTATACATGTTACACACTAGAGGTAAAGGAGCGTTAGAATGCTACTGTTGTATTTGAGTCCAAGATACGTCCTTCTTTTTCGTAAACTATTGTATCTGTGAAATAAATATCCACCGACCACCAGCTTTAAAACCTCCTTTTCGATTTCACTGACATTACGTTGCCATTTTTAGCTGATCTATCTACTTTGCTGTAATGCCCCCGTTGGTTTCGTTGCCAAAATGCTATTAGTGTTTTTATTCCACAAGAAAAAAAAATATATATGAATATAATAAAGCACGTAGGCGTTTACACTCATTCACATCAGCCATTGGCAGTGAGATTAATATGCCAGTTGTTGGCAGGCCCTAAAATATTTCCTACTCTATGATTGGTCGGATTATTTTAGATGTTGAGAGAAAGGAATTAGTTGATATTGTGGGAAGATGACGATACAAGCAATATGTTTAATTATAATAGAAGACGCACCACTATGGCAGATTATGTTATTGAGATGAAATTACTGCATGTATTTCATTTCTCGAACACCCAAAATGAAATGCTTAATCATTAATCATTTTGGAAGTTACGTCAGCACTGCACTTTTATAACTAACGAGATATTACCAAGTCTCTTGAACAGACTGCCAATAATAAATTATATCTATTAAAGTTCGTGGCGATTTATTCACTAAATGCAGCATGTAAGTGCAATGTTGAGTAAATCGGTACTCTAAAATGTTGCACGTACATACATACGTACCTGCAATAATCCATATATACAGGCTGTACCAAACAATATGTACACACTTCAACTGCTTTCTAATAAATAAATATATGCACCTTTTCGGAGACCCTGTAAATGAATATATATATGTATATATATATATATATATATATATATATATATATATATATATATATATATATATATATATATATATATATATATATATATACATATATATATGAAAAGTGTAATTTTCTACACAAAACGAAGGTTATAGAGAAAATTGAGGTTGGTAATGGCACATGAAATATATAAGAGACAGAATACTTTTTTGTGAAAAAACATATAATTTTATAAGGTAAGGAAATAATAAAGGGTATAAAAAATGACCGGTTTCGATGGGTCTGCAAAAGCCATCTTTTCAAATGTTGATTAATATTAAGAAAAATTAATAATACGAAGAGTTAAAATTTTACCAACCTCAATTTTCTATATATATATATATATATATATATATATATATAAATCAGGAAAGAAGAGTGACACGGTTTGCTATACAAAAAAGGTTTTTAATCTCATTGCTGACAATTGTTTCACTGAGATCGCTACCCGCTTCTTTTCACGTCAATCGATCACCGATACGTTGTAGTAACCGGTCAATTCATCGGAGCTTGTGAGAATGAAAGGAATATACAGGCATGGCTACTATATATAGTAGTAATGGCATTTAATCAGAACAATAACAACAATACTAACAATGCTAGCAATAAATTATTTGAAATAATCACAACATCAATCTAGGTGAGAAATATAGTATATCTACGATTTTAGCGTGTAAAACTCGCCGACATGAGGCAGATGTATAACATTGACATGTAAGAGCTGTCATGGGTGTATTATATATAGTGTAAAGATAAGCCGGTGGCTTTAAACAATGTAGGTCTGGTGGCCTACCTATAACAATAATCTGTTACCCCGTATATATATATATATATATATATATATATTTATCAGATTTCATGTTGGATGTGGATATTTGTTCTCTAGAGGTATGCAACTAATTAAGTTCAAGATTGTGTTGGCTATGGATACAAGACAGATTGCTACTGTATTTCAGAAGCGTCTGCATCATAAATTTGATTGATTTCTTTAGATTCGTATTAGATACGTCATCTATCCTGACATACACGTTTACATACAAACTCTCGATTACATGAGATAACGAAAATACAGAGAGGATACAAATATGTTTTAATGGAAGAGAAAGAAAAGCAAAATGCATATCATTCAAGCATTATTGTCATAATAATAATAATGTTTCTACTTTAGGAACAAGGCCAGCAATTTTGAGGGAGAGGATTGTAGATTAAATCGAAACCAGTGCATTACTGGTGCTTTATTTTATCGGCCTCGTAAGGTTGAAAGGCAAAGTTAACCTCGGCTGGATTTGAACTCAGATCATAAAGGTAGGTAACTCTATGCTTCAAAGCATAGCGTCCGACCCTCTACCGATTCTGCCAATCTACCGCCGTAGTAATATTGATTGTAGGAGTTCGAATGTCGACGATATCCTTGTCTCTATTTGTTCTGGCTCTTTACGTTCTGACATCGAAGACCTCCGATATTATATTTGCGTTTCATCCTTACGCTGTCAATAAAATAATGTATCAGTCCCTCACTGTGTCGATTTTATCGACTTTCTCTATCACAAAATTGTTGGCCTTGTGCTTAGATAAGAATCCGTTGTTTCTTGGATAACATTCTTCAACTGCATGAGACGTAAAATATGAAAAAATTGTGGAATGAAAAAGTTAATGTCGTCGGGTGAGAAGAAGAAGAAGAAAAAGAAGAAGAAGAAGAAGAAGAAGAAGAAGAAGAAGAAGAAGAAGAAGAAGAAGAAGAAGAAGAAGAAGAAGAAGAAGAAGAAGAAGAAGAAGAAGAAGAAACCAGTATCAAAATTAATAATTTTACAACAGCAGTGACAAGAAGACAGTATAAAAAAAGTAGACGAAGAAGAAAACTAAATGCAGATGATACATGAAAAAAAAAATCTTTATGATGCTTCCACTCACAACTTTCTTCACATTCCAGTCGTTTCAAGCCTCTTGACTATTGAAATCAGTTATTTTGGAGGCAGTCGCCAGTATTAAAATACACTGTAGTATTTTTTTTTTTTAAATATATATTTTTTAAAAATTTTTTCCCTGAAACCAGTGAAGGGTGACTAAATTTTATTGCCTTATATATTCACTTTATATTATTCGAATGATGTTAAATTGAATTATTACACTTGCCTGCACTCTGGTTTATTAAAACGTTTCTGGCAGCGATTCGGAATTTTGTTGCTCATTTTTACGAATAATACTGTTATTTCTTTTCCAATTTTTCTTGCTTTATTGAGATATTCATATGATTTATGGATCTTCAATTCTTAAATTAGAAATTACCACGCATATCAGAATTACAATATCTCCTTTGGGACTTAACGATGTTCAGATTGAAAATATATTTCTCTTTTCTTTAAACAAAAAGAATGTGGATGTTAGTAAATACAGTAGATTTTATTTTAAAATGAAAGAGTCAAGTTGAAAAATGATCTTTTACTGATATACATTTGCATTTTGTCTTTTATCTAAGTATGTGTCGTGCTTGTTCTGTGTGTTTTTTCCCCAGAGTTTTTTGACTTGAGATATGATGTTTTAAATCATAAACACAAGTACAACCAAGAGTGAATTACCTAAAATCTCTGTGTAGGAAAGCATCAAATGAATTTTTAGGTGATCGTACTGTCCTTATACAAGAAATACTCAGTCTCAGTCTCTCTATCTATCTCTCTATCAACATACCAAGCTACCTCTCTCAATTTCTCTTTATATCTCTCTCGCTCTCTCTCTCCCTCCCTCTCTCCCTATTTATATCTATCTCCCTCCCCTCCTCTCTCTCTCTCTCTCTCTCTCTCTCTCTCTATGTATATATATATATATATATATATATAGAGAGAGAGAGAGAGAGAGAGTGAGATGTATATATATATAAATATGAGGTGTGTGTGTGTATGTATGTATCAGGGACATGTGCCAAAGTCGGTAGACACTGATAGTCGAAATGCACAGACTTACACAGCTTCTGCCCCTACTGACAACAGTGCTTTTCCCTCCGGGTTTTCAGTGACCAACAAAATACTCAAATACCTAGGTTTCAAGTTTTAAAACGCAATGAAACCAAAGAAAATAAAACTTACATCTATAGAATTAAATGTACTGTATTTATGTTGTACAATACCTGAGGAAAAGATCCAGATAGGCTTGAAGTGTGTGTGTGTGTGTGGGGGGGGGGCACACTCCGAAAGAAACACACAGAGAACGTGACGCTCATATAATAACATTGTGATTTGCTTGAACCGCCACAAGAAATGGTGTTGAAGACACCAATAGTCGCGGTAATAGTCAGATGACAAGAAATATGTCGCAGTAAAATAGAAACTGAAGTTGACCATGAAATGCGAATACAAATGGTATAAAATAAGTTTCCCGTAAATCGGACGTCGGCTTCCCTAGTATATTCAGTTCACTTGTGTTACTAGACATATTTAACTGGGTGATGTCTGAAAATACGTGACTGATAAAATGACAAGTCAGCCAATCATATTGGCGGCCTCCACACAGCCCCGGCGGACAGAATGGAGAAGGCGTTTCCCCGAAGGACGGCAAGGGAGAACCACTGGAAAAGCCATTCCAGCTCACAAGGCTCACACCTGTGGTTGGCCAGCTAAGCGCCTATGGTGGTGAGTAGGGAGGTAGCCCTAGGGCCGAGGACACCAGAAGTCTCCACTGCCAAGGGTGCAACCGCAAACCTGTCGGAGAGTGACCGGTAATTGAAGAGTTTGGCCTCCTCAGCCCGACGCGCAGCAGAACCTGTGTTAGTTGCAGACCGCACCAGGTTGCGGCTGGAGAAAGTAAATAGGAACTTAACTAATGAAATGTTGGGAACTGGTCATTATCTTCGTTCTGGCGGTCTTTAATATCTGTACACATGCAAATTCATTTACACATATATAACAACACACTCACTTAAATCTATTTTATAATGCACAATCTTTGCGCGTATTTACATATTCTTACGTAACGGGTTAAGTATATATTGGTTTATTTTATATAGCCAGATGGCCAGCAATTTTGAGGGAGGGAAAAGTCGATTAAATCGACTCCAGAGCATGACTGGTACTTTATTTTATCGACCCCGTAAGGATGAAAGGCAAAGTTAATCTCGGCGGGATTTGAAATCAGATCATAAAGGGCCATAACTCTATATAGCAAAGCATGGCGTTCGACCCTATACCGATACTGCCAATCCACTGTACATATTCGTACGCCATTCCACACTTTCGTATCCCCTTCTTTTTAAATGTAGCTGTCAACTGTTTCTTCACAATCACGACGGTGCTTAATCTCAGCGTTACATATCTCCAGCTCGTACTACTCCCCTTGGTAAATATTGTTACAACGACTGTGGTCATGTCTTCCTTCTGCTCTACCCTTTAGTTATGCTGCTCAATTAATATTAGAATCTCATACTGTGACTCTGTTCCTCATCTCCTCCCTCTTGCGTTATATATGTTTCATTTCTATGGGTCGCTGAGGTGTCTCACATAATTTATTTATTTTCTATTCGTTGTATTTTGTTTTTTTTTAGCTCTTTTTCTCCATCCTTCGGAACGCTTTTTATTTAAATATTGTTCTCCTCTATCTTCAGTTTGATTCACTTTATAATTTATTTAACTTTTATTCTATTTTGATAACTATGAATGTTTTTCTTTTATTATTATTATTATTATTATTATTATTATTATTACAGTTGCATTTATCTTGCTTTATGTTCATACGAGTTATCACCAAGTCACAACCAGTGACCCCAAGAGACAACAAGGTCCGCCATGTTCAAGAAAGAACATACATACTTACACATGCATCTTTAGCGTTTAGACATGTGATGTACTTATTTTGACAGAATCTTCCTTAGTATATGGGCAGTTCCCATTAGTACTATCTTTTGTATTTCTCCTATACGCGGGTTTCTTTGGATTTGCGATAAGTAATCATTAGACCCCTTAGGTATCATTCCCAGAGCGCCCACAACCACTGGTATTGTTTTAGTTCTCAATTTCCACATTTTTCCAATTTCAGATCCTTATACTTGCTCAATTTTTCAAATGTTTTTATAGATACATTCTTGTCTATTGGAACGGACATATCAATTAACAGGCATACCCTCTTTTTAAAATCCTTCAATATTATATCAGGTCTATTTGCATCTATTTTTCGGTCTGTTTGGATGCTAAAGTTCCACAAGATTGAGATGTGATCTTTTTGAAGTATGGGAGGTGGTTGATGCCCCCACCAATTCTTTTGATGGGGCAGGTCAAAATGCTTACACATTATCCAAAGTATGTATTCTGCAGCTCTGTCATGCCTGTTTAGGTATTCGGTTGGAGCTATAGGACTGCACATTGAAATTATATGGTCAATGGTCTCTGGTTGTTTTTTGCACACACGGCATAATGGGCTGCATCCATTTTTTATTATGTTGGCTTGGTAATATTTTGTTGGCAGACACTGATCTTGTGCTGATATAATCAGTCCTTCACTCTCCGATTTCAGTCCAGAGGATGCCAACCACTGATGGGTTAAAGTTTTGTCAACATCAGGATTGTTAGCTCGTTCTGGGTATTTTCCATGCGAAGGCTTTTCTTGCCATTTCTTAGCCAGTTTCTGTAGCAGTTCTTTCTTTGCAGTTACTTTTACCTGCTTTGCTTTTTCTGTGTTTTCCATTTCAGCAGTTAATGGGACTTCTGAAATTTGTAGTCCATTACTGTATATTTGTGCATCTTTTGTAATGGAATATGATCTTTTGATGCTTTCGTGTTTCAAAACGAGTTTGATCATCCAATCATGTGATTCCTTTATATATGTAGATAATCCAATTGTTGCAGTTTTCAACGCAATGTCTAACTGGACTAACCCACGTCCTCCTTCTTTCCTAGGGAGATATATTCTATCTATGTCTGCCTTAGGGTGATGCATTCTGCGCATGGTTAAGAATTTTCGAATTTTTGTATCGAGCCTACGGATCTCTGTGCTTGACTAGTTGATGACATTGTAACTGTAGATTACTACTGGTATGGCAAGCGTGTTTATGGCATCGATCCTATTCCTTGCATTCAATTCCGTTCTTAAGATTGCTCTTACTCTGCGGTAACATTCCTTCCTTATCCTTTCCCTCATTGTCGAGTGCTTGATTCCGTCTCTTTCACAAACACCTTGATATTCGTAAGTTTTTTCTTGATCAAGTTCTTTTATCACGTTCCCCCGATCAAGATTAATGTCTGAACTCTTCAGCAGCTTTCCTCTGGTGAACGTTGCTTTGGCGCATTTATCTAGTCCAAACTCCATTTTAATGTCAACACTGAACTGCTCCACAGTGGATAATAGCCTTTGCAATTGTTCATCATTTTTTGCAAATAGTTTCAGGTCATCCACGTAATACAAGTGATTAATGGTTTTGTCATGGACTCTATATCCATGTTTTGTTTCATTGAGCAAGTTCGATGCAGAATAAAAGCGGTGATAAAGAGTCACTCTGAAAAATTCCACAATTAATATTAACTTCTCCAGCTTCCAGTGATTTTGTTTCACTATTCAAAAGGAGTGTCGTTCTCCATGTCTTCATACTGAATGACAAAAACCTCCTGACAACGGGGGATATTTTGAAAATCTCTAATCATTTTTCAATCCAACTGTGTTGCAAACTATCGAATGCTTTTTTATAATCTATCCAAGCAATTGATAGATTTTTGTGTCTATTATGACAATCTTCCAGTATCATTTTGTTAACCAAAAGCTGATCCTTACAGCCATATGCGCCTCGTTTACACCCTTTCTGCTCAATGGGAAATAGGTCATTTGTTATCAGGTGGTCATATGTGTATTCAGTTAGGACTGATGTTAAAATGTTATACATTGTGGTCAAGCAAGTTATCGGTCTGTAATTGTTGGTATTGTTAGTCTCATCTTTCTTCGGAAGCAGGAATGTAATGCCGTTAACTAGCCATGATGGTATCTTTTCTGGCTTCTTAACTATTCCATTGTAAAGTTGGGCTAACAGCTCATGAGACTCTGTGAAGGCATTTATCCAAAAATGTTGTATTTTATCTTTTCCTGGGGATTTCCATTTGCTGGTTTTTCTTAGAGCCAAGAGCAACTTTTCAACTGTTATGTTTTCCAATATTTATTCCTCAAGGTGAGCTGTATCTTTCATGTGTCTGTCTATCCATGGGGCATGTATGTTATGAACTTTTTCTTCGGACCAGATCTTTTCCCTGAATTCTTGCACTTCCTCCTTGGGTGGTATTGATTTAGCAGTTATTGTTGACTTACCAATTTTTCTGTAGACGTTTCTTTGGTTGTTTCTAATTATTATTATTATTATTATTATTATTATTATTACAGTTGCATTTATCTTGCTTTATGTTCATACGAGTTATCACCAAGTCACAACCAGTAACCTCAAGAGACAACAAGGTCCGCCATGTTCAAGAAAGAACATACATACTCACACATGCATCTTTAGTGTTTAGACTTGTGATGTACTCATATTGACAGAATCTGCCTTAGTATATGGGCAGTTCCCATTAGTAATATATTTTGTATTTCTTTCCTGGGATTTGCGATAAGTAATCATTAGACCCCTTAGGTATCATTCCCAGAGCGCCTACCACCACTGGTATTGTTTTAGTTCTCAATTTCCACATTTTTCCAATTTCTGTCTCCAGGTCCTTATACTTGCTCAATTTTTCAAATGTTTTTATAGATACATTCTTGTCTATTGGAACGGACATATCAATTAGCAGGCATACCCTCTTTTTAAAGTCCTTCAATATTATATCAGGTCTATTTGCATCTATTTTTCGGTCTGTTTGGATGCTAAAGTTCCACAAGATTGAGATGTGATCTTTTTCAAGTATGGGAGGTGGTTGATGCTCCCACCAATTCTTTTGATGGGGCAGGTCAAAATGCTTACACATTATCCAATGTATGTATTGTGCAGCTCTGTCATGCCTGTTTAGGTATTCGGTTGGAGCTATAGGACTGCACATTGAAATTATATGGTCAATGGTCTCTGGTTGTTTTTTTGCATACACGGCATAATGGGCTGCATCCATTTTTTATTATGTTGGCTTGGTAATTTTTTGTTGGCAGACACTGATCTTGTGCTGATATAATCAGTCCTTCAGTCTCCGATTTCAGTCCAGAGGATGCCAACCACTGATGGGTTAAAGTTTTGTCAACATCAGGATTGTTAGCTCGCTCTGGGTATTTTCCATACGGAGGCTTTTCTTGCCATTTCTTAGCCAGTTTCTGTAGCAGTTCTTTCTTCGCAGTTACTTTTACCTGCTTTGCTTTTTCTGTGTTTTCCATTTCAGCAGTAAATGGGACTTCTGAAATTTGTAGTCCATTACTGTATCTCTGTGCATCTTTCGTAATGGAATATTATCTTTTGATGCTTTCGTGTTTCAAAACGAGTTTGATCATCCAATCATGTGATTCCCTTAGATATGTAGATAATCCAATTGTTGCAGTTTTCAACGCAATGTCTAAATGGATTAGCCCACGTCCTCCTTCTTTCCTAGGGAGATATATTCTATCTATATCTGCCCTAGGGTGATGCATTCTGTGCATGGTTAAGAGTTTTATTATTATTATTATTATTATTATTATTGTTATTGTTATTCCTTGAATCTCAGTCATTGATGTTGGTTAACTGGAAAGTCCGTTGGATTGAATATCAAGCCACTACCTGCAGCCTCAGATATTCAGGACGTATCGGAGGGTTCTTGCTGTTCCAAGCAAGTATGCCTTTTGAAGCTTTCCAAAAAGCGTGAAGGGGCCGATTTTCTTTAACCATCCCTGGAAACCTTTGGAGATAGTCCCCAGTGCGCCTATGACATCGGGATCACTTTGACTTCATGGCAGTTCCAAATCCTTTTCACCTCCCACTTTAGGTCTTGGTATCGGTTAATTTTCTCCCTCTCCTTCTCTTGCACTCTCGTGTCGAACGGGCAGGCCACATCCACAGTCAGGCACGATCTTTTTTCTTTGTCCACAACCACCAGGTCAGGTCTATTGTGTTCCAGTTTTTTGTCCGTCTGTATCCTAAAATCCCACAGCACCTTCACCTGACTGTTCTCCATCACCGCCTCTGGCCTATGCTCATACCATTTCTCAGAATGTGGTAGATTGTTTACTTTGCACAGGTGCCAGTGGATCACCCTGCCCATCACATCGTGTCTCCAGCCCTTATAGTGGGTCTGGGCTAGTTGTTTACACTCGGACACAATGTGAGCCACAGTCTCCTCTCTCTCTCCACAGATCCTGCACAGTGGGCTAGCCTCCTCCTTGTAGATATGGTGCTTCAACCACTTCGTTTTGAGGGCCTGCTCCTGCGCAGCCATTAGCATTCCTTCTGTAGCCTTTTTGAGGTCTCCTCTTCTCAATCAGTTCCATGTCTGTGGATCTCTAAATTCAGTTTTCTCAAAGAAGGTACTATGAAGCGATTTTCCCCTAAGGCTGCTCTTCCTCCTTGATGTTATTTCCTCCTTGGATATCCCCTGGCCTACTGTCCCCTCCTTCAGTACAGCTCTGAGCATTGGCTCCTTACTATAGGTCACGTATTTGTATAGGTTGTTTTTCTCCATCTGAACACAGTCCTCTATGCTGATAAGACCTCTTCCACCCTCAGATCTCCTTAGGTAGAGTCTATCGACATCACTCCTCTTGTGGAACATGTTGTAGATAGTCAATATCTTCCTAGTCTTCCTATCCATTTCTTTTTGTTCAGCAACCTTCCATCTCAGAATTCCCGCACTGTACCTAATAATAGACACAGCTCGGGAATTTACTGCGCTTATGGCATTTCTGCTGTTCAGATGTGACTTCAATACGCTCCTTACTCTCCGAATGTATTCAGTTCTTAACAATTCCTTCATTTTTTTGTTCTTTATGCCATCAGCCTCCAGAACGCCCAAATACTTGTATCCTTCCTCAGAGTCAATTTCCTTTATCATCTCACCTGTTGGTATCTGGATCCCGTTACTTCTGCTCAACCTACCCCTCTTCATCACAATGACTCCACATTTACCAATACCAAACTGCATACATATATCACTGCTGAAAATACGGACAGTGTCAACAAGCACATCCAACTCCTTCTCACTTTTCCCGAAGAGCTTAAGATCGTCCATGAAGAGGAGGTGATTGATGGTAAGCTCTCCCCTTCCCAACTTGTATCCTGCTCTCACTTTTCGCAGCATAATGGTCAAGGGCATCAGGGCAAGGACAAACAACAGAGGGGACAGGCTATCTCCCTGGAAGATACCTCTCTTGATCTTCACGCTTCCCAAGGATACTCCAGTTGATGTCAACTCTGTCTCCTAGGACCACATACTCCTGTCCAGCAACTGTCTGATGTTATCTGCCACCCTGAAGATCTCCAGGCTTTTGGTGATCCAGGAATGAGGCACCATGTCAAATGCCTTTCTGTAGTCTATCCATCCCATGGCAAGATCAGTGTGTCTCCTCCTGCAATTCCCCATTACCATCTTATCAATAAGCAACTGGTCCTTTGTACCACGTGACTTCTTTCGGCATCCTTTCTGTTCGTCCGGTAACAAGTTGTTTGTGTGGAGGTGATGGTAGATTTCCTCAGACACAATGCTCGTCAACAGTTTCCACATTACGGACAGACATGTGATAGGTCTATAGTTGGTAACATCATTACCCTTGATTCGGTCTTTCATTATCAGAACTGTGGTACCTTTTGTCAACCACTCTGGCACCTCACCCGACACCAAGCAGTCATTGAACATGGCCGTCAGCTTCGGGTGGAGGGATGTTAAATGTTTAATCCAATACCCCTGCACACCATCTGGGCCTGGTGATTTCCAGTTGGTTAGTTTTTTGGCTTGCCCCTTAAGAGTTTCAACTGTGATACTCAAATCAGTCTGTTGTTGTGCCTGCTCACCGATCTCCCTCTGTACTGTCTCAATCCACCCTGCCTGGGCATTGTGTCTAACATCCTGCTCCCATATTCCTCTCCAGAATGTTTTAGCTTGTTCCGCCCCAGGGATCAAGTCGTTGCCTCTTTCTTTCCCCTCAAGCTGTCCAAACAGCATCTTCTGGTTGTTGTCGAACATGCGGTTCTGTTTATACTGACTGACTCTGTTCTCGTATCGCCTGATTTTGGCACTCTTCGCTACAATGCGTTGCTTCAATTCCTCTATGATAATATTTAGCTTTCTACTCCTAGTTTTGTATTTTATTTCCAGTCTATTTTTAGTGCCTATGTTTTTTAGTGTCCCATTCAGTAGTGACTCAAGCTTTCCTATGTCATTTCTCATTTCCCCGATTTGCCCACTCAGTCGCTTCTTCCACCACGGCTCTGCTCTTTCTTGTCTGTTGTTTCCTCTCGCTTTTATACCAAGTAGTTTCCTCACCGTATTTGCTGTTGCTTTGAGGATATTGTTGCACTGGTGAAGACTCCTCGCCTCAAGGTATGGGATGACTTTGTTTACCTTAGCTGTTGTTTCTTTTAACTTTTTCCTGTCTACAAATCTTAGGTTCATAGGTCTCCCACTATCATTGTTCAACTCATCTACCACTAAATTTAGGATGTCAACCGAATCTTGTCCTAGCCCGTCAGCATTCATCTCCTCAGTGGGCGTATCTCTTATTATTATTATTATTATTATTATTATTATTATTATCATTATTATTATTATTGTTATTACTCCTTGAGTTAAAGTCATTGATGTTAGTTAACTGGAAAGTCCGTTGGAATGAATATCAAGCCACTACCTGCAGCCTCAGATATTCAGGACGTATCGGAGGGTTCTTGCTGTTCCCAGCCTTTGAAGTGTTCCAAAAAGCGGGGCGGGCCAGTTTTCTTTAACCATCACTAGAAACTTTTTGAGATAGTATCTAGTGCGCCTATGACAATCGGGATCACTTTGACTTCATGGCAGTTCCAAATCCTTTTTACCTCCCACTTTAAGTCCTGGTATCGGTTAATTTTCTCCCTCTTCTTCTCTTGCACTCTCGTGTCGAATGGGCAGGCCACATCCAGAATCAGGCACGATCTTTTTTCTTTGTCCACAACCACCAGGCCAGGTCTATTGTGTTGCAGTTTCTTGTCCGTCTGTATCCTAAAATCCCACAGCACCTTCACCTGATCGTTCTCTATCACCGCCTCTGGCTTCTGCTCATACCATTTCTCAGAATGTGGTAAATTGTTTACTTTGCACAGGTGCCAGTGGATCACCCTGCCCTTCACATCATGTCTCCAGCCCTTATAGTGGGTCTGGGCTAGGTGTTTACACTCGGATACAATGTGAGCCACAGTCTCCTCTCTCTCTCCACAGATCCTGCACAGTGGGCTAGCCTCCTCCTTGTAAATATGGTGTTCCAACCACTTTGTTTTGAGGGCCTGCTCCTGCACAGCCATTAACATTCCTTCTGTAGCCTTTTAAAGGTCTCCTCTTCTCAACCAGTTCCATGTCTGTGGATCTCTAAATTCAGTTTTCTCAAAGAAGGTACTATGAAGGGATTTTTCCTGAAGGCTGCTCTTTCTCCTTGATGTTATTTCCTCCTTGGACATCCCCTGGCCTATTGTCCCCTCCGTCAGTACAGTTCTGAGCATTGGCTCCTTACTATCAGTCACGTATTTGTGTAGGTTGTTTTTCTCCATCTGAACACAGTCCTCTATGCTGATAAGACATCTTCCACCCATCAGATCTCCTTAAGTAGAGTCTATCGACATCACTCCTCTTGTGGAACATGTTGTAGATAGTCAATAGCTTCCTAGTCTTCCTATCCATTTCTTTTTGTTCAGCAACATTCCATCTCAGAATTCCCGCATTGTACCTAATAATAGACACAGCTCGGGAATTTACTGCGCTTATGGCATTTCTGCTGTTCAGATGTGACTTCAATACGCTCCTTATTCTCCGAATGTATTCAGTTCTTATCAATTCCTTCATTTTTTTGTTCTTTATGCCATCAGCCTCCAGAACGCCCAAATACTTGTATCCTTCCTCAGAGTCAATTTCCTTTATCATCTCACCTGTTGGTATCTGGATTCCGTTACTTCTGCTTAACCTACCCCTCCTCATCACAATGACTCGCCACTTACTAATACCAAACTGCATACATATATCACTGCTGAAAATATGGACAGTGTCAACAAGCACATCCAACTTTTTCTCTCTCTTCCCGAAGAGCTTAAGATCGTCCATGAAGAGGAGGTAGGTGATTGATGGTAAGCCCTCCCTTTCCCAACCTGTATCCTGCTCTCACTTTTCGCAGTACACTGGTCAGGGCCACCAGGGCAAGGACAAACAACAGAGGGGACAGGTTATCTCCCTGGAAGATACCTCTCTTGATCTTCACGCTTTCCAAGGATTCTACAGTTGATGTCAACTCTGTTTCTCAGGACTTCATACTTTTGCCCAACAACTGTCTGATGTTATCTGCCACCTTGAAGATCTCCAGGCTTTTGGTGATCCAAGAATGAGGCACCATGTCAAATGCCTTTCTGTAGTCTATCCATCCCATGGCAATATCAGTGTGTCTCCTCCTGCAATTCCCCATTACAATCTTATCAATAAGTAACTGGTCCTTTGTACCACGTGACTTCTTTCGGCATCCTTTCTGTTCGTCCGGTAACAAGTTGTTTGTGTGGAGGTGATGGTAGACTTCCTCAGACACAATGCTCGTCAACAGTTTCCACGTTAAGGACAGACACGCTGCGGGCTTGATACTTTTTAAAGTTCTGTTTTATACCTGCAGCGAGGCAAACGCAAACCTACCACTTAGTTGTGCATTTAATATATATATATATATATATATATATATATATATATATATATATATATATATATATATATATATATATATATATATATATATATAAATATATATATATATATATATATATATATAAATATATATATATATATATATATTCGTGTAATTCGTGTAATATGTATATACTCGTAAAATGGATATTCAGAAACAAGGTAGAGTTTAAATATTCTATATTGTGGCTAAATAATGAGATTTGTTTCTCTGGTGTTTCACATATATACTCACAGGATCAGCAGAGAATCCTGTGAGTACAATGTAAAACATGATTTAGCAATAATTAAACAATACATACGAGTTGTGTTCCAAAAGTAAAGTTACTGATTTTCCTATGTATAACATGATAAAGCAGCACGTCGTATATTTACAGAGTTGTGTTGCCCATTACTTTGGTTGCATGTAATTTCTTGATACAATAAGATCGAATGCCTCAGTTGTGAATAATTGTTGTTTATGTGCTGACATGTATATATCTCCTATTCGGTTTGCGATGCAGGAACATATCGAACAAAGGTATGTAAGCGAATGTTGTGTAAACCCAACAACTCTGCCACGTAAATATTTAATTCTTTATCACACATTTATGGAGATGTGACTCTATCGAACGGTAAGGGTTTTATGTGGCACATAGCCTTCAAAGAGGACCGCGAACATTTTGAAAGTGAACCAAATTTATTTTATAAATACCCGAAGATTAATCATGTATGTTCTTGTAAGATCCAGAAATGAAACTACAAAGTGAAGATTAACACACGAAAAATGATTGTTGTCTATAAAAGGTACGCATGAGCAGAATCAAGGTTAAAACGATGATTATCATATTTTCGAGAGCCGTGGTATTGTTTACAAATAAGGTATATCTCTAAGTAAGACATTAAACCACTCCATCTACAAAGTTGCCTTGGAGCAATTTCGAAAATGGGTTGACCGAGCCCGAAATAACATTGTAGTAGATGGGGTACTACACCATTATAACATGCCTGGTCACACAGCACTTTCAATTAGAGAATTCCATGCAAAGAAAAATCATTCCTACTCTTCCACATCATTCTAGGACACTAAAATCATACAAACATTCATACCGCCGCAACTTATGGCACTCACAGAAAATGATTTCCTCAACTGCTACGATCAATTAAAAAAATGCTGGAACCATTCTGTGACTTTCCAAGCGTCATATTTTAAAGGAGATAGCTCATACTTTCTTGCACATTTAGATATAACATCATGAATAACATTTAGATATACCATCATGAATGCATACACCATATGTTTACATTCTATAATTGTACAATTGTCTAGCTAAAGATGTTTTAATGTGTGTTAATCTAACAGCTATCCCAGTTGCTATCTCAGTCACATTTACTCAGCTATGATTTCTTTAATAGCCATAAGATAATGAAATTATATTTTACAAAACTCTAATACACGTTAGAGTTAGCTTATATTAAAAAAAAATATACGCCAGTTAACGAATATAATAACACTATATAATTAAACCCTGATACCATTAATATTAGTATTGATCTTTCCCGAACGTAACCATGCAATTTTATAAACTTGAGCATAGAATAAGGAAACTAGTATATCAGCTTGGGCGAGGGTACTTCTAGAATTCCTGACAATTCCTTTGGTAAGAATATTGTCAAAATGGGAATGCAGTGTACATATGTAGCGATTCCACGGCAACTAGATTCGGCTTCCATATTGGGACCATATGAATTTATTAAATTACTATAGGTAACGTGACTACTCATATTTACATACCATTAGAAATGTTATACAAACAAAATCATATCATTCCGGCATTTCTAAGGTCGATTATCAATACAGGTAGTCATTATAAAATAGACATGAACGTTTCAATTGAAGCTCTGGAAATTCCAATGTTTCATACACATCCTACATGGGACATTATTATTTGCTGTACATATATATTCCTTTTTTTATTTTTTTTCTGTAATGATCCTATATAATAATCTTTTTCTAATTATATAATATTTTCATCATCAATTCTCTATAATGAAATACTTTCAAAGGCCAATTCCGATATCTTTAGGATATACTACATTGTTACAATACAAGTATATAATCAATCTTTCGTAAATTCTTAAAATGTTATAAACAATTAGTATATTAATACATTTCATTAAAAATGTATGTTTTTATATATTAAATTTTTTAAATATTTCTTCATCTTCTACTTCAATTGTAATAGATGTTTTATTATTTAATACTTATTTGATTAATGGAATAAAGATATCGCCTCTGTATATTAGCCACTCTTATTGTCAATTTTAGTAACAGTATCACACGATCTTACCATGTGCATATACACTCTCTCTCCAGCAGGATTAAATATAAAATAATTATTAAACTTAGAACACACTTTCGATGTACATGATAATATTAATTTGTCCATTTTTATTAATTACATTAATGCATAATAGACATTCATTAGATATTACTTATTACACTTATTTCCGATATTACACAATAGAGTTTGTAGTATTCCATGTTTTGTAGAACTTAATAATTGTTTCTACTTTAGGCACAAGGCCAGCAATTACCCAGTACATTACTGGTACTTTATTTCATCGACCCCGTAAGGATGAAATGCAAAGTTAACCTCGGCGGGATTTGAACTCAGACTGCAAATGGACGTAACTATGCTAGAAAGCATGGCGTCCAACCCTCTACCGATACTGCCAATTCACCAGAAATTAGCAATGTTAAACTCACTGTAAATTAACTATACGTATATCTGTTAATATTCTACAAGCACTTTTTGCATATTACTATGTGACCTGTGTACATTATTTCTGCCATGACTAATGATTTACATTAAATATTTACCTAAGTATTTATCCCTTCGATTAACATATTTGAAGTTTATACTTTCTTTATAATAAATAATATACTGTTAGCAACATATTTTTATTATAATTTTCTCCGATGTTGTCGTATATGTTTATCAGACCATGTAATATTCATTTTATACTACAGTGATACAGTTTCTAATAAATTAAATATGCTTATTGGCTGTTCTACTAAATACTTGTTTATATTACTCTTGTAATCATGACGAGGAATTAGATCATCGAACACATTATTTTGCAACATTTAATGACAAATGTTTACGCGCATGTCAGTTTGAGTTTTTACCAGCCCGGAGTGGTTAAAACAAAGTACCAATCACTTATGGAGATTGATACAATAGATTTCCACCGCCCTTCTAATTGTAAGCCTATATTTATATTGTATTGTATTCTATTTTTTTCTAAACTTCCTCTCAAGTAAATATTCACAGCTTCAATAATATCAGTCTTCTATTAGGAGGTAAAATGACGAAACAAAATTCCATAATATTAAAATTATATATATATATATATAAATTCACACCGACTCCAACAGTCAACCACCAAGAACTGAAGGAGGATACCCACGAATTCTGTCGTAAATTACGACTTGTAGAGTTCTTTGCTGATAAAAGTAGTGAGAGTGATGAATCACTAGTAAAGAATAAATCAAATTTCACTCCGCCAAAAGGAAGAAATATCCATCTCGACCAATAAATTGATATCCTGTCTAAATTTCCTCTGATACGTAATACCAAACATTAACACATCGGAAATGTCTGCACTTAAACGTATACAAAATGATAAAACAAAAATAGTTAAACAAGCAGATAAAGAGGGTGCAATTGTTATATTGGATGCTGAATACTACAAAGATTTGGTTGAAGAACAACTGAAAGACATAACATTCTATCATGAAATACCGTCAAATATAGACCACAACATCATGAAGAAGATCAACAACCTTGCTTCAAAATATTACAACTCACTTACTGATAAGGAAAGAGACTACATCATCAATTTTTAGTCAAAACCCAGCAACCTGTATGGCCTACCGAAAGTTCATATATGAAAATAAATCCAACTGGCAGTAAAAGAACAAAAAAGTGAGTACATTAAATTACTACACCCAAAAGACTTAAATCTTAGACCTATTATAGCTGGTCCAACATGCCCTACCTACCGTCTAAGCAATTTTCTTGACACTATTTTGAAACCACTATGTATTCATATACCCAGTTTCATCCGGGATGATATCGGCTACCTGTCCCATCTTCCCAAAACCACGGAAACGAATTCAATTCTACTTAGTTTTGATGTGGTAAGCCTTTACACCAACATTACACATGATTTAGGAATAAAGGCGGTTAAATACTGCGTGGAAAATCTCAGAGAATTGATTCCCTCAAGATTCACAGCGCCATTTATATTAGACGCAGTCAAACTTATTCTGGAAAACAACATTTTATTTTTCAATTGAAAAAATTCCATCCACAGCGATGGGAACGAGGTTTGCTCCCGTTTACGCGAACTCTGTAATGTGATACTGAAAACCAAAACTCTACCAAGAAATAAAGGGAAAATATAGTACTGACTTTAGAAAGTACATTGAAAAGTCTTGGAAGAGATGCCTTGACGACTCTTTCATCATCTGGACAGAATCTCTAGATACTCTGGATAGTTCAATATCCTCCTGAATAACCTACAGCCATCTCTCCAATTCACAAAAGAGATGAGTATAACGGAATTACCATTCCTAGATGTAATGGTAATCAAAAACGACACCACCATTACTACGGATATATATTATAAACACACAGACACCCATCAATATCTGAATTTTAAGTCGTGCCATCCACCTCATACAAAACGCAACATCCCATACTGCCTAGCCAGACGAATTTGTACCATTGTAGAAGATACGAATACAAGGTAAAAAACGCCTAACAGAACAGAGAATTTTTGCTCAAACAAAAATACCCATCTCTACTTATAGAAAATGGCATACAGCGGGCTATAAAAATACCTATACAACAACTTAGGACAACCCAAAGAAGAAGAAACCAAGAACTGGTCATACCATTTATAATGACACACAACCTATGTTACCAGAATATCTTCAACACTGCCAAATAAAACCTACCGATAATTGCTCAAAGTAATGAATTAAATGTTTAATCACAGACCGATCTTTGACTCTTAGTAAAAGACAGCCGAAAAATTTGAAGCAATTACTAACAAAAGCAAAGTTTGACCTTAACAACAAAGACCAATCATTCACTGTATCTAAATGAGAGACGATGTGGCACATGTCACTCCATACACACTGGTCAATATATGAACACAAAAACTGGACAAATATTCCCAAATGCAAATATGAACTGCAAAAGCAGAAATGTACTGCATTAAATGCCCGAATTGTGAAGAACTATATGTCATTCAAATTGGAAATCCACTATCGGAACGTGCACAGGTGCAGCGACAGCAAATATCCGTCAGATACCCCTGAGTAACCATCTAGCAACATGTGGTCAGAAAATATTTATATTTCCATTCTACAAATTACACAGCCCAAGTGAAATCAAGAGAAAATTTAAACTTAGAGAATGTTATTGATGAATTCCAACCCAAGCTAAATGAACAATAATAATGCCTAGGGTTATTACTCCTACTATGACTACGCCTACGACCATGTCGACTACCACCACTAACAACAACAACAACACCAATAATAATAATCATAAAAGTGATGTTGATGGTGATGATTACTGAAGATTAGTTTATATAAAGGGCGGTGGAATGGCAGTATATGTATGTCCCCATACGATCTGAGTTCAAATTCCGCCGAGGTTGACTTTGCCTTTCATCCTTACGGGGTCGATAAAATAAAGTACCAGTAATGCACTGGGTAATTGCTGGCCTTGTGCCTAAAAGTAGAAACAATCATTTTATATAAACCCTAGAAAATGCTATTTTCATCATTTCTAAAAATAGCAAACCAATTGATGCTTTGGATAGGGTTGTAGCGAAGCGACACCTGTCGTGTGATAGCTCTGACGTCACAAACGGACGTCATAAAAATAACACAGACACTCCGGCAAAAAAAAATGCAAAGCGACAACACGCATTTTTCTTGGAGCTGATTGTACAAACACGCACCAACCTTTCGTATTCTTTTGAATATTTTTGCAAGTCATAAATACACAAATACACGTCGTCTAAAGTGGTTGACCCGACGTGAAGCATTACAAGCCTTCTAAAAAAACTTCGAAAAAACTTCTAAAAGACTTCTAAAAACTTATAGAGAAACATAGAAATAAAAATTGACGAAACTAATATTTTATATCTTGCAACTATGCGAAAATAACGAAATGGAAAATTGTTCGTTTAACACAAAGAAAAAACGACATCCAACACATTCCAGGCTCATTGAACACAGCGGTTGACGCCCTGTCTCGATTGCCGATAAGTTCGATTGCGTCATCCCACGACATCAATTTAAATCACTTGGCGTCGATTAATTTGAAATACCTGCCATTGTCGACCGCAGACGGACAGATTCCCTGCGACGTTTCCGTGGATTCATCGAGACCATTCGTCCCGCTAAACCATCGTCGTACTGTGTTTCTTGATTTACACAGCATTTCCCACCCAGGATCTTCTGCCACAGTAACGCTCATAACAGCCAGATTCTTCTGACCAAATATGAGGCGCGATATTACTGTCTGGTGCCGTTCCTGCATCGCTTGCTAGAAATCGAGAATCGATAAACACGTTAAGGCTCCGCTAAGTACGTTCAGTACACCGGACGCCCGTTTCCGGCGCATTCATGTGGACATCGTTGGACCTTGGCCAGTCAGTGGTGGTAATATTTATCTATTGACTGTTATTGATCGTTATTCGCGATGGCCTGAAGCCATCCCCTTGAAAGACATCACTGCTAAACGACAGCGCGTGCCCTAGTATCAGGATGGATTGCCCGCATTTGAGTGCCAACCACACTTATAACGGACCGTGGAAGACAGTTCGAATCTCTTCTCTTCTCCGAATTGACGAAGAACATTGGCGCTAAACGCATGCGAACAACTGCATATCACCCTGCATCTAATGGAATGGTGGAGCGCTTCCACCGACAACTAATAGCCGCTCTACAGACTTCTCCTGACTCTACGCGTTGGAGCGAGTACCTCCCTATTGTGTTGTTGAGGATTGGGTCATCAATAAAGGAGGACCTTGGGTTCTCCCCGGCCGAATTATTGTATGGTGCTCCTCTAGCGTTACCTGGGAAAATACTTGCCCCTGTCGATCCTGCTGCACAAGATCCGCTTTCCTACGTATCACGTCTGCGTTCTTATTTTCAGGACTTGCCACCAATAGATACGAGGAATCAAACTGTAAAATCTGCAGTCCCGAGGGATATTGCCTCGTAGACCCATGTGTTCGTAAGAAACGATGTTGTGAGACCACCTCTAACACAACTGTACTCTGGACCCTACCGTGTATTAGCTCGTTCTGATAAACATTTCACTGTAGACATTAAGGGATCCAGAGAGACCATTGCGGTTGATAGACTTAAACGGGCCCACACATATGCTCACGCACCTGAGCCACATACACCCCCATCTTTCTCTTTTGCACACACACCTGTTTATTTGACCCCCCCCCCCCCCCCCCCTCCCCATCAGCAAGATACAAGACCACGACCCGTTCCGGTCGAAGGTTCCACTGGCCCAATGAACTCTTCCAAACTTTTATTATATGAACTGGCCACTGGAGTCTTTTTGGAAACAAACTGTCAAACTGTGTACATTTAAGCTGCCCTTGTTGAAGCCCTTTGCTTTTGTTTCTCTTACGATTTGTTACATTTTATTGATTGTTTTCCTTGTTTATGTTGTTACATTTATGCGTGCTTTGCCTCTTGTTACTTGCTTGTGCAAACATTTATTTTGTTTATTATCTATTTTTGCCTTGCTTCTCATACATATGTTTACTTCTTCATCGATTGGTCATCTAGAGGAGGGTTACCTCTAGCGAAGCGATACCTGTTGTATGATAGCTCTGACGTCACAACGGACGTCATAAAAATAACACAGATACTCCGGCAAACAAATTGCAGAGCGACAACACCCATTTTTCTTGAAGCTGATTTTAGAAACACGCACCGGCCATTTGTATTTTTCTGAATATTTTTGCAAGTCATAAATACACAAATACACGTCGTCGAAAGGGTCAAATAGAAGTCGTTAGACATGCTCAACCAAACGTGATGCCTAAACCAATCAGCTTTGGTAATGTAGTGAAACTAAACACCGATTGGTCGAAATACAGTTTGCAAACTTAGCATTCTCTAGCCCCTTTTACTGTATATAAGGCACAGAATTTATCTATCTCATTATAGTTTAAAATTGCAAAGTTGACTGTCACCACTGAATATGACATGAAGATTGCGAAAGCATGAAAGTACTTGTTCAATTAACACTTAACGTTTAATATTCTACCATACTATTTCATTATAATATCATTATAATTTTAAAGGATTGTAAATGAAACGAGTAAATCAAAGTTGGAATTCCTTTTATTAATATAATCGTCTATACACAATCATACACACTCGTGTATATCTATTTATATCTATCTATATATATCTATATATGTATATATATATATATATATATATATATATATATATATATATATATATATATATATATATATATATATATACATATATATATATATATATATATATATATAAATATATATATATATATATATATATATAAATATATATATATATATATATATATATATATATATATATATATATATATATATATATATATTGTCATATAAGAAACACACGCACCAGTTGCTTTCATTTCAATTTATTATAATAAATTTATAATAAATTTATAAATTTATAAATTTCTGGTTGGTTGGTTGGTTCCACAACCAGATAGTTGTTTATATATTGTCAGAGTTCTTTCGTCACACACTCTGTGACCTATTCAGTGACTGGGGATTCCTTTCTTTGTTTCTGTGCCTCTCATTTGTCCTGTCCTACGCCATTTTGTCTCTGTGTGTGTGTTGTGTGATCAGTCTGCGCATGCGCCATATCCGGGTGTATGTGTGTGTTTATGTTCATTTATTTATTTGTTTATTTACATGTTACTGGTTGGTTGTTTGTTCTATGTGTGTGTGTGTTTTCATTTTTTCCTTAATTGTAAGTTGTGATGTTGCTGTTCCACTCATATTTTCTATTTAATTTTGTTTGTAATTCTTTTATGTTTATTGCCTCTGTAATTTGTCTATCACAAACACATAGAACAAACAACCAAACAGTAACATGTAAATAAACAAATAAATAAATGAACATAAACACACACAGACACCCGGATGTGGCGCATGCGCAGTCTGAGCACACAACACACACACAGAAACAAAATGGCGTAGGTCAGAACAAAGGAGAGGCGCAGAAACAAAGAAAATAATCCCCAGTCACTGAAGAGGTCACAGAGTGTGTGACGAAAGAACTATGACAATATATAAACAACTATCTGGTTGTGGAACCAACCAACCAACCAACCAGAAATTTATAAATTTATAAATTCATTATGAATTTATTATAATAATTTGAAGTGAAAGCAACTGGTGCGTGTGTTTCTTATTGGCAACATGACCCTCCCAAAGTATAACAATATCGGTTTCAACACACGATTTCAGATAAAGAATCTTGCTAAACAAATTCAGAAACGAAATATATATATATATATATAAAATATTAAAAAAATAATGAATAAAACAATGAAACAGTTCCTTATATTAAACAAAAAAAGTTCATTATTTAACGATCGTTTCTAGGACATATATGTGTTAGAATTGGCATGCATATTCAACAGATCTATGTACAAAATTATACAAAATTATACAAACTATCAAATTTAATATACATACCAACACATATATATGCCATCTTCAGAAATAATCATTATTTCTGAAGACGGCATATATATGTGTTGGTATGTATATTAAATTTGATAGTTTGTATAATTTTGTATAATTTTGTACATAGATCTGTTGAATATGCGTGCCAATTCTAACACATATATGTCCTAGAAACGATCGTTAAATAATGAACTTTTTTTGTTTAATATAAGGAACTGTTTCATTGTTTTATTCATTATTTTTTTAATATTTTATCTTGACTCTGTATTCCGTTTATCTTTCACCGAAAGTGATTTTTGAATGCATCTCTTCTTTCCATGATATCCGGATTACATTGAGCTCTTCATACGGATTGGACACTACCGTAAACTCTTGGTAGATTCATCTACATAATATATATATATATATATATTTATTAAAATAACATATTGGATTTTAATCTTCAATTTTATTATTATTACTATATAAATATATATTTATATATATATATATATATATATATATATATATATATATATATATATATATATATATATATATATATATATATATATATATATATATATAATTGGAGTTGGATGCTTAGAGCGTCCGTATACGGTAGGCCGTATGAGCACTCGATGCCCTCATGGTGCAGAGTATGATGTCGCAGAAAAAAGAGAATCAGTGTTGTGTCGAAAGGAATTTATTGGACATATTACAATTGTTTCTCGGGCGACAACCTCCAGGCACAATCGATGTGGTGATCAAACCTGAATCGGAAATCGCGCGGTCCCCGGATACGTCGCGATTCTACGAAGCAGATTGTCCTGTGCCGCGAGATGGTCGCCCTTGAAACAATTGTAATATGTCCAATAAATTCCTTTCGTCGCAACACTGATTCTCTTTTTTCTGTGATATCATACTCAGCTCTATGAGGTCATCGAGTGTTCATACGACCTACCGCATACGGACGCTGTAAGCATCCAACACATATATATATATATATATATATATATATATATATATATATATATATACATATATATATAGTGGCTGCCAACTCGTTTTCGAGTACGGCCACTACTGTATATCCATGTAGGAGAACACCTACCGATGCGCTGAACGTGTGTCACTTTTTAGTCCAGCCAGCGACTTGAAAATTCTGGTACAGACACTACACATGTGATATTTATTGACACATAGTGCTGGGCCCATGGTACCATGTAACGACAAGTGCAGATAGATCTCCAGATATAAAGTAATGCCTGGGCCGTGAAGCTTTTATAGTGAACAAAGCCATTGCACAAAAACAGTCCCACTCACTTAACCAAGATGATATTTACCAAATAGAAGAACAAGTCAATATCATTGGATACCAACAGGGTTGCAGGTGTTATGTCAGAGTTTTCCTTCTCGGAGAATTCTGCCTTGACCAAGGCTAAGGGGTCTTCTCTCCCAGTGATTTTGGATGGCCATTGACTCTTGATGTCCAAAGTCACCCTCCTCACCAAGAAACATTGGTGGGGTTGCCAGTTTAGTCGCCAATGACCCGACCATGAGACAGGTTGTACTGGGATACATGTTTCCAGTATGTATACGTATATACATATATGTATACAGACGTACAGTAGAATGTATATATATATACATACATGCATACATATATATATGTACGTATGGATTTACCGAACATCTATTATAAGGGGCGGTGTGTTTGTAAACAAACATCCCGAATTACGCCGTTCAATCATCTAACATGAAGGTATACGGTGCTGACGATATCTAATAAGCTTGAAACTAGTACATCGTTCATTTGTCAGTGTTGAACAAAAAGGGCAACGAAGGTTGCTAAACACTGTACGGCTTAATTCGGGATGTTTGTTTACAAACACACCGAGCATTATAATAAATAAGGCGGTGGATTGGCAGTATCGGTAGAGGGTCGGATACCATACTTTGAAGCATAGAGTTACCTCCCTGTATGATCTGAGTTCAAATCCCGCCGAGATTAACTGTGCCTTTCATCCTTCCGGGGTAGATAGAATAAAGTACCAGTAATGCACTGGTTAATTGCTGGCCTTGTGCCAAAAGTAGAAACAATTATAATAAATGTTCGGTTAATCCATGTGTACATATATATATATATATGTGTGTGCATGTATGTGTATATATATATATATATATACATACTACTGTATGTCTGTATACATACTTATATTTAAATAACAGCCGTACTAAGAGTGAGAAATGAAATATCGTTTCATTTTTTTAGGTTTATATATATATATATATATATATATATATATATATATATATATATATATATATATATATATATATATATATGCCGACTAGACACCACAACTTACCGAGAATATCTGTGTGTGTGTAAATATATATATATATATATATATATATATATATATATATATATATATATATATATATATATTTACACACACACAGATATTCTCGGTAAGTTGTGGTGTCTAGTCGGCATGAAGAACTCAATGTAATTCATATGTTGAAAATGTTGTAGGTTAAAATAAATCCCGGAAAACATTGAAAGGAAAACAGAGTCATGATATATGTTAGAAGAATGAAATAAAATATTAAGTCATTAGAAATATACTTCACTGCTTTACGATCGTTTCTAGGTGATGATAATAAGCTGTTGTCAACAAGGTTTGACAATAGCTGGTGATATGCATGTAAGTAAGTATTCTCCTTATTTGGTATTTTGTAAATAACCTTACATAGATCGATAACGAGGTATAGTTACAATGTGTTATCATCACCTAGAAACGATCATAAAGCAGTGAAGTATATTTCTTATGAATTGATTTTTTATTTCATTGTTTTAACATATATATATATATATGTATATATATATATATATATATATATATATTTATATGTTTAGGTTTATTGGTTCACCACTGGAGAGAACTGGTCATTCCGTATGGTTAATCTCGATGTAATATTATGGAGAGCACTGAAAGTAGTGCAACTCACCCGTCTGTGTTTGTGTAGTTGGTGGTGCGAGTATGGGTTAATTATTATAAAATAACAGGAGGTTGGACTGGTGTAAATCCTTGAAAGGTTTGTTATACTATGATCATTTCAATGACCGGGTTCAGTATGAATCCCCAGACATCATCAGGTATTCAAAATATAACAAAGCAATATAACGGAGGAATATAACATATAAATCCATGGGGCTGAAAATCAGAGACACGAGGCCGACCGACTATTTCGCAGCTTCTACCTTAGGTGGCCGCCTCGAGACTCTAGACTCAATGGCGGCCGACTGAGGTAGAAGCTGCTAAATCGTCGGTCGTTCTGTTGTCTCTGATTTTCAGCCCCATGGATTTCATCGGTTATATTCCTTTATTATATTTTGAATACCTGATGATATCAGCGGATCCATACTGAATCCGGTCATTGAAATGATCATAGTATAATAAACTTTTCAAGGATTTACACCAGTTCAGCCCCATGTTATTTTATATATATATATATATATATATATATATATACATACATATACTTATACGTGTGTCTGTGCGTGTGTGTGTATATTAGGAAGTGCTTATATGTGTACAAGCGTATAGGCTAAATTCCAAAATCATTATTCATTAAGGTAATATACAATTATATAGTTTTGATGATCTCCCGTGGCGTTTCTTCTCATGTTGAAGTATATGTTGACATTTACTACACATATTCACACATTCGTACACACCATTATGAATATTTATGTGCAAGGGTGTTGTAAAGTGTATGTATAATTTCTCAAACCTCTCTGATTATATTGTCTTACCTATACACTCTTTCAATTTACACTCAACTTCCATTTGCGCCACGACAACAGTCATCGTCATAAACCCAGATGTGTTCCTTTACAGTAGAAGGCGGTGACATGAAGTAAAATAAATAATATATACCTGTATTAAATACGTAGTTCTATCCACACATACAGTAATATATATATAGGAACAAGTATGACCCCGACGGCAGAGCTCCAGCCTTTTCGGCGGCTATTTCTGGACTTAGTTCAGAAAGCGCCGCCGAAACGGCTTGAGCTCTGCCGTCGGGGTCATACTTATTCCTATTACCCACTCTACTACACAATGTATTGAGTACTTTGGTGCGTTATGGTCCATCTGGTTCCTTACCACAATTCCTCCGTAATATTTATATATATATATATATGTTGAAGTATATGTTGACATTTACTACACAGATTCACACATGTGTGTGTGTATGTGGGTGTGAGTGTGTATGTATTTTTCTGTGTACTTACATTTATATATGTACACACACACACTCATATATATATATATAAACACATGATGCAATATGCATACATCAGTTATACTATTTATGGCTCACAATAAACATACTCTATTTCTCTTAAATTATATTTGTCAGACAACATTTTTTCTACAATTTTCACAACAAAACCTCGAGAAAATGCCATAGTTCTTTTAATAATGATTTTCATATATATTTTAAAGCATCTTTCAATTCATAGAGTAGGCTATTGTTTTCATGTTACATTAGAGCCAGCTCTGCTTTTGTTGCCAACAGAAGAATTCAATGGGAATGTATAACGTTTGAACGTAATACAATGACTAGAGAACACAAAAACAATTAGAAACAACAATAGCATTTTACAATATTCACAATGGAGGGAATTTGTATTGACGTTGATGGTATATTTAGTGTACATTGTACTCAACTTCACACATTCAGTATCACACAAACACATCACCTGAACAGCGCACACCACACGCACACACATATGAATATATATATATATATATATATATATATATGTGTGTGTGTGTGGGTGTGTGTGTGTGGATGTATGTTTATATACAGACACCCGTAAATAATGCATTTAGACATGTGAACGTGCAAATATTTGTATACATACATGAATGAAATATATATATATAGATATATATATATATATATATACATATATTTTATTGTTGTGTAACTTTTAGTTGATATTGGTTCACCATACTTATCACTCAATCCCTATATGGTATTCAACGTTTGGCATTACACGTTATTCGGTATTCATAAGGACCAGAATCTTAATAATAATAATTACAACGGCTTTTAATTCCGGCACAAGACCACCACTTTTAGGTGAGGGGAAAGTCGATTAAATCCACCCTAGTGAGTTATTGGTTCTTTATTTTATTGACCCTGTACTTTCATAATCATATGATGTTAACATCTAATATATTTTTGCGGCGGATGATTGGCAGAATGTCGAAAGCTGTAGGAGTAAAACATTAAGTTCATTTATTTACGATTCCGTTCTTTCTGAGTTCAAATTCTATCGAAGTCACTTTTTATATTCCTTATTCTTCGGATCGATGAAATGACGTACTGGTGTCGATGTAATGGGGGTTCTATTTCTGTCAGAAATGGGCGTTCTACTTCTGTCAGATTACGGAGTGGTGCCTAAATTAGAAATCAAACTATAATGCTTTACCAAATTATATGTAACGTATTTCTGGTTTTCATTGGATGCATCAAATTCGAGTCTGTCCCAAAGTCCGGAGGAGCATGTACATTTCATATACTGCCAAATTTGAGGGCTATGAGGTTAGACGATATGTCAAGTAAGGTACTTTAAATTTGACGTGGGTACTATAACTGTTTGAATATCTACCGATGATCCTAATTAAGTAACACGTTGTTGGTGTCCAATTGGCTGTGAAAGTAAACCTACAAACAACGAACGAATACAGCTCCTCCTACTGGAAATTACATAGTTTACTTGTCAACATGAACCAAATTTCAGTTACACAAATTGGGTCAACGAAAGTAAAATATTGTATAAAGATACTGCAGAATTTAGTTGTAGGCACCAACGCACACACACACACACACATGTACGCACATATACACAGGCACACACTCACACAAACATATACACAAACATACATACATATATCTATCCATCTATCTATCTATCTACCTATCTATCTAACTATACATCTATATATATATATATATATATATATATATATATATAGAGAGAGAGAGAGAGAGAAAGAGAGAGAGATATAGCACCTCTAACACAAGTGAGGAGACAACGGGACACATTTTCCTGACCTGAAAGCCGTCCAGCTGTCGATGGAGCTACGGAGAATTCCAGGAGAATCATTCCGTGAAGTCATGAATGCCTGGTGTGAAGCATGGGAAAATGGGTCAGATTCGAAGAGCAAAATTCGTAGTTCTTTTATTTTGATTTGAAATATTATTTGGGGACCCCAGTACTGCTTCTTTTCTGAGGCACATCGTATATACCATTCCCTTATATATATACGACGTATGTCAGAAACGTTCCAGGACTGATTTCACAACATATTTATTTCAAACCCAAACTTCACGCTGAGAGTTTTCTCCTTCAAAATAATCCCCCTGGAGTATGTAGCTGTAATCTTCGCTCTCTGCAGCGATCAGACTTTTTTCTTCATAATTTTATATACATGTCCTCTGTTTCAGGTCGTGAAGCAATGAGCACAGAGTAACGAACACATTTGAAGTTTCTGTTACTGTTGGGGAAAACTCCGCTGCAGCAAGTGTATGCAGATGAGAGCACGTGTTTTTGAGTGGTGCAAGAAGTTTAAAGAAGGATGTGAGCACGTGGAAGACGAGCCCAGGAGCGTAAGCCCCTTAACAACCAGGACTAAGGTCAACGTTGAGTGCGTCAGGCAGATGGTGCGTAGCCATCGTCGGCTGACTGTTCGACTGATGAGTTGGGCAGAATCGGGACAGCGTCTGAAAGATCCTCACTGAAGATTGGACATGCGGAAAGTCTGCGCGAAGATGGTGCCAAAATTGGTAAACGATGACCAGAGGGGTCGACGCATGCAAGTGTGCCAGGATTTCCTCTAGCGTCTTAAAACCGAACCGGACTTGCTAGGGACAGTCATCACCGGTGATGATACATGGATCTTCGAGTACGAACTGGAGGGGACCCGTTTTGAAATGGACAACATTAAAAGGGCCGTGACGACGAAACTACGGAGGATCCCGGAAAAGTGCATTAAACACCAGGGGGAGTACTTTGAAGGAGAAAACTCTAAGTGTGAAGTTTGGGTTTGAAATATATCTTTTCTGAATCAGTACCGGAACTTTTCTGACACACCTTGTATATATATATATATATATATATATATATATATATATATATATATATATATATATATATATATATCGTCGTGGGCATCCGTCCGTTTTCGCAAGACGCTGGATTAGGTCCGCGTGGGTCTCAATGGTTGCACTTGCGTGAGTATCTGAACAACCCGACCCGTGAGTGGCAGTCCCTGGTTCACTTAGTGCAAATATATGCTGTTCGTTGCTAAGGCCTGTGTTCGTTGTCGATTCTCCTGGAACTCCTGTCAGCAAGAGCCTCATTTCTCGCATCTTCGGCTGCCCGCACACCTCTCCTCACAGTGGAGTGCTAAGATAGGCGCTCCCCAGCAAGGGTTCCCCACGAGGCAACGTTGATGCTGCACAGCTTTAGGCCCTTCTTGCAAACGTGCCTAAAGCGGAGTTGCGGGCGTCCGGCCGGTCGCACGCCCGCTGCCAATTCACCGTACAGGAGATCCTTGGGGTTGTGGCCAGGATTCATTCATCTGACATGGCCGAGCCAGCCCAGGCGTCTTTGTTTGGGGATTGCGAACATGCTGCCCATCCAGGCCCGCTTCAGGACTTCTGTGTTGGGAACCTTGTCCTGCTAGCGTACGTACAGAATGCGTCGCAGACCTCTCAGGTGGAAGCTGTCAAGTTTCTTCTCCTGCTTGGCGTAGGTGGTCCAATACTCACTTCTGTGGAGCAGATTGCTGAGCATACAGGCCTGGTAGACGCGCAGCTTCGTCTTCTCCGTGAGGCAGGGGTTATTCCAGAATCTCTGACTCAGCTTGACCATAACAGCAGCAGCCTTGGCGATCCTGCTGTTCACCTCCGCTGCTAGGGTGAGCGAGCCTGAGATGGAGGACCCGATGTAGGTAGACTTGACTACAGCTTCCAGCGCGTGCCCGTCAATGATGGTTGGAGGGTGATTTGTGCCCTGCACCATGACATTTGTCTACTTTAGACTGATAATCCTTCCGATAAGTCTTTCCTATAATCCTTCCTATAGTCCTTTCTATAATCCTTCCGATAAGTCTTTCGACCTGCGACGAGTCCACGCCACGACTTTAGCTTTGAACAAACGCACACAATTGCCGTCGCAGGTCGATGAACAAACAGAAGCACAATTTAGTATATCTAGATCTAAACTTAGAAACATTATAGAACAGTATAGTAATGTGGAATCGAGGCCCAGCGACTGGGAGAAAAATCATGCAAAAGGCTTGCGTAAGCTCATGCAGCGCTCGCGTAATGGAGAGATTGCATGCTTTCCAACAGACAAGTCTGGCAGAATGTCGGGTGACAGTCTGTCAAACTACATCCAGGCAATGTAACCCCACATCACTAACACAAGAGAAGTAACACCACAAGAGCATGATGATATGGAAAACACCCTCAATGCCCATATGATGATGTGGACAAACATAATGCAGCCCAACAAAAGGACTGCCAACAATTTCCAGGCCTGGAACAATGACGTGTCGGCGTTGTATGGGCTTCGAAAAGACCATAAAACGAGCAGTGACCCTGTCATAGGACCACCAACACGGCCAGTCTGTGGAGCTAACATTGCTAGTAACTACATACTTTCCTACTTCCCCTCCCTGATCATACGCCCCATCATTGAAATGTCCCCAGATATATGTGACAGCACGGAGGACCACCTCAGCAGAATCAGCGAAGGCTACTGATCTAGGGACCTAACAAACTGCATAATAGGCAGTATCGATGTTGTATCCCTATATCCATCTATTGACGTGGATTTTGCTGTAGAGAAATGCGTAGAAATGATCATTGAGAGCAATGTTGAATTCCATGGGATTAATTACCAGTGAGCTGGGACTCCTACTTAAACTTACTTATAATAATAATTATCTAGATACATATGACCTTAGCAACCTGTCCCCTACAAGACCAGCAAGAGGCAGGCAACCTACCATTACGTCAATGGCCAAGAAAACCCACACATATAGATGGAACGGGTGGACCAGATCCATACGGACCCCCGAAAACCACGATGAACTAAAGAAAATGATTGCACATGCGGTGGGGGCCAGTATAAAATTAACCCTTAAGGAACATATGTTAAAATTTAATGGAAAAACATATGCCCATGAGGAGGGAGCAGCCATTAGTGATAGCATTGCAGGTGACATAGCTAACCTATTCATGGTATGGTGGGACAATAGACTTAAACTTAAACTTAAAGAACAATTAGAAGACAGCAACCTCTTAACCCTGATAATGTACGTTGATGATATAAACATCGTAGTAAAAATACCCCCACTAGAGAACAGTCAGGAATTAGAGAAAACCACTATGGATAGCAATGCAGAAAAATAGCTAACTCCATCCACCAGAGTATGAGAGTTACTATAGACTACCCAAGCAAACACCCCAACCATCGATTTCCTGTACTAGACACAGAGCTCTGCTTAGATACTATCAATAACAAAAAACAGATCCTCCATTCCCATTATGCCAAACCCATGACATCCAAATATCTGATCCACCGAAACTCAACTGTTTGGGACCACACTTAAATCAACATACTGATTACGGATTTGGTACGGGGGATGAGAAACGTGTCCCGCGTGTGCAACCCCAAAGAATTAGAGAGACACATACAACACTTCATCCAAGGTATGCAGTTCTCTGGTTACAACCAGAGAGATAAAATCAGAGTATATAGAGGTGCCAGAACCAAATAGGAAAACAAAATGTTAAATAATGATACAAATGGGACATGCCCCTTGTATAGGAGCACATTTTGGAATACAATAGAAATAACTAGGAATAAGGTTAATAGAATAAAATCATGGTATGATAGCAATAAATACCTGAGTGTAATGTTCATTAATACAACCCCTAGAGGTGAATTAGCTTACAAATTCAGAAGGGGCCTAGATAAATATAAACTCAATATTAAGATAGTAGAAAGATTAGGTACCTCCATAAAAACACTTATTAGCAATACATACCCTTTTCAAAGACCTCCCTGTATAGATAAGAAACGTATAATCTGTAAACTAAGCCCCCATATTAACTGTAAAACTAGAAATATAGTATATAGCATAAGATGTACTGAAGGACAATGTTGAGACAAAAATATAGTGTACATAGGTGAGACAGCTCGTAGTGTAGGGGAACGGATAAACGAACACTGGCCAGGTCTTCAAGATAGTAAAGAATCATCTGTACTCTACCAACATGCTAAAATAAACATAAAGGTAATTAAAGAACATGGAAATAAAAATAGAATCTACACACAGAAAAGACGCAATGTTTAGACAGATCACAGAGGCAATAAACATAAACGAACTCCAACCAATATTAAATAGAAAGCATGAATACAATAGCAACATCACAACTTACAATTAAGGACACAATGAAATCACACACACACACATAGAACAAACAACCAACCAGTAACATATAAACAAACAAATAAATAAACAAATATAAACACACACAGACACCCGGATGTAACACATGCGCAAACTAAGCACACAACACACACAAGAACAAGATGGCGCAGGACAGCACAAAGGAGAGGCACAGAAACAAAGAAAAGAATCCCCAGTCACTGAAGAGGTCACATAATGTGTGACGTAAGAACTTTGACAATATATGAACAATCGTCTGGTTGTGGAACCAACCAACCAACAGGGAAATTTATAAATTCCTAAATTTATAAATTTAATTTAAAATAAATTGAAGTGAAAGCAACTGGTGCGTTTGTTTCTTATTGACAACATGACCCTCCCAAAGTATAACAATATATATATATACATATATATATATATATATATATATATATATATATATATATATATATATATATATATATATATATATATATATATATATATATATATATATATATTTGTGAGAGAGAACAAAGGAACAATTATGACATTACAACAAGTTTATTGCCGACAGCCGTTTCGTCCGACCACATGGTGGGAATTTTCAAGGCATACAACATGTGACTGTAAGATCATTATCTACATCAACGTATCACTCAAGGCTAGCAGTTTGAAATTGTGGTATACATCAGCAGCTCGGCTTGTATAGTTGGGGTCTATATTCTAAGGGGGCTCTTTTATATTAGTTGTCGGGGTCAGGGATTGAAGGTTAAAAATTAGATAATTTATAATTTACGCATTAACAGTAAACTAAAAGACTTGGGGTCCCTTAGAAGCACCTCAAAAAATCTCTCAATAAGTGCATAAAGCTTACAGGCTCCAATAAACCTACTAAACTAGAAGAAATTAAGAGGCTAATAAAATAAAAAATAAAAACATAAAGTTTCCCTAAAAAAATATATAAAGTTTCCTATGAAATTCCTTCTAGAGAAAAAAGTTTTTTTCCGAAAGAAAAAAACTTTCTTCCCCCGAGATCACGTTTACACATTTCAGAAAGCTTACGAAGTTTTGATATTCCCTACTAGGTTGAAAGAAACTAATCAATTAAAGGTTAATTCAAAGAGCCTTCTATAGTTCTCTAAGAAAAGGCCCCTTTAATATTTTTAATAGGAACCTCCTCCGAGAGACCTTCAAAGAATTAACATTTTAAAGAGCCTTTAAGGATATATATAAAAAACCGAACTGAGGAAAACTATACATTAAAAGTTAAAAATTACGGTATTTGGGATATCCGAGGAATTTTCAAAGGGCTGCTTCAGCAGATACAACTTAGGCACAATCGATACAATACTTTAAGTAATTTAAGTAATTTAATTAATTTAATTAGGGAGCAATTCAAAGAGTTTATCAAGTTGGGCAAGATTAAAGAAAGTGGTAAATAAGAAAATACATAAGCAAAAAGACAATAATTATAAAATGTATTTTTAAGAAGGTATAAGGTAGCTTCAGTAATCTAACAATGTATTATCACAAAAAATTATTATAAAATTATTGATACAGGATTAACAAAGACATAATAATATATATTCCTGCCTAATTAACAAGCAATCAAATCACTATTAACAGTCAGGCAAAATTAGCTCAGGGATATCCCGCGCTCGGATACTTTACACACATACAGTAACACATAGGATTAGCACAGACACAATGGTATATTCCTGCCTAATTAACAAACAATCGATTAACAATTGATGGTCAAGAAAATGTATTCAGGGATATCCCGCGCACGGATATTTACATACATACAACAGGATGAACAGTACTGGTGACCGTGTGGGCGCGATATCCATTATGCGTATGTAGTCATCTGCATAGCTCCAGGCACAGCTGGTGTTGTTCATAGTTCACGGATCAACTGGGATTCACTATCAGCTGCGTGGACTATCTGGGAGATGTACCTGTGGTTCCAATAGCTAGTGGTTGCTGGGTGTGGTCCTTTCGACCTATTAGTTTCAGGGGTTGCACGCTTTCGGCCGGTTCTAAGTCCAAGGTCTCGCTACATAGGATGTATTGGTCTACATGCCATATTGGTAGAAAAACGAGTGTGGATTTGACTGGGGTGGTATATTACGAACTCCAAGCCCACACGCGACTGGTCAAAAACGAAGAGCTGTCCCCTCTTTGTTTGCTGTATGGGTCGGTTCCAGCTTAGATGGTGGTCGTGTTATCCATATTCCGTCAGCCCTGTATATTCAAGACAGATCAGGGTATATATTTGCGGGTATGGTCCGGCGTCTACGTTATCCAGAGGGTCTCACTTGTGGTACTTTCAAGTTCGCATGTCATCTCCCGGTTAAGACTGCGCATGCCTCGGTGAATCTCATGCATAGAATCTTAGGGTATCATATTACACGGGATGACTAGCAGAAAATATACATTCTATGCTATCGCGCACGCGCTGGCCTGTGGCTACGACCATGTCCAGTCTCGGGTAGTAGCAGACAGCATGTAGAGCAGCTAGACACACCCCCGTTCAAGGGGCACAACCCCTAAGTTATCGAGTGGTCAGACTTCAAGTGAGTCAACTCTCCAAGCCCATTAAGTCGACTGTGGTAAAATACAAACAAATTCCTATTAGTAAAGAACTAATCACTGATAAAAAAGAACTAACTATAAAGAATGGGGAGGGGCATCTATTTAGGTGGGGGTTTATTAAGGGAGGGGGTGGGGTGAGTGGTTATAGGCAGGGTGCGGCCGCCATAGTGGGTGATTTGTTACTGTTTCCCTGGGCATGTTCTCGAGTTTGTTGACATACATCTCCGTTGACATATCTCTTGTTGACATATATATATATATATAAATTTATAAATTTAGGAATTTATAAATTTCTCGTTGGTTGCTTGGTTCCACAACCAGACGATTGTTCATATATTGTCAAAGTTCTTTCGTCACACATTATGTGACCTCTTGAGTGAATGGGGATTATTTTCTTTGTTGTTGTGCCTCTCCTTTGTTCTTTCCTACGCCATCTTGTTTTTGTGTGTGCTGTGTGCTTAGTTTGCGCATGTGTTACATCCTGGTGTATGTGTGTGTTTATATTTGTTTATTTACTTGTTTATTTACATGTTACTGGTTAGTTGTTTGATCTATGTGTGTGGGTTTTCATTTTGTCCTTAACTGTAAGTTGTGATGTTGCTGTTCCATGCATGTTTTCTATTTTATTTTGGTTGGACTTCATTTATGTTTATTGCCTCTGTGATTTGTCTAAACATTGCGTCTTTTCTGTGTGTAGATTCTATTTTTATGTCTATGTTCTCTAATTTACCCTTGTGTTCCATTTTAGCATGTTGGTTGAGTACAGATGATTCTTTACTATTTTGAATCTCTCGCCAGTTTTCATTTATCCGTTCCCCTATACTACGAGCTGTCTCACCTATCTAAACTATATTCTTATCTCCACATTGTCCTTCAGTACTTCTTATGCTATATACTACATTTATAGTTTTAGAGTTAATATGGGGGCTTAGTTTACAGATTATACATTTCTTATCTATACAGGGACGTCTTTGAAAAGGGTACGTATTGCTAATAAGTTTTTTTTATGGAGGTAGCTGGTCTTTCTACTATATTAATATTGAGTTCATGTTTATCTAGGGCCCTTCTAAATTTGTAAGCTAATTCATCTCAATGGGTTGTATCGATGAACATTACACTCAGGTATTTATTGCTATCATACCATGAGTTTATTCTATTAACCTTATTCCTAGTTGTTTCTATTATATTCCAACATTTGCTCCTATGCAAGGGGCAGGTCCCATTTGTATCATTATTTACTAAGGTTTCCCATTTCGTTCTGGCTCCTATATAAATTCTGATTTAATTCTTCTGATTGTACCCAGAGAACTGCATACGGTGGATGAAGTTTTGTATGTGTCTCTCTAGTTATTTTGGGTTGCATCATTCGGGGCACGTTTCTCATCACCCGTACCAATTCTCCAATCAGTATGTTGATTTTGGTATGGTCCGAAACAGCTGGATCAGATATTTGATAGATCAGATATTTGGAAGTCATGGGTTTGGCATAATGGGAATGAAGAAGCCACGGAATGTGTTACGAAAGAAATTTGACAATATATGAACAATCGTCTGGTTGTGGAACCAACCAACCCACCGGAAATTTATAAATTCCTAAATGTATAAATTTAAATTATAATAAATTGAACTGAGAGCAACTGGAGGGTGTGTTTCTTATTGGCAATATGACCCTCACAAAGGTTACTAATATATATATATATATATATATATATATATATAGTAATAATAATAAATTTGACGACTAAAATCCAAAGAAGGCTCGATATACCTTAATCTGGTATTTTAAGATACGTATATATACATATATATATATATATATATATATATATGTGTGTGTGTGTGTGTGTGTGTGTGTGTGTGTGTGTGTGTGTGTGTGTGTGCGTGTGTGTGTGTGTGTGTGTGTGTGTGTGTGTGTGTGCGTGCGTGTGTGTGTGTGTATTGAGTGTGTGTTGGGTATGATTCCAGTTCCTTTGAGGACTAACAACACACTCATGAGCTGGACATATCAATGACTTAACAGGGTAGAACACATTAAAAAACAATGTTTACCTATTTTTTCTACATTAATCCTTACTGCCTGATGAGTTCACAGCCAGTAATGGCTGTCACTGAAGTATATATAGCAGAGACATAGAAAAACCGAAGCCAGGTTTAACATGTTTGAGTTACACATGTTATTATTATTATTATTACAGTTGCATTGGGTATTTGCTGGCCTTGTGCCTAAAGTAGAAACAATTATTACAGTTGCATTTATCTTGCTTTATGTTCATACGAGTTATCACCAAGTCACAACCAGTGACCTCAAGAGACAACAAGGTCCGCCATGTTCAAGAAAGAACATACATACTCACACATGCATCTTTAGTGTTTAGACTTGTAATGTACTTATGTTGACAAAATCTTCCTTAGTATATGGGCAGTTCCCATTAGTACTATCTTTTGTATTTCTCCTATACGCGGGTTTCCTGGGATTTGCGATAAGTAATCATTAGACCCCTTAGGTATCATTCCCAGAGCGCCTACAACCACTGGTATTGTTTTAGTTCTCAATTTCCACATTTTTCCAATTTCTATCTCCAGGTCGTTATACTTGCTCAATTTTTCAAATGTGTTTATAGATACATTCTTGTCTATTGGAACAGACATATCAATTAGCAGGCATACCCTCCTTTGATAACCTTCAATATTATGTCAGGTCTATTTGCATCTATCTTTCGCTCTGTTTGGATGCTAAAGTTCCACAAGATTGAGATGTGATCTGTTTTTAAGTATGGGAGGTGGTTGATGCCCCCACCAATTCTTTTGATGGGGCAGGTCAAAATGCTTACACATTATCGAATGTATGTATTGTGCAGCTCTGTCATGACTGTTTAGGTATTCGGTTGGAACTATAGGACTGCACATTGAAATGATATGGTCAATGGTCTCTGGTTGTTTTTTGCATACACGGCATAATGGGCTGCATCCATTTTTTATTATGTTGGCTTGGTAATTTTTTGTTGGCAGACACTAATCTTGTGCTGATATAATCAGTCCTTCAGTCTCCGATTTCAGTCCAGAGGATACCATCCACTGATGGGTTAATGTTTTGTCAACATCAGGATTGTTAGCTCGCTCTGGGTATTTTCCATACAGAGGCTTTTCTTGCCATTTCTTAGCCAGTTTCTGTAGCAGTTCTTTCTTTGCAGTTACTTTTACCTGCTTTGCTTTTTCTGTGTTTTCCATTTCAGCAGTAAATGGGACTTCTGAAATTTGTAGTCCATTACTCTATCTTTGTGCATCTTTTGTAATGGAATATGATCTTCTGATGCTTTCGTGTTTCAAAACGAGTTTGATCATCCAATCATGTGATTCCCTTAGATAAGTAGATAATCCAACTGTTGCAGTTTTCAACGCAATGTCTAACTGGATTAACCCACGTCCTCCTTTCTTTCCTAGGGAGATATAATATATCTATATCTGCCTTAGGGTGATGCATTCTCTGCATGGTTAAGAATTTTCGAATTTTTGTATCGAGCCTGCGGATCTCTGTGCTTGACCAGTTGAAGACATTGTAACTGTAGGTTACTACTGGTATGGCAAGCGTGTTTATGGCATCGATCCTATTCCTTGCATTCAATTCCGTTCTTAAGATTGCTCTTACTCTGTGGTAACATTCCTTCCTTATCCTTTCCCTCATTGTCGAGTGCTTGATTCCGTCTCCTTCACAAACACCTAGATATTTGTAAGTTTTTTCTTGATCAAGTTCTCTTATCACGTTCCCCCGATCAAGATTAATGTCTGAACTCTTCAGCAGCTTTCCTCTGGTGAACGTTGCTTTGGCGCAATTATCTAGTCCAAACTCCATTTTAATGTCATCACTGAACTGCTCCACAGTGGATAATAGCCCTTGCAATTGTACATCATTTTTTGCAAATAGTTTCAGGTCATCCATGTAGAACAGGTGATTAATGGTTTTGTCATAGACTTTATATCCATGTTTTGTTTCATTGAGCATTTTACTTAATGGTATAAGTGCGATGCAGAATAAAAGCGGTGATAAAGAGTCACCCTGCAAAATTCCACAATTAATATTAACTTCTCCAGCTTCCAGTGATTTTGTTTCACTATTCAAAAGGAGTGTCGTTTTCCATGTCTTCATACTGAATGACAAAAACCTCCTGACAACGGGGGATATTTTGAAAATCTCTAAACATGTTTCAATCCAACTGTGTGGCAAACTATCGAATGCTTTTTTATAATATATCCAAGCAATCGATAGATTTTTGTGTCTATTATGACAATCTTCCAGTATCATTTTGTTAACCAGAAGCTGATCCTTACAGCAATATGAGCCTCGTTTACACCCTTTCTGCTCAATGGGAAATAGGTCATTTGTTATCATGTGGTCATATGTGTATTCAGTTAGGACTGATGTTAAAATTTTATACATCGTGGTCAAGCAAGTTATCGGTCTGTAATTTTTGGGATTGTTTGTCTCATCATTCTTCGGAAGCAGGAATGTAATGCCGTTAACTAGCCATGATGGTATCTTTTCTGGCTTCTTAACTATTCCAATTTAAAGTTGGGCTAACAGCTCATGAGACTCTGTGAAGGCATTTATCCAAAAGTTTTGTATTTTGTCTTTTCCTGGGGATTTCCATTTGCTGGTTTTTCTTAGAGCCAAGCGCAACTGTTCAACTGTTATATTTTCCCATATTTGTTCCTCAAGGTAAACTGTATCTCTCATTTGTCTGTCTATCCATGGCGCATGTATGTTATGAACTTTTTCTTCGGCCCAGATCTTTTCCCAGAATTCTTGCACTTCCTCCTTGGGTGGTATTGATTGAGCAGTTATTGTTGACTTACCAATTTTTCTGTAGAAGTTTGTTTGGTTGTTTTTGAACATATTATTGTCCTTATAGAATCTAGATCGTTTTTCAAAGCGCCTTATACGAGCAGCTTTGGCAGACACTTTTTGCCTGATTATTTCTATCGGTATGTCTATGTCACTTGTTGATTTTATACTGTATTTTCTTTTCAATTTTCTAAGTATAGTTTGTTTAACTTGTTCCTCTACTTTGTAGATTGTTAACATTTCTATATCAGATCGGAGAAGGTTTATTTGGCCATTGATGTTCTCTAGCCAAGTAGGTTTCTTGAGGGAATTCCTTTGTTTTTTTTTTCATGTTCACTCCACATAAGTGAGTGGTGACATTATCCGATGCATAATAAAGATGATTTAGCTCAGTAATGTTTAGTTTTTTTGTGATGATAATGTTTTTGAGAAGTATGTTAGTCTTCTGTATTATCTTTTGGTTCTGTTTGGAGTTCTGGATCTTAGGGAGGGTGTCTCGTTCCCCCATGTCAGATTCTTTCATTTTCATCCATTCGATCATAATTTCATTCTTCAAGTTGGTGAGTTAATTCTTATTCATTTCTTTATCATTGACGATCTCATTGTTTTCATTTGGAGTTTCATCTTGAGCATGCACTCAATACACTTTTTCGATCCTTTCATTAATTTGTTCTGCTGTCAGTAATTCCGCTCCGACTCTGGGATTCGAAGTGTTACACTTTACCTCGTTTTCACTGACACATGTTTCATTTTCCCTGACTTCGTGCTAATTGCTTTCTAATTGCTTAATTTTCCCTGACTTCGCTTGTGCAAATTGCTTGATCTGATCAATTTCTATATCAGTTAGTAACTTTCTTTTTAACAATATTTCTTGGTATATTGGCTAGTTTGTTACTGTCAATATAGCCTCTGTTTTCGCGATGTTTCTTTTTACAGTTCTTGTATGTGTGTTCTGTATTCGATCTATTTGATGGGTAGTACATGGTAGTGTAGAAAGCCTCAATGACTTCTTTATTGTCTTCCCTTGACCATTTTTCTCTCTTTTTCTTTGGATTTCTTGGTTGTGAGCATGGAGGCCAACAGTAGGAGTATTCCGGTATGTGGGAGGTCTCCAGCTCCGAATTGATGGGATGATTTGAATCATTAGCTGATTTTTCGACCCCAGTCTGATTCCTCTCTGATGAACGAGGCCCTTTTTGACCCGGATGACGGCCGATCTGGCATGAGATTTTATCATTTGTCATTGACTTTATTTTGTGGCGTTTTATCCTTAACCGCCAAGGGGTAATCATTTCGTGTTACCACTCCTAGGACGAGTGTCAACCAAGACTAGAGGGGTCGTCCTCCCCTAGAGACATGGCCATTCCCCGCCGGCCGCCATCATGGTATTTCTTGGTCACGGGGTTTTCTTTTTTTTTATTGTTATTATCATGAGTCGTTCCTTAATGTGAGCATTGCGTGGCTTAAAATGAAATTATTATTAATAATATAATATACTTTTTGTGGAAGTTGCCTGTTGTTGTTGTGTGCTATGACGGTGGTGGTGCTGGGGCTTTTCCTATTGTTGGTGGGGAAAGGGGGAACCAGCAGTGCAATAGTCGTTGACGTTTGACCGGGACACTAAATCAGTCTATTTATATATTTTGCTAGCCTCTCTCTTATCTAGTGATACCGCCACCTTCATCTTTCTTAAGTTAACAGAAGGTAGTGGGGTAGCAATGATGGAGTGGCGGCGGCGGTGACTGTAGTAATGGCGTTGTCATTACTGAGTTCTGTTGAATAGACTTTAGCTAGTGTGCGTTTGTTTGATCTGTATATATATGCGGTTTGTCGCCTATGTTTTATATATATGTTGACATATTTCCTTAATATTTGAATTAAACATTTTGAGAAAACTTGAGATACAATAATAGTAATTGGCAGTATCGTTAGACAGTCGGACACCATGCTTTGAAGCATATAGTTACGTCCCTTTACGGTCTGAGTTCAAATCCCACCGAGGTCAACTTTGCCTTTCATCCTTATTGCTGGCCTTGTGCCAAAAGTAGAAACAATTATTATTATTTTGGGATTGTTGGTGGTGAAATTGCCGTTATCTGGCTGCTGTATTTAGTGTACACAGAAAGGTGGTGGGATAGGTGGTTTATCTAGGTTTTGGTGGTGGTGAAATTGCTGTTATTTGGCTGTTCTATATAGTGTAGACAGAGGGGGTTTTCTTCCATTTATAACCATTTTATTTTTTTTTTATAAAATTTATAATACAAAAAACTTGAAAATTTGAGCGATATAACAGGATATTATGGATCCTCATTTCCTGAGGGCTAAGACAGGTGCCTTAATAAGCTTGAAACTAGTACATCGTTCCTGTGTCAGTGTTGAACAAAAGACCGACGATTGTTGCCGAGCACTGTACGGCGTAATTCGGGCTGTTTGTTTACAAACAAACCGAACATTATAATAAATGTTCGGTAAACCCATATGTGTGTGCATGTATGTATATATATACATACTACTGTAGTCTGTACACATATATGTATGTACGTATACATACTTATATTTAGGTAACAGTCGTACTAAGAGTGAGAAATGAAATTTCGTTTCATTCTTTTCCATTTATTTTTGTCGGTGCGCCCGGCCGACTAACTCACTCGATATGCAAATTATGCTGCTCAGCCATTAATATGCATAAGGAAAGTAAATACTTCCAGACGTTCAATCATCTAACAGAAAGGTATACTATGCTGACGATAGCTAATAAGCTTAAAACTAGTACATCGTTCCTGTGCCCGTGCAGAAGAAAAGGGCGACGATGGTTGGCGAGCACTGTATGGCGTAATTCGGGCTGTTTGTTTACAAACACACCGAACATTATAATAAATGTTCGGTAAACCCATACGTACATATGTATATATATATATATATGTGTGTGTGCATGCATGTATATATATAAATACTACTGTACGTCTGTACACACATATTTATGTACGTATACATATTTATATTTAAATATCAGCCGTACTAGGAGTGAGAAATGAAATTTCGTTTCATTCTTTTCCATTTATTGTTTTCGTTGCGCCCGGCTGAATAACTAACTCAATATGCAAATAAGTCTGCTCAGCCGTTAATATGCAAAAGGAAAGTATATACTTTCAAACGTTCAATCATCTGACAGAAAGGTATACGATGCTGACGATAGCTAATAAGCTTGAAACTAGTATATCGTTCATGTACCAATGTTGAAGAAAAGGGTGACTATGGTGACTACGGTGACTATGGTTGCCGGGAACCGTACGGCGTAATTCGGGCTGTTTGTTTACAAACAAACCGAACATTACAATAAATGTTCGGTAATCCCATACGTACATATATATATATATATGTGTGCATGTATGTATATATATATATATACATACTACTGTACGTCTGTACACATATATGTATGTACATATACTTACTTATATTTAGGTATCAGCCGTATTAAGAGTAAGAAATGAAATTTCGTTTCATTCTTTTCCATTTATATATATATATATACCTCTTATATATATATATATATACCTAGATATATTATATTATATATATATATATATATATATACCTCTTATATATATATATATATATATATATACCTAGATATATTATATTATATATATATATATATATATATATATATATATATTGTTATACTTTGGGAGGGTCATGTTGCCAATAAGAAACACACGCACCAGTTGCTTTCACTTCAATTTATTATAATAAATTTATAATAAATTTATAAATTTATAAATTTCTGTCTGGTTGGTTGGTTCCACAACCAGATAGTTGTTTATACATAGTCATAGTTCTTTCGTCACACACTTTGTGACCTCTTCAGTGACTGGGGATTCCTTTCTTTGTTTCTGTGCCTCTCCTTTGTTCTGTCCTACGCCATTTTGTTTCTGTGTGTGTGTTGCGTGCTCAGTCTGCGCATGCGCCACATCCGGGTGCCTGTGTGTGTTTATGTTCATTTATTTATTTGTTTATTTACATGTTACTGGTTGGTTGTTTGTTCTATGTGTGTGTGTGTTTTCATTTTGTCCTGAATTGTAAGTTGTGATGTTGCTGTTCCACTCATATTTTCTATTTAATTTTGGTTGTAATTCTTTTATGCTTACTGCCTCTGTAATTTGCCTAAACATTGCATCTTTTCTGTGTGTGGATTCTATTTTTATATCTATGTTCTCTAATTTACCCTTGTGTTCTATCTTAGCATGTAGGTAGAGTACAGATGATTCTTTATTATCTTGAAGGTCTCGCCAGTGTTCATTTATCCGTTCCCCTACACTACGAGCTGTCTCACCTATGTACACTATATTTTTGTCTCTACATTGTCCTTCAGTACATCTTATGCTATACACTACATTTCTAGTTTTACAGTTAATATGGGGGCTTATTTTACAGGTTATACATTTCTTATCTATACATGAGGGTCCTTGAAAAGGGTATGTCTTGCTAATAAGTGTTTCTACGGAGGTACCTGGTCTTTCTACTATCTTAATATTGAGTTTATGTTTATTTAGGGCCTTTCTAAATGTGTAAGCTAATTCACCTCTAAGGGTTGTATCGATGAACATTACACTCTGGTATTTATTGCTATCATACCATGAGTTTATTCTATTAGCCTTGTTCCTAGTTCTTTCTATTCTATTCCAAAATTTGCTCCTATACAACGGGCAGGTCCCATTTATGTCATTATTTACCATTTTTTCCAATTTGGTTCTGGCTCCTCTATACACTCTGATTTTATCTCTCTGATTGTAGCCAGAGAACTGCATACGGTGAATGAAGTGTTGTATGTGTCTCTCTAGTTCTTCGGGGTTGCACATGCGGGACACATTTCTCATCACCCGTTCCAAATCCGCAATCAGTATGTTTATTTTGGTATGGTCCGAAACGGCCGAGTTTCGGTGGATCAGATGTTTGGAAGTCATGGGTTTGGCATAATGGGAATGGAGGATTTGTTTTTTGTTGTGAGTGGTATCTAACCAGAGCTCTGTGTCTAGTACAGGTAATCGATGGTTGGGGTATTTACTTGGGTAGTCTATAGTAACTCTAATGCTCTGGTGGATGGAGTTTGCTATTTGCTGGATGCTTTCCATTGTGTTTTTCTCTAGTTCCTGACTGTTCTCTAGTGGGGGTGTCTTAACTACGATGTTTATATCATCTACGTAGCGGGAGTACATTATCAGGGTTAAGGGGTCTTCTAATTGTTCTTTAAGTTTAAGTTTAAGTCTACTGTCCCACCATACCATGAATAAGTTAGCTATGTCGCCTGCAATGCTAACACCAATGGCTGCGCCTTCCTCTTGGGCATATGTTTTTCCATTAAATTTGAACATATGTTCCTTAAGGGTTAGCTTTATGCAGGCCCCTACCGCATGTGCAATCATTTTCCTCAGTTCATCGTGGTTTTCGGGTGTCCGTATGGCTCTGGTCTACCCGTTCCATCTATCTGTGTGGGTTTTCTTGGCCATTGAGGTAATGTTAGGTGGTCTGCCTATTGCTTGTCTTGTAGGGTACAGGTTGCTTAGGTTATTGTGTCTAGGTAATTATTACTATAGGTAAGCTTAAGTAGGAGTCCCGGCTCACTGGTATCAATCCCACGGAACTCAACCTTGCTCTCACTGATCATTTCTACGCATTTCTCCACAGCAAAATCCACGTCAATAGATGGATACAGGGACACAACATCCATACTGCCTATTATGCAGTTTGTTAGGTCCCCAGATCGGTTACTCACGCCGATTCTGCTGAGGAGGTCCTCCGTGCTGTCACATACATCTGGTGACATTTCAATGATGGGGCGTATGATCAGGGAGAGGAAGTAGGACAGTCTGTAGTTACTAGCAATGTTAGCTCCACAGACTGGCCGTGTTGGTGGTCCCGCGACAGGGTCACAGCCCGTTTTATGTTCTTTTCGAAGCCCATACAACGCCGGCACGTCATTGTTCCAGGCCTGGAAGTTGTTGGCAGTCCTTTTGTTGGGCTGCATTATATTCGTCCACATCACCATATGGGCATTGAGGGCTTTTTCTCTATCCTCATGCTCCTGTGGTGTTACCTCTCTTGTGTTAGTGATGTGGGTTGCATTGCCTGGATGTAGTTTGGCAGGCTGTCAACCGACATTCTGCCAGACTTGTCTGTTGGAAAGCATGCTATCTCTCCATTACGTGAGCGCTGCATGAGCTTACGCAAGCCATTTGCAGATTTTTCTCCCAGTTGCTGGGCCTCCATTCTATTATGCTTCTTGCTATACTGTTCTATAATATTTCTAAGTTCGGATCTAGCTATACTAAATTGTGCTTCTGTTTGTTCATCGACCTGCGACGGCAATTGCGTGCGTTTGTTAAATGGTACAGTCGTGGCGTGGACTCGTTGCAGTTCGAATGATTTATCGGAGGGATTATAAAACGTAGAGTTCCAGGCTGCTGCTTTATGTGTACTAGTGCTATTGTTATTGTTAGTTGTGTTCTTTCTATTTCTATTTCCACCAACAGCCTCATGGTTGTTTCTATGTCCCTCACAATTACTCCTGTCTCTTTCCACTGGCTCATTGTTGTTATCTACCCTATTTCGTGTGTCTGTGTGTTCGTCTTGGTTATTCTCTTTGTCCTTAGTCTCCCTTCTCTTTTTAATCCTATTACTTTCCCTTATTTCTGTGATTTCTGTGCTACTGTCATTACTTGTTTTCTGTGTCTGTGTGTTTGTTAATATTGTGTTGGTGGTGAGAGGCATTGAATGTGTGTGTGTTGTTGTTGTTGATGTGTGCTGTTGTTGATGTGTGTTGTTGTTTTCTCCGTGTGTGTTATTGTTGTTGTGTGTGTTGTTATTGTTGTTTGTGTCTGCATGTCTGTTGTTGTTGTTTCTGGGTATGTTGTTATTGTTGTTGTTGTTGGTGTGTGTGTTGTTGTTATTGTTGTTTATGTCTGTGTGTCTGTTGTTGTTGGGATGTGTGTGGTATATGTGTGTGCGTATATTGTTGCTTTTGTTCTTGTTTTTGTTTTTGTATATATATATATATATATATATATATATATATATATATATATATATATATATATATATATATATATATATATATATATATATATATATATATGGAGTACAGGCTGAAGACCACCTTCTCTCACAATTGACCATATGATTTGCAGCTAGAAAGTTCCCTCCAGAGACACAATTCCAGGCATGTTTGTTTGTGCATATCCAACCGTCACCCATGAATGCCAATCTCCCCACTTCCCTTTCTACATCATGAACAAAATGAAATCAAGCGCCTTCCTCAAAGATGCAATGCATCATTCGGTCCGTAAATGAAACTCGCAATGTTATCATTGCAACCCAAATGCCACTATAACCACTAGGCCTTCATATATATGTTATGTAATTCCTAATACGTAACTTTTTCATACTGCTCACAAATTCTTAAAAAAAAATAGTAATATTAATGTGTACTTAAAATTAAATGAATTACACTGGATAATACAAGACGACACTTTGCAATTTGCCTAAATACTCAGTCAGGTTGATATTAATATTTTCCTATTTATTGGTGTTATTCTCGCTGTAGAATTATGTCATGAAATACTCTCAGATTTACGATGACAATGTTGACATGAATGTAATGTGAATGTAACTGCATTTGTGTTTTCTTATGGGTCTAAACGATGCAATTTCATTATATCAAATTGTTTAAAACAAACGTTAAATTTGGCATTTCCGTTTTGTAGAACGAATTTAGGCAAAATAGCAAATGAGCAATTAGAAGAACGCATTTTAATTGTATTTATAATCGTAGGTGGCCGAAGCATAATCTAATAGCGTTATTTAATTATCATATACTAGCATTAAAGCCCGGCGTTGCTCAAGGTCATTAAGTTACCAAAGTTAGTTTGCACCACCCATTTTATGGCAGCACACTTTTGTCTACCAGGCACTGGGTGAATGAATTGCAGACCTGGGAGCAGGAGCTGCGCCAGCAGTGACAATTGTAGTTTCGCCTATGGATATTATCTCTGTGCAAAAAAGTGTTGACATTTATTGTTTCACAGTACTTGCGCAACACGCGCTTAGAAGATGCCAGCCGAACAACAGAGCTGCGATGGAGTTGTTCTGCATGGTTGTCTGTGTGTTTTCTAAATTTAAGACAGTAGGGAGGATTGTGATATGAGGGAGAGTTAGCTGTTGTTTCTAGCAGGTTTAGTGACCTCATAGAGGATATGTGTTTTCTAAATTTAAGACAGTAGGAGTGGTGTGACATGGGGGAGAGTTAGCTGCTGTTTCTAGCAGGTTTAGTGACCTCATAGAAGATATATTTTCTACATTTAAGACAGTAGGGAGGGGTGTGATATGGGGGAGAGTTAACTGCTGTTTCTAGCAGGTTTAGTGACCTCATAGAGGATATTATTGTTTATCATTATCTATAAAAGGCAGATTGTTGTTGTTTTGTGTGTCCACATGTTCCATGTTTATACATTTGCAAAATTTCAAACCGATTCGACTCAAAATCTGTAAGAATCCACGTTCGTTGAGAGGTTTTGAAAAAGATTTATCGCTTGTTGTTGAATAAATGTATCTGTTGCTTTTGAATAATTGTCGTTTCGTAGGAAATGTAATAATTGAGCAACTAAAAGTTAGTGTGGTTATAACTGACGCACGTTGTTTAATTGCTTTAAATGTTTTTTTATCATTTGAAGTGAGTGTTTGTTTGTATGCGTTTGTAAATAAATCAGTAAGTTTGAAGTATAAAAGAGAAAGTAACAAAATGTTTGGGTTGTAGATAGAGGAAAAAGCAGATGATATGAGAGAGTAAAACGGACAGTAGCACCATCAAGCTTGGAAAGAGAAAGTAGCAGACAGTATGAAGTTGTATAGATTTTGAATGGTAGTAGAAATAGTTTAGCAGTTTAAATGAGAGAGAACAATCGTAAAATATTGAGTTCTATCTATTTTTTGCGTAATTGTGGGTGAAATTGAAAACAATAGATGTGCCAAGACGCAATCGAAGTTATTTCGAATACTGAATTGTATATTTCAATTGAAGAAATTCTATATCGTAGATTTCTATAACAAAGGAGCATGTCCACACACTGAGCTTTATAGATTATGATACATATATATATGGAGTAAAGGCTGAAGACCACCTTCGCACAATGTAATGAGTAATTGCTGGCCTTGTGCCAATAGTAGAAACAGTTATGTAATTATCATATCATATGCACAGAAAAATCCTAAGCTTGATGAATTCAGAAATCCCCAAATAAGTGTGATGAAAAAAAATATTCTAAGCATTTAATTTGTTCGTGCACGATTAACTAGTAAACTGCTGATTGAATAGTCACTAGTATTATGTAATCTAACCCATCCCGATAACAATAGATTATTTTATAAGCATCCACATTATAAACTATCAATTACATATTAATCAATAGCACTATCGTGTCTTAGCAACGATGTTTAAGTATATTATAATATAAGTAGTGCCAGCAATGAATTGGTTAATTTTGTAATTAATAGAGGCTAACCAAAAGGGGTTTTTTCAGCAGAAGTGCTTTTCACGATCTCTACTTCCTTGACGTCTAAGTCACCTTCCAAATTGTTTTACGCGTGTCAAAAAGGACATGCGACTTACTTTATTCCAAATTGCGTAATCCCATTCGTTAATCTTTTTTCCATTATGTATCATCATTTAGATAGCGGGTTTTTTTTTGCCTGCAGAAACTGCACTGGCGTATATATATGAATGCGCTATTTCTCCCAGGACAGTTTATTACTTTTTTTATTATTATCCCAATATTATATTTGCCAGTAAATGGGAGAAGGTCAAATAAACATTTTATATTTTCATTTGATCTCCAGAGAAAGTTATTTAAATATTGCTGAAACAGCATTAAATCATCATGCGTTGAAACATGTGCAGGGGTGTATACATTGCCGAAAAAAAATGGTTGCTACAATTTAATTCAACGTATTTCTCGCATCCAGGGATGACAAGATGTTAAACTAAATTTGTATGGATGTACAGTTTTATGAATATGTTTCAACAAATTGAAAAGAATGTCCTAACATCTTTTTTATATAAATTTTTCAAATCTTCTTCTTCTTCTTCTTCTTCTTCTTCTTCTTCTTCTTCTTCTTCTTCTTCTTCTTCTTCTTCTTCTTCTTCTTCTTCTTCTTCTTCTTCTTGTGAAGGGTGTGCAGGGCTGTGTCGACACACATATCTTCCAGAGGTACTGTTAGAAGCAACTGCCTTCAAGTGTTCTGCTTGTATCCTAAGCGAGCCCATCCGTGCTCATGGATATTATCCAGCGATCTTACGCGTAATCCACCTCTGGGGCTCTTACCGGTTGAGTTTCCTAGTGAATTGTACCTTTGCATTTTAAATGCATTTCTATAGTGTCGGAGCTGTGATATCTCAATTTGTCGAAAAAGCGTCTGTAACTGGATTGACGCGCGGATCGCTAAGACATGATCGCTATCGTGTTATAGTGCACCAAATACCTATCGGATAATCCCCATGTCGTATAGTTTGTAGTTTTGATCGTGTTCTTGCAGCCAGTATCTATGATTCATGATTATATAGAAGAACACCATATTGCAGATAGTGAGTTTGTCTTGTACACCCAGCTCTCTACATGTAATGACAGCATGCTGAATTTAGTACATTACTGCATAGCCTCAATTCTTCCATCACTCGTGAAAATGGCAACGAAATACTTGATGGTCTCTACTCGTTTTAGTGGAATTTCACTAACTTATAGCGTTCACTATGCAGGCTCCTTTGGAGGACGGGTGTTTTAGTTTTCCACCACTGATTTAAATTGCTGTTCTGCATCACTCGGCAGCAAATCTATCTAATGTTGGAAATCGCCTTTCGGTAAGTTATGTTGTACCATGTCATCTGCAAATTCCAGCCGATAGGTCCCACACTAGCCGGTCTTGATAACGTATCCATAATTTATCCTATACTCCTGAAGACAAATGCGGTCATTTGGCCTTATACAACGATGTCAATACTTCCACGACTTCTTTAAGTCAGTCACTATTTCAATCTTTTAACATCTTACGTCGAATTTTATCCTCCTCATATATTTTATTTCTAAATTATATTACCGTCGTATTTAAATTGAAATTTCATATTTATACGTTTCGATATAAATATGAAATTTCAATTTGAAAACGACGGTAATATAATTTAGAAATAAAATGTATGTTCCACATATAAACAAAATTGAATGATATTTTTAGAACTTTACCAAATTGATACATAACACTTGGAGATTCACAGAAATTATTATTGAGAAACTTTTACTGTAAGAAGAGAAGTGTAAATAGAAATTTTGATTGACACGTAATGTTTGTAAATATTATGCTTCACTGGTAGATTATACAATAATATGAGCTCAGGGGAAATACTGGTTCATATAGACATTTGAAAACCACACTAAATTGTAAGATGAGGCGGAAAATATAAAAGTGTCATTTACAATTCTATATTGTGATACGTTAGGTGGAGTAACATGGAAAATATTTTGTTCCGTGTATGTTTAACGAATTAAAGTTGCTACGATAAAGGTAGAGTAGTATCAAAAGATTTGAAGATTAAACTATCATTTACACACCTCGTCCAGCTAAACATGATTTAGCTAACGGTACTAACATATTGGAGAAGTTTTATATGGAACAACATAAGGCAACTGCACCATGGTGACACCTGTCCTACCAATACCAGAAATTGGTGCAGATATTATTCATTTTAGCTGCAGAGTAGTATAATATTTTTACTTTGACTGAGATTGGAAATAGGTTTATTGTTTGGTTTTGTTCATGTTCGTGGATACTCTAGATTTGATGTAGACAGGTTTACGGTAAATCAAGGCAATTAAAGGTTTTATTTACATGTATCAGATAAAGGTACATCTGCAGACATAGGCCGTCCTGGTCTCCACACATCAATAACGGTTAAGAAAGTTCAGTTGAGTAGCACATTCATATAATGTGCCTATATCTAACATCCTAGTAAACGCTATTAAGCTTGAAGAATTTTATTACGTACTTTCTTACAAATAGTGTGTACATTTTGAGGGTTGTATAACTTTTATGAAAGGATATGAGATAATAGGTTACCGTTTTTAATATAGGTAATTTATATCAGGTATAAACTAGTATATCCGAAAATACCCAATTATTTTCCTTGTTTTTCTGTGTAGTCGTGTTAGTACCTTTATTGTCGAATTAAGAATAGTATAATTGAAACATATAAGTAGATAATTGATACCTATTGCAATAGATTTACATTTTGCTATGTTCTATTTATTCACCTAACATGTCTAAATTAGGCTATCTGGTGTTTCGTTTTTTTTTTTATTTATATGCACTTTCCACTGCTTAAGTCAATGTGCCTTTACTGAACAAAATATTTTTATTGACCAAGGTAGTTTTTAGTTAATTCTAATTAAATTTCCCCTTTTGGCAATTCTTCTAGTAAAATACTTTTTTCTTCGTTATATGCTGTTGTTTTATTTGAGGTCAATATGCATTTTTCTTCCATCCGGTGAGTTGTTTTACATGTTGAATTTTCTAAGGATTGGAAGGTTGTGTTGCGCTTTACTGTGTGGGTGCATTTACAATATGCCAGCTATTCTTAGATTTTTCTTGACTGATAGTAAAGAGAATCATTTGAAACTGTTGTTATGGTTAATCATATTTCAATGTTGTTTCTGACATCAGGTTATGAAGAACCTCACTTGAAAGTAGGGAGTTAGTTCTAGCCTACACATGTAGGCTACTTAGCAAAATATTTGTGATGTTAAACAAAAGAATATGGGCACACAGGCTTAAAATAAGAAATAATGATGATTGTTTGCTGAACATTTTGACAGTACTTATCTAATCATTTCCATTGAAAAGGCTAAATACTGCACCAGCAGAAGATTAACACACCACTGCAATATTTTGTCCAAGCCATTTATCAAGAAAACAGGAATGAGAAATATTATGTTTTCTTTTTCCCAAGGCGCGTGAGTCAAGTTTAATGTCAAATGAGTAGCTGAAAGAAGCTTTAGTCAATCTATAGAAAAGTATGCTGGCCCTTGATTTGTTTGTATCAATAACAATGCATGGACAAAAGGAAGATGCATCCGATAATAATGGGGAATACACATGTTCGCCGTCTTAATCCACTCTGCATTGCAAGCGTCAGTATATTACAATTGTCAGAGTTTGAGTCTATAACAGTGCAAATGAACTCTGGATGGATAGTAGCCAACATTTAGCAGAGGATGAGCGGAAATTGCATACGAAAGGCACAATAAATTATTTGAGCTCAGGAGGGATTGCACACCCTAAAGTCGACCCTAAAACTAAACTAAAAGAATTTAGACGAGAATCGTAAAAAGATATTGAGGCTTAGAATTTGACACAACAAACGTTTGTCTGTCGAAAATCAGAGCATGAGAAGCTGGCGGTTTGGGCAATATCGACAACTGGACAACTGGGATATAAACAGAAGACTACACGAAGTGAAAGCAAGATGAATGTTGGTGTAGAGATTTCCTCTCATCAGTTGATAATGGAATTAATGAAATGATTACAGGAACTCAGTGAGTTATACTCTGTTTATTGTAGCGGCGGAAATATTTCCTGAATATATCGTGTGACGTTCAAAAGATTGAGTATTTGCAACATACATGAAGCTTGCACGAGAACAATAAAACCATTTGTGGTTCCTCATTTGATTTAAATTTAAATCTCACTGATATCAATTTTATATTTCATCCTTACAGTCTCGAGAAAATAAACGATGCTGACTCAAAACCATTCAAAATGGCTGTCGTATACCGCCAAAGGTGTTTCATGATATCTCTCCTCTTCAAAATGGCCATATACAGAATTCACATGCACAGCAAGTTTGTGAAGAAGAAGATGTAGAATAAAAAGAATATCCATGAACACTGGACAGACAGCCCTTCGGAAAAGAAATAACATATCTGCTTACACTTGACATCCAGATTTTCGGGAGAGTGTCTTAGCTTTTACCGGAAATTAATGCATTATAAATCGTCTAAAATACAGTATTAGTGTAAATACATCAGAACAACAGGAAGCTCTCCCATACTTCTTCAGAGCCTTCCACAAAAGGTCCTATGGAACGCGGTTACTTGCCTTTTCATGTCTATGAAACAAGCATGCGTCGCTTATTACACCTCATGCCAAGAGGAGACACACTTATTCAATAATTGTTCTTCAGTTCACTTTTTTCTACATAATCCCTTACCCAATCTCATCAATACTAATGCAATTCCCGATAAGCTTTCATCCTCCTTTTCCGCCTTTGTTTCTTATTATATGCAATCTTCTTCCATAGAGGAGCGGATTTAAAATTCCAGCGAGCGCAATTTTTTTAATGCTTTTTTCTTTAACACTTCGACATCATTATGTATCCATTTCAGTAAACCCGCATTTTGAAAGACAAACACAAGATATCAAGGATAAATTAGCATCATGTGTACGTCTTAAGTGCTCCTCTGTAAGCCTTATAATTGCAGCAAAAGACATGTTATCAATTCGGTGTAGTATATCATCTACACAATTTCTGACAGCCAGAATCCCCCACTAATTGGAAAGAATGTTGAAAACTTATCCCATTTTGTTGGGTGGATGTGAGGGACTGGCATAAATTCCATCATTATGAAGTCTGTTTGTAGCTTCATTGTCTGTTATGTCGTAAATACGAAGTAATAAAGAATTGGTGTGAACTTGTGACTTCTAAAGTAACGCAGGAGTTTTGGAAAGCAAGGATATTCTGGAATTAAGATTTCCAACCTGATAGAGTAATTGAACATCGTCGACACGATATAGCCATATTGAACAAGCAAGTCAAGTACTCTAAGATCATAGATGTAGACATAAAATGACATGAACCATGCGAGTAAAGTGTTTGAAAAATTACCAAGTACTTCGAAAGGAAAGTCAAAATGGAAAGACTATTTAGAATGCGTTATCGTCCTAAGTTCCTTGTTCTGACTAGAGAGCTGATTATATACTCAGGTGCATTTTATATCCACACTGCCTGACAAAGTAATAATCATTATTTCTACTTTTGGCACAAGGCGAGCAATTCTCGCAGGGTATTACTGGTACTTTATTTTATCGACCCCATAAGGATGAAAGGCAAAGTTAAACTCGGCGGGATTGAACTCAGATCATAAAGGGCCGTAACTCTTTGCTGCAAAGCATGGCGTCCGACTCTCTACCGATACTGCCAATACACCGCCCTAATGGATTGGCAGTATTGGTAGATACAAATGGAAATATAAATAATGATAATTAATATTTCCATTTCAGGCACCAGGCCGACAATTTGAAGTGGGTGACGTGTGGATTACAAGAACCCCATTGCAAACCCATACATTTCTTTTCCAGTCTTGAAATGATGAAGCGCAAATTTGAACTCAAAACGCAGACGTTTGTAGCTAAATACCGCAAAGATGTTTGAATGCCACTCTACAGATGATTCTCTTATTGTGCTAATGGTATTGTGCTGATGTTAGTGCGGCTCTGTTGCTACTATCTTTTATGATAAATAAAAAGATTTTGCAGATAAAAAGCCACCCTTAGGCTATTGCGTCAATAATAACCACAGAAAACAATGTTAAACCTTATTGATCTTTGATATTTTCAGAAGCGTACAAGTGGATAAAAGCTAATATCAAAATTCTTTCATATTTTATATTGACCTTAATGATTAAATGCCGTACTTTGACCTAGCTGCCCATTGGATGTTTCATGAATGTCCATATTTCATCTGAAATATCTCATTTTTTATTGTATTTTATTCTTCAAACTTCGCAAATGTCAAAATATTAACTTAAGTAAAGGTTAAATGTGTGTATATATATATATATATATATATATATATATATATATATATATATATATGTGTGTGTGTGTGTGTGTGTGTGTGTGTGTGTGTGTCTGCGTATATACATATATACATACAATCTTTGTAACTGGGAGTGTTTGTATGCATAGAAGAATGTGTGCATAAATACCGTCGCATATCGGAATATATTTGTATGCGGTTTTTAATATCAATATGATTCATTCATGCATACAAACCCACACACATATACACCTTACACGCACAAAGACACACACACAGCCACATACGCATGCGCATTCACACATACACTCACAAACACACATACACACGCACACACACACACACACACACCCGCATATATATATATATATATATATATATATATATATATATATATATATATATATATATATATATAATTATACAAACAAGGGCAAACTTATATATGTGTGAACGTGTAACTGTGTATACTGACATATGTTCCTGGTGACCATCACTATTAGCTATCTAATGGGACTGGGAAGGTCTGCAAATGTCAGAGAGCTACCGCTACTCTCCTGACATGCTCATAAATATATATGAATATATTTACCTATTTACTCATGTGTAAATATTGTTGAAATCTATTTTTATTACTTATCTACCGAATTAATCTCTGGCATTTTAAAGCGAAATTATACCTACATACCAACGCTAGTTTAATCTTGCAAGAGACCAATGTGTAGTCTCATGTGTGGCGGTTTGGTAGAGTATTTGTTGTGTAAGATACAGTATTCATTTCGGCTCTATGCGTTTTGTGTTCAATACCCGCCTTCCTAAAATTTGCCTCTCATCATTTCAAGGTTGCTAAAAATGTACCACATCTATACTGGTATCGATTCTTCCAACATGTCTCTTTTTAATTCCTTTCTATCAATCTCTCTCGCATACACTGGAATACATTCTTTGTCTCATGACTAGGAGTGGTTATAGGTTCCGTCTGGTTTGAAATGCCCGATACACGCTCTGTTTCACTATAGTGCCACTACAATTCCATTAACCTATCTATTAATACTTCCTTTTAGTGACGGCTTTAAGGTTATTGGTAATAAAACTGTGATTACGTAGTATCTGGTTGTCGAACTTTCGGTGCAGCCACATTTTCAACCTGTATATGAAGCGTATATATTAATTCATTTATGGTAAAATCTGTATAAGGATGATACTATTTACAGTAAAAATAATAATAATAATAATTGTTTCTACCTTTGGCATAAGGCCAGCAATTATTCCAGTTTATTACTGATACATTATTTTATCGACCCCGTAAGAATAAAAGACCAAGTTAACCTCGGCGGAATATGAACTCAGACCGTAAAGAAGCGTAACTCTGTGCGACAAAGCTTGGCGTCCGACCCTCTACTGATACCGACAGACGGCAACAATTTAAAAGAAAAGGGAAACAAAAGGAAAGAAAGAATAGGGAAATATAGAGAAACCGAGAGAAAGGAAGAAGAAAAAGAACGGGAAGTGAATGGGATTGCAAGAGCTCTTGTGTCACAGAAGAGAAAGGAGGGGTGAACGTTGGGGGTGATTGATCTTTGTGCATAGGGCAAGAGGCCAGAAGTCCTGCGCACGTGGACAAGCATTCCCGCGGACGATGGTCAGTGACACCCACTGCAACAGCCACGCAACCTCATGTGGATACCTCCCCAGACAGGCCGCCGACGCTTCGAACTTGCGGAGGAGCTTGGCAGTACGTGGTCCAAGTACGCCTGAGGTCTCGACGGCGACCGGTGCGAAAAGGGAGCGAACAGACAAACCCCTTTACTTGTTTATTTTACATTATTCTGCGATGCGAGCCGCGATGCCGTGGTTTGTGGCCGAAGAGACTAAGTCGGAGGACGTGAAGCAGCAGGTGTATATTAAAATCATAAATAACCTAAACTTGTATTAGCTAAACCCTGACACCAAGCAGCTGACACAGACAGAATCATCGCGAAGGGACAGAATCAGGCACAGAGAGGCTGTTGTACGTATTTAAGAAGTATAATAAGTAGTGACGCACAGTTCATTGACGAACTGCATTGCAAGCGAGAGTTTGCATGGGTATTGGAAGATTGAGAGAGCGACTGTCTAAAATGTGGAGGTGCATGTCGAGGAGATATACTCATACCGGTAATAATTATATCTTTCTTCGTATTTTGAATTACACATACATAAATACAATATACGCATCCATAATGAAATAATTAATACAAATCTAGAGGAGCGAAGTATGATCACTGAATTGTAAGTCAGTCTCTATATTAATGAGGAGAGTTTGGCACGATGATATATGAGCTAGTTTGTCTATGTAAAGATGTTGACTAAACACGCTTACTCGATTTACAACAGGTCGTTTATATCACTATCATCTGTTTATATGATCGTAGCAGCAGTATGCAAATTCCAGCATACAAGCACTCTCATATATACGTATGTATATAAGTACACATAATAGTGCACAGATACAAACTCATACATACTACATATATGTATGTATATATATATATATATATATATATATATATATATATATATATATATATATTTCGTTTCTGAATACAACACTTCATCCACCGTATGCAGTTCTCTGGCTACAATCAGAGAGATAAAATCAGAGTGTATAGAGGAGCCAGAACCAAATAGGAAAAAATGGGAAATAATGACATAAATGGGACCTGCCCCTTGTACAGGAGCAAATTTTGGAATAGAATAGAAAGAACTAGGAACAAGGCTAATAGAATAAACTCATGGTATGATAGCAATAAATACCAGAGTGTAATGTTCATCGATACAACCCCTAGAGGTGAATTAGCTTACAAATTTAGAAGGGCCCTAAATAAACATAAACTCAATATTAAGATAGTAGAAAGACCAGGTACCTCCGTAAAAACACTTATTAGCAAGGCATACCCTTTTCAAAGACTCTCATGTATAGATAAGAAATGTATAACCTGTAAAATAAGCACCCATATTAACTGTAAAACTAGAAATGTAGTGTATAGCATAAGATGTACTGAAGGACAATGTAGAGACAAAAATATAGTGTACATTGGTGAGACAGCTCGTAGTGTAGGGGAACGGATAAATGAACACTGGCGAGACCTTCAAGATAGTAAAGAATCATCTGTACTCTACCAACATGCTAAAATAGAACACAAGGGTAAATTAGAGAACATAGAAATAAAAATGGAATCTACACACAGAAAAGACGCAATGTTTAGACAAATTACAGAGGCAATAAACATAAAATAATTACAACCCAAATTAAATAGAAAATATGAGTGGAACAGCAACATCACAACTTACAATTAAGGACAAAATGAAAACACACACACACAAACAACCAACCAGTAACATGTAAATAAACAAATAAATAAATGAACATAAACACACACAGACACCCGGATGTGGCGCATGCGCAGACTGAGGACACAACACACACACATAAACAAAATGGCGTAGGACAGAACAAAGGAGAGGCACAGAAACAAAGAAAGGAATCCCCAGTCACTGAAGAGGTCACAGAGTGTGTGACGAAAGAACTATGACAATATATAAACAACTATCTGGTTGTGGGACCAACCAACCAACCAGAAATTTATAAATTTATAAATTTATTATAATAAATTGAAGTGAATCAACTGGTGCGTGTGTTTCCTATTGGCAACATGACCCTCCCAAAGTATAACAATATATATATATATATATATATATATATATATACATATATATATATATATATATATATATATATATATATATATATATATATATATATATATATACATACACATATGTGCGTATGTGTGTGTGTATGTATGTGTGTGTGTTGTGTATGTGTGCGTATGTCTGTGTGGTTGATTCAAAGTAACGCAGAGCAGGCCATTACTATACAACAGATTAGAAACGATATATATGGAATGAAAAATGAAGGAAGCTAGGTTTATAACATAAAATAGGTCAACGATTTGTTAGTATACATTAAATGGGTGCCGTAACTGAGTTAAATATTAATAATATCAGAGAAATTAATGTAAATAGCGAGCAAGAAGAGCTAAAGATAAGCCATAATCGCTAGTAAGGAAACTAGTAGACACGATGAAAAAAGGCGATTAATATCACAACTTTATTTTATACTCTTTTACGTGATCCATCTAAGTGGAACTCTCCAACTTGTAAGCTATTTAAACCTTACCATGCTTAAACCTTACCATATTTAAACCTTACGATGCTAGCTAATTACATACACTTAAGTTACCATCTAAGTGAATGAGGAGTAACTTTACCTAAGAGTATTAGATACAGTCTAAATAGAATATAGCTATATAAATGTTCATGATACAAGAACAATTATTTGAAATATTTAATGCCCCCAACAAATATCGAATGGTACGAAGGAAAATCACATAATTACAATCGTGCACGAGGGAAATGATATAAAGGTACCATGACGATTATGTGCATGGTAAAGACGAATACTAGGTTTCAACGAGAAGATCAAACTTTGTTGCTAGCATCTTTGCCAAAATCTTAATCTCTGCGTTTAACAGAGTTATGGATGGAAATTATCAATTACCTCACTCTTGTTCTCGTCTTACTTCATTAGAGCTACAGCGTGCTGGCTCGCAGAACTGAAAATACCACCATTCTGCTGCCAGCTGCATCTAGATGGATTCGAGGACATCGAAAACAGATCTGGAATTCCTACGTAAAATATATAACGCAGACCATCCAAAGCGGATGGTTTGTGCCTTGTACAGCTGGCCATGTATTTCCAAATATCAACTGGTGTTATTGGTATTTAGCAACATCAATAGCTGACTGTAACGACAGGCCATCTATTTAGGACCCTACCACACTCCTCGAGCAGCTGTTCAACGAGACGATATGGCAAAACGTGCCACACATTTGCCTGGAATAGTTCAGCACCCGCTCATCGCCGTCCGTCAAAAACCGAATTGTTATTTTGTTGTCACGCAGCGCTCTTATCGCTCGTGCCTATCGAACAGGTTTCGTTCATTCTTTTCTTTGAGCACGCGTTTAAGTTTTAAAATGCAACCATTCTGTTTCGTATTGAAGAAATATTCTAAAACCATTCACGCTGCTGGCAGGTCGTTTCAATGACATTTAAAATTACCTCTTCTAGATTAGCTGCTAACTACCCCCCCCCCCCCTTCCAGTTTTACTATCGCTATTTATTTAATAAATGCTATTGATTCTAATCTAAACTATTTTGAGAGCACCCCACCTTCTGTTGTTGACAAATCCCTTATCACATTTCTCTTAACTAAAATGCTTACTGTCTCTATAGTCTTTACATGCCGAGATGGAAGACTCAAGCTTCTAGTGAACAGGTCACTGCCCGTGTGTTGTATCTAGGTCAACCATGCATATCACCAATTTGTGATCTGAATAGGCAACGGTTTGGTATCCTTATGTTGTAATCTAATCAAAAACATATCTATATCCGATCTTGAAAACCATGTGTGGTTAGTTCTCATCCTCATTGGCATATTTGTGAAATCACACAGGTATCTGTCAGAGAGTTCAAATGAATGATGATTAAGGAACTTCTATTACTCACCTTTATCTTCTACACTCACTCAATTTAAGCGAGCATTCAAGATTCAGATCCAGCACCCAACAAACGGTAAAGGACGAGGCATTTCTATAAAGGCTTCCTGACACCTCATGAAATCCGGCAGTCCAGACCTTGTTGGGTCGTAGACGGCCATCAGTCCGATGGTACCACTTGCGCTGTCATTCGGGTCCATGACCACCAACCTAACTACTGGCTACAGGAAGATGATCCGTACCCTGACATCCACTTGAAATAGAACTATTTTATTAAAATACACACTCTAAATATAAGAATAAGCAATCTGACTATATATAAAAAAGCTACGAGAAAGAAATGAAAGAATCCACACTAACCCTACATCATTCAAGAAAATATCACCAAAGAAAAGCGGAAAAAATGAGCACAATTGCAACGACTATACATGCAATGTAGGGAAACGCCAAAGGAAAGTGAAGCATTACAGTACTATCAGATACATTACAGCTACTATCACTGAGGATAAAAACAATGCACTTTCAAAATGGTCACAGAAAAAAGTAAATCACAAAACATTGAATCGTGATCGACAATTGACAGTTTTCCATGCACTGGTGTGGTGAGCTTTCAATATTGTTCATATCCCGAAATATTCCTGCTGCTAAACACAAAATATCCACAACCGCTTATAAAAGCACCATTCTACTGATTATCAATAATGATTCCTACTTCAGGAACAAGTGTTGTATATCCCTCGACATTCTTGGTTTGTACTTTATTTTGTCGATATTAGAAGGATCAAATATATAGTTCAACTTACTTGTATATGAAGGTAGTATGTGTAATGCTAAATATTTTGTCAAGGACTCAAATAATCTTGTTAAAATCCGACACTAATTATCAATATAGATAAATATTTTAAGCAGAAAATTAACTTAAGGAACTACCACCATAAGGAATTTGACTCATACTCTCTGTAAGTTTATTGTTGAATTCCGTATTCCTATATCTATATCACCATGTTTAATCTAGCCAAAACTGTTAAGTGTATGTCTATCGTTGAGGCAATAGATTACATTCTAAACAAGGGCGTAGTAATCAACAAGTTGTATGCTATAACATATCCCCTGCATTGTACTATTATTATTCCAAATGACTGGTAGCTGATACGACTATATTTCCCCCGCTTGCTTGATCAGAACCAATGGAGAATGCATGGGGAAATTGCGAGCATAATCTGATTTATTGAAAGTGTTTCACATTCGCACTATTGGAGAACGAGACTTTATTTGTATGCATACAATGTATGCAGCTTCACATCTCAGAAATCTTTTCAAGACACTTTATAGACATCCACATTCACAGGCAACCACTATACACACACATATACACACCGACAGACAGACACAAACACACACACACACACACACATATATATATATATATATATATATATATATATATATATATATATATATATATATACAATATTAAATAAATGGAAAACTATATTTATTACGGTATGTCGAATATATTTATCTATAAAACTGTTTATATTGTATTTTTAAACATTAACTTCATTTGAAGAGGTTTACGCTAGCGTAAACCTCTTCAAATGAAGTTGATGTTTATTACGGTATGTCGAATATATTTATCTATAAAACTGTTTATATTGTATTTTGTCTGATGAAGGCATAGCATATTGTTAATATGATATCCCCGAAATATATATAATGAAATAGATATGGTTTTATAAATATAGTTTTCCATTTATTTAATATTGTAAATATACTCCAAATATTTGTCGAGTGCTTTTATATCAGTTATAAATATTTACTAGTTGTAACCCAACAATTTTAAATATAACTTTACATGTATATATATATATATATATATAACTGAACAAAAAGGAAAAACGAACACCGACATATATATATGTGTTCAAATCGTAATGGACCAAAATCGCTAAGGTGAAAAAAAATACTGACTATAGACAATAGGGTTTGCTAGACTCAATTTAAGAATAAATTAAGAAACATAAATACAAACAAGTATTGTGGTAACTACCACAACCATTTTATTATGACGTTTTTCCTTTTTCTTCAGTGATATACGGCTCGGAATAATCTTTTTCCTAGAGCTAATTTACTGTAATGAGACTATTTTGAGTTTCTAACTCAATACATGCTTTTGATATATATATATATATATATATATATATATATATATATATATATATATATATATATATATATATATATGTGTGTGTGTGTGTGTGTGTGTGTGTAAAGTGGAAAATAAAAGAAATCCCTTGATGCAGAATGATATATTTTCAAAAATAGAGGAATGACGTCACTGGTGGATGCTATCATTTAAATGTTCACATCATTACAGTAAGCCGTTATTAATGTTAGTTATAGTAACTAGAAGAAACCCCCCCCTCCCCTGGGTGGTTTTCTGGTAGCATGTGTAGTGTGCATATTGATATTATACGCAATATAAACGTTATGATATAGTGATGTAAATATATGAACGTTTATAGAAGCGATATAATATAGCGTCCGTTATATCATAACCGGAAGTATTGACATTTGAACATTTTCAAAGAAGTGAATCTTAGAATAAGCAATCATTATATATAGGAATATTCATGTTTAATCAACACCTACAAAATTTAGTACATCAATTTTGTAATATTTATTCATTATTTTTTCAAAGTAATCGGTAGAGGGTCGGACGCCATGCTTTCCAGCATAGTTACGTCCCTTTACGATCTGAGTTCAAATCCCGTCTAGGTTGACTTTGCCTTTCATCCTTACGGGGTCGATAAAATAAAGTACCAGTAATGCACTGGGTAATTGCTGGCCTTGTGCCTAATGTAGAAACAATTATTTATTCAAAGTAATCCGACATATTTTACTAACGGGATAAAAAAAAATAGATTCAGGACACAATCCCGCACTCCTCCCTTTATGATATTATGATTCCTTGTTGACTTCGGTGGCGAACTTTAATTACTCCTTATCATTCTGGGGAACATCCTCTCATTCAGCAGCATCGTAAAACTGATCTATTGTGGTATAGAGAGAGAGGTGTTGGGGACTGTGATTATAACAAATGAAGAAGTGTAAATAAAGTAGGGCACATGTAATCTTTTGATGATAGGAAAGTGAAAATGAAGATGAAAGGGTGGTTGACAGACAATAATGATAATGATACTGGAGATTTCGTTCTGACTGTCAGATAGGCTTGAAAGACCGAAACCACCATTGGTGAAGAAAGAAATTAAGATTATAATGATAAATTGTTTGTATGTTGGTGGTGAATTAGATATTATTTCTGCTATTACAAGCTACACAATGCTATATTCGCATTCAGTATGCGTATTTTCCATATTGTTTTACAATTGTGTTACTGTAATACTCATAGTTGTAAAATGGTAAGTTTGTTAAAATGTCGAATAGAATACATTGCATAATTCATTCCTTGTCAATGCCTGACAGTTAAAAACCACGTTGGGTTCAACTTTGCACAACTTCATTTTTGAGGGAGAGAGAAAATATACCACCGGAGTAATATAGCCATTATTTCTTTGTGTATATATCTTCTATCGCGTGCCCCAATTTTCGAGAAGAAATCGGCTCTGTTTAGACCAGAAGAGCGGATGGTGCAGGCAGGTTTATTATGCCCAATAACAGCAATGTATCATGTCATGTCGGTACCACCAAGACGCCACATACATACTCTAATACTCATAATATATTCCCTTCCCTTAATCTTTTATATTCTGATCAGAGCCAGATTAATTGTATGTATTGCGAAATGTAAAATAAAATATTTCTTACAATTTGTGATTAAATCTAGAAAAATAGGATATTCGTTTCTGCTATATATTATATATTTCTAAACGAATTATTTTACTAAATCAAACAGTCAGAATCTGCATTCTGAAAGATAGAAACATCTCTCAAAATATATATTCCCAAAGTTGACATTAAAGTAAAGCAAAATATATTTGATTACTTACCCACCTTTTCTCTCCGGTAATCATATGTTATTTAATTACTTATTGTATATTTAAACACTATGTTATTACTGTTAATATAAACATATTAATGAATAATAATATTTATTTACCATTAGATTTACAACAACATCTTTCCAGTCTCATAGAAATAATAGGATGTACTGCTATTTCTGATAATAAAATTGTATTTAATATATTCATGTTCAGTTGATCACTTAGACATATTGTGATGATTACATTAATATATATAGCTGCCTTTCCTGAAAATCGCTTAAATATCGTTATTCCATTTTCTGTAGATTTACAACCGTCTTCAAAAATATCTCATCTAATAACCCACACGAAAACGAAATTCTGCGCTGCCCCAGGTCTGAAACCATTTTATTATGTCATTCCTATCAAAATATGACAGATTTGTTTCACTAAAAAACATGTTTCTCTCCATCAGATTTCATTGGGCTTTCCTTTAATGGAGTAATTCTGATTTGTCAAACACAAGGACTTGACCGACCGCTTCTATTTCGTGCCAGTCACCGTAGAGACCTTCTGAGTCCTCGATCATCGGAATGCCTGTTTTTCCACAAAAGGTTAAGGCATGTATCTCACCTGGAGAAGAAGCCCCATGAGGTTATTTAGAGGCTGTTCTTTGGGGCTAAGCCTTCGCCATTTTATCCGCAGATTGCAGCTGAGATTAACCACATGTATAGGTGTGTAGAATTTGTCTTTGCTACCCTTCCCCTTATTTTTGTTTTCATTGTTTTTGCCCGTTTATTATAAAATGCCTTTATATACGAGACAATGTATATTTTCTCTTCGGGTATTGTATATAGAACAGATAGATTAAAATGAAGAAGTAACATCCATCATCCTGTTGGATAATACCACCTGGCTCTTAAACGATTTCAGTAAAGTCCCCTCACTTATCAGCATTAGAGCCAGGTTTCCGATTCAACAACAGCTTCCCTACCTCGCACCACTATACGGTAACGAAATCCTGATACATAAATACAGGAAAGCTTTATAAAAATGTGGTTCAGTAACACTCACTACTTTTCGTGCATATTTACCTCACAGAAGGAAGGAATGACAATTTTGAAATGTTCATAAATAGGTTATAATATAATATTTGGTATCATAATGTTATGAAATTTATTCTAATTTATGCAACAGCTAATTGTCATCTAAAGTTTCGAAGGTTTTGAAAGCAGAATATAGGAGGTGGAATGACATGAACTAGTATCTACATTATGCGTAATGTGGCAACCACATGAGTTTCCAAAAGATTAATAGTTTCCTTATTTATTATAGAATATGTGCCACATCTAGAAATCATTACAATAATAAACTACAAGAACACGTGGAGAAACTAAAATAAATGATATAGAATCAGCTATGGTCAAACAATCATATTATATACAAACCAAAGCAAACTTCAAATTAAAATTACCTTCTGTCTCATATCATGCTCATAACCACAAACCAGCAGACGTCTCACTATCCTACCATTGTCGTTACTATTTAGTTGACATTTGTCTCTTTCATAGACTTCGGAATGTTGAAGCATTGATATATATTGGAATACGAGTTATTACTGACATAATAGAGCTGACGATAGTGATTAGTGTATCTAAGTATTGGTAACATAATACCCAATTATAGCTAATACTGAGGTTATAAAAAACACAGTGATCATTAACAAAACAAAGCAAACTTTATGCAAATAAATAAGATTTTAACTTCATTCTGCCTGAACTGATTGAAATCTAGAACATTGCACCGATTTCACAATCAACAGGCCAACGACACACTTTACCCTCTTATTTCATATCGACACACCTTACTAATAAACCTATATTATTTCAAGATACGTAGAAACAATTATTTCAAGATTCATTGGTCTTCACCTTATCATTACACTATCACACACAACACCAATCATTTATTTAATTCCATCCCGAATTGATATTTCAACATTAAATTCCTGCTTCTACCTTTTCTTCAGACACCTATATGTAAAACATAAAGTTGAGTAGGAAATGCATGAATGTAACATTTCAAAGTCTGGACTCACACAATAAAGGAGAACATTTTCTTTTCTGAATATTAGTCGTATATTTTACTTATCTTATGTTTCAATTTTCCCAATAGCGGGCATATGCATCAGATACAGGCTACCATGAAATCATGCTTTGATATCTATTATTACATGCTTAACGACACCAGAGAAACTTGTATACAAATCTCAGGACGATATTTTAACATTATTTTAAGAACACTAACTCTCTGAGTTTTATGAAACAACTATCAATTTAGGATGTCATTGTTTTATTGAACAAAACTACGAAATCCAAAATTTATTTTGATGGTAAAACAAAATGTCGAAATATTCTGTTTATACATAATGACTTCATTACTGCTGCTAGAGACTAATGCGTTTTCAATGAATTATAAGTCAAACCCATTGTAAATGATGAGCACATTGATTCCATTGCACTACATTTCTGGAAACGAATATATTCAGTTTTCCACGCTTTTATCATTTGACAGGAGTATATATAATGTAACAGAATACGACGAAATTATTGCCTGTGAGAGGTGCCGACTGTATAAAGGAGTCATCTATCTATAACTTACTTAAATGGTGTGAAATACGAAGGGCAATTGGACGTGGTTTGCAGATGCAACTCAAAGGGATTACAAATTGATTTCTTCTAAATAATTTTTTGTAAAATCCAATAACAATTTACGTTGTCAAATCGCAATATCCCTCTCAATATTTATTGTTGAATAATGATTATTTCGAACATTTATCCAATAAAAGATAATTATGAACTCCGTAAAGGAAAAGTGTGTCGGCTGAGAAATGAAACTGGGGATTAGAGTTTCGAGAGAAGCATGACAAGTAAACAGAGACCATCCGAATTTGATCCAATTGTATACAAACAAATACTTTAAAAGGAGGGAAAAAATATGTCGCACATGAATGGAATATAATCAGTGATATTATATGAGAGAAAATATCAAAAATATAATATTGTTTCCCTTTTTTCTTTTCAGTTTTATAAATGTTTTCAAGAGGCAACATTTTGATAATACAATTTAGACATTGTATGTTAGAAAAAGAGATGATTTGCTTTGTAGACTTTACTAATAACTCAGTGGATTTCTGAATAATTCACATGTTCCAAACTGCTGCTATTGTTTGCCAAAATATGAACAGCTGTGTCGTATTGTATCGATATTATCGGTTTGCTTTGTTTTAAATCTAAAACAGATTCTTCTAACGCGTAACACAGTTGACTAGCGAGGTAAACACGAACGAAATCTCTTTTTTTTTTGTTTATTAAGATATTAATCATAGAAGGAAAGGAAATCTCAAAATTGTAAGCAAACTTCACCTGGGTTTCTAGGTCAGCAATGGTATACATATATATATTTATGTATATATCTATATGTGTATATATATATATATACATATATATATATATACATATATATATATATATATATATATATATATATATATATATATATATATATATATATATATATATATATAAATATATATATATATATATATATATATATATATATATATATAACGAAGGAAATGTGGTAAAAAAGCAGATTGACCATAACGCACCAAAGTAATCAATACTTAGGTTAGTAGAGTGTGTAATGGGAATAAGTAGGACCCCGACGGCTGAGCTGAAGCCGTTTCGACGGCTAATTCTGGACAGAATTAGCCGTCGAAACGGCTTGAGCTCAGCCGTCGGGGTCCTACCTGTTCCTATATATATATATATATATATATATATATATATATATATATATATATAAATATATATATATATATATATATATATATATATATATTTCGTTTCTGAATTTGTTTAGCAAGATTCTTTATCTGAAATCGTGTGTTGAAACCGATATTGCTATACTTTGGGAGGGTCATGTTGCCAATAAGAAACACACGCACCAGTTGCTTTCACTTCAAGTTATTATATATTTATAAATTTATAAATTTACAAATTTACAAACCTATAAATTTCTGGTTGGTTGGTTGGTTCCACAACCAGATAGTTGTTTATATATAGTCATAGTCCTTTCGTCACACACTCTGTGACCTCTTCAGTGACTGGGGATTCCTTTCTTTGTTTCTGTGCCTTTCCTTTCTTCTATCCTACGCCATTTTGTTTCTGTGTGTGTGTTGTGTACTCAGTTTGCGCATGCGCCACATCCGGGTGTCTGTGTGTGTTTGTGTTCATTTATCTATTTGTTTATTTATTTATTTATTTATTGTTGGTTGGTTGTTTGTTCTATGTGTGTGTGTGTTTTCATTTTGTCATGTGTGTGTTTTCATTTTGAAAGACCAGCAAGAGGCAGGCCACCTACCATTACCTCAATGGCCAAGAAAACCCACACAGATAGATGGAACGGGTGGACCAGAGCCATACGGACACCCGAAAACCACGATGAACTGAAGAAAAGGATTGCACATGCAGTAGGGGCCAGCATAAAATTAACCCTTAAGGAACATATGTTCAAATTTATTGGTAAAACATATGCCCAAGAGGAAGGAGCAGCCATTGGTGTTAGCATTGCAGGCGACATAGCTAACTTATTTATGGTATGGTGGGACAGTAGACTTAAACAAAAACTTAATGAACAATTAGAAGACAGCTTAACCCTGATAATGTACTCCCGCTACGTAGATGATATAATCATCGTAGTTAAGACACCCCCACTAAAGAACAGTCAGGAACTAGAGAAAAACACAATGGAAAGCATCCAGCAAATAGCAAACTCCATCCACCAGAGCATTAGAGTTACTATAGACTACCCAAGTAGACACCCCAACCATCGATTACCTGTACTAGACACAGAGATCTGGTTAGATACCATTAACAACCAAAAACAAATCCTCCATTCCCATTATGCCAAACCCATGACTTCCAAACATCTGATCCACCGAAACTCGGCCATTTCGGACCATACCACGATCAACATACTGATTGTGGATTTGGTACGGGTGATGAGAAATGTGTCCCGCATGTGCAACCCCGAAGAACTAGAGAGACACATACAACACTTCATCCACCGTATGCAATTCTCTGGCTACAATCAGAGAGATAGGATCAGAGTGTATAAAGGAGCCAGAACCAAATGGGAAAAAATGGTAAATAATGACATAAATGGGACCTGCCCCTTGTACAGGAGCAAATTTCGGAATAGAATAGAAAGAACTAGGAACAAGGCTAATAGAATAAACTCATGGTATGATAGCAATAAATACCAGAGTGTAATGTTCATCAATACAACCCCTAGAGGCGAACATGCCTACAAATTTAGAAGGGCCCTAAAGAAACATAATCTCAATATTAAGATAGTAGAAAGACCTGGTACCTCCGTAAAAACACTTATTAGCAAGACATACCCGTTCCAAAGACCCTCATGTATAGATAAGAAATGTATAACCTTTAAAATAAGCCCCCATATTAACTGTAAAACTAGAAATGTAGTGTATAGCATAAGCTGTACTGAAGGACAATGTAGAAACAAAAATATAGTGTACATAGGTGAGACAGCTCGTAGTATAGGGGAGCGAATAAATGAACACTGGCGAGACCTCCAAGATAATAAGAATCATTTGTGCTCTACCAACATGCTAAGATAGAACACAGGGGTAGATTAGAGAGCATAGAAATAAAAATAGAATCCACACACAGAAAAGACGCAATGTTTAGGCAAATTACAGAGGCAGTAAGCATAAAAGAATTAAAACCAAAATTAAATAGAAAATATGAGTGGAACAGCAACATCACAACTTACAATTAAGGACAAAATGAAAACAAACACACACATAGAACAAACAACTTACAATTAAGGACAAAATGAAAACACACACAGGACAAAATGAAAACACACACACACATAGAACAAACAACCAACCAACAATAAATAAATAAATAAATAAACAAATAGATAAATGAACACAAACACACACAGACACCCGGATGTGGCGCATGCGCAAACTGAGCACACAACACATACACAGAAACACAATGGCGTAGGATAGAAGAAAGGAAAGGCACAGAAACAAAGAAAGGAATACCCAGTCACTGAAGAGGTCACAGAGTGTGTGACGAAAGGACTATGACTATATATAAACAACTATCTGGTTGTGGAACCAACCAACCAACCAGAAAATTATAGGTTTGTAAATTTGTAAATTTATAAATTTATAAATATATAATAACTTGAAGTGAAAGCAACTGGTGCGTGTGTTTCTTATTGGCAACATGACCCTCCCAAAGTATAACAATATATATATATATATATATATGTTTATATATATATAACCAAAGATTAGTATGATTCGTAGATTACTCAATGAATACACATTTACAATAGATTAGAAGCACGCAACAGTGAAGTTTTCCTGGAGTTTTAAATATTATTCAAAATATTAACAAATGAAAAATATTCTCATAATCAAATTATATAATTTATTATATATATTTCAGAGATACTGTGTTGCTTTTTCAGTACGTCCTCATCAGACAAAATATATGATTTGATATATGACATACTGCTACGGTCTTGATTATACAATTCCAGTATTGCAAAACTGGAATTGTATAATCAAGACCGTAGCGATATGTCATATATCAAATCATATAATTTGTCTGATGAGGACGTACTGAAAAAACAACACAGTACTTCTGAAATGTATATAATAAAAGAGGAACAGCAGACTACCCGCCTTCTATCACCTCGTGAAAACACACAAACAGGGACACAACCTGAAGATCAGGCCCATTGTATCGAGCGTGGAAGGACCACTCTACAAAATTTCATGGCTCCTAGCCAGAATACTCAAACCCATCTTAGACACCTTGCCGGGACACGTTAATTCTCCGAGGAGGTGTTGAAGCGCTTGCATCAAATGGATCCCGACACCAGAAAGAATAACAGATATGCCTTCAGCCTTGATGTAGTCGCTCTCTACACCTCGGTCCCGGCACTCCTCCTCACGAGGAACAGCAGACTACCCGCCTTCTACCATCTCGTGAAAACACACAAACAGGGACCCGAGCTGAAGATCAGGCCCATTCTATCGAGCGTGGAAGGACCACTCTACAAAATTTCATGGCTCCTAGCCAGAATACTCACGCCCATCTTAGACACCTTGCCAGGGCACGTTAACAGCTCCGAGGAGGTGTTGAAGCGCCTGCATCAAATGAATCCCAATACCAGAAAGAATAACAGATATGCCTTCAGCCTTGATGTAGTCGCTCTCACCACCTCGGTCCCGGCACTCCCGGCCGTCAATATACTGATGGAACGCGTCCAATCCACCGACCTACACTGCTTCGGGCACACCTCCACTGACATCCGCCAACTCCTATCCATCGTCGTCGACAACACCTACTTCAGATTCTTTGACCATACATACCCACAAACCGCGGGATTGCCCATGGGATCAAGCCTGTCGGGTGTGCTAGCGATCTCTTACATGGACAACCTCGAGGGCAAGGCACTCAACGCATGCCACCCTAACGCCGTCGCCTTTTTCTCAAGGTACGTGGACGATATCCTCATCCTCACATCTTCCCAAGACGCGGCGAACAGAATCTATGAGACGTTCAACAACACGGACGAGAACATTGACTTCAGTGTTGAACACCCCCAACGAAGACGGGTCACTTGCCCTCCTCGTCTTCCGAATCAATATCACGTTACAGGGAAGGATCCACTGCAACTTCTACCGAAAGTCAGCCTGCAGGGACCTGTTCGTTCACTACAAGTCCGCCCTCCCTAACAGTGCCAAAAGAGGATACATCACGAACGAGATCGCGCGAATCAAAAACAGATGCAGCGATCTCGCGAGTGGTGTCACTCATACCAAGCGATTCCTCGAGGTGCTGGAGACGAACGGGTACCCTACCTCGCTCACAGACAGAGTAGGAGACAGCTGACACAAGAGACAGAGAGGCACCCAAAGCAAGTGCTTCCTTAAAATGCCACACCTGGACGAGAATACCACCAACGCTATACGCAAGGCTATACGCAGGGAGGGCCTCGACATCCACCTGGCCCACTCGGGCCCCTCCCTGCGAAGATGCCTCTCCAGGAAACCCGGGAAATCAACTGACGCTTGCTCCCTCAGAGACTGCCCGATACGCCATGCGAACTGTTGCCTACGCACATACGTCGTGTATAAGATAGAATGTAACAAGTGCAACCAATACTATATAGGTAGCACAATCCGACCTTTGCACATCCGGATCAAGGAACACAGTAAAACCAAATGCGGAAACAAAGACGGAAGGCCCATTGTCACAATTCTAGCGACTGAAAGAAACGTCGGCACGTTACGTATCAAGGAAGCACTTTGGATCAAACGCCTAGTGCCACAAATAAACAATCGATCCGAGAGAAGCGAAATGAGGTGGTTGGTTTAAGTTAACAAACGATGCAGCAACAAACGCACACACACACACAAGCGAGATAAGAACACCCGCACACACACACAAACACGGTAGCATTCCACCATACGAACATACTACACTCCCAATACATAGGAACAAGGCAACAACACACGACACACACACACTCAAGTGAGACAACAACACACGCACACACACAGTAACATTTAACAAACAAGCAGAGAATGGACTGACACCTAGCGTCGCCCCACTCCCACAATTGAAAGAACTACTTCGGTCGCTGACCTCTGCCCGACCGACCGACCCCATTTCACGCGCACGCGCTCTGCCGAATACCTCAGATATTCAAAACAACAAACAGCGGAGGACGCGTTTCGCACCTTTCCGACAGATAACCTTTCCCCCACCCCGGAAAAAAACCCCAGTTGATGGATGTGAATCCGAAATATATAGGGACAATTAAATCTCTCCCAAGGTAACTCTCTCTCGTGTTGTTATTTTAATTTTATCCGTTATGCTCTTTCCTTCATTCCTCTACACGTCTTATACACGCCACGCATCTCAACGTACACCCACTTACATATCTCTCTTCACCACCGGATCTTGTTACCCGGAGATTTACCCATTTCCATTGTCGAGGCTTCCAAATGACTTATAGTAATTTACCATATATAATAAAGTATATATTCTGATTATGAGAATATTTTTCATTTGTTAATATTTGTATATATACATATATATATATATATATATATATATATGTATATATATATATATATATATATATTTATATATATATATATATATATATATATATATATATATATATATATATATATATATATATATATATATATATATGTGTGTGTGTGTGTGTGTGTATATATACGTGTGTGTGTGTTGTATTTATTTTACCTTGATTCATTTTAATTAAGAGTCTGAAATTAATTCGTCCCTTGATTTATTATGATCGGAGTATTCTGATAAAATCTTTTATAGAATTTGTTTTATTGCCATTGCAGGTAAATCTCTCCGCTCTACTCCTGTTTTTAAACTATAGTACATTTATGAAATTGAATTATAAATTGTACCAGGCACGTCCGTATAGAAAACTTCATTAATTTGCGAAAGGTTACATATGTTTCGGAAAATAAAATTTATATTTTTACATGAATACGAATACTGATAATAAGTCTCAGTTGGTGAATTAAATCGATCAACATTATATACACACACACACACACACACACACACATATATATATATATATATATATATATATATATATATATATATATATATATATATATATATATATATATAATAAGGGTGGACGAACCCAGCATATTTATCCATGCCAGTACCGGTTTTATCTCAGCGCACTCAATGGTCAATGTAAGATACATTACCAGAGTATACACATAGTTATTTGCCTCAACATAACAAACGTAAAACGGGTGCCTATAAGGTTCCCGGACTCGAGTTTCTGCAGCACTAATGCAGCAGTAAGTAAGGTGCACTGCACCATCGGCTTATGTTGCTTCATTATTGGGTATCGCCTAATCCATAACCAATTGATCGACATAATCCAAACACCGGCCCGAGCCGATCATGACCGTTTGTGACAACCGACACGGTAAAGCGATAAACTGGCACCCGATAGGACTCTATCTCTCATATAGCCATTGATTTACACATTTTACGTGGGGACGGGAAGCTAAAAAGAATCATACTATTAGTTCCTGTCAGAAGCCCTCAGCCCACGTGTCTCACACACATATTATCAAGGGGTGAAAAGATGGCTATTAGAAATAGCAGTTCACATTGATATAAAATAGAATGGTAGCATTCGGTTCATGTCTCCAACCCCATGGCTAGAGGAAAGCGATGGTAACAATGGTAGTGCCAAGAACCTTTAACGGCCTTTAAATGCGATCATCCATTAGCGAGCTGAAATGTGTCAGCCGCGTGCGTAGATAACCAGTCTAATTCACAACTTAAATGAGTGAGAGACAAAATTAGTAGCAGGAAAAGGAGTGCATATCAAAACAAAAACACAATAAAAAGTGAAAAATTGTTTAACTTACTCTCAATATTCCGCTCGTTGGGAGATAATAATACTAATAAGGGTTGACGGACCCAGCATATTTATCAATGCCGGTACCGGTTGTATCTCAGCGCACTCAATGGGCAATGTAAGATTCATTACCAGAGTATACACATAGTTATTTGCCTCAACACAACACACGTAAAACGGATGCCTATACACACACACACATATATATATATATATATATATATATATATATGTGTGTGTGTGTTTGTAACTGCGCTTAGAACGTATATGGATGCAAATATATAAATAACTCTTCTATCAACGCCCGCCACCGTCTCTGACACAAAAGTTATACTAAACAAGCAACAAATCTAACGAAACTATATAGAAATATTTAATTCAATAATGAAATTTTATAAATACGCTATATGAAATCTGAAATCTGTGTATATAACCCATCAGGAACGTGTGTCAGTGTGTTGGCGTGTCATTGTGAGAATTTGGGTGTCTCTGTATTTTACAATGTTTCTCAATGTATCGTCACAGGAATATATACATATAAACATATATACATCCATATGCATATATATATATATATATATATATATATATATATATATATATATATATATATATATATACATTCATGTAATTCATATAACTTCGTAACTATTTTGGTCATTTCAATTGACTCTCTGAACATTAACTATATCTCCGTTATTTTCAAAGAATAGTGTCTCAGTTTCACTCTTTAGAATTCTTAACGAACTCGGAGACAAACATGTAATTAAGATATTATAAAGACCGTAAAGTGAACTATATTCATATTCCTCGAATTCCTTTCAACTTTGTGCTTGAAGTAATTTCCTATATAAAATTATTTAAACATCAGTTATATTTTCGGAAATGTTCGCTTTCAAATTTTTCTAATTTAAATATTGTTATAGTATTTTATTTGATTTTCTTTCATTACATTTCATATTTTGTTAGATTTCCTGTTATTTACTTTATTTGATTCATTTCAGAAATCTAAAATCATGTTTAAATCGTGGAAAAATGATGGAAGGCTTCGGATTTATTTCAAGAAATGTGAAGATAATATTTCTATAAAAAACTGTATCATCACTTGTGTTTGATAATCATAAATGAAGGATTTATTCATGTTTGTCTTACCTAATTAATGGGTATCAACATTAGACTGGAAGAAAGAAAATTGCCGGTATAACAATGAAGAGGATGTGAATTTAACGCTGCTAAATTAACGGTTAACTATTCATAAATAGAGCAAACTCAGCCGATTAGAATTGTAGTCAACCGGACTTTTTAATACGAAATTCTTCAACAGAATGCAATTAACTGACTGATTCAAAAATATATACTCTTATAGTTGTTTTCCTTAATGAAACATATTTTCTAAACATGTTGTTTAATTTATACACCATTTCCGCAATATATATATATATATATATGGAGGTGTACCTGTGTGTATATGTGTATCTGTGTATATCTTTAGCGCAAATATTACGCGTAAACTCTCTTGCTGTCACACACGCTATACTGAATACATGTATATTAAAAAATGTTACATAAATGTTCCTCTTTAAGGGTCTCGAGGACTGGATATACTTGATTGAGGAGAAACTTCACAATTTTGGTTTTCATGGTAAACATTATTTATTTTGGTTCTGACAGCAGATGAACATGACTGGCTGTGAATGCACGGACGATACTATGACTTGTCCGAGTAAAGACACGTAATACTTGAGCATGTCCTTCAAATTGTAGGCCTTGTGAAAAAATATATTTGATGCCGATATCTCTAATGTGAAGTGTGATATTTCTTTTTAACGAATTCTTTTTCTGTTGATGTAAAACTTAGTTACATTCGTTGTCTGCCTTGCATTATAGATCATCCCGGTAAAGATGAGCTGTCTCAAACCTTAAGTGATCAACACAGTGCTCTGTGACGCTCCTCCATCAATTCCTGATAATAAGCTCATCGTAAGAACAATGTCGTATTGTCTTATGTACATTAAATCAGTCATTATTATAAGAAGTGTTAAGTTGGCTTAGATTATCAAGGTAAACAGTTCTTCAGCCATAGGTTGTGATCGGATTGATCCACTAGTGAATCTAGATATGCTTCATTCGATTCCTCCATAAAAAGGCGGTTTAACGGTAACGAAAGGCCTTTCTATACTGAATGCGTTTTCCATGATTACATTTCTGGCTTACTCTCGGAAGTGTGATAATCCCGTATTAGCTATAGGTAATACTTATCTGTATTATATGGATATGTTGTGACTGTATGAAAAACGAAAACTGTTACGAAACAAAGTTAGTAATGAAATATCATTGTTTATATAATTGTTTCTGATTTGGGCACACGGCCAGCAATTATCCCACTGCATTACTCCGTAAGAATGAAAAGCAAAGTTAACCTAGGTGGGATTTGAACTCAGGCCGTAAAGAGGCAGTACTCTATGCAACAAAGCATTGCGTCCGACCCTCTACCGATTCTGCCAATCCACCGTCATATAATGGCTGAGAAATGGACGGCAAGTGTTACATGAACGTTTTAGTTTACTAGTAAATACGAATTTCCCTCACAGGTGGTTTGCATAGTTCGAAGGTCAGAGATGGTTTCAACCACTTTTTCCCCGAAAACTTCATTATACCTCTGATATGAACTCATTAATTAATTGTACGGTGGATTGGCAGTATCGGTAGAGGGTCGGACGCCATGCTTTCCAGCATAGTTACGTCCCTTTACGATCTGAGTTCAAATCCCGCCGAGGTTGACTTTGCCTTTCATCCTTACGGGGTCGATAAAATAAAGTACCAGTAATGCACTGGGTAATTGCTGGCCTTGTGCCAAAAGTAGAAACAATTAATTAATTGTACAGTTAAAAACATCCATTGCGGTAGCTTTCTCCTTACCTACCAATCTATCTCTCTCTCTCTCTCTCTCTCTCTCTTTCTCTCTCTCTCTCTCTCTCTCTCTCCATCTCTCTCTCTCTCTCTCTCTCTCTCTCTCTCTCCCTATATATATATAAGAAAATATATAACCCGACGGCAGAGCTCAGGCCGTTTCGGGCATTTCTCTGCAGAAATAGCCGTCGAAATGGGTTGCGCTCTGCCGTCGGGGTTATACATTTTCCTATTACCCACTCTGCTGCTTTAAGTATTGAGTACTCTGGTGCGTTATGGTCCATCTGGTTCCTTACCACACTTCCGTCGTTATATATATATAAATATATGGGTGTGTGTATGTAAAGGGTAAACAGAAATAACAGCAGTCTTACCACACCACTTGGGAAGGTCATGGTGCTATAAGAAACACATGCACCAGTTGCTTTCAATCCAATTTATTATGAATTAAATTCATAAATTTAAGAAATTTGTAAATTTCCGGTTGGTTTGTTGGTTCCACAATCGGATGGTTGTTCATATATTGTCAAAGTTCTTTCTAAGGTCTATTTCTAACCAGAGCTCTGTGTCTAGTTAGTACAGCTAATCGATGGTTTGAGTATTTGCTTGGGTAGTCAATAGTAACATTAATACTCTGGTGGATGGAGTTAGCTATTTGCTGGATGCTTTCCATGGTGTTTTTCTCTAATTCCTGACTGTTCTCTAGTGGGGGTGTTTTTACTACAATGTTTATATCATTAACGTAGCGAGAGTAGATTATCAGGGTTAAGAGGTTGCTGTCTTCTAATTGTTCTTTAAGTTTATTGTCCCACCATATCATGAATAGATTAGCTATGTCACCTGCAAGGCTGACACCAATGGCTGCCCCCTCCTCTTGAGATCTGGTTAGAAACTAATAATAACAAAAAAAAAATCCTCCATTCCCATTATGCCAAACACATGACTTCCAAATACCTGATCCACCGATACTCAGCTGTTTCGGACCACACCAAAATGAACATCCTGATTGCGGATTTAGTACGGGTGATGAGGACCGTCTCCCTCATGTGCAACCCCAAAGAACTAGAGAGACACATACAACACTGTGTCCGTATGCAGTTCTCCGGTTACAATCAGAGTGATGAAATCAGAGTATACATAGGGTCGAGAGCCAAATGGGTAAAAAATGGTACATAATGATACAAATGGGACCTGTCCCTTTTATAGGAGCAACTTTTGGAAGAGAATAGAAAGAACTAGGAATAAGGTTAATAGGATAATCTCATGGTAAGATATCAATGAATACCAGAGTGTAATGTTCATCAATACAGCCCCTAGAGGTGAACTAGCTTACAAATTTAGAAGGGCCCTAGATAAATTTAAACTAAATATTAAGATAGGGGAAACACCAGGTACCTCCAGAAAAACACTTATTAGCAATACATACTCTTTTCAAAGACCTCCCTGTATAGAAAAGTAATGCATAATATGTAAACTAAGCCACCATGTTAATTGCAAAACTAGAAACATATTATATAGCATAAGATGTACTGAGGGACAATGTAAAGATAAGAATATAGTGTACATAGATGAGACAGCTTAAATGAGAACGATTAAATGAACACTGGCGAGAGCTTCAAGATAGAAAAGAATTATCAGTACTCCACCAACATGCTAAAATAGAACATAAGGGCAAATTAGAGAACATAGAAACAAAAATAAAATCTACACACGGAAAAGACGCAATGTTTAGACAAATCACAGAGGCAATAAACATAAATGAAGTCCAACCAATATTAAATAGAAAGCATGAATGGAATAGCAACATCACAACTTACAATTTAGGACAAAATGAAATCACACACACACATAGAACAAACAACCAACTCGTAACATCTAAATAAACAATTAAATAAACAAATAAAGACACCCGGATGTAACACATGCGCAAACGAAGCGCACAACATACACAGAAACAAGATGGCGTAGGACAGAACAAAGGAGAGGCGCAAAACAAAGAAAATAATCCCTGGTCACTGAAGAGGTCACATAATGTGTGACGAAAGAACTTTGACAATATATGAACAACCGCCCGGTTGTGGAACCAACAAACCAACAGAAATTTACAAATTTCTTAAATTTATAAATTTAATTTATAATAAATTGGAGTGAAAGCAAGTGGTACGTGTGTTTCTCATTGGCAACATAACCCTCCCAAAGTATAACAATATCGGTATCAACAAACGTTTTCAGATTCAGATAAAGAATCTTGCTAAACAAATTCAGAAATGATATATATACAGTATATATATATAACAAAGAATGTGTGGTATGATACCAAGTGCACCAGCTGTTGAAACGACCGGAGCACAGCCGTAGGAGTCCTGTCTCTTTTCCTAAATATATATATATATATATATTGGATTTTAGTCTTCAAATTTATTATTACTATATATATATATATATATATATATATATATATATATATATATATATATATATATAATGTCATAATTGGGGAGGTTCATATTGTTATGACATTGCCACAAATAATTCTTTCTACTTTTGGCACAAAGCCACCAATTACCTAGTGAACTACTGGTACTTTATTTTATCGACCCCATAAGGATGAGAGGCACAATTAACCTCGGCGGGATTTGAACTCAGAATGGCAAGGGCCGTAACTCTATGCGTCAAAGCATAGCGTACGGCACTCTACCGATATTGTCAATCAAGCGCCAGAAATAATAACAGGTCACACTCACTCTTTGGTTTTCGCTTCTGTATCTTTTATATCTCCATAGTTAATTTATTTGCCAATCAATGTTTATAACTGATTGACCAACGGTTAAAATACAGATATGAATATATATATATATATATGTGTGTGTATGTGTGTACCGATATCAAGTTCCCCTCCGGCAGGGTGTCTCTCAGTAGTCGGTTCCATCACAGTTTAATGAAATTAACCAATCTGGCCAGCTGGGTTAGAAAGTTAATAGTCGAACTTAATTTCTCATAGAGTGATTGAGGAAATGACCGAAGCAATGTCGACGTGGTCGTCTCCTAATTATACACACACACACATATATATATATATATATATATATATATATGCGATGAAATACCGATGATCGTTGGCAAATCACTGATGAGGGACTAATTTTATAATATGTAATCCATGTGCAACCATGCAGTATTCTTCTCCCCATGTTTTTCATATATATATATATATATTATAACCCCAAGTGGGATAATCTGAAATTGAGAAAAAATAATCAGGAGAAGTAGAAGTAAATTTTGTAAGATTGTATGACCAAAAACTGCCAATTATATCTTAATTTTCATCATATTTCTCGTATATTCATTAACTAAATGCTCCTTGTACCAGTCTTTATCATTCTTATTTTAACTTTACATTGGTTCACGAGAATATACTAGATTTAATAAAACCCATGTCACATATTTTCATTCCTAAATAACGAAAATAATTCGAATTTCCAGGGTGTTTTTATTCAGAAATAATTATCACAATTCAAGTTTTTACAATTTTTGTCATGTCACTCCACTATAACATGCCAATATTTATATTCCTTAAAATCATTTTTCATCTTTTACCTTGGTATTTAACGTGTAATATCTGGAGGATGAGTTGGGCCACTCAGACATGAAAGCACCATCATGTCTGTTGTTTAGTAGACCATAATTCTTGCACCCAATTTTTCGAGGGTAGAAATATATTTCTCTCCTGGTTAAATGTACAGACGTTCATATATAATTATATGTACTGTTGTTATTAAAATGATATAGTAGTTTCGAAAATAAACCCTACTGGATTAAATTCAAACAGTGAAATGCAAAATTAATATTGATAATGAAGTATATGTTTGTGACTCTAATTTCTCATCATCTTTAATATGAAGGTTATTTTAACATAGATACATCTCTATAGTATACAAATAGAACGGTTGAACATTAATGTCGTTACTGGAGACATAATCAGTATTAATGTTTGCAAAGTGTATTGATCCTACTTCAACTCATAATACCTTTTATTGCAAAGTGCTAAACTCATTGTCTATGTCACTGACATGCCAGAATTTTACGTAAATATTTATATATTTCCTCGACATAGGGTGTTACGTTATGCAGAAGAAAGTAGTTGTCGACTGAATCGATTCAAATGGAATGTTTGCATTCTTATTATTGATCTCGAATGGTGGCAGTAGAAATCAGAACTTAACGAGGTGAATCTAAATACACTATTGCATTTGGTGCGGTAATGTAACCTTTCAGCCAAATCAGTATCTGGTTCAAATAAATTTGAATCGGTTGGAAATTGAATGAATATGCTTGGGGGCTACACATACAAACACACATACACACACACACACACACACACACATATATATATATATATATATATATATATATATATATATATATATATATATATATATATAGTATAACTTATATATATATATATATATGTGTGTGTGTGTGTGTGTGTGTGTGTGTGTATATATATAGGGAAAAGTATGGTCCAGAAATAGCTGTCGAAACGGCTTGAGCTCTGCCGTCGGTGTCATAATTTTTCCTATTTCCCACTCTACTACCCTAAGTATTGAGTACTCTGGTGCGTTATGGTCCATCTGGTTCCTTACCACAATTCCTTTGTTATATATATGTAAATATATATATACAGAGAGAGAAGGAGATAGGGAGAGAGCGGGGGTGAGTAATGATATCGATACTTTCCATATGTGTGTGTTTAATCATCCTTCATTTTTGTGTTTGTATCCATAGTCGAGTACATTACGATTGTGATGTGGTACAAGCTAAAGTAAGAAATGAAATCGATTTGATGCATCAAATAACGTCCGTTACTCTTACAAACATGCAGAACGATTTTATGTGCTCTACGTTGGAACAATTATAGCATAATATACCGTTTGAGAAAGACAATGACAATTTGTTCAAGGTAATTCAGGAAAATACATTATTCCTGACATTATTTGTAGGTATATATTGCAACAACAATTCATAGTAATCAAATTATTAACAAGCACCCTGTTTGCATTTAATTAGGGCGTATGTTCTTCCTGAAAGCATTTCTTCATTTTACTGAGAAGAAATACACTACTCGAAACGGAGAATTAGACGTACGACAAGCATATACAACAAAAAAGGAATATTTCAATATGAATAACAGTAATATCGTAAAATATATCATATGCTATATATAAAAAATTTAAATATATATCTGCGTTACTCCATAAGGGATAACAAAATATATCATCTGTTCCAAAGTAACATCAATAAAAATGAAATAGATTTACTCGTGGAAATAGAATTGTCTGTGATGTCGGATCACCTATCTTTTCAAATGAAAAATATAATTGATCATTATCCTTTTCCTCCTTTCTATCCGGTAGAGCCTTAATCCGAACTGGTAGAGTGATTTATATGGACTATGATCGCCTTGTAAGCAAGGGTGCTTGTTCAATGAACTTGTGTCTTGGAATAGATGTGGAAGTCATCAGCGAGTCTAGAATTTCTTAGGCATGTATTGTCATGCTCATATTTGTCTGCTACAAAATGTATGCATTTTAAAATCGGCCATAATTGAAGGATGGATTCGCAGTTACATACAGAAAAGTTGCGTATGTAACGATTAAAAAAATGGTTATTTTAGATTCTACAGGCCATTAGATCGGGATGAATTTTACTATCTACAGTTTAAAGTGTTCGGCTACAAAGGTAAAATGTATATCAACAATATATCTAGAATTTGTAGGCAGGGACACGAAACGGAGATTAGAGTAGAATCGAAAATATTTAGTAAAGAATAGCGATATAGAAAAGTGGATTAGAGGTAAATATAGTTTGAGATACTAAAGAGCGGCTTAAGAAAGGATTTGAGACAAACGTACTTGCCTTATGTTTATCCTCGCACTCTTCAACTAGAAACATGAAAGCTGCGTTGTCAGAGATACTGCATTGGTCGACCACTATGGTCATGTACTACACATTTTCAGAAAGATATGTGCGAGCCTTGTGACACATTTCCCTCGAATGTTCGGTGGGTTTAATTTGCCTGTCTGCCAAAAGCACTTCAATAATTATTTTGAGGGTCCTTTTCAACTCTAACCAAGAGTGGCGAAGATTTGCAAAAATAAGATAACACCCTATGAAATACGGAGGCGATGCCTGAGAGCACGAATAGCAAATTGCTTGTCTTAGAAGATTTACACTAAAGATTTATGCTGATATGTCATTCATGTTTGGCAACCGCTTGACATTTGTCAACCATAACTGACAGCAGAACAATAGAATCCTTAATCGTGTGTGACGAGAAACGTTACTGAGGCATGGGTCGAAAATAGGGGGATGAAGAAATATATTCCAGAGTTCAATATTTGGGCCAATGATTTTAGCAAATGTGTTGATTCTAATAACATAGTTTAAATCAAAAACGTTGCTAATAACATAGCTAGTGTTATCGCGTAAGTTACTATTGATGAGGAAAGATATAAGCATGTCTTTCAATATGACAGTATATTCCTATTATTTACCCTGTATATATATAGATATAAAGACAGATCCGCGCCTCTGCAGAGAATGCACTTGTCCTGTTTCCCTGCGTTCATGTGGCTATGGAGAAAAATACATCCTTATAGAGATGCGGGTCAAAACAGCTAAGTATGTTGAACGGATTATTCTAATCTCCTACAATACGGATGGCAAATATTTTGGGAAGTCTCCGAAACAAGTCTCTCCATTGTATATGAATGTATAATACTCAATAACATTATATAGTTCGACACATAAACATGCTCAATGTTCAGGCCCCGTTTCAGTATTTTCAAGGGCATGCTATAATTATTATGACAAGAGAATGGGTGTGATAAAAGCAAATTATCTTATCAAAGGAAAGTTGGAAAAAGCTGTTGAATGTTAGTCTACATACATACTATTACATTGATTATAACAAGATTATCCCTGATAAAAATCAGTAGAAAGAAACTCACGGGAGATTTAGACATCCAAAGGCCTTAAGAAAAGCCCATTTTACTCATACAAGTGTTACGGACCATAACTTCAAACACACTCCAGATTACTCTTCTGCTGACGCCTTACATCCACTTGTATGTCGGAGATTTGTTGTGCAATTCAACCTAATGCATCTCGTGTTTTTTCCTCCTCGTCGTCACATATTGTTAAGCAGCAGTTAAACAAGACTATTTATGAATATTGACAAATTCTCTATCACTATAAACATTCCCAAAGTTCTTAGAATTGTGGACATTGATAGGATGTGGGAATTTACTGTATGTTAAAATTCCTTCTTCAGCTTGCACATTTTCGTTAAATATAAAATATTTCTTGAGGCTGAACAATTCCATGTCCTGCAAGATGTTCCCAATTCGTGTTTCCAGAAAGCAGACTGATGATGTCATTCTCAAACCATGAATAAATATAATTATATTTATAAAAAGAAAATAATTATAATGATATTAATAATATACAAGATATGTGTAAGTATATTAATAGCAATAAATATGAAATATTTGTCATATACAGGTTGAATGATCATGATGTTTGCAAATACAGATTTGAGCAATTTTAATGGACATGAAAATGAAGAGATCGAATTGTTTGTCATGGAAATAAATCTGATAATAAGCTGCGAGGCAAATAAATAGAAAATATTCTTTTTTTCCTTAATACAACATCATTAACAACGAAAATGACGGGGCCTATATAATCGTTTTCCAATTACATGTGGATGTTAATAAACTATTTCTGAAAATAAGAAAGCGAACAAAGGAAAATAAGAACAAATAAAATAGAAGAAAACGTGTTGAGTAGAACTGCAATGCATTTAATCATAGGTATACTTTATTGGGATTGATATGTGATTAAATGACACCAACTCCAAAGAATTAGACCCATTAAACGGGCTTGTATATGCTCGCTGAATCTGCAAGAAATTTCGAACAAATCAGAAGCTGCCACCTTCTAAATCCAAGGAACACTTGGTAATATCGGTTTTCTTTTTATTATACATGAAGTAAAGATATGTTGGACCTCGATAAATTATTTAGGAATAATAGGTTGTCACCATATAATCTTCAACATTTCTGCAACCAAGTCCTTGATAGTTGAGGAGACATTTTCGTGAATAAATTCACAACATAATATCACTGGCAAACTTTATTTCATATGATAATTGTAGAACTTTGATTGTGGGAATAAATAAGTTAAAAGTTATGCTTGTTTGGAATGCGAATTGATGTGTGACACTGCGTTGAAATTGAAACAATTCCATCGTGGAATAACCATTTAAGACATTTAAGAACACACAAAAGAATGTTATAATCATTTGTTCTTTATTTCTTTTTATTACAGTCTATTATGTGAAAAACGTTTCGTCGTTCTTCTGCAAACTGCTCCCTGACACAATTGTACTGAATCTGTTGAAAATAATTAATTGAGCTTCTATTATAACCATTAATCGATTGATTTCCTTAAATACTTTTACCTGTTTTTCTAACTCTGGTTGATGTTTTATTTTAATACATGATCCTTAAATTATACTTGAGATAATTATGTTTTTTCCGGATAAAGCTGATTCTGTGTTTTGGGAGACATAGTCTGCCAAGCTTATATAATTCCATGCAAAATGTGCTTGTAAAATCTCCTCATGGCACAAGATTTTCAAATTCAGAACTTTTAATGATATAATTTCAACGCTTATGGGGAAAATATAAAATATAATATAAATTATACAATATATATATATATATATATATATATATATATATATATATATATATATATATATATATATATATAATATATATATAAATTATTTATTTATTTACGTATGTGTGTGTATGAATACATCTGCATTTGTCTGTGTGTGAATGTGTGTATGCATGTAGACGTTTAAATCGGAACTAATTGAGACGGAAATATTCACTTCTTTAGTATGGAGCATTGGTTTTGCATCATTTAGATCTTTAAATAGCATATCCACATCTCGTCTATTGTTTGAAGGCTGGTATATATTTTGTGCCCATTGGTAAAGGTTAATTATATTTTGAATTCTCTCATAATTCAAGCTAAGTCCCCTGAAAAACGTTTAAGGCAATGTGGACAGGATCATAACTTTAACCTTTTAATATCTAATGTTATTTAGATTGCAATTGATATGCGCTTTTGTGAAACACGTCACATTCATGTTTACAGGGTACCATTCAAATGGTGGAGGTTTGAGCACGCTGAATCTTCTTATTCTAACACTTCGTTATTTTTCACTCTGATACACACTAGTATCTTGGAGGATATGCTGATATTTGTAGCTATTCATGTATTTGATGTTACATCTCCAAATCATACAATATCATAGCTAATTACATCATATCACTTATTAATCCCGGCTATTTCCTTTTTGACTATAACTATAAGATGAAATTGTTTTTAACATATAACAGCTATGTTCTAGTTGGAATAATTTTTATTCTCTGTTTAAATTAACTGAC
>OZ024742.1:156219300-156234300 GCA_964016885.1 Eledone cirrhosa | reverse complement strand
CTGAGATTCAAGGAATAACAACAACAATAATAATAATAATAATAATAATAATAATAATAATAATAATAAACGTGTTCTACATGGATGACCTGAAACTATTTGCAAAAAATGATGAACAATTGCAAGGGCTATTATCCACTGTGGAGCAGTTCAGTGATGACATTAAAATGGAGTTTGGACTAGATAAATGCGCCAAAGAACCGTTCACCAGAGGAAAGCTACTGAAGAGTTCAGACATTAATCTTGATCGGGGGAACGTGATAAGAGAACTTGATCAAGAAAAAAACTTACAAATATCTAGGTGTTTGTGAAGGAGACGGAATCAAGCACTCGACAATGAGGGAAAGGATAAGGAAGGAATGTTACCGCAGAGTAAGAGCAATCTTAAGAACGGAATTGAATGCAAGGAATAGGATCGATGCCATAAACACGCTTGCCATACCAGTAATAACCTACATTTACAATGTCATCAACTGGTCAAGCACAGAGATCCGTAGGCTCGATACAAACATTCGAAAATGCTTAACCATGCACAGAATGCATCACCCTAAGGCAGATATAGATAGAATATATCTCCCTAGCAAAGAAAGGAGGACGTGGGTTAATCCAGTTAGACATTGCGTTGAAAACTGCAACAATTGGATTATCTACATATCTAAGGGAATCACATGATTGGATGATCAAACTCGTTTTGAAACACGAAAGCATCAAAAGATCATATTCCATTACAAAAGATGCACAAAGATACAGTAATGGACTACAAATTTCAGAAGTCCCATTTACTACTGAAATGGAAAACACAGAAAAAGCAAAGCAGGTAAAAGTAACTGCAAAGAAAGAACTGCTACAGAAACTGGCTAAGAAATGGCAAGAAAAGCCTCTGTATGGAAAATACCCAGAGCGAGCTATCAATCCTGATGTTGACAAAACTTTAACCCATCAGTGGTTGGCATTGTCTGGGCTGAAATCCGAGACTGAAGGACTGATTATATCAGCACAAGATCAGTGTCTGCCAACAAAAAATTACCAAGCCAACATAATAAAAAATGGATGCAGCCCATTATGCCGTGTATGCAAAAAACAACCAGAGACCATTGACCATATAATTTCAATGTGCAGTCCTATAGCTCCAACCGAATACCTAAACAGGAATGACAGAGCTGCACAATACATACATTCGATAATGTGTAAGCATTTTGACCTGCCCCATCAAAAGAATTGGTGGGAGCATCAACCACCTCCCATACTTGAAAAAGATCACATCTCAATCTTGTGGAACTTTAGCATCCAAACAGACCGAAAAATAGATGCAAATAGACCTGATATAATATTGAAGGACTTTAAAAAGAGGGTATGCCTGCTAATTGATATGTCTGTTCCAATAGACAAGAATGTATCTATAAAAACATTTGAAAAATTGAGCAAGTATAAGGACCTGGAGATAGAAATTGGAAAAATGTGGACATTGAGAACTAAAACAATACCAGTGGTTGTAGGCGCTCTGGGAATGATACCTAAGGGGTCTAATGATTACTTATCGCAAATCCCAGGAAACCCGCGTATAGGAGAAATACAAAAGATAGTACTAATGGTAACTGCCCATATACTAAGGAAGATTCTGTCAATATAAGTACATCACAAGTCTAAACACTAAAGATGCATGTGTGAGTATGTATGTTCTTTCTTGAACATGGCGGACCTTGTTGTCTCTTGAGGTCACTGGTTGTGACTTGGTGACAACTCGTATCAACATAAAGCAAGATAAATGCAACTGTAATAATAATAATAATAATAATAATAATAATAATAATTGTTTCTACAAGGCCCGCAATTACCCAGTGCATTACTGGTACTTTATTTTATCGACCCCGTAAGAATGACAGGTCAACCTCAGCAGGTTAACCTCGGCAGGATTTGAACTCAGAATGGCATTCCCGTAACTCTACGCGTAAAATCCTGGTGTCCGAACCTCTACCGATACTGCCAATACCGTATACACTGACTAATAACAGACCTATGAAATGACTAATCATTGGAGAATATCGGTTAAAATATGTGATTTACGCGATTTTCTCAACTAGTAAACGATTTTCATAGTAAACGATAGTCACTTGTACATTTGAGATATTTGCGTTTTCAAATTTTAAACCCTCACGGCACTTTCTAGAATTAATAAAAATGATTTAAAATGATGTATTCATACATTCATAAATATATATATATATATATATATATATATATGTTTGTGTGTGTGTGTGTGTGTGTGTGTGTGTGTGTGTGTGTGTGTGTGTGTGTGTGTGTGTGTGTGTGTGTGTGTACACGTATATATATATGTGCGTGTGTGTTATATATTTATTTGGGAAAGTAAGAAACAACAACACAGGTGTACGTGTTACGAAATATATTAGGTTCACGCTTATTGAGAGTGGGCTGTGTGAGTGCGACGTTTCGGGCATAAACCCTTCATCACGAGAGTGGTGGGAAGGAGAAGGAGGTGGAAGAACTCCGAGAGGAAGTGAGTGGGAAGTTAGTGAAACAAAAAATAAAAATAAAAATAACACATGAGTTGGAAAATAAAAATTGAAAACAATGGTGGCAACAATGTGAGGCGCGTGGATGGAGGGGGAGGGAGAGTGGAAAGGGAAAAAAAGGGGTGGAATGTAAGTATGTGTGTGTGTGCATGTGCTTGTGGATGGATAGGGGTATGACGGTGTGGGGGAGAGCGTGCGGAATGATAAATATATATATATATATATATATATATATATATATATATATATATATATATATATATATATATATGTGTGTGTGTGTGTGTGTGTGTGTGTGTGAATGTGAGACTGAGTGCGTGTGTGTGCGTGTTAATACATAAGAATATATAATCTGAGAAAATTGTCGATCATGAGATTGGCGCATATATTCTCACATGGACAACGTGTTGATATATTTAGAACGTGTAATTATGTATGATATATGAAGCAATATAACTTTCACCGTCAATTTCACTTCAGAAGTTAGTTGCAGTCATTGCAAGATATTAAAGAAGATATGTTAATGTATATGTATGGAATTTTGTAAGTGAAACAGATAATGCGGAAAGTAAATATTTCCTGAAACATAAAAACTGTATTTGAAATTGTGTTTATATTTCAAAACAATATATATATGTAGTGTGTGTGTGTGTGTATATGTGTGTGTGTGTACATTGATAATGTCGTTATATGATGGCTTTCATGATTATATTACTTGTAAGGCTTTTAATATTGCAAAAGAAAATTATAGAATAAATATTAGCATTATAAATATATATATATATATATATATATATATATATATATATATATATATATATATATATATATATATACGTAGGTCCCGGGTTGAGTCGGGGATAACCACAGTAAGTAAGGTACTCAATACATGGCAGAGTAATTTTTTTTTATTTTAGAGAAGGAGCTTCTACGGGACTAGTACTGTTTCATTCAGATGAAATCTCTATATATATAACGAAGGAAATGTGGTAAGGAACCAGATGGACCATAACGCACCAAAGTAATCAATATTTAGGGTAGTAGAGTGGGTAATAGAAACAAGTAGGGCCCCGACAGCTGAGCTCAAGCCGTTTGACGGCTAATTCTGGACTAAATGAAAATGTTTAGCCTGGTAAATGAATAGCCGAACTTCTCAGGGGGTAATTCCATATATTGTAAAAGTGATCGTCACAAGGATTGATCAAAAGGTTGTTGTTAAGACACATGATTCTATCATGGCATTTTGTGGAAGGTAGGGTAGATGAACTTGCCAGTAGAAGGAACCCAGTCAAGCGTTGAAAGTGAAATCTACAGCAGATTCTAAGGATAGTGTATAGAAGTTCGAAAAAAGTATACTAGAGAAGGGGAGGGAGGAGGAAGTTCACAAAATAAGTTGAAACAACAGGTTGAAACAATAAGTTGAAACAATAAGTTGAAACAATAAGTAAAGAAAATATAAAAAAACATAAAAAAACAAATTTCTGGTTACTAGTCCCCTTCCACAATCATCAAATCTCTCACTGGTACAGCTAAGCTATAGACAAGTTTAATAGGTGGGAAGGAATACTAAATACGAGATTGTAGTCAAAGAATTTTATGAGGCCATCATTACAACAGGGGTCTACCACCACTACAATAGTTAGTAGTAATCGGCCAAATCTATCTTACAATAACAGGTCGATAAGTTGAGGGCCAACATACTAAAAAAATCTAATACGAAATATTAATTCAGATCCCGAAACTAATACGAAATGTTCATTCAGAATCCCGAAAATGAATACTAATACTATATATATAAGTACTGCTACAGTAGATAAATTATAATACAATCTACGTAAATACTCATACAATCTACATAAATACTCGTACAATATATATGAAAAACTAATACGAACAATTAATTCAGAATCCCAAAAAATAAATACTGATATAGGAGAAACTAAAGCAGAAATACCACTAAGAAATCTAGAAATCACGGAAATGGGGCAGCAACCAGAGAAGAAAGCAAGTATATGGGGTTAAGCACATCTGCTATAAAAAGCGGAATCGGCCAATTCTATCATAAAATAATGGGGGTAGGGTACTGAGGCTACAGAGGGGTCCTACTTGTTCTATATATATAAATATATATATATAATTACATCCACACACACACATATATGTATATTTATATGTATATATATATATATATATATATATATATATATATATATATATATATATATATATATATATATATATATATATATATATATAAAGGGAAAAAATGAAACGAAATTTCATTTCCCACTCTTAGTACGGCTGTTACTTAAATATAAGTATGTACACGTACATACATATATGTATACAGACGTACAGTAGTATGCATAGATATATATACATACATGCAGACATATATATATGTACATATGGATTCACCGAACATTTATTATAATGCTCTGTGTGTTTGTAAACAAACATCCCGTATTAAGCCGTAGTGTCCAGCAACCATCGTTACTCGTTTGTTCAACACTGACAAAGGAACGCTGTACTAGTTTCAAGCTTATTAGCTATCATCAGCAACGTATACCTTCCTGCCAGATTGTTGAACGTATATATTTACCTTATGCATATTAACGGCTGAGAAGCCCAATTTGCATATCGAGTAAAAAATGAAACGGAAACAAATGAAACATTTATCGTTTTCGGTGCACCCGGCCGATTAACCCACTCGATATGCAAATTGCGATTCTCAGCCGTTAATATGCATAAGGTAAATATTTGGCAGGAAGCTATACGTTGCTGACGATAGCTAATAAGCTTGAAACTAGTACAGCGTTCCTTTGTCAGTGTTGAACAAATGAGTAACGATGGTTGCTGGAAACTACTGTTTAATACGGGATGTTTGTTTACAAACACACAGAGCATTATAATAAATGTTCGGTAAATCCATACGTATATATATATATATATGTGTGCATGTATGTATATATATATACATACTACTGTACGCCTGTATACATATATGTATGTACGTATACATACTAATATATATATATATATATATATATATATAAATATCTTGAAGTCGTTTGGAAGCCTCGACAATGCAAATGGGTAAATCTCCGGGTAACAAGGTCCGGTGGTGGAGAGAGAGATGTAAGTGGGTGTACGTTGAGATGCGTGGTGTGTAAAGATGTGTGAGATGTGTAGAATGAAGGGAAGAGTATAAAGGATAAAATTAAAATAACAACACAAGAGAGAGTTACCTTGGGAGATATATATATATATATACAGTTTTTTTCTAAGTCTGTCACAGTCCGTACAAAGGTGTTGGATAGAATTCTTTATTTCAGTTCGTTTTACAGTAGCTTGAATTATTTTTGACTAGTTCAAATACATATCGAAATGAATATGGCTATATGTATGTATGTATATATGTATGTAGGTTCTTGTGGTTTTATAATTTCACAAAGTTTTACCAATAGAGAGAGAGTCGGTGTCTAACATAGACACAATACTCTCTCATTGAAATTTACACAACATCAATTAGCTAGATATGTATGTATGTCTGCATGTGTAGATATGGATGTTATTGTATGTGTGGATGTGTATGTTTTGAGTTGTATGTGTGCATGTGTATATGCTTTGTATCTGTACATGTGTATATGCACTTATTAGATGCAACATTTTTGGAATGTTTTACATATTTTACTGTTCCATTAATGGATTGTACTTGTAATTTCTTAATTAGTCGTGTTCTTTCTGTTCCTGTGAAGCCTAGCTTCGCAGGATTTGTATTGAGGCAGTTCCTAACATATCCCAGCTCCCCAATAGTCACAGGCATAAATCTGAAGGTGTAATCAGGGTGGAGTATCTGCATATTTCTCATCAGTTCTGCATAAATATTCTCCTTTTCACTAATCTTTGATATTATATTGGCATCTGCTGGGCAGCTAATTTCCACTACTGTGCATGTTTTCTTCTCCCTGTCCCATATCATAATATCTGGTCTGTTATGCCTGCATTTTATTGGAGTTTCTACTGGAACATTCCACCAGTACTCTTTCATATTATGTACTAGGAAGTCTTCCACATTGTTGTAGCTGTTAATGTGTTTATTATCGGGGATATCTTTTTTACGAACTGCATTGTACAGTGTTTTGGCCACTACATCATGCCTCATAGGTAGATAGTACCGCGATGACATCTGTGGATAGCTGCTGATGACATGGGTGATATGTATGTATGTCTGTATGTATGTTATCTCTTTCTCTTAATTTCGAGTATTTTTTTTTGACCGGCCACCTTCCTGGTGGCAAGGTTGTAAAAGAAAAGAAAATGTCATCCCTTGAATCGCAAGAATGTTTTGCAAATTTTTAAGGTGCCAGCTAACGCAGCCATTTGTAGACTATGAATTAGGGAGCTGCGCTTTTTGTCCGCAAATCCAAGTTCAGTCATACGTTGGTCCAAGCGGGTTGGTAGATAACCCGTAGCTCCAATAATGATGGGTATGAAGCTAAAAGTGTATCTTGGATATTGGATTTGTAAACTCCTCATCAATGGTACGTAGAAGTCCTCCTTCTCCTGTATTTTTCTGACAACGTTTACATCAAGTGGGCAGCTGATCTCCACAACAGAACACGTTTTCAATGTGTGGTCCCAAACAACAATGTCAGGCCGGTTGCGTTTTAATTTGGTGGCAGTCTTTATTTTCAGGTTCCACCAGTATTCCTTAGTGCCATCTGTCTCAATATATTCTTCCTCGTTTGTTGTTAATTGTTTTCCGAAGTGCATTCCAGATGGTTCTAGCTACCCCAGCGTGTCTCATGGGGAGGTAGTAGCGAGATGACATTCTTTCGCAGCTGGCACAATGTGGCTTACATCCTCAATGTTTCTTTTACATAGCCTACATTTATTGTCAGCTGCTGGCCCTCCTCTTTTGTGCAGCAGATATTTGGTAGGGAGTTATTGTTCCTGTATTGCATAGAGATATCCGTCAAGGTGTGATGTCATAAACTTGTCGGAACTCCATGCCAGGCTTTTTGAGTGGTTTATCTTCTCTATGGTCTGTGTTTTACGTCTCAAGTATCCATGCTCAACTTTGTCTGTAAATTGGGCAATTTTTTTATCTTGTTTGAACATTGAATAGGATCTTCCGATTTCTCTGGCTGGGAGATTTATATCAGGCTTTATTCCAGTTCTCTCCTCCAGATCAGTGGCTATTCTAATGATTTTTTTTTTCATGCTCATAAACCTGGGCAAGATGGTTGCCAACCTTTTTCTTCTGTTGAATGTGTTGCTTCAGTGTTACTATCCGGGTCTCATATGTTGTTAGTATTGATTTTAGACCCCGGCCACCTTCCTTGCATGAGAAGTATAGCCTATCCACATCACCATTGATGTTAAAATTCCCAGTAACACTTAGAAGTTTGCGAGTTCTAACATCCATCTCACTTAGTTCTTGAAATGACCAGTTCAGTAGGCCAAATGTTGCGTTAGAATTGGCACAGCATAAGTATTGTGGGCAATGTATTTGTTGTACGCTGACAGTTCTGATAACCATATTTTCTTTACTCTTCTGAGGTATTCAGTTCTGGTTCTCTCCTTATTTATGGGTCCATCATATCTGACATTCTCATCATGTCCAAGATATCTGTAGTTGTCACCTGACTGTAGAGGTTGTATTGTCAGGCCGTTCATCTCTAGATTTCTAGAGGAGGACACAGCTCTTCCATGTTTTAATGCCAAATATGCACACTTGGACTCACCAAATTTTATTTTGATGTCGGTTGAAAATTGTGTAATGAGATCCAATTGTTTCTTGATGTAATTGATATTTGGCCCATACAACTTTTAGTCATCAACAAAGAAAAAATGGGAAATACTTCTGGATCCACTTCTTTGTCCACCTTGTTTCCTGAGTAGGTAAGATAGTGGATTCAGTGAGAGAACGAAGAGTAGCTCTGACAAGCTATCACCCTGAAAATGCCCTTCTGTTAATGTATCTTATCAGTCTTAACTTGCTCCTTCTCACCTCTAAGGATAAATTGGTGTACCAGTTCTTGGTAAGGCGTTGAACAGCAGCTACCAATGGTTGTGGGACTTTGGCTAACTGTAAAGCCTTAATAATCCACCCATGAGGTACACTATGAAATGCTTTTTGATAGTCCAGCCACACCACAGTCATGTTTCTGCGATTCTTTGTTGTTTTTTCCTGAATCATTTTATTAGTTAGTAGGTGATCTATTCAACCCCACACCTCCCTTTTTCCACCAGCCTGCTCAGGTCTTATGATGTTGCACAGTGATCCTGTAAGAACAGGTTAAGGCACCCAGTATATAATTTATACATAATGTTTTGGCAGGCTATTGGGCGGTAATTTTTAGCAAGGGTGGTTTGGCTATTTTGGGGAATGAGGAGAGTAGTGGCAGTTGATAACCATCTGGCCAGTTCTTGTGTGCCTTTAATGGTTTCTGTAAACAGCCGTATGAGATCTTGCCGATAGAAAGTGAAATTCTTCAACCAGTACACTGTAATGAGGTCTGGGCCTGGCGATTTCCTATTCGACATTTTCTGTCGAGCTGTTTCCAGTATTGACCCATCTATGTCATATTGTTTTGTCTGGACATGTTGGCAGTAGTCCTGTTCCAGTTCTTTTAGCCAATTAGTTTGTCTGTTGAATCCGTCATCCGTTTCCCATACAGATCTCCAGTAGCTCTCAACCTGTTCTTTTGAAGGGGTGTCATTTACAGGGATTGAGCTGTTGCCACCGAAGCTGCGATAAACTGATTTAGGATCTCTGGCAAACAATCTATTTAGCACTTGTCGTTTATGTGCTGTTGACTTATATTTTAGTCTTGCTGTTGTAAATTGTGTATCTCCAAATCGTCTTTCTACCTTTTTTTTATAGGTCTTCCTTTTGTCGTGTGAAGTTGCTCTCTATGTTGCATTTCATAACGACTGCGTTGTGTGAGATACTTCGTCTCAGGGACAAAATTTGTTTTTTTAAATGTCGCATCCACGCTGGTTCAAGCTTTTTGTTTGTATCTTGATTGCGTGTTTTTAGATGTGTTATATGATAGCAATGTGACAGCTGAAATATATAACAAAATATTAAGTGCTTCAAATGTCGTTTCTACACCTTTAGATCGTATAGCCTACAGATAATTGCCAGCTATTTCGTTCACCGCTTCCATTTCCAATTTAGTGGGTTCTTTACTGATTCTGGTGTTGTATGGTATGTCACTCACATTAAGGCTGTGTATCTCTTGAAACATATCGTTCCATATCACTTGTAAGGTGTCCACAAGTTTTTTGTGTTCTATTTGTTCAGTAGAGTCATGAATTTCAGCCTCGTTGTTGATGTGGTAACAATTACTACTAGAGTTAGCTGACCTTTCTCGCTGTTCTTCAGTAGAAGTGGGATGGATTTCAGCAAAATTGTTGGTGAGCTGTTAACTGTTAGATTTAGCTGGCCATTCTCTTTGTCTATCAGTGGAGGTGGGTGGTTGTCTACAAGGGCTGTATTTGTAGTATCACTCAATTCCGTTAGATGTATCAATTTACATCTAATGATACGTTTTGCCTGTTCATTTAAATGTATGTATGTATGTATATATGTATATACTTTATGTATGTATGTATGTATATACATATGTACCTATGTATGTATATATATACATATATATATGTATGTGCGTATGTATGCAATATTATGTGTGTGCACTATCTGTGTATGTACCCATGTATATGTATGTGTCTATATTCGCGAGCACATACGTTCACACATACATGGATGTGTGTGTGGGCATAACTATTCACAGAACATTACTTTTTATATATACACTTGTGCAAATTTGAGAAAAACACGTTTTTCTTAATGTTGAAACAATGCACCTAGTGTTTGAAAAGCTTGGAAAATGACGGACATCTTATTAGTATCATCCTAGAAGTATTGCTTTCAATTTTGTAGAAATACCATCGCTCGGCTCGTTTTAATTATGTTTAAACATGTTTAAACTTGTTTAATTGGGTTAATCTCCGGAAAATATATTTCTGAAAAGTTATTGTCTCTTCTTTGCAGTGTGTTCCGTTTAAAAGGGATGTTCCTCCTTTCACCCTTTTAAACGGGATAAAGTAAAAGCTAATAAATCCCAATTGCCGATAGAATCTCTTACTAATTTTCCACTACATTTTAGGGGATCGTTTCAAATTTTGAAAGCTTTATTCAACAAGATCTTGCCAAATATGTGATATGAATTCCTCGTAACGTTACTATAATACACAAAAGTAGTCCTTCATTGAAATCTCAGAATTTTACGGATTCTACGTTTCTTTTAAATACAGACAAACTTTAGCAATATATAAATAAATAGTCATTAGGGAGTATATACAATTTAGTAGTGGGAAGATAGAATTCATACTTATTATTAATGGATCATATCGCCTCAACGTATTGAAAGCAAACCAATGCTATTAGCTTGAAGCTGCTTTACAGAAACGAGAAAACATTATCCTAAATAAACAGATCACAATTTTCAAGACCAGTATATATTTTGCGGGTGAAACATACACTGATGTACTCACAATAACGCATTCGTTACTATAATTAACTGGTAATTTATGGGAGACGTTGATGTATATTAAGAGATAAATTTTATATATCCAATAATTATTCATCTCTCTTAATGATCTATGTCTCTCCCTATCTACGCGTCTCTCTCTCTATATATATATATTTATATGTGTCAGGGTTGTATGGGTAGGTGGGTGCTTGCGTTGGTTTGCGTGTATGTGTGGTTGATAGAGTTAGGGTACTTGTGTGTGTATATAGTTACCTGTGTGTGTATATAGTTACCTGCGTGCTTTTGTAATGAAGAGAGTTAACAATATGATAATGTTATGATACAGACGCTGCTACATTGAATGAAAAGCACATGTATATGAATGATTTTATTATGTGCTACATCTGAACATATACATGAAATAATAATTCGAGCTGTGCTTAAAAAAAATAACCATATACCAAGATAAATTGGATAGGAAAACCTACACGATGAGAAGATTTGATATGCCTCAAGATGGTGATTGTAAATATGACGTGACTTTAATGTAAATATGATGGATTTTTACTCGTATACAAACATATTCTCAGGGGTGGTACGTAAATGGTGTAAATATATTTACGTACGATTTACAAAACAGCTTTATATTAAACTAACGTAGAGTTATTTTATTGTAAAGGAATAACTGCCGACATGGGGATTGTCTTTATCTGTGTGCTCGGCAATGTGATATTCATTGTTGATAGTTGTGTACGTGTATGTATAAATATGCATATACGCAGACACAATCACAGAAACACGCACGTGTATACAGCCACATATAGTGAGAGATAGAATGATATAACCGTTTCGACGGGTATTTCTGGACTGAGTCCAGAAATAGCCGTCGAAACGTCTTGAGGTCTGCCGTCCGTGTCAAACATTTTCTTATTTATATATATATATATATATATATATATATATATATATATATATATAGCTATGTGTGTGTCTCCTTGAGTCTGTGTACATGTGTATGAAAGTATTGGCTCTAAGTACGTTTGTATATATATTTGTGGACACAGATAGGCACTTTGACAAAAACACATTGCGGAATGAAAGATTTTCTGTAGTTTCATTTATCAATAGTTTTATAATTTTCCGTACATTAGTATAATGAATTATATTTTCCATATATTTTACATTCTTGGTTGTGTTTCTGTGTTATACACACACACAGACACACACACACACACACACACACATATATATATAAATAAATTCCTTTTTCATCTCCAAAATAACATTTGCAACATACACAAATATTCCATCTGTAATAAGCATTCCCCTGCCACGTATTTCAACGTGTTTTAAACACTTCCTAATCCACGAATTAAACTGACCCTGTACGAATTAAATCAGCACCAAATCGGAACCTATATTTACGTAGAGTTTATTTTCTGTAAACGAAGATGGTCGAGTCTATGTGTGTAACGTAGACATATATTGGTCCATCCCATCTCTGAAATATGAATCAAGTACAATCTATCAATTAACTCTTATAACTATACACACATCCCCCTGCGTGTATATGTAAAATACTTTATTATCGTACTATTCTCTGAGATGGTCTATAACCAGGTAAAATACATATTTTGTTAATCATACAATGCAGCCTATCCGTGCCATATTACGCTATATAGTCCAGCTTTAAGAATAGTATCAGATACGAATATCGTCATTACATGCTCCTTCACTTTCCTGAATCAAAGAGCCGTAATTTATTAGCACAAATTCGATTAATATTAGCCACGCTCCTTGTAAAATGTATGCGAATTCTAGATCAACCTATAATGATAGAGGACATTCTCATGGAAGTATGTTAGCTGTTTCGTTTAATTGTAACTGTTTTGATCATATTGATTGCACCCTCTATGACAACTCTCTGACGGGATCTTCAATGTTATTGTGCCACAATAACACTAGACAAATATTCTGGACCATAAAAATATATATTTTAAAACTCGTATTTTCCAAAATAGACATTCGTTTGTTTGAAGGATGGCAATATTACGACTACATGTTGTAGTATATTTCGATCCTAATTAAAGTTGTAACTCCATGAAATCTCCCGTCAATCTTGAGTTACCAACTATGTCCAAGTAAGGTATTTATTATTTTGTATCAGAATTCTGAAAATTTAAATGAAATTTATATTCACTTAGAAGCCTCAAAATGTATACCCCTTATATTTAGCTTAATCTTTGTAAGCTATATGTTATCGTCACCATCTGTTTTATATCCACTTCGGGATAATTCCTTTTGTCAAACATTTTTCCTTAAAACACCTAAACAATTCATACGACGTCCGTATGTTAATAACCATTAAAATTTAATCCTCGTCAAAGTAAATTATTAATTCAAAATATTATTTATATCTCAGCATTTTTATCTATATTCAAGTATTTATATAGTCATTTATATTTATTATATATAAATATGAATATTGTATATGCTTAACTAAATCTCATATATCTATGAATTTTCAAAATGCGCCAGATTATGGTAATGAGTGAAATACGGCTAATGATATTCAAATATTTACAAAGTTTTTAATATTTCTCTTGATTTGTTACATAGAAAACGGTTCGGGTAGCGAGTTGACAAATTTCAAATAACATCAAATTCAATATATCCCCTATATTTTCAAGAGTGGCTACAGTCGTGTGTTGTTTTTCTATACAGCCACATGCAAGCACACTCGCAATAACACACACATGCACATATACATCATAGAAAACGTGTCTATACCAAAACACAGCCACCTGCTATTAACAAAAATGTGTGCACTCTAAACGACAGAATGCAATCTTATAGGTTCATTGAATGGTGAGTCATGGCCGGAGATCGATAAAGTAATATCAACCTTGTGTGTATATATATATATATATATATATATATATATATTCATTGCAGTATACCCTTGGTGGGAGGGTCCGTACCTTAGATAGAACTCAATGAAATCTGATGGCGAGTAATCCAGTTAATTCCATAGAAAGGTTCGGTGTTTCGCTAAATTAATTCCTTCCATACAGAGTCGGTTATTAGGTATTAATTTATCAAGGAAAACAATAACAACGAAGTCGAATTGTTTTACCTATTTATATCATTGTTTTCATTGTTAAATCAATACCTAATATATATATATATATATATGTATATATATATATATATATATATATATATATATATATATATATATATATATATATATATATATATATATATATATGTGTGTGTGTGTGTGTATATATACACACACACACACACACACACACACACATATATATATATATATATATATATATATATATATATATATATATATATATACATAAAACACTTGAGTGTACATATATGCTTGTATCACTCGGTTGTGTTCGCGTGGAACACAGTGCTGGTGCATTGTCGGTGGTGAATATATCCCAGTATTTACTTGAGATATCCCACGCTCAAGACTCATCGTCACTCTCCCAATCAATGCACGCAGTTACTCTATACTTTGTACATCAGGTTAACGGGGTCCTACCACCACATTGTCGTATTTGAAGCCATCCACTTCCTCTGTTATTACCAGATTAACTACTACGACCCTTTCTCTACAAACCGTGGAGACAATTTCGATATGTGTGTGTATGTATATATACCGAAATATTCGCATACATAGATATTTCCCCCGGCGTTCGTCAGCTAACGCGCCCGCACCCACTCACTCCACCATAACCTATTCCGTTCTATCTTCGAAAGAAGGACTAATATTTGAAATCTTAAGACTCTTTAGCTAATATAGCACTGTCCACGTCTTTGGTTTGTCGTTTTCGCTTACTTTATACAAGCATACACTCATACATTCAAACACAACTCAATACAAGCATATATGTATA
>OZ024742.1:156189389-156191889 GCA_964016885.1 Eledone cirrhosa | reverse complement strand
AATCATATATACACACTCAATCTTACATTCATATTTACATGCTCATATATGTATTTTTATATTTAGAAATAAATACCAAAACCTATATAGACACCCACCTACACATATATTCATACATATACTCTTACAAAAACAGATGATAATAGTATGGGGGAAAGGGGGGGTTTGGAGAAGGGGATCAAAGTAAATATATGTTTCAAGAAACATATAATATTTTCCGTATCTTAATTCAATGTATGTTCTTACATATTTTCAGTGCTAGGAAATACGAAATCTATGCATCCCAAAATAAAAAAGTATACCATTAATCATATGTTAACTAAACCAAAGATAGTCAACATATTGATTTCCAAGGTGTAAATTAGTTAGGTTTATAATATTTGAAGCAAAATTATGAAGTCAAACAGTAGTAGATTATTAATTACATTATAACTAAATTAAAGTTAATAACGTTATGGTATCAATATTAGGAGATGAATTTAGTAATAGGGAAAAGAAACCCAAATAAAAATAAAATAAAGTATTACATCGGTAGTAGCATATAAATTATATGTTAACTAAATTAAAAATTATATATTTATTTCAATAGTATACGTTAATTAGTATATGTTAATTAGGTATACAATACATAAAGCAGATATTGTATTTCATCAATAGCATAATATAATTATATGCAAATAAAAATCAAAATTAATACGCATACACATACATATACATACACATATACATATATATACATATACACACATATATATATATATATATACATATATATACACATACATACATATATAGTCACATAAATATACATACAGATACACATACAATACACACATATACATATACATATAGATATACATATCTTTTTCAAAAAATTGCACAGAATATATTAACTAGGTATATATCCAAAACACATCCCATTCTATGATTACATGACATTCTGCAATTCGTCTGTACAAGGATACTAATTTTAAGCAAATTAAAATTAAAGTTTTAGGTTGATTAAAACTAAAACCAAATAATAAATATATTTCCAAAATGTATATTAATTAGGTCTATAATACTAAAAATTCTTTCTCCGTCATAGGATACATGATATTATTTTGTTATATTTTATCTGTAAAAGAATTATAATAAAAAAAATTATAGTAAAAGGTTAAAATAAATTAAAATTAATCTATAAATTAAATTACTGAGTATATATTAGTAATATTTAAAGGTTTTTCAAAATTTATGATTACATAATATTTTCTCATCTGTAATAAAATATTAATTAAATTAAATTTATAGGTTAACTAACATTTAAATTAAATTAAATTCTAGAATAATGTTATTAATTAGGTTTATAATATTTAAATGTTTTTTTTAGTTTATGATTACACGATATAATTAATTCCTGTCTTTTATTTAATAAGATATCCCTAGACTTCATTATTTCAAATAGTTCTTGGGAACATAATCTACATTCCTTTCTATTATTTTGATAAGGGGTGGCTCTTTTGAGCACACTCCAGGTCAAATCATATTTTATATTTTTATTTTTATAACTATTGATTTTTTCTGCTAGAGATGTTGTATTAGCCAGTGCGGCATTTTTAAAGCTATGTTTGTGGGTATTATACCTTGTCTTAAAATTGTTAGAGGTAGCTCCTATATATGAGCAAATAGAATCTTTAGTTTTAACATTACATTTATAGACTATGTTGTTAACAAGACAATTCCCTTTTAATGGGCAGTTTGTTTTGTTTCTACAGTTACATCCTTTCGTTAATTCTGTATTTGAGGAGATATTATTGTTAATTTGATGTACTGGTGGTATACTTATGGTTTTCTTACATTTATATGCATTATATGCACTTATATTTTGTTTTATGTTATTTGTTGTAGAGTATGAGAATTTAACTGTAGACCTATTTAAGATTTGATGGTATTTGTGGTTTGGCGGGAAGTTTTTCTCAAGGATATAAAAAAATTTTTTAGCAATATTATCCTTAACTTGTAAATTAAAAGGAGCATTATACCAAGTAACTCGTCTATTACGGTTTCTATGTTGTTTATTATTTTTATTATTTTTATATGTTGTATCATGATTTTTACTAGGAGGATTAATGTTAATGATCTCACCACAACTATTTTTAGTTATATTTGTAGATTTAGGTGTTTTATCTTTTTTATTAGGAGTTTTATTATTAATATTTATTATAGTCGTATGATGAGTAGTTTTTTGAGGGTTACTATACTTTATATTAGAAGATTTAGTATTTTGGGGTATACTGTGGGTGGCATTTAGGTGTGTACTTTTCATTTGGTGTTTGTTTGTAATATTATGCTGTATGCTTTCAGTATTTTTAGTAGAAGGTATATACTCTAATCTATTTTTGTGGCCACTTCTATCTAGAGCTTCATTATAAAAGGTCGCATTTTTATCAAATACATCTTGGTTAGAAGAAAGGTTAGAAATTCTAAGTGATATATTATATGCAAGGTTTTTAAGGATAGA
>OZ024742.1:156169389-156171889 GCA_964016885.1 Eledone cirrhosa | reverse complement strand
GGAAGGGCTTATGCCCGAAACGTCGTCCCCCACCTACCCCCCACTCTCCTGAGCGTGAATTTAATAAACATTTATTGTACTGCCTCTCTGTTCTGTCCCTGTTCAAATGTTTCATTATATATATGTATGTATATATATGTATATATAAATAAGGAAAAAAAAAAAAAAAAAAAAAAAAAAACTCAAAATAACAAAACACACACACACACACACAACAGAACAACAACATCAACTGCCACCACCACCACCACCGCCACCGCCGTCGCCATCACCATCACCAGCGACCTGGCCTTAAGAACAACTTTAATAATAATTTTTTCTGCTTTTGGCACGGATCCAGCGACTGGCCAGCGCATCACTGGTACTCTCTTTTGTTGACTCCGTGGAGAGCCATAACTCTATGCTGTAAAGCAATTATAGTAATACTGGACTGTAATACGATCGGCTTCAACTATACAAACTCTTGAAAGTCAACAGTTGACATAATCTGGTAATCTTGTATCAGTAATGACGGTAATATATATATATATATATGTGTGTGTGTGCGTGTAAGTGAGTAGAGTAGCGTGTGTGTGTGTTTGTTGTGTGTGTGAGTGTTGCTGTGTGCACGCATATGTATGCGTGTGTGTGTATGTCGTACGTATAAGTGTCAATAAGTAATTTTTTTTTTTTTTTTTTTTTTTTTTGCGCGGGGACATAGAAATAATCGGGCTGGATGCCCGATCGCGCAGTTAAACCACTGGGAGTGAAGAACCCCTAGCCCATGTCAGGGTATTCTTCTAGGAGAAGGCATCTCAGGAAACTGGGTTAACTCCGATATAAAACCTGCGGCTCAGTAGTTACCGATGATGTTGATCTTTTCTTCTTTTCGGGTTATAGCTACTGTCGCTCAGAGAGTGGGATTGGTTCAGTGCACAGTCTTTCCTCACTTTAAAAATATTCGTCACGCACAGGCATTGCACGAGTGCATTAATAATTATTAATAGTGTAGTATTATTATTATTATTATTATTACTATTATTATTACTTTTTTTTTTTTTTTTTTCTCCCTTTTTTTTTTTTTTTTTTTTTTTTTTTTTTTCCAATTCAATGATGTTCCAGAACAATGTAAACGAGATAATTGCCAATTTGGGTTCTGGAACAAAAAAGATCATTGGCAATAAGGGCAGGGGCCCCAAGTTATCACAACCTGGGCCCGCCCGTCATCGTGCCATTGTAATAGAGCCAAACAGGGCATTTAGTCTTGGCTGCTGGAACGTACGGACGCTGCTTGACAGGGATTCTTTGGAGCGTCCTGAACGAAGGACCGCTCTTGTTGCGAAGGAGCTTCGACGTTACGATCTTGACATCGTGGCTTTGTCTGAGACGAGGTTAGCTGGAGATGGTCATCTTACGGAATTTTGTGGAGAATATACATTCTTCTGGAAAGGAAGAGATGAAGGAACCAGAAGAGAGGCTGGGGTAGGATTTGCTGTTAAGACTGTACTGGTGAATAAATTGGAAGAATTCCCAGTGGGGATTAGTGAGCGTCTTATGTCCATGAGAGTTCCGCTGGACAAGGGAAGATATGCTACCCTGGTGAGTGTGTATGCTCCAACTATGAATTCTGTCGATGAAGAAAAACTGTCCTTTTACCATGCCTTGAAAGGTGTTTTAAGAAATATCCCTCAGGCAGACAAAGTCATCGTGCTTGGTGACTTTAATGCTAGAGTGGGTAGGGATTTTAACACATGGAATGTAATCGGAAGGCATGGGGTGGGAAAGTGTAACAGCAATGGTATGCTCTTGCTGCAGATGTGTGAGGAGCTGGATCTGTGTGTTACCAACACCATGTTCCAACAAAAGAACAAATTCAAGACCACATGGATGCATCCTGCATCTAAGGAATGGCATCTTTTGGACTACGTCCTAGTCAGGATGCGTGACAGACAGGATGTGCGGTGTGTTCGTGTTCTTCGTGGAGCTGAGTGCTGGACGGACCACCGCCTGGTACGCGCAAAAGTGAATCTAATCACCAAACGTAAAATCCGGGCTCCTGGTGTTACCCTGCCCAAAAGATTGAATGCTGCTCGTCTTAAGGATAAAAATGTGAAGAGGACATTGGAAGAAGAGATGCAGGCTGCAGATCTTGGTGAGGATTGGCCGACCCTTAAAAAGTCGGTTTATGATGTAGGCAGACGTGTTCTGGGATTGGTGCAGAGAAAACATCAGGACTGGTTTAATGAGAAAGATGTGCATATAGATGACTTGTTGGCTGATAAGAGGCGCGCTCTGTCACGCTACTTGACGGCAAGACCACAGGAGAGGAATACGTTGCATGAGGAGCTCAGGGATGTAAAATCACGTGTTAGGCGGAGTCTTTCTCAGATGAAGGATCAGTGGTGGAGTGAGAAGGCTGGTGAGATACAAACTGCGTCTGATTGCAATAACACAAAGCTGTTGTACAGTCTCTTGCGTGAGGTTTATGGACCGTCTTCTTCTCTGGTGACACCGATTCGCA
>OZ024742.1:156159389-156161889 GCA_964016885.1 Eledone cirrhosa | reverse complement strand
GTAAAATCACGTGTTAGGCGGAGTCTTTCTCAGATGAAGGATCAGTGGTGGAGTGAGAAGGCTGGTGAGATACAAACTGCGTCTGATTCCAATAACACAAAGCTGTTGTACAGTCTCTTGCGTGAGGTTTATGGACCGTCTTCTTCTCTGGTGACACCGCTTCGCAGCAGGGATGGCAAAGCACTTCTTCGTGACTCACAGGGAATTCTACGAAGGTGGCGAGAGCACTTTGATGATCTTTTGAATCAGCCGTCTGTCGTCAGTGAAGATTTCCTCAATCTCATTCCAGAAAGTCCTGTGAAAGTAGCTCTCGCAGAACCTCCGACGCTTGTGGAGGTTGCAGTGGCTATTTCAAAGCTGAACAGTGGAAGATATCCAGGTATGGATGGCATACATGCTGAGCTCCTACAATATGGTGGTGAGAGACTCCTGCAACATCTGCACTCTTTGTTTGGAAGGATATGGGCTAATGAATCCGTGCCTGAGGACTGGAGAGATGCAGTAATGGTGGTCTTGTACAAGGGAAAGGGTAACATGAATGATTGTGGGAACTACAGAGGTACATCATTGCTTTCTGTCGTAGGGAAAGTTTTATGTAGGGTGCTTCTGGACCGTCTGCTAACACACATTGCAGATTGTGTTCTTCCTGAAAGTCAATCTGGTTTTCGTGCTGGACGCGGCACTACTGATATGATCTTCTCAGCTAGAAAGCTCCAGGAGAAGTGTATTGAACAAGGCTTGGATCTGTATCAGGTTTTTGTCGATCTGACAAAGGCTTTCGATACTGTCAACAGAGATGCATTATGGAAGGTTCTCCAGAAACTTGGTTGCCCTGATAAGTTCCTTGCTTTAGTTAGGTCTTTCCATGACGACGTGAAGGCTTGTGTTAATGTCGGTGGTAACATGTCGGAGCCTATCTAAGTAAAAAATGGAGTGAAACAGGGGGATATTCCAGCACCGACCCTGTTTGCCATATACTTTGCAAATGGTTTTCTGTATTGCATTCAGGAATTGCGAGCATGGTGTTTACATCCGATATCGAACCTCAGGCAGCATATTTAACATCAGGCGCTTTGCTGCGAAGACAAAAGTATTTACATCAATCATAAGAGACCTCTTGTATGCAGATGATTGCGATCTTGTAGCGCACACAGAGAGTGATATGCAGCACATTTTGAATGCATTTTCTGACGCTTGCACTGCCCTGGGTTTGACTGTCAGTGTCAAGAAAACCGTCGTCATGTACCAACCTGCCCCTAGTAAGCACTACACTGAACCAAACATCTATGTGTATAGCAAACGACTTGGAGTGGTTGATCAGTTTGTCTACCTGGGAAGCACTGTCAATCGATACGGCAACCTTGACAGTGAAATATCATTTAGGATTAGGAAAGCAAGTGATGCTTTCGGAAAGCTAGAAAGGCGACTCTGGGGTCGGTGAGACATATGCAGGAGGACAAAGGTAAAGGTGTACAGGGCATGTGTACTCTCTTGTCTTCTTTATGCCTGCGAGACCTGGGTCACATATCGACACCACCTTAAGCAATTGGAGCGTTTCCATCAGATTTGTCTCAGACGGATCCATGGCGTTCACTGGAGGGACCACATCAGTGATGTCGAAATTTTGGAAAGATCTATGTGTGACAGTATAGAAGCTCTTGTGTTTAAGCAACGACTCCGTTGGAGTGGTCACCTTGCCAGGATGAAGGATTCTAGAATACCAAAACAACTCTTCTATGGAGAGTTGGTTAAAGGAAAACGACCGCCACATAAACCAAAAAGGAGGTATAAGGATTCCTTGAAAGCCTCTCTGAAAGACGCTAACATCTCTGCTGATACATGGGAAAATGTTGCTGCTGATCGTAATAAATGGAGAAAGACTGTATATGAGGGAAAACTTGCCTTTGAGGCATCTCGAATCGCACACGAGAAAGTAAAGCGGGATGTGAGGAAGGGCATTGCTGTTGCACTTCCAGACGGCGAAGGTCCTCCTATGGTGCTGACATGCAGTGTCTGTGCGAGACTCTGCCTAAGCAAAGCTGGACACGAAAGTCATCTTCGCAGTCATAAAGTAAGACCAGTGGTTGACTACCAGGCTGCTGTTGGAGATGCTACTCATCATGCTTGCCAAACATGTGGTAGAGAATGTAAATCAGCAGGAGGGCTCAAGCGACATGCAAAAGAACACGAACCCCCACCACAGCCGACTATTCCCAGTGAATGTTTTGGTTGCCGATTCTGTGCAAGACACTTTAGATCATTGGCTGGGCTAAAAAGCCACATTCGATCGCAGCACTGTTAGTTGCTATCGTGTGTGTGTGTGTGTGTGTGTAGATATGCTTATGTGCGTGCGTGTGTGTGTGTATATATATATGAACATGTATATTATTATTGTTGTTGTCGTTATTATTATTATTGCTATTATTATTATTATTATTGTTATTAACGTTTGTGTGTGTGTATGTGTGTTTGTATGTGTATGTATGTGTGTGTGTATGTA
>OZ024742.1:156144389-156146889 GCA_964016885.1 Eledone cirrhosa | reverse complement strand
TTACGTCTTTCATATAATTGTCTTGCATCCCCTTGCATTGAACCACACAGTTACTAAGACAAAACCTATATATTTGCTAGCATAGGTATTCATCTGTATATATATGTTGGTAGATACGCTAATTCTTTATATATATATATATATATATATATATATATATATAAATATAAATATATATATATATATATATATATATATAAATATGTATATATATATAAATATGTCGAAACGGCTTGAGCTCAGCTGTCGGGGTCTTACTGGTTCCTATATATATATATATATATATAAATATAGGGATTTTGATTACTTAAACCATAGTTAATATTGTATTGCCTTATTAAGTATTTTAAATATTTTCAATATTAATTTATCAAATAGGGTTTTCTAGTCATTTATCCGGGTTGTTTCCTAAGTTTTTACTTAACTGCATGTGAGACCTAAGTAAATACTTTTGTTTTTATTTTTTGATTTCCGGTCGATTTTATTTATTTATTTATTAATAGTACTGTGCATATTATTTTCTGTCTGGCCCTTATTCACTCATTCCCATATGTGTCTGTTTACCAACCTTTTAATTATAGGTAATTATATATTATAGTATGTTCATTATTTTATATTGAAGTTGTTATTCAACTCTTTGTAAATGTACTATTGATCTTTATTACTTACCGATGATTTTATGTACCATTATGATATGTTAAATTTTATATATTCTGTAAGATGTTTATATTTTTGTACCATCATAATTTTGGTATTGTACAATATATATTTTTTTCTCACCTGCTCTGTAACTCTATATGAATTGATTTGTTAACTTACATGCTATTATATATTATTATATTATTATTATAGTGTTATTGTGACATCTATATTGTTTGTGTAAATTAACCGGTGATTATCTATTATATTATATTATATATTATATAATTATATAGTTTAATACATATTATATATTTTACTTTTAATCATTTCATTACTTCATGTTATACTGTATATTATATATACGTATTATTTTTATTTTTATTCCTATTATGCTTATTTATATTATAACTCTTAATAAGGTTTAATAAGGTTTAATTTGTGCTGTTAATGATGGAAATGTGTATTGATGTATATGTATATGTGCGTACGTGTGTGTATATATATACATATGTATATTGTGCCTTTTAATTTTAATTTTAATTTTAATATTGTTACAAGTATATTATATTATATTGTATTACATATAGTACTATAATTCCCGCTCTATATAACCACTTTTGTTTAGCTCTAGTTTTTTGCTTTGGACTATATTTGTAATATGGTTCAAAATGTTATCCACCTCCTTAGTGATTTTTATTATATATTTTTACCCATAATCTTCCAATACTTTAGTGTATGTACACTCCATATTCTTCTGAGTTTTCGGCTTGTATTGGCCGATAGTGCTTCTTGTAGTTTTAATTGCCCTGATGAGTCCTTAATAGGACGAAACATTGTTGGCTAATAAAGACTTTTGATTTATTGAAGGCTTCTTTGTTTTATTTTCATAATTTATATATATATATATATATATATATATATATATATATATATATATATATATATATATATTAAAGAGTTAAACAAGATTCAATGAGTACATCAAATAATTAGTTTTAGAGTAGATTGGAAGCACTCTACCGAAAATATTTTCCAGAGTTATTAATATAATATTAATTGTTTCTACTTTTGGCACAAGGGCAGCAATTACCCAGTGCATTAGTGGTACTTTATTTTATCGACCCCGTAAGGATGAAAGGAAAAGTTAACCTCGGCGGGATTTGAACTCAGAATGGCAAGGGCCGTAACTCTATACGTCAAAGCATGGCGTCGTCCCTCTACCGATACTGCCAAATATTAATGATATTGTAAATGTAATTGTAGAAATAAACATGATTATCCTCTGCAGGGTAATTATTTGGATGGTGGTTTGGTGTATAGGTGCACCGTAAAAACTGATTACAATACATACGGCTACATAGGATCGACTTCTTCTACATTTAAGGCTTGATTTGCGAATCATGGATGCTCATTTTCGAATTCTAACGGGAAATCATCGACTCCTTTATCACAGCTTATATGGTCATTGAAAGACAAGGATTTAAAATACTCCATCTTTTGGACGAAACATTGTGATAGTGAAGTTTACGCAACTGACGTATATCAAGTGACTGCGCGCTTTGTACAATGGAGACCTGTTTGATTATTAATATTTATGAGAACTTAGTTGACAGAAGGAGTGAGTTGTTCTCAGACTGCCTTCATGGACCCTTGTCTGTATTCCAGGCTTCGCGTAAGACCAGGAGAAAACAGTGGGCAGCCAAGCCTGGTTTTTAGACGTACATCATCGGCTGTTAAAAATATAAATCTTAATGGCTTGTGGAACTTTAATATTGCTTTATCTTCTAACGATCTATGAAGGAAGTAACGTTTGAGTGAATGACATTTGTTTAATAACATGCTGGCACGTTGATATGCA
>OZ024742.1:156131889-156139389 GCA_964016885.1 Eledone cirrhosa | reverse complement strand
AACAGAAATAGTAGATTTACACAGTCCAATTTTAGCCACGGAGAATTACGCTTCTTATCCTTCACCTCAAACTTCATTGGATAATGGCGTCAAATTTGGAATAGAAATATCGAACATATATGCAAAAGTGGACCTTAAAACCCGGCCAACCGCTACACGTACACACACCCAATTCATATTAAATAAATTGTTGTCCACTGCTCTTTCCTTCCACATGAAAATACATACAGCAAACACTTTCAGACTTTCTGAATATGAGATATTATTAAATTTTAACAGAATATTTTTCATATATATTCACACATTGCCAAAACTGGAAGTAGCCATGTTTTGATATTGTGACAGAGTTTCTAAATGAATACACCATAAATTAAATATATTAAAATACACCAGTAGTGACGCAAGGACAGAGATAATATTTTTTTAGAAACAGTGAAGGAGTGAATATCTACTAGAATATTACATAAATATAACATTGATAAGATATTTTATATAAAGAGACGCAGTAAATTTAGTTCATAATTTAGCAAAAGTACCCGCTTTCTAAAAGAGTGATGAATTTCATTTAATTTAATCTAAAACCGAAAACTTCAGAATATCTAAGATATTTGAAGAACTAAAATATAACAAACACTTTGATGCCAAGGTAAATTGAATCAACTCTTCCAAAAGATGAAACCATTGAAGCAGCAACCAACTGACGTCGATCACGTCTTCCAAAGGCGACTCAGCCTACAGTGGTATAGAGACATTTTTCTTGTAAACTGTTTTTTCAGTGTGTTTCAACGTCAATATGTTTACATAACAAACATTGAAGAATAATGATCATTGTTGATTGAATTAAATTTTATAAAGTCGTGCTTACGCGTTCAACAATTTAGTGGAGCAGATAAACTTCAAATTGGCATAGAACGTGAGTGGCATTCCAATAATAATAATTGAAAATATAATACACAACAGACTGAATATATTCATTTGCTCGTTTATGAGTGTGAAGCTGTCCAGATGTGTGTGTGTATGTGAAAAAATAATGTCCACCTACATGTGTGCCTTGTTTTTATTTCTGTAATTATGGTTATTTTTTTAGATATTGATTAAATCTGAATATTTGTTAGCAAAGAGAAATATATATAGAAACTTTCCTAATATAGTACTAAAGGTAATAGACAAAACTTTCGTTATTCATAGTTAAAACTAATTTTACCAATGGAAAACGTAAAAATAATTTATATATAAGATATATATTTTATTTCAATTAACCCTAGAGAACTACAGTAAATAGTGATCATAACAAACCGGATATATTTATTACACGTAATTACATCAGTTTCAATAAGACAAATAAAGACTAGATAGAATGCAACTAAGTTCCCTATTATTACAGAGTTGCTATTTCCTATGAAGTGTCTGCTGCAATTTTCTGAATATTCAGATAAATCTGTTTATCCACCGCAGAGCATGTCAATAGCATGAACAAAATTCAAGATTGAAAGTTAAAGAACAACTCCAATTGTAATAAAATGTAATAATTTATCAAATCCCTTTAAAATCTTTCTTAATTTATAAAAATAGAAAGTACTGGTACCAAAGATTTAAACATTCACCAAAAAACAATAAAGAAATATTTATAAAGTCGCATTCATATCATCAGTCCTCAACAACCAATTCCAATAGTATTGAGCTGCATTAAGAAATCAATACTAAGCTTTCTTTGCATATCCAAATGTGAAGTAAACATATATCCATAACATCATATGGTCAATTTCGATTTCATGGAATACTTCACACATTTTAGACTCAAACAAAAGCAAGTATTTTGTACACACATGCAATATCTTTACTCAAGCAGGTAAACAATAAAGCATAATGATTTATCTCAGTTATTTCTAATATTTTGGGGGTGGGTGGGATTTGTGTTTATTTGTTTACGCAATTGCCTTTCGTTTCTATTTTACTATGGCATTTTTCGTTACATTTTTTCCCTTTCAGGTTATCGCATTTATACATATACACATACACACATAGGCATAACACACATGCACTCATACACTGACAAACATAGCATCAGCCCCACACATGAATGTGTGTGCATATGTATATACGTATAAATCTGTGTGTGTATATATATATATATATATATATATCTATACACACACTCCCAGATTTATATGTACATACATACGTACACACATTCATGTATATATGTTATATACATGTATATATGTTATATACATGTATATATATTATATACATGTATATATATTATATACATGTATATATATTATATACGTATATTATATATATATATATTATATATATTATATATATGTATATATATATTATATATGTATATATATTTTATATATATGTATATATATTATATATATGTATATATATTATATATATATATATATATAAGTATATATATTATATATATATATATGTATATATATTATATATATATATGTATATATAATATATATATTATATATATATACATATATGTATATATGTGGTAGCTAATGGTCAAATTTGTTCGGACATGCGCCTGCGCAGACCGGTGGAGGTGAATTGGTACTCACAGGGGAACGGATGAAGGACCCAAAAGCACACACTTCGTCCGTTCCCATGTTGATTCAACTTGGATTGCCTCGGAAACATAAATTTATTATGTAACAAGCTGTTTGATGATGTCACGACACTCGCACACAGAACAGTGTGGCCAGTGTCGTTATTGAAATATATATCACAGCATTATTATTAAAGACCTTGAACATCTGAAACTACTTCGTTTTTACTTATTCGCTATTATATATATATATATATATATAATAAAGGAAGTATCCTTTACATATGAAAAATATTTATTGGGTGTCGAACTGTTAGATGTATTTCGTAGAATATTGTCTTAAGGTGACCCAAAGGAGATATGAACCCGATTATAGTATCGATCTGTTCCTCAGACTGGTGATGCGACAAAAGATATATTTTACTTGCGGTGCGTGGACCGAGAATGTATATATATATATATATATATATATACATATATATATATATATATATATATATATATATATATATATATATTTTTTATTTTTATTTTTTTTTATTTCATAGAAGGAGCTTCTACAGTATTGAGTACCTTACTTACTTGTCCTACAGTATTGAGTACCTTAATTACTTGTCCTGTAGAAGCTCCTTCTATGAATAATAATGTTTACTCTGCCATGTATTGAGTACCTTAATTACTGTCCTGTAGAAGCTCCTTCTATGAAATAAAAATGTTTACTCTGCCATGTATTGAGTACCTTACTTACTGTACTAGTCCTGTAGAAGATTCTTCTATAAAATAAAAATGTTTACTCTGCCATGTATTGAGTACCTTACTTACTGTGGTTATCCCCGACTCAACCCGGGACCTACGTATATATATATATATATATATATAGGCATTGGCACGGCACTATTTTTTTTATGTGTGTGTGTATTTTGGTGTAATTATTTGAGCGGCAATGCGAGTGTGTATTCACCGGTATTCATATGCATATTTACGTTAGCGCGTGAGCAATTAAGGATTCGAGTGTGTATGTGCGCGAGCGCGTGTGGACGCCTTTTGTAATGTGTATAAATCAGTGGGAAGGAATGAAGCAACCTCTTAATTTTAAGCTGTTATTCCTTTACCCATTTATTATTTTTAATTTGATGTTTTAAATTGTTTAAATGCCATGTTACTGTGTCTCTTTACACTACTGACAATGGATGCATTGTTTCCTTATATCATTACTGCACTAGGGCTGATGAAGTCAAAAACAAGGATATGGGCCGAAGGTGGAAGAGCCGACGTCCCACTGTCATCCCCACCTCTCTGTATGGTGAGCAAATGGGGTCCCACGCGCTGGCCTCCCCACAAACTCGGTGGACAGAATGGAGAAGGCGCTTCCCCTGAGGTTGGAAGGGAGATGCGCTGGAAGAGCCATTCCAGCTTGCGAGGCTCACGGCTGCTGATGGTCAGCTCAGCGCCTATGGTGGTGAGTGGGGAGGTAGCCCTGGGGCCAAGGACACCAGAAGTGTCCACTGCCGAGGGCACAACCACGAACCTGTCGGAGAACGATGTGAATGAATTGATTTGGTGTAAACAGGAAGTAGGGTATGTGTGTGTGTGTGCGCGCGCGCGAGTTGGCGCGTTTTTGAATGTGTATTGGTCAGTCAAAGACTTGATTTGGTATAAACAGGAAGCAGATGTTTGTGGCGTTTGCCATGCTTGGACGACCCGGGGCTACTTTATCGTATCGGTAATGATATTTCATGTTTTTGTCAGGGAATTTTTAAAAAAAGGGTTTGTGATATTATTGATAGGAAAAAATAATTTTATATATATATATATATAGAGCGGTGCCATAGCATGGCCTCAGCTGGATGGCTAGAACAGGTAAAAGAGTGTTTATATATATGTGCGTGTATGTATGTATATAAATGTATGTGTATATAGAGGTAATGCAAAGGTAAGAATATAAAAATATCCAAGGTATAGTACAACTCAGGTCCATATGGTGAGTTTAAATATAATTGTTAAGGCCATTTATTACAACGGTAACATACAAGGTACATTCCGTCCGTTAGCCTTGTGGAACAACTTGTTCAATCTGTACCTATGAAAATCAACCGGAAAATGTTTACTCAAACCTGAAAATACAGAACACAACTAGCAAATACCATTAGATTTTTAATCGTCACGCGATCAATATTAGTGAAAGGAACATGAAGTCACACCTACTGCGTAAACAATAGAGAACCAAATTATATGGATGTTCTTGTAAAAGCATACACGTATCATGCAAGCTGGATCAATAGCGCGACGCTATACGAGGCTGAGATCTCGCCATTGAATCAACACTACCGAAAAGAATACTGGAAGTATGTCAGTATCTCAGAAAGCCGGTCTCAATATCGCTTCCTTTAAACCCAGATAAAAGATGCAACACTAATTTGGCGAATAAAATATGGCAACTCAAAGGCAAGATCAGGAACTTCTCCACCAAATGGAAGAGAATAGACAAATCTCGACAATATATTAATGTGTTAAATGCCTGCGGATTTTACAATGACGATAGAATAATCTCCACAAAATAACAATCCACTTAATACACGTACAGAGTTGTTCTCGCGATATTCGAATGTTTCTAAGTATCTTTCAATGAAATGGCATCCTTAATATTGTTTTGTGTGTTTCTCCCAAAAGTCCTTCTTAATCTACCGATTTTTCAAGCCCTCTTTAGCGGGCATATTCTGTCCCATACAATATTCAAATTATCTACCCTTAATTTGAGCTCTTCCCGTCTACTTTCCCTGTTTTTCTTTATTTTTTCTTTTTGTGTAAACATTTTCCGGTTCATTTTCATCGGCAGAGGTTGCACACGTTGATCTTCAGGGCAAACGAAAATATGTATATTGTATGGTGCCGTTGTAATAATTAGCTTTAATAAATAGACACACACAGAGACACACACACACACACACACACACATATATATATATATATATATATATATATATATATATATATATAAATGTTTTTGAATTTAAATCAATTCAGCTAAGGGAAATATAAGATAATAAAATGAAGAACATGAATATTCACTGCATTGAAAGTAAATCGAATAATTTAGGCTAGGTACACTTTGCTAGCGTATATATTGATTACAAATATTCTTCTACCCGTCATATAACAATATCTGAATTAAAATGCAACGAAATTATTCTAAATGAAATTTGAGTCTACCACATTATTTGATTTTAGTAAGAAAAACGTGTTTACAATGCAAACATTTAAATGTATATATTCTCATCAACATTACATTTTTAACATATATGCTTCGTAGTTTCAGCCAGCAACTAAAAACTAAACATATAAAGCTGTACACCATAGTACAAGGTAAATTTAATTTAAATATTCATCAGGTCAAAAACGATGAATATTTTCTGTAAACACACATACCAACCTATATATATATATATATATATATATATATATATATATATATATATATATATATATATATATATAGTAATAATAATAAATTTGAAGACTAAAATCCAAAGAGTGCTCGATAAGGATAGATATATATCAAATATATAAGAACCGTAGAGCAAATACGAACCAAAGTATCGTCTTCCTGTCTTCCTCCTGTTGCAACGTTTTTTGAAATATCCAGTTCTGCGTTTACAGATTGACTTTGTTAGTTTCAGAAGATACCGTTAAGGGTGAAAGCAGCGATTCTTTGCTTAAACTTTAATCTGTTATTTTAATAAATATGTGTTCTACGGTTCTTATATATTTGATATATATTTATCCTTATCGAGCCCTCTTTGGATTTTAGTCTTCAAATTTATTATTATTACTATATATATATATATATTAATATATATATATATTAATATATATATATATTGTTATACTTTGGAGGGTCATGTTGCCAATAAGAAACACACGCACCAGTTGCTTTCACTTCAATTTATTATATATTTATAAATTTATAAATTTACAAATCTACAAACTTATAAATTTCTGGTTGGTTGGTTAGTTCCACAACCAGATAGTTGTTTATATATAGTCATTGTCCTTTCGTCACACACTCTGTGACCTCTTCAGTGACTGGGGATTCCTTTCTTTGTTTCTGTGCTTTCCTTTCTTCTGTCCTACGCCATTTTGTTTCTGCGTGTATGTTGTGTGCTCAGTTTGCGCATGCGCCACATCCGGGTGTATGTGTGTGTTTGTGTTCATTTATCTATTTGTTTATTTATTTATTTATTTACATGTTGTTGGTTGGTTGTTTGTTCTATGTGTGTGTGTGTTTTCATTTTGTCCTTAATTGTAAGTTGTGATGTTGCTGTTCCACTCATATTTTCTATTTAATTTTGGTTGTAATTCTTTTATGCTTACTGCCTCTGTAATTTGCCTAAACATTGCATCTTTTCTGTGTGTGGATTCTATTTTTATTTCTATGTTCTCTAATTTACCCTTGTGTTCTATCTTAGCATGTTGGTAGAGCACAGATGATTCTTTATTATCTTGAAGGTCTCGCCAGTGTTCATTTATTCGTTCCCCTATACTACGAGCTGTCTCACCTATGTACACTATATTTTTGTTTCTACATTTTTCTTCAGTACATCTTATGCTATACACTACATTTCTAGTTTTACAGTTAAGACCAGGTACCTCCGTAAAAACACTTACACTTACACTTATTAGCAAGACATATCCGTTCCAAAGACACTCATGTATAGATAAGAAATGTATAACCTGTAAAATAAGCTCCCATATTAACTGTAAAACTAGAAATGTAGTGTATAGCATAAGATGTACTGAAGGACAATGTAGAAACAAAAATATAGTGTACATAGGTGAGACAGCTCGTAGTATAGGGGAACGAATAAATGAACACTGGCGAGACCTTCAAGATAATAAAGAATCATCTGTGCTCTACCAACATGCTAAGATAG
>OZ024742.1:156111889-156126889 GCA_964016885.1 Eledone cirrhosa | reverse complement strand
AGTATGTATGTATACGTACATATATGTATACAGACGTACAGTAGCATGCATATATATATATATATATACACACACATATGCATACAGGTACACATACATATATGCACGCATCAGTTTAGCCGACGTTTATTATAACGCAGCTCTGTTCGCTTGTTTGTCAACAAATCGAACAGCCTGAATGTATGCCATACGGTGTTAAGGCAACCACGTCAACTTTTTGTTCAACACTGACACAGGAACGATGTACTAGTTTCAAGCTTGTTAGCTATCATCAGCACCGTTTACCAATCTGCCAGATAGTTGAACGTTCGAAAGTATATACTTTCCTTATGAAAATTAACGGCTGAGCAGCCTAATTTGCATATTGAGTGAGTTAAATCGGTCAGGCATACCGAAAACGACAAGTTGAAAAAAAAAAATGAAAACGAAATTTCATTTCTCACTCTTAGTATGGCACTTACTTAAATGTAAGTATGTATGTATACGTACATACATATATGTATACAGACGTACAGTAGCATGCATATATATATATATATATATATATATATATATATATATATATATATATATATATATATATATATATATATATATATATATATATATAATATATATATATATATATATATATACACACACATATGCATACAGGTACACATACATATATGCACGCATCAGTTTAGCCGACGGTTATTATAACGCAGCTTTGTTCGCTTGTTTGTCAACAAATCGAACAGCCTGAATTTATGCCATACGGTGTTAAGGCAAACACGTCACCTTTTTGTTCAACACTGACACAGGAACGATGTACTAGTTTCAAGCTTGTTAGCTATCATCACCACCGTTTACCCATCTGCCAGATAGTTGAACGTTCGAAAGTATATACTTTCCTTATGAAAATTAACGGCTGAGCAGCCTAATTTGCATATTGAGTGAGCTAAATCGGTCAGGCATACCGAAAACGACAAGTTGAAAAAAAAATGAAAACGAAATTTCATTTCTCACTCTTAGTATGGCACTTACTTAAATGTAAGTATGTATGTATACGTACATACATATATGTATACAGACGTACAGTAGCATGCATATATATATATATATATATAGATAGATAGATATAGATAGGTAAATATACACGGGTGTGTATGATTGTGTATAGAAGATTATATTAATAAGAGGAATTCCAACTTTGTCTGATTCACTCGTTTTATTTACAATCCTTTAAAATATATATAATGGTATTATAATGAAATAGTATTTATAGAATATTAAATTCTAAGTGTTAATTGAACAAGTACTTTCATGCTTTCGCAATCTTCAGGTTCATGATATGTGGTGACAGTCGAGTTTGCAATTTTCAACTGTAATGAGATGGGTAAATTTCCTACCTTTTATACATTTTATACAGAGAAAAGTGGCTCCAGAATACAAAGCACTGTAAACTGTATTTCGACCAATCAGTGTGTAGTTTCACTGAATTACTACAGCTGATTGGTTTAAGCGTCACGGCTGGTTGAGCATGCTAACGACCAATAGTCATATCCAACGTATTAATTGTTTTGCTTTTTTGAAATGATGAAAATAGCATTTTCTATTAATCATCACCATCAACATCACTTTTATTATTATTATTATTGTTGTTGTTGTTGTTGTTAGTGGTCGTGGTCATAGTGGTAGTAGAAGTAATACCCCTAGGCGTTATTATTGTTCATTTAGCTTGGGTTTGAATTTATCAATAAAATTCTTTTCTTTGATTTTTCTCTTGATTTCACTTGGGCTGTGTAATTTGTAGAATGGGAATATTATAAATATTCCCTGACCACATGTTGCCAGGTGGCCGCTTAGGGGTATCTGACGGACATTTGGGTCTCTGATTTGTTGACGGTGTACCCGTGCACGTTCCGATAGTGCATTTCCAGTTTGACCGACATATAGTTCTTCACAATTCGGGCATTTAATGCAGTAAATTAGATTTCTGCTTTTGCAGTTCATATTTGCATTTGTGAATATTTTTCCAGTTTTTGTTTTCATATATTGACCGGCGTGTATGGATTGACATGTGCCGCATCGATTATCATTGCATTTAGATACAGTGAATGATTGGTCTTTGTTGTTAAGGTCAAACTTTGCTTTTGTTAGCAATTGCTTCAAATGTTTTATATATACACACATATGCATACAGGTACACATACATATATGCACGCATCAGTTTAGCCGACGTTTATTATAACGCAGCTTTGTTCGCTTGTTTGTCAACAAATCGAACAGCCTGAATGTATGCCATACGGTGTTAAGGCAACCACGTCACCTTTTTGTTCAACACTGACACAGGAACGATGTACTAGTTTCAAGCTTGTTAGCTATCATCAGCACCGTTTACCCATCTGCCAGATAGTTGAACGTTCGAAAGTATATACTTTCCTTATGAAAATTAACGGCTGAGCAGCCTAATTTGCATATTGAGTGAGTTAAATCGGTCAGGCATACCGAAAACGACAAGTTGAAAAAAAAATGTGAAAACGAAATTTCATTTCTCACTCTTAGTATGGCACTTACTTAAATGTAAGTATGTATGTATACGTACATACATATATGTATACAGATGTACAGTAGCATGCATATATATATATATATATATATATATATATATATATATATATATATATATATATATATATATATATATATATATATATATATACATATATACACACATATGCATACAGGTACACATACATATATGCACGCATCAGTTTAGCCGACGTTTATTATAACGCAGCTTTGTTCGCTTGTTTGTCAACAAATCGAACAGCCTGAATTTATGCCATACTGTGTTAAGGCAACCACGTCACCTTTTTGTTCAACACTGACACAGGAACGATGTACTAGTTTCAAGCTTGTTAGCTATCTTCAGCACCGTTTACCCATCTGCCAGATAGTTGAACGTTCGAAAGTATATACTTTCCTTATGAAAATTAATGGCTGAGCAGCCTAATTTGCATATTGAGTGAGTTAAATCGGTCAGGCATACCGAAAACGACAAGTTAAAAAAAAAATGAAAACGAAATTTCATTTCTCACTCTTAATATGGCACTTACTTAAATGTAAGTATGTATGTATACGTACATACATATATGTATACAGACGTACAGTAGCATGCATATATATATATATATATATATATATATATATATATATATATATATATATACACACATATGCATACAGGTACACATACATATATGCACGCATCAGTTTAGCCGACGTTTATTATAACGCATCTTTGTTCGCTTGTTTGTCAACAAATCGAACAGCCTGAATTTATGCTATACGGTGTTAAGGCAACCACGTCATCTTTTTGTTCAACACTGACACAGGAACGATGTACTAGTTTCAATTTGTTAGCTATCATCAGCACCGTTTACCCATCTGCCAGATAGTTGAACGTTCGAAAGTATATACTTTCCTTATGAAAATTAACGGCTGAGCAGCCTAATTTGCATATTGAGTGAGTTAAATCGGTCAGGCATACCGAAAACGACAAGTTGAAAAAAAAATGAAAACGAAATTTCATTTCTCACTCTTAGTATGGCACTTACTTAAATGTAAGTATGTATGTATACGTACATACATATATGTATACAGACGTACAGTAGCATGCATATATATATATATATATATATATATATATATATATATATATATATATATATATATATATATATTTTATATATATATATATATACACACATATGCATACAGGTACACATACATATATGCACGCATCAGTTTAGCCGACGTTTATTATAACGCAACTGTGTTCGCTTGTTTGTCAACAAATCGAACAGCCTGAATGTATGCCATACGGTGTTAAGGCAACCACGTCACCTTTTTGTTCAACACTGACACAGGAACGGTGTACTAGTTTCAAGCTTGTTAGCTATCATCAGCACCGTTTACCCATCTGCCAGATAGTTGAACGTTCGAAAGTATATACTTTCCTTATGAAAATTAACGGCTGAGCAGCCTAATTTGCATATTGAGTGAGGTAAATCGGTCAGGCTAACCGAAAACGACAAGTTGAAAAAAAGATGTGAAAACGAAACTTCATTTCTCACTCTTAGTATGGCACTTACTTAAATGTAAGTATGTATGTATACGTACATACATATATGTATACAGATGTACAGTAGCATGCATATATATATATATATATATATATATATATATATATATATATATATATATATATATATATATATATATATATACACACATATGCATACAGGTACACATACATATATGCACGCATCAGTTTAGCCGACGTTTATTATAACGCAGCTTTGTTCGCTTGTTTGTCAACAAATCGAACAGCCTGAATTTATGCCATACGGTGTTAAGGCAACCACGTCACCTTTTTGTTCAACACTGACACAGGAACGATGTACTAGTTTCAAGCTTGTTAGCTATCATCAGCACCGTTTACCCATCTGCCAGATAGTTGAACGTTCGAAAGTATATACTTTCCTCATGAAAATTAACGGCTGAGCAGCCTAATTTGCATATTGAGTGAGTTAAATCGGTCAGGCATACCGAAAACGACAAGTTGAAAAAAAAAATGAAAACGAAATTTCATTTCTCACTCTTAGTATGGCACTTACTTAAATGTAAGTATGTATGTATACGTACATACATATATGTATACAGACGTACAGTAGCATGCATATATACACATATATATATATATATATATATATATATATATATATATATATATATATATATATATACACACATATGCATACAGGTACACATACATATATGCACGCATCAGTTTAGCCGACGTTTATTATAACGCAGCTTTGTTCGCTTGTTTGTCAACAAATCGAACAGCCTGAATTTATGCCATACGGTGTTAAGGCAACCACGTCACTTTTTTGTTCAACACTTACATTTAAGTAAGTGCCATACTAAGAATGAGAAATGAAATTTCGTTTTCATTTTTGTTCAACTCATATATATATATATATATATATATATACATATATATATATATATATACACACACGCTCATACACACGCATATATACATACACACATACATTCAGTTACATACACATATACGTAAATGGGCATACACACATATATATACACACCTAGGATTTTTTCATTCTAATGAATGTAAGTAAATATCGTTTGCTTTCAAGAAACCGCTGGTAATTGAAATAATTATCTTATGTTGTTCATTACATAACTATATGTATAGATATACATACACACAAATATATACACAAACGTAAACTCACACATGTCCACACACACATACGAACACATACGTACATAAACATTGCCTACACACGTTCATACACACACCCATATATAGATATATAGATATTTTATATAAGTATATATATATATACACATATATACACACAAAAGAAAAAGGAACAACTTAGCATGAATACGCACATCCACACATATACATACAAATACCATAATATAATAACATAAGAAAAACATACAATGAAATATAATATACAATTTGGTATACATGTACATACACACACACACACACACACACACACACACACATACATATATATATGTATATATATATATATATATATATATATATATATATATATATATATATATATACCCCTATTATACATATATACACACACACACATACATATACGCACCTACGTATATATATACACACACACACATACACAGACGCACACGTACACAGACTCATACGTACATATACGCATATATACGGGTATGTATAGAGCATATGTGATAAAATAATACAACAATAATAATAATAATAATAATGAAAAAAACATATATAGTCCATATATCAACATCCGCACACATTCCCAAGAGATGCACATAAACGCATACATGTATGCACAAATACATATGCACACATATAGAGGCTCGTGAATGTAGGCACCTCCACCCACACACGCATCCACATATATACACCCATGCACATCCAGATATATATACGCACACTTAATCGCCCGCACACACACCTACACATATGTGGCTATACGTACTTACTCACTCATACACATATAGACATATATATATATATATATATATATATATATATATATATATATATATATATATATATATATATATGTATACATACATAAGGTCATATATAGACACACGTATACATCCCCCCACACACACATACACCCACAATCGGCCACACATATATATATACACATGTCTGCACACACAGGCGCGTATAAGCTCGTGCACCCACGCACCCATGCCCATACACACACCCCACACTTAAAAAAAAACTCGTGAACCTAAACACAATATGATAATAAAATAAAATACGTAAATAAATTTACAATATTTTAGGGTACATTAAATCTGTATGTAACTGTATAAATAGGTACAGGAAACGAAGGGGTAAAATAAAGGAACGGGTAATATATAAAAAGAAAAAAAGAAAAAAGAAAAAAGTTAAAAAGAAAAAAGTAAAACAGAAAAAAAAGAAACAAAATAGAAAAAAAAAGAAAAAAAAGAAAAAAAGAAAAAAGAAAAAAAAAGAAAAAAAGAAAAAAAAAGAAAAAAAAGAAAAAAAAGAAAAAAAAGAAAAAAAAGAGAAAAAAGAAAAAAAAGAAAAAAAAAGAAAAAAAAAGAAAAAAAAGAAAAATCGAAAAAAAAACGGGATGGAGGTATGGGAGAAGGTGCGTGCGTCCATGTGACATATTACGCAGGCATTATGAGATGCAAGCTCGTGTCCGTGTATAGAACAGGTAACAGTAACAAAACAATTATACAACAATATTAACAATCATTTTTCCAAAGTGGAACAGGTGTAGAGTATATAGTCGCGATTGACGGTGTACACATTCAAGGTGACGCCCGCCACGGTCGCCATGTGGCATGGCACCTTGTCTTGGGTGCTGTTCTAAACGTTTAGTGCTCAGGTCCAGGCGGCAGTGGGCCTTGTGTCAGCCAGGCCCAGCCCATGCGGTGCATCTTCCAATGTTGCGTGCCCGGTCACGTGCGCACCCGGTCTACATATGATTGCCCCGCGGGTCGGACGTCGTCATCATGGTATGGCGTCAGGTCCCCTAATCCCGCTAGGCCAATCGGGTCTGTACGTTCTCATGCTCTTGCACCCTGGCTGCGTCACCCGGCGGATTCCATTGCTGCAAAAGTGCATCTTCTCTGGTGTCTGCATGTCATAATAATTTCAGACTTCAGGTTGACGGCGTCATCCTTCAGTCTGACTATCTCCGTGGCCTCGTGTAAGCACAGTCGGCACTATTTCCGGCCGAAAATGCACGCGCGCAGAGAACGATACTCCATTCCAGGGCGTATGAGACGCCGTGGTCTTTCATGTCCCACACGAGGTCCGCTAATCTTGTGGAGTGCCTTTTGCTACGATCCCTGAAGGAATTCGTGTTATAATACATCCGCGATTTAAAGGTCGTGGATGTTGCTCCGATGTAGGTTCGATGTGCATTCTGGGTTGTAACCACACACTTGTATACTAAGTCTTTTATTAAGCATTTTCCCTGTAGGGGGCACTGGGTACCCGCTCTACAGTTGCAAGTTCTGTTGTCATTTATTGTGCGTCCGATGTCCCGGCCCCGATCTGTTATGGCCCTCTCGGGGTTCTCGGTGTGTTGCACCGCCGACACATTTGTGTCCCACCCCCGTGCCACCATTTCCCTCCCGGTGTTGGACCATATCGCCCTCGGCGGGCGCACCAGTCGCTTCGGTGGTCGGGTTGTCATTTGAAGGCGGGTCCCTAGTTGGTTCTCCGCGCTCCGAAACCCGGTTACTCTGTCGCCGCGGTTGACGGCCAGTGTGCGCCATCTTCACCGCGTTAGTTCTAGCCATGTAGTCGGCCATATTCGGCGCCTTGGAGAAGGAAGATTTCACCCTGTGGCGGTTGAAGATTTTGTGGTACTTATTTGTCGTCGGAAAGCACTCATCCAGCGCTCGGAAGAAAATTCCTGGCACGTTGGTGCGTACATGTTTAGAGTAAGGCGCATTGAACCAGGTAACGGCTTTAGATCTGTTCCTTCGTGTGCGTGGATTTATGTTGTTGTGTCTAGGGCTCGGTGTCGGTCCAGTGCTCTGCCCCACCTCCATTGTTGTCCTTGTCTATTTGCCTGCTAAGTTCGTCGTGGTTATGTTCTACAGTTATAGAGTTACGTCGTTCTATGTGGTCATCTATTCGTCTATTCCCCTTGGTCTATGTGATGCTATCGTCGGTGCTGTGGCACTAGAACTAGGCTGTTCGTGCTCCGTGGTGTGTGCCCCGTTTTTATTTGTCGAAGTCCTGTCCAAGGTCCCAGTTGACACGGAGTATGCAGTGTGCGTGCCAGGCCTATGCCTCCGCACACTGGGTGGTATGGCTCCCATGGGGGGCCTTAGTCCTATCTCTGGTAGGTCCTGTGTCATTAAAGTTAGTAGTGTTGTTATTTGTGTTCCTGGCTACTGCTACCGGGTCAATTCTTCTACCTAGGGAGGCGCCCTCACTATTGGCATTTCCGCACGCCATATCATTAGGCTCTACTTTATGGCGTCTTTGTAAGCGGCCCTGTGCAGTGCCTCATTATAATATTCGGCGTGCTGTTTAAACAATTCTGCGTTCGACGACAGGGTGGATACGCGTTTAGACACCCCTTTAACTATTGCTTCTATGACTGACTTAGGGTGATTCGATTGCCTGTTCACATATTGCAGGTTTACGTTGGGCTTATAGTACGGTCTGTGGATGTCCGTATTCATTTCTAAGGTAACATCCAGGAAATTGACCGTCTTAGTGCTAGTGTCGATTGTCACGGATAAGCCGTATTGTTTAAAGAAATACGATATGCGGTTCCTCATGCGCTACATCTGACTGGGCTTAAGGGAACGGAAGGTGAAAAGTGCGTCGTCTCTGTATATTCCACCTCCGATCCCCGGGATCTCCTCCGTCAGCCTATGTATGAGATATATCCCCACCAGGTCGGTCACCTGTGCCGAGTCACTTGACCCCATGGTGATATCGAAACTGTCGGGTCTGTCCCTCCTCTCCCATAACTTGTCTTCGAAACTAATTAGCCTCTTTCTGGCTGCTACTATGAGATTGGTCTCGACCCCAGTGAGGCTAGATCTGGCCATGGCGCTTATCAGAGCCTCATTGACTAGTATCGGAGATACCGTCGCGTAATAGCCATCTATGTCTAGCTGGATAAAGTTTACTTGGTGTTTGTCATCTATTGCTGAGAACCAGTCAATTAGCTCCTTGGTGGAGGTCCAGAGACTAAGCTTAGTTTTGTTTCTAAGTATCGGTATTATCCTATCTATAATATTCTTACTGGTCTTTCCTAGGTCGGATTTGAAGGGTGCTATTAACCTAACCGGTAGTTTAGTTTTAAAGTATAATTTGTGGTCCTTAATAGATATACGTGAACCTCTAGGTACATATACCTCGGTCCTATCTTCTAGTTCTAGCCCCGTCACTATATTGTTTGCCGTGGCGTTAATACTATCTAAATTAATACTATCTAAAATTATTATTTTTTATTTTTTTTATTTTATTTTACCCGTTCCTTTATTTTACCCCTTCGTTTCCTGTACCTATTTATACAGTTACATACAGATTTAATGTACCCTAAAATATTGTAAATTTATTTACGTGTTTTATTTTATTATCATATTGTGTTTAGGTTCACGAGTTTTGTTTAAATGTGGACATACGTGTGGGTATATGTGCGTGTGTGTGCGTGTAGATACGTATGTATGTGTATATATATATATATATATGCGTGGGTGGGTGGGGTGTGTGTATGGACATGGGTGCGTGGGTGCACGAGCTTATACTGTTCACTTACAGGTGTGTTTATACATATATATGTATATATATATATATATATATATGTATGTATATATATATATATGTTTCTATGTATACGTATATGTATATGTATGTATATGTATATATATATGTGTATATGTACGTATATATATATGTATGTATATATATGTGTATATATATGTATGTATATGTATATGTATATGTATGTATATTATGTATATATATATATGTACATGTGTACATATATAAGTATGTATGTATGTATATATATATATATATGTGAATGTATATATATATATATATATATATATATATGTATGTATATATATATAAATGTATATATGTATGTATGTATGTATATATATATATATATATATATGTATGTATATATATATATATATATATATGTACGTATCTATGTATATATATATGTTTATGTGTAAGTATGTATATATATATATAGGTATGTATATATATATATATATATATATATATATATATATATATATATATATATATATATATATGTATGTATATGTGTGTATGTATATGAATGTATGTATGTATGTATATGTATGTATATATATGTTTGTATATATATATATATATATATATATATATGTATATATATGTGTGTGTATATGTATATATATATATATGTATAGATATAGATAGGTAAATATACACGGGTGTGTATGATTGTGTATAGAAGATTATATTAATAAGAGGAATTACAACTTTGTCTGATTTACTCGTTTTATTTACAATCCTTTAAAATATATATAATATGGTATTATAATGAAATAGTATGATAGAATATTAATTTCTAAGTGTTAATTGAACAAGTACTTTCATGCTTTCGCAATCTTCAGGTTCATGATATGTGGTGACAGTCGAGTTTGCAATTTTCAACTGTAATGAGATGGGTAAATTTACTACCTTTTATACATTTTATACAGAGAAAAGTGGCTCCAGAATGCAAAGCCCTGTAAACTGTATTTCGACCAATCAGTGTGTAGTTTCACTGAATTACTACAGCTGATTGGTTTAAGCGTCACGGCTGGTTGATCATGCTAACGACCAATAGTCATAACCAACGTATCAATTGTTTTGCTTTTTGAAATGATGAAAATAGCATTTTCTATTAATCATCACCATCAACATCACTTTTATTATTATTATTATTATTGTTGTTGTTAGTGGTCGTGGTCATAGTGGTAGTAGAAGTAATACCCCTAGGCGTTATTATTGTTCATTTAGCTTGGGTTTGAATTTATCAATAACATCTTTTCTTTGACTTTTCTCTTGATTTCACTTGGGCTGTGTAATTTGTAGAATGGGAATATTATAAATATTCCCTGACCACATGTTGCCAGGTGGCCGCTTAGGGGTATCTGACGGACATTTGGGTCTCTGATTTGTTGACGGTGTACCCGTGCACGTTCCGATAGTGCATTTCCAGTTTGACCGACATATAGTTCTTCACAATTCGGGCATTTGATGCAGTAAATTAGATTTCTGCTTTTGCAGTTCATATTTGCATTTGGGAATATTTTTCCAGTTTTTGTTTTCATATATTGACCGGCGTGTATGGATTGACATGTGCCGCATCGATTATCATTTCATTTAGATACAGTGAATGTTTGGTCTTTGTTGTTAAGGTCAAACTTTGCTTTTGTTAGCAATTGCTTCAAATTTTTTGGCTGTCTTTTACTAAGAGTCAAAGATCGATCTGTGATTAAGCCTTTTAATTCATTACTTTGAGCAATGATCGGTAGGTTTGCTTTGGCAGTGTTGAATATATTCTGGTGACATGGGTTGTGTGTCATTATAAATGGTATGACCAGTTCTTGGTTTCTTCTTCCTTGGGTTGTTCTAAGTTGTTGTATGGGTATTTTTATAGCCCGCTGTATGCCATTTTCTATAAGTAGAGATGGGTATTTTTGTTTGAGCAAAAATTCTCTTAGTTCTGTTAGGCGTTTGTACCTGGTATTCGTATCTTCTACAATGGTACAAATTCTTCTGGCTAGGCGGTATGGGATGTTGCGTTTTGTATGAGGTGGATGGCACGACTTAAAATTCAGATATTGATGGGTGTCTGTGTGTTTATAATATATATCCGTGGTAATGGTGGTGTCGTTTTTGATTATCATTATATCTAGGAATGGTAATTTGGTCCTACTCATCTCTTTTGTGAATTGGAGAGATGGGTGTAGGTTATTCAGGAGGATATTGAACTCATCCAGAGTATCTAGAGATTCTGTCCAGATGATGAAACAGTCGTCAAGGTATCTCTTCCAAGATTTTTCAATGTACTTTCTAAAGTCAGTACTATATTTTTCCTCTATTTCTTTGTAGAGTTGTTGTTCTAAGTATCCCATTACAGAGTTCGCGTAAACGGGAGCAAACTTCGTTCCCATCGCTGTGCCTCTATTTTGGATGTAATTCTTTCCATTGAAGAAGAAAGTGTTGTTTTCCAGAATAAGTTTAACTGCGTCTAATATAAATGGCGCTGTGAATCTAATGGGAATCACTTCTCTATGTTTTTCCACTCAGTATTTAACCGCCTTTATTCCTAAATCATGTGTAATGTTGGTGTAAAGGCTTACCACATCAAACCTGAGTAGAAGTGAATTCGTTTCTGTGGTTTTGGGAAGATGGGACAGGAAGTCGATATCATCCCGGATGAAACTGGGGATGTGAATACATAGTGGTTTCAAAATAATTGTTTCTACTTTAGGCACAAGGCCAGCAATTACCCAGTGCATTACTGGTACTTTATTTTATCGACCCCGTAAGGATGAAAGGCAAAGTCAACCTCGGCGGGATTTGAACTCTGATCGTAAAGGGACGTAACTATGCTGGATAGTGGTTTCAAAATAATGTCAACAAAATTGCTTAGACGTTGAGTGGGGCATGTTGGACCAGCTATAATAGGTCTAAGTTTTAAGTCTTTTGGGTGTAATAATTTAATGTACTCACTGTTTTGTTCTCTTACTGCCAGTTGTATTTCTTTTGACTTGTGAACTTTCGGTAGGCCATACAGGTTGCTGGGTTTCGGCTCAAAATTGGTGATGTAGTCTCTTTCCTTATCAGTAAATGAATTGTGGTATTTTGAAGCCAGGTTGTTGATCTTCTTCATGATGTTGTGGTCTATATTTGACGGTATTTCATGATAGAATGTTGTGTCTTTCAGTTGTTCCTCAACAAAATCCTTGTAGTATTCAGTATCCATTATAAAAATACCCATACAACGACTTAGAACAACCCAAGGAAGAAGAAACCAAGAACTGGTCATACCATTTATAATGACACACTACCCATGTCACCACAATATATTCAACACTGCCAAAGCAAACCTACCGATCATTGCTCAAAGTAATGAATTAAAAGGCTTAATCACAGATCGATCTTTGACTCTTAGTAAAAGACAGCCAAAACATTTCAAGCAATTGCTAACAAAAGCAAAGTTTGACCTTAACAACAAAGACCAATCATTCACTGTATCTAAATGCAATGATAATCGATGCGGCACATGTCAATCCATACACGCCGGTCAATATATGAAAACAAAAACTGGAAAAATATTCACAAATGCAAATAAAAACTGCAAAAGCAGAAATCTAATTTACTGCATCAAATGCCCGAATTGTGAAGAACTATATGTCGGTCAAACTGGAAATGCACTATCGGAACGTGCACGGGTAAACCGTCAACAAATCATAGACCCACATGTCCGTCAGATATCGCTAAGCGGCCACCTGGCAACATGTGGTCAGGGAATATTTATAATATTCCCATTCTACAAATTACACAGCCCAAGTGAAATCAAGAGAAAAATCAAAGAAAATAATTCTATTGATAAATTCAAACCCAAGCTAAATTAACAATAATAACGCCTAGGGGTATTACTTCTACTACCACTATGACCACGACCACTAACAACAACAACAACAACAATAATAATAATAATAAAAGTGATGTTGATGGTGATGATTAATAGAAAATGCTATTTTCATCATTTCAAAAAGCAAAACAATTGATACGTTGGGTATGACTATTGGTCGTTAGCATGATCAACCAGCCGTGACGCTTAAACCAATCAGCTGTAGTAATTCAGTGAAACTACACACTGATTGGTCGAAATACAGTTTACAGGGCTTTGAATTCTGGAGCCACTTTTCTCTGTATAAAATGTATAAAAGGTAGTAAATTTACCCATCTCATTACAGTTGAAAATTGCAAACTCGACTGTCACCACATATCATGAACCTGAAGATTGCAAAAGCATGAAAGTACTTGTTCAATTAACACTTAGAATTTAATATTCTATCATACTATTTCATTATAATACCATATTATATATATTTTAAAGGATCGTAAATAAAACGAGTAAATCAGACAAAGTTGGAATTCCTCTTATTAATATATATATGTATATATGTATATATACATGTATATATATATATATATATATATATATATATATATGTATATATATATATATATATATATATGTATATGTATGTATATATGTATATATATATGTGTAGATATATATGTATATGTATGTATGTATATGTACATATAAGTATGTATATGTGTGTGTATGTATGAATATATATATATGTATGTATGTATATATGTATGTATATATATATATATATATGTATATGTATGTATATATGTGTATGTATGTGTATGTATATGTGTGTATGTATGTATGTCTATATATGTATGTATATGCGATATATTAACAAATGGAAGCTATATTTGTGGAACCATATTTGTTTCATTGTATATGTTTCGGGGACGCCAGGTTGGGTTGTGGTGTGCTTTCATCGGATAGAGTATGGTGTGGATCAGTTGACGTGCCCTTGAAATAATGCGACTGTTTCTGTTGGAAGCTCCCGGATAGACAATCCGGGGGCTTCCAACTGATGTAATCGCATTATTTTGGGGGTGTGTCAGTATTTATTTGTAGGGCTGATCTATATTGTGTTTTGTCTGATGAAGGCGCGCCGTGATTTATCTTGGTGTCCTTGAGGTATGTATGGTGAGGTAGGTGTGCTATTGTAGTTGTGTTTTCCATTTGTTGATATATCGTATTTTTACTCCAATAATTTGTTGAGTGCTTTATATCA
>OZ024742.1:156086889-156106889 GCA_964016885.1 Eledone cirrhosa | reverse complement strand
AATATTGAGTGTTAATATACCCCACCCTCAAATAAGAATGCGTGAGTGTTTGCTTGTTTGTATTTATTTATACAAATGAATATTTAGGACAAACATATATATTTTTTTTAATTTTGTGAGGTTGCATTTCTCTCTCTATGTGCATACCTCTAGGCGTATAAAAATAGGTCACTAGTGTTGGTATTGCTTTGATGGAATTTATCTATCCACCTACTCATTTATTTACTCTCTCAATTTTACCCCACCCATTTTCATTCGTTAAAGTATTATTTATTCATACATTTCTATGTAACATCATAAAAAAGATAAAAGTATGTCTATGGAGCCCCGAGCGTGATCCTTCATGTTGACATTGTCCTACCTTCAGCCACTGGGATTCAATGAAGTGACCCTTCGTGTATACTGCTCTTTGCTCTAGGGATAGATCTCTTTGTTGCAGCATCACGATCCCTTTTCACGTGTGGTATCTGGATGACATCATGGTGGGTGGGCTCATCGAGCTTGTATCTCATGATCTGCGATCGGTGATTCCTGCTGTGGCGAGAATCGGCCTCTAGGTCAACTTGACAATGTCGGATGAAGTGAATGACAATTACGACACAGAGGGCTTTTTAGTCTCCATCTTGGACGTTCGACCCATCTTCTGCCAGTTGTAGGTGATCCAGAAATAGGATATCCTCATCCTCGCCTCACCTAACCTCCCGCCGGCCATCCGCTCCTACATCAGATCCTAGCTCCATCAGCTCACGAGCAATCTGGGCTTAATTGATACCACAAAACCCGTCTTCGGAATTGCTTCTCCATGCCGAAACTCCTTTACACATTTGGTAGTTCTTGCTGCAGCCACGCATCTCTCCTCACTGACCTCGATATATGTATCCGAATGGCAGCTGAGGATGTATGCAATGTCAGGTTTGACGATTTAATTGGCAGCAAGCCACCTTATTCGTTAGAAACGGTGGCTTAGATCTTCGGTCTCCAGTTTCACCGGCTATGCCGGCGTTTCTTTCATCAGCAATCTCTTACCATGTCTTTACCATGAAGATTCTCCACAACACAACGGAATCCAATCTGATCAATGAACGCAATTCTACCTGTGATACTTGGATCCGCCTCGTAATCGACCCAGTAGACCTCTCTTTTCCTCCCCCCTCCGTAGACGTCAATACCACCCCCCACCCCATCCATAGCATATGGGATGTCATTCAGTGCGACATGGCCTCGGACAAGCTAGCGCGCCATCTCCACCAGTATTGCTTAGCCTTCCAACCACAAAATGTTGCTTACCGACATGTTCGACTGGTACGCAACTTGATAACGAGAGCCTGCGAATAGGGGCTTTCTTCAGGCTCGGCCTCTTGATCTGCGAACAATACAAATTTCGCTACGGATCCACTGTTGATGGGAGAGAGAGAGAGATATAGAGATAGATATATAGATATATATAGAGATAGAGAGAGAGAGAGAGAGAGAGAGAGAGAGAGAGAGAGAAGAGGGAATGGAAGATGGTATACTGCTGACATGAAGTAAGGATGGGATAAAGATTGTGTAAAGCAAGGTTGAATAACATTACAAAAGAAAATGCACCATCAAATACCTCAGTAGCTTCCTTCTATCATTATGATTTTGAGTTGTAAGGAAGATTCATGTATTTTAGGCTAAACAGCGCCACAGAATCAGAGTGAACAGTAGATAAACCCCTCTGCCTGGCCGCGATGACAGTCTATAAGGTATCCATCATAATCTTTGATCTTTACTACTATACACATATATTATCAATGTTATAAGTTAGCCTATCTGCTGAACATGTCATAAGAGTGGATACGAGATAAAATGATATATATATATATATATATATATATATATATATAGGTGTATATGTGCAACATAATTGCGACCGTGGGCTGTATACCGGGTGAGCACACACACGTATAAATATAGATATATATAGCTATATATACATACACGTTTTGGTATATAATTCTTTAGTATAGTTTGTTACTTATGCTGATAGATATGTATTGATTTTCGTATGAAAAGCGGAACCACAAATGTCAATGTTGTGAATTTGGAAGCAAGATATTGTTTCAGTTTACGTTTAGATTATATCTAGGTTCATTGATATTACATTGTGTAATATTGATTATAGAAAAATACATGTGTTTCTACTACAAACAACATAAGTCATACTGTGAATATTTACTGTCTTTAACGATCTCCTTTTATATATTCAAAGTTCACTTGTATCAAAAACATGACAAATTATTTCATTCCCTGAGCATATTAAATAGAATAATAGAACAACTTGACCATTTATGAAAATCATATTATTTATTATATAAATGTTTACACTTTTCTCCATGAAGTTAGTTATAGCTACATATCTCTATAGGTATAAGAATTATAAGATAAGTTTCTCACGTTTTAGAGACATCAAAACAGTACTTATACTCTTACAGCCTATTAGGCTGATGGAAATAAACATGGAAGATATCTTCCCTGTAAGAACATAAGTTGACTGGTTTTATCCGGGGGATTCCGGTTGGAATTCACTTACACTGCCCACAAGAAATGAATCACAAATAACCTGAACGCGACAGTAAATATGCTGATAGTAAATTGTTAATCCTATGAATTTATTCACATATACCCTGGATTCCATCAATTCGACATAATGCGAATTTTTGATTTTTATGGGATCTGGTTTACACGGTCTTTTAGGTTGATATGAACTGGGACCAGGTAAAATGCAGGTTGATCATTTCGCTAAGAATTTGTCCGGGAGGAATCTATCCCTATAATGCCGAGCAGGGGTGGCGTAGGCGTATAGGCTCTCTGACATTAATACCACCTGTTCATCATGCATTGCACTAGCTCGCTTCCAATCCTATTGGATCGTCGGCTCTTTTGGCTCTTACGGTATTAACCTGTTTCTGTAATAAGGTGGTCCACCCGCTTAAAACACACTTTGATCCGATTGCTTGGTATGCCGTGTCTGATAAACTGCAAATATGGACTAAAGTCACGGCATTCTTAAATGCTGAAAATCTTTGGCTGCCGGTTTTCAGGTGCATCATTCTACAACTCTTCTTTTACTGTGCTGCAGTCTTAGATCAAGCGACGACCCTGATTAGGTACTTGGCGTCTGGAATAATATCAGGAATTCAATGTCCTCAACCAATTTGGCAAAACCGTCCGTGGATATTCCACTAGCTTTATATAGAAAACGAGTGATGGATAAGTGCGGTGACGTTCTTAGGTAAATTCCTAGCGTCAACCAGAATGAACTAAACAGTCTATTCTAGAAAACCTTTGGCCCAGCCACTATGGACAACTTCCAGAAATCCCTAACTCAGCAAGACTCCCGGTGTGTACTGCTGGTTCGAGACACCGTCTACGGAATACTCTCAGGCGGTCCTGTCCCAGATAAGCGCAGAGCGACGAAACCGTTATCTATACACGCATTCAATATACAAACATTTCTGAACGGTGAATGTTTGTCGAACAGCTATTATCATCTGAATGGCGGATCTGGTTTTCGCCGGACTCCATCGTGAATATTGCTCGGGAAGGGGAAGCCCTCATTTACTTTTTCAATTTCCACTTCAAAAAATAAAGGTGTGGATAGGGAAGGATATACTGCCCCTTCACCCACCAGTATATTTGTTAAAAGATGGATGAATATACTGATAATCACCCTAGTGAATGAACTTATTCTAAGCATGTGCTTGTAAGCTGCAGATTTGCTATCATTTTCCTGAGGATCAGGGTGTATTCAGATCCGTGTGGTGCCTATATTGCCCCTGGGCACTATTCTCCACTGTTAGAGAATTCTGATATTATTTATTTGCTGTTGTTACATGTTTTCTGTCTGCACGCCTTTGTTTTAAATGTAAATCTCCATTGTCCCTGTTCATTTGCATTGTCCTATGTATTTCTATCTTAGTGGCCAATAAATAAAGAATCATACGCAACAGCAGCAGCAGTTGTAGTAGTAGTAGTAGTAGTAGTAGTAGTAGTAGTAGTAGTAGTAGTAGTAGTAGTAGTATCAGTTGTCTCAATATCATCATCATAATCATCGTCACCGTAAACGTTTCTATTATGAAAAACAACATAAACATTTATTTGTCTGATGTGTATATTTGATTACTTAAAAAAGTAACTTTTGGTAGTTTTCAAAGAATAACTATAGGAAAACACTTTCCTAGTAATTCGTTAAATAATTGAATGACTACTCTATTTTTTTTTATATATAATTCTTTAATTTTCCTTCCGCCTTTCTTTATTTCTTTACTTTTCCTTTCTTTACACATTTTCTTCTGTTTTTCTTTCTTCTTCTAATCTTCCTTATTTTACATTTCTTCCATTTTTTTCTTTTATACATTCATTCCACTCGTACAGCAGGAATATGATCAAGTTTCTATCGAGTAATAAGCCTGGAATAATTATTTATTTCTGATATCACCTGCTAGATCTTTAATGAATTGACTTGAACTCTAAGTGTTTATCGGGAGGGAAAATGGAGGAAAGCAAAATATACAAATAAATATTAAATACATAAATATGAATAAGTAATTTCGCATGTTTTTCCACCTGCGTTACGTCCGCTTATTAGTGTAAAAACTTAGAAAAAAATCTGTAAATATAACACTTTGTATTTTAGCAACATTACTTGGCATCTCATTAGGCGTAGGACCACAATCTGGAATGAAAAAAAAACAATGATAAAAATTGATTTTTTTTAAATCAATAATTTCTGAGCAGGTGATGTGATCAGATGCATTTTCGATTAACAGCGAGATACAATTGATTGTGTGATTATTTATTTATTTATTTATTTTTGATTTGTTTATTTATTTATCTAAACTACTATCCTTCCACTCCCTTGCTTTCTTATTTTCTTATCAAGAAAATGGTGGATTGTTGGAATTAATACAGCCTTCAAGAAATGAGTTCATTTATATCGGATCATAAATGTAAATGAGATGAAATTTTCTGTGATGACAATTTAGTTACTTCTACATGATACTAATAGTCTAATTTTGGAATATGATATTCGACATAGGCAGAAATAGAAACATTCAATCTACTATTAATATGTATGCAAGTAATATATATAACTTTAAAAGTATTCTGTATGCAACAATGTTACATGTTTATAAAAAGGCATATAATTCGCATCTCGTTGACATATTTCACTGCATTTATTTAATGGTAGATTTTGAAAATAGGGTAAAAATACCAGCCCTAGAGAGGTGCTGTTAATTTGTGAAATATTGAACCACATAAAGATGAGAACATTTTAGGGATAAAGGGAATTAATAGTATTTTTTTACGAAACAGTTTTAGTGGGTCTCTTAACCGAATACTTGAGAATCACCGGGCAGTTCTATTTCATTGTCCTTGAACGGCTGGGTGATTTTACTTGCTATCTCTAAGTCTGGTAACAATTTTGTATCGATAAAACATTCTAGGCTCTGAATGTAACTCGTCGATTTCCGTGTGTTTTTTGTTTGTTTTTTGTTTCTGTATTGTTACTTCTGATGTGTGGTGTAAATTTCATCACTATAACTTTCATCACTATTTCTAATTTAAAAGTATGCGTGTGGTATTCAAATCTTTTCAAAATTATTAAAAGCCTCGCAGTGTAATAATTATGGCGTAGAAGTCTTGGAGACATCAGTCTTGACGTCCGATTGATACACCACTAGATGAAACTTACTGAAGCTTTCGCGATGTTGGATATGGTGTATATAGTTTCACTGGTAAATATTTGGTAAATATCAGTAAGCATGAATGTCACCATTTACCTCAGCATGATTTCCAATCAGAACGTAAAATAACGTAATTAATTACTGCAAGGCATTTCGCTGTTCGCTCCATTGTTTTATTTTACGATGAATTGAATAATTAACTCCATAATTTAATAATAAACCCATGAGGCTTCTGAATCGTGGTACATAATAATTTGTTATATATACTATAAACACAAACCAAGAATTATTTGTTTTATATAGAAAAAGAACAACAACAAACAATAATGCCTAAACTACTAACAGTTCCACGCAAAAAATATCTATTAAAAAATGACTGTTCTTCCCGAACGTAATAATACTACAAAAATATACAACACCGAGCGACTAATATTCAGGAGAAACTTTAATTTACAAAAGTTAATGCATTTATTCATAGTACAAGTATCAAGAAGATGAAACAAACATGGTGACTTGGTGATACTATCTCAAGAATCCAATACTTATATTGTTATATTACATATATAATTGTATTTTCCTTTGTCAGTCAGCCATAATAGATTCAGGACTAGTATACAAAAATATGCTATGGTTATTGCTTATAAATATGCATACACCGGTATCAGCATTCCTTATTCATATTTATTTGTCGATAAGTAATAAATCACATGTCTGCAAGATCATGCATATATATATATATATATGCAATATACACTACTGTTGTTATGATTTTAGTTATGTGCTTGAATATATAACCAATGTAAGTCGTGTATAATTGTGTACGAATACAATTAGACATATTATATATATATATATATATATATATATATATATGCAAATAAAGATTTAGCGAGAATCGCATTTTCGGCGGGCAGGAAAAGCGAAGCGGTACGCAAAAATCAGAAATGATACTGTCAAAGTGCTCAAGAGTTAAAAACCAGAGCTAAACAATGAGTTAAGAAGCCATACAAAACTGAAAAAGTGGTCAAGAAAGCATTAACCACCCAAGCCAAAAACAAAATCAAGCTAAACATGTCAAAACAAAATAAATGATAAAAACTATGTGATATATATATATATATATATATATATATACATACATATATATGTGTATATATGTATATATATATATATATACATATATATAATATGTATGTATATATATATATATACGTTTGTGCGTGTGTGTCTGTGTGTGTGTAGATAAAATAGGTAGAATAAATGTAGCATAGCCCATAGTAAACAAATATCAACGGTAGTTTCTATTAGATGAAGCATCAAACGATGTATGGAATCAGTGAAGTCTGTTTATGTTTCATTCAATCGAGAAGAGGAAAGGGTCAGAGACGGCCAGCTGAAATGTTACACTCACATAGAAATTCAGAATGGTGGAAATGGAGCAAGTAGGTCAAGCTCGGAAGATAAATCACATAGATGTTGGCCATGTCCAAATATATACAAATGTCGTTATTTCGGTTATCATTGCTAAACGTCTGAAAAGCGGAATTTGTTCGTTAAAACCAAAGTGTAGTGCTTAAATTGCTGAAATTTACATTAGTTTCCCTATGGGTCGAATTATAGTCCGTATCTCGAGATTGGAGTTCATTATTTAATGTGAGTTTCGTAAATCACCATTGATTATATATATGTAGACATGTATAAGATCTAAGTCAGGTAGTGGCTACCTCTCGGAATTCAAAGATCACAGCTCCGATATTATGGACATGCGATTAGAATGTCACAGGAAAGAATCTCTGAAAGCTAAAACCAGTAGGCAGGAGACATATGTGTCGACCTCAAGCAAGATGGTTGGATAATATGTATGATATCAGCTGGTCTCACTTGGGGAGGGCCGTATCAATTGAAGATTGTTGCTTCTGACAGGACACGCTGGTAGGCATGCCTGAGGATTCTGCTACCATGACCCGTCCAGGAAAAAGTGGTGAAGATAAAGAAGTGAATGAGAGGGTACACAAAGAACCTAAATATTGCTTGCTCAATTCTCAAACTTAGCTACCCGTTTCAAAATCTGTTTATCTAGTAATATCGTCCCAGGGACAGGTGGGTATTCCGTAATGCGTCGGAAAAATACATCCGCCAACTGATTAAGTGAAATCTAATGGACACTCTAACATCGACGTGAGAGTCCTTATACACACATATACACACCTGGCTGATGACATCACGGGAAAATTTTACATTGTTTGGGGCAGATCCAGCTATTTTACGTGAATGTTCCCTAACCCAAAATGAGTGATCGGTTCATTTCTTTGAGCCAAATACAAAGAGACAACTTATGCAGTGGAAACACCCTCTTCACCTGTTCCAAAGAAGGCCAAGGTTGTTTCATATGCAAGGAAGGTGTCTTTAGGGATGCAAATGACATTGTGTTTATTGACATCAAAAGGGCTACACTATCAATGGAAAATACTATGACAGCTTGCAGGGGCAGTTATGAAACGCTATCAAGATCAAGCACCCAGGAAAACTGAAGAAAGGGATTTTGTTTCATTGGGACACATCTCCAGCACTCAAGTCCTTGGTTTTAATGGCTGCTGTGCGTGACTGTGACATTGAAATGGTTCATCACCATCGCTATTGTCTTCATTTGACCCCATCTAACTATCATATGTTCGACAATTTGGAAAAAACACTTGGCCGGGAACCAGTATGCTGTTAATGGCTTTTTTTTTACCAACAGGTTGAAAGCTTTTCCACCAATCGTATCCAACTCTGCGGCACCTATGGAAGAAATGTGTCGACCGCAAGGAGCTTATGTTGAAAAATAAACCATATGTGGTTGCATTCCCTGAGACTAGCTTGCTCAGCATATGAATTTTCAGCCGACCCTAGTATAATTGAAATAACTGAATTGGAATGCGGTAGCTACTTTTAGCAGGTTGAGCAACCAAAAGAATACAGGATCTCTCACTGGCTCATAAGAGTTTTACTTACTATAGATATTTAACAAACGATAGAACTGCCGAATAACAGAGTTTTATTCATCTATTCTTCTATTCATGTATAACCTTTCATATTTCAATAGCTAACAGTTAAACAGTATCAAATGTGTATTATCCTGTCGTATACACTCACGGAAATATGCTTGATTTAACAGAAGGCGTTCATTTCTCCAGAGAATCGATTGATTTTGCTTCACCCTTCATACTTTCATAAACTTTTATTATCAGTTCACTAGATTGTCATCATCATCAACATCAACATCGCGGTGGTGGTTGTGGTGGTGGTCATCGTCAACGTTGGCAGAACCTTTATCCGCATGTTCCTTTTCCTCACTATGGGCATCACATTGTCATCATTATCTCCTTTCTCTTCATCCGTTCCATCACCTACGACATCATCATCATCTCCGTCACCATCATAATCATAATTAATATTTTTGGTATTAAGAGCAAAAACAGCAGCATTCTATTTAGTTGTCACTAATATTCGTAATAAAAGTGGTGGTTATAGTAGAAGTAGTAGTAGTAGTAGTAGTAGTAGTAGTAGTAGTAGTAGCAGCAGCAGTAGCAGTAGCAGCAGCAGCAACAGATGTAGTAGTAGTAGTAGGATCAGCAGTAGTAGTACTAATATATGTAGTAGTTGTTGTTGTTAGGGGTGGGTTAGTGGTTGTGATGATATTAACTGTGTTAGCCATATGAATGCTTTCTATTACAGCAAATTACATCTTTACCTATTCAGTAGGAAATAATTATTCCCAAACTTCCATGGTAGAATGAAAACCAAAATAAATATAAATGAAATCGTAAGATTTCCCTATATACTATCATTTTTCGTTTATTTCACTGTTTCATTTGCTCTTCATTTACTCTTCTCGTTTAAAATATTAATTACGTATGTTAAATCTTGTATAATTTCCTTACACCTGGGTCTCGTTCTATATATACTGTTTCCTGCATTTATTATGAATATTACTACGACGTTGTTTTCGTTCTATGCTTTGCTGAACATATTTTTCCCTCAATTTCACCAGGCATAATTTTATTCGACTTAGTTTGTGTTTTTCTTTCAGTCTTTGATCTCATATCTCATATTTTGGTATTCCGTTCCGTTTTAACATTACTACTACTACTACTACTACTACTACTACTACAACTACTACTACTACTACTACTACTACTACTACTACTACTACTACTACTTATCACAAACCCTTTTGATGCTTCTTTGGGCATATCGGGAATATCAGGCTACAACTAGTAAACCTAAGGTAACGCCAACTGTTTTATATTTCTTGTCGTTTCACTACAACTGGTAGTCCAAAGCCTTTATCAGTATTCAGGCCGTTCCCAGTAGGCATGACTTCTGGTGAGGTTCAATTCATTCAATTTCGTTCAATTCTGGTGTCAAAGAGACACACTACATCTATAAGGGTTCATTTTCTTTACTTCTTCTCAATTACAACTATATCTGGTTTGTTGTGTTCAATCTTCACCTGGGTCTGAATTAGGAATTCACAGAAGTGGTGGCAGAGGTGATGGTGGAAGTGGTAGTGGTAGTGTGCTGGTAGTGGTAGTGGTGACGGAAGTAGGTGTAGTGGTGGTGGTAGTGGTGATGGTGGTGCAGTAGTGGTTGTGGTGGTGGTATTTGTGATACCACGTTTATAGATTTGTTTTCTGTACATGGATAGCCATACTTTTTACACAAGCCACCTTATCATGTGTGTCCTTTTTTTCATAATCATTCTGGTCTGAGATCTTACAATCTGAAACGATATTGGAAGCTTTCTTTGCTTTCTTCCCAAATTGTGGCATTTAGCTTGTCAATATATTTCATTACCGATCTTGTTCTTAAGGCTTAATTTTCAGCTGCTAATATAAATCCTTCCGTTTCTTTCTTAATGTCGCCTTTCCTTAACCATTTGCTATCACACACGTTTCTTTTTTCCTTAAGGAATAGAAAATACCTTTTCTTTTAGAAGGACATTCCACTTGCTTCTACTTTCACACAATACTGTACTCCAAGCAATACCCTACTTCACTCCTTTCCTTTCCAATACAGACTGTCTGCATCACCGTGTAGGCGCATACTGCTATAGGGAGTGGATATTTTGCTTCTTTACCGATCAATGTCTCTCCACTGTACTTTGTCAATTCTACTATATCTGCAACGTACCTAATTATTGAAACAGTTCTGGTGATTATTACCTGCACAGTATTTTCAATATTCAAATTAGACTTGAGGATCGTCCACAGCCTTCGAAAGTTCTGTTTTCTGACAAATTCTTTCATTCATTGGGGGGGGGGGGGTGCTTTTTCATTTATTGCTTTGTAGCACACCTAGATATTTATATGCTTCGTCTGTTTCCAGGGACTTGATACTTTCACAGTTTGGTAGTTCGATTCCATCATACCTTACCGGCTTTCACCGCTTCACCTTTACCAGTGCACACTTTGAAATGACAAGCACCATCTCAATGCATTCAAAAATGATTCTAACTGTTTACACAAAGGTTTTTGGCTCTTCTACATTACGAGTGTATAATGTGTAATACTAGTGTATAATGTTAAATCTTCAATATACAATAAACGATTGACGTTGATCCCTATACTGTATCCGATTGCAACATTTGTAAGTACAGTAGGTTCCCTGAGAGTGAAGGTCCATCAGCTCGTTCGGCATTCTTTTAAGAGACGGAATGCCTGATCTGAAACCACGGGAAACATCGTAAATACCAGTTTGAGACTTCACTCGAGATGTAGTTTTCTCTAGATGAGAGTAGATAAAGGATCCTTAAGACATGGTAAACAATCTATCTAGTAATAGTGTCAGCATAAAATAACAAAATATAAGACCATTAAACCACAATAACTGAAATGCGTGAAAATGTCAAACACATTGAATGTAGAAAACGGCCTAATTCGGGCTGGAACATGAGGTTAAAGTCTTCTCGCCCGGCAGATATTCCATTGCTCAGTATGGTGGACTTGGTCATCTTAATAAGACTGCTGAAGGGAAGAACGTCGAATAGACAAAATAAAACAACAAGATTGTAATGAAGTGCTACATGCGAAAGAGGGCGGAAATAAGGATATACAGAAAAATAATGGTTACTATCAGAAATGAGATAGGTGTTTTTCACTTCGCAACTGAAGCACAACTAATTATCCTGACAAGACGCATACAAAAAAGAGTATAATTGTCACATATTGAAATAGAGGAAATAGAAAGAATTGAGAAAACTGAGAACAGCAAAGAAATCACAGAGAATAGGGAACAACATAAGAAAACAGAGACTAAAACGAGCAAGATTCTGTTAAATGTGTTGTTGAATGAAACATAGCAGAACATTTTGAGAATTTTCTTAAAGAGAATACTGCAGCAGAAAAAGGGATTGGCAAATTGCCTTTATCGTTCCAATTATTGTTGCTGATTTTGAATTGTGTTGTTGTTATTATCAGACTGGCCTTGGTTGAGGGATCTGCATGGTTTAGCTGCTGCACTGCTTCAATTTCTAGTGCTGTGAATAACTTGATCTATGTGACTGCCACTTTCTCCTCAAAATTATAAATTTGAAACTTCGAAGTGTTGAAGAAGAGAAAAGAAAAATTGGACCGGGCTTTAAGGGTTCATCCCGCAAGAGAAGATATGTGTGACCATTGCGAACATTGATGAGAGTGTTTTTAGCCGACCACGATCGGTGTACGTGTCCAAATTTGGACAAAACTGTACTACCAAATAAACTACCGTGTGTGAACACAAGGTAGCCATTTTTTTATATTAGTTGAATCATCCATGAAGATTGCTGGGCCGCCTTCCTCTAGTCGGGAAGGGCAAGTAGATTTTATAAGCATGGTGGCCATGACAAAAGAGGTATTGTGGTAGACGCGTCTGGAAATGTTGAATATAAGCACTTTCCTCTTTGGCGAAGCTTTAAATATCTTATTCATATTTCACTTAAATAGGAAAATCAGAGTGGAGAGGGAAGTACTGCTTTCCAACCAGTTTGATGAAAGGTGGGTGAGAGAGAGATGAGCAAGGCCCGAACTAATTGGACTTGTTTGAGTATGCGCCTATAGATTCGAGCACAACTGGGAGGGGGCACTTGCACTAGTAGGCAAGGGAATCATGGAATTTTGTGAGATTTCTCCATGTGTGAACATCGTAAGACCCTATTTGGAAATGTATTTCGTTTGAATTTTTACATGTTTTTGTTAAAACTTTGTATCGTCCTGAGCCGTCTTGAACCAATTGTGTAGTCTTTAACATTTACTTAATGTGAGCCCATCGTGAATTTGTTTAGGTTGCACCTAAAGAGAAAACTCAGAGTTGCGAGAGAAGTGTTGCCTACCAGCCAATCTTTTGAAATGTGGGTAAGAGAGGTGAGCTTAATCCGAGTGAATGAGCTTGCTCTCAGTATGCACCAGCAAATTGGAAGATAACACTGAGAGAAGGCACTTGCCATAGCATAAAAAGGTTACAGTGGCTTATTGTAGGCTTTCTCCATGAGTGAGGTATGGATATCTCCCCACTTTGGGGGAAATGTGTTATGTTTGATTTTTTTAAATGTTAGATAAGTTTTTGTTATAACATTATTTAGACAAAAAAAACCCACATTTGTAAAGTCCTGTGCCGTCTTTAATTTGCTCTTAATATAAGAATTATGTGGCTAAGAAATATATCATTATTAGTATTGACGAATGACAGTATCGGTAGAGCATAGGACAACATATTTTACGGCATATAGTTAAGTCCATTTACGTTCTGCGATATTAACTTGCATTTTATCCTTAAGGGGTCGTTAAAATAAAGTTTCTGTAACACACTGGTGTCGATTGAATGAGCATTCCCCTATCCAAATTGTTGGCATTATGCATGAATCAGAAACCATTGTCATAGTAGCAGCAGCAGCAGTAGCATCATCATCATCATCAGTAGTAGTAGTAGTAGTAGTTGTAGTAAGAGTGGTTGTCGTCGTCGTTGTAGTAATAGTAGTAGTAGTAGTAGTAGTAGTAGTAGTAGTAGTAGTAGTAGTAGTAGCGGCAGCAGCAGTAGTAGTAGTAGTAGTAGTAGTAGTAGTCGTAGTCGTAGTAGTATTAACACTTGTTGTGAAAGTAGTAGTATCATGTTATATAGAACAAGTTACGGAGTTTGTATACATCGGTCACAAACTATCATCAAAGAACACTGGAATAGTTGCTGCGCAGTATCGCATTGCTCTAGGTTGGGCAACTTTCAACAAGAACAAGGGGGTACTAACATCAAAAATAGTTTCCAATCATTTGATGCTTACATCCTACCAGTTGTGTTATATGATCTTGAGTGTATTAATTGGACGACAAGGTCACTTCAGAAGCGCTCTACATTCCGTAACCACATCATGAGACATATGACTGGCAAGCGTCTCAACGACCGTATTAGTTAGTATCAGTGAGCTGCTCAACATTACCAAACTTAGACCAATTACATCAATTGTCAAATACTCAAACTATACGGTCATATAGAATGATCAACTCGTGGTGTGAGTAAGTTATGCCTGGAAGGAAGGTTGGTTGTTAAGAGAAGCAGAGGCCAAAACAATGGCTTGATAATGTCAACTTATGGTTTGGACTTGATCTTTGCTCTTTAAAATCTGCTGCTGGTGATCGAAGTTTATGGAGAGAAATATGTCATGCTGATGCGCAGTCTGCACCTGGCGGAGTTTAGCGTCACATGTCAGACAGAGAGCAGCTATAAATACTTCGTCGTCGTCGTCTTCGTCATAGTAGTAGTAGTAGTAGTAGTAGTAGTAGAAGAAACACTTGTTGTAGATGTAGTAGTATCATATTCTAGATATAAACAGTTGGCCTGGGGCCGTTATATGTGATATGAGTTTTGATTGACAGTTCGCTCCGTTGTAGTTGCTTGTTACCAGCAGCGTGATCTGTTGGAATGTGTATTTGTTTGGTTGCTTTGGCAAGGTTAGTGAATGTATCAATCCTTTCCTTCATGAGTTAAAATGCCGATAACCGTTGGGGGCGATATATATATTTTTCAAAGCCAAGTAAACTGATAATTTTTTCTTTACAAAACAAAATAGTATAAGGTATTTCAAAGCCAGTCAGATTAACAATGTAAAGGAAAACATCGCTATGAACCCCACTACCACTACAACCATAATGAATAGCAGTAGCATCAAGAAGCGTCAACAACGACACCAATAACATCCTCACCGACCCCCATCTCAAATAACAACACAGTGACAGGTGGCAATAATGTCAATGACAACAACAGCAGGAGTGTTCCAATGTCATCTGGAGTTCACAGAACTACAGAAGTTAATGACAAGTTTCACTGCGCTTTCAACACCTCAGAGATAAGCGAAATAAAAAAAAATAAACACCATCAACGCCACAACTACTACAGTGATATATGCACAAAGCTCAGTCGTAAATAAAAAAAAAGCCAATTAACACCCTTAACTAGATTAACATCATTTCCTCCTATATATATTTATATATGTATAAGGATTTAAACACTATTAACTTAATAAGACCATTGATAGTAGAGTACTTGATATTGGGATACTACAGTGTGACTATATTAGAAAGTGCCATGGCCTGATGACAGAGTTCTTGCAGTTTCACCAGCTACTTTTGGATTCATATATAGTGTCCCTCTCATCTTTACAATAATGTCACTTTGATGAAAGTAGAATAAAGAAAAGCAAACCCTTAAATATATTTTCTGTGCTATTTCCAATTACATCTACTCTCTCTCTCTCTCTCTCTCTCTCTCTCTCTCTCTCTCTCTCTCTCTCTCTATCTCTCTCTATCTCCCTCTCTCTCTCTCTCTCTCTCTCTCTCTCTCTCTCTCTCTCTCTCTCTCTCTCTTTATCTCCCCCTCCCCACATATATGTGTGTGTGTGTGTGTGTTAAAAAAGTGTTTTCGCTCTACATGACTGAATACAATAAATGTAATCTGAGTTTTTCTAATATTAATAAACATTGATTCGTTTGCAATTATGCAAACAAGCCTCAATTTTTAAAGCAATGTCAATAGAAGACAGTTGGCAGATGAATAGTGAGCTGTACTGATGAAGGGGGATACCCAGAAACATTAGTGTCTGCAGTTCGGTTTACATGCCAACACAAGAGCAAGGATGAATGGTTCATTCTACTGACATGGCTTTAAAAGTGAGGCCTGTTTTCATAATTGCAGACGAGTCGAATGTTAACACATATTACATTTATGTATATATTGTATCATGTTTAATCTAGAAATGGCTTCTACAGGACTAGAGCTGTTTTATTCAAACTAAATCCTGATGATTTCTTTTGAAACAAACAATTCTAGTCTTGTTGAAGTCATTTCTATATTACACTCGAATGTGCTCAGGCGCTCACAGCCCTCTGGCAGGCGGACCCGGCGATCAGTGGAGACTCCACTTCGTCGTTCTATAGAGGGTTGATCCGCAGCAAGTGCGACGACGTACTCGGTGAAACTCTGGGCGTAGAGGAAGACGAACAAGCCAGTCTAGTCGGTAGGACCTTCCGCCCGGGACCGATGGACAACTTCCAAAAGTCCCTGGCCTGGCAGTGCTACTGAGGAGCTCTACCAGTTCGAGACAAGCTCTACAGACATGGGCACCCGGGCAGGGACCCTGCAAAAAAGATCTGTCCGAGGTGCGTGCGAGACGAAGAAACCGTCGCGCACGCATCATACACTGCCCGCGCGTCACCGACCTGTGGGGCTATGTAGAACGACTATTGTCGCGGGTGGGACCAATCCGGTTGACCACCGAGTCCATTGTCATGATCAAACCGCCACCCTCCTTCAAAAACGAAGGAGAGGCGTAATAGCTATGGCGAAAGAGGTTATGCGGTGGACACTGTTGAAAGGGCTGAGGTCATACACCTTTCTCTCTGGCCAACAACTCATTCTTTTTTTCAAATACCACTTTGGAAGAAGAATCAGGATGGAGAGAGAGGTGCTGTACCCCAGCAAGTTTTATAAAAGGTGGGTGAAAGTGGCGAGAATGGCCCGAGTGAATGGGCCTTCTCTCTATATCAGCCTGTATGTTGGGGAAAAGAGGAGGAGAGGAAAGGAGTAAAACACTTCGTACTACTGGAGATGAGGGTTGCACATTTTTTTTCGGGGGTATGTGTTACCCATATGAAATGTCTCCCCCTGCTGGGGAAAATCGACTAATTTTAAAATTACATTTGTGATAATATTTTACACGTTTCTATCGTATGTAAACTTCCCCCTTTGTGTTTGTCCCCTTCTTTTGTACCCCTGTGGCTAATAAAGAATCATATATTAGACATGATATTTATAATCTACCAATGTATTGGGGACCTTACTTACTGTGGTTACCTCGATTGAACCCGTGACTCACCCACTCCCAAATATGTATACATATATATATATATATATGTGTGTGTGTGTATGTGTGTGTTGAGAGAGAGGTGGGGAGAGAGAGAAGGCGAAATTGGAAATAGCACGGAAAATATATTTAAGGGTCTGTTTTTCTTTTTTTCCCTTTCTTTGATTCATCAAACTGACATTATTTCTGAGTTCAAATCCCGCCGAGGTTAACTTTGCCTTTCATCCTTACGGGGCCGATAAAATAAAGTACCAGTAATGTACTGGACAATTGCTGGCCTTGTGCACAAAGTAGAAACAATTATTGAAATGATGTGAAGGACTATTCTTTTTTTAAAAAGTGTTATAATGTATATAAAGTATACAAAGTATAACCGGTTTCAATGTATTAGTAAAATTCATCCTATCAAATGTTGTGTATTATAATTAAAAAGAATTAAAATCTAAAAGTAAAAGATTTAGAATTAAGTGTTGAGGCAAGTGTTTTTTATCTTCCTTGTTCAGAAGAAGACTGGAAAAATGAACCCTTGTGTATAGAAAGAGAGGTGTAGAAATTATATATATATATATATATATATATATATATATATATATATATATATATATATATATATATATATATGTGTGTGGGGGGTCTACAGCCACCTCCTTCAAATCTCGCCTTTATAGACATCGTTACTCGATAAAACATGTAAACCAGCGTTATGTAACAACACTCGCAGACAAAGCTTGGCAGCTGCGCGAAAATAACCAACAATTTAACCTAAGATGGGATATAATTGCGCTTGCTGCCCCTCCATATCCCACGGACAGGAATTTTGTAAATTATGTAATATGAAATTATTTTGTATTATGAAATCCAAAAACATTTTATTAAATAACAGAATAGAGCGATCGTTATACTGTAACCATCGCTTAAAATCTACATTTTCATATTACAAATACTACCAGGATTGAACGTATATCTCCATCTCCGTTTGATTGTCAAAATACATATTAACAATCTCTATTAGTCTTAATTCTATCAACTCTTCTATTCTTTACCATTTAATATAAACTGCTATAGATAAAATGAGATTTCTCAATTCAATTCCCTAATGCATATACCAGCAGGCTACCAGCATTGTTGTTATTCAGTAGTAGTCAAAATCTCCCCCTTCCTTAATTGACTCTTTATAATTAATACTACTACACCAAACGACCAGCCCTGTCCATTGTTCAATTGGTCAAGTATAGATTAAAATAGGCACTCCCAAAAATTCTTATTTAGATAAAATAAACCATATACTCATTGTATTCTCATTAGAAACCCTTTATATACTTGTTTACCAGTAAATTGAATTGTCATCTGTCATATATTACCAGCTCTCTTCCTTCTTTATTACAACTAATATAAATATTTAAATTTTTCTGATTTTTTCCAATTTATCCAATATCTCTGAAGAAGTGACAACTGATTATACATTTGCTATCGAATACTTGCTAACATTATATGATTACGCAAGCAGCGATACATAGGTATTCCGTCTGTTACAGAAACATATGTCAATACCTAATAAATTCCTTTTTAAAAAAAAAGCACTTTCATTTTATATTCATCTTTTCTATATATATATATATATATATATATATATATATATATATATATATATATATATGTGTGTGTGTGTGTGTGTGTGTGTGTGTGTGTGTGTGTGTGTGTGTGTGTGTGTGTATAATTAATCTTGAATTTGTTTTGCGAGATTTCTTATCTGAAAGCGTGAGTTGAAACATAAATTGCTATATTTTCAGAGGGACATGCTGCCAGTAAAAACACACGCCCCTGATGGTTTTCACTTCAATTTATTACAAATTTCCGGCTGGTTGGTTCAACAACCGGATGGTTGTTTATATATGTCAAATAGCTTTCTTCACACATTATGTGACCTCATCACACATTGCGTGTCTCTCCTTTGTTCTGTCCTACACCATCTTATGTTTATGCGTTTTGATAACCAACAAAAACGAGTGCATAGGTCACCTGGGGCCTGTGTTGAGCGAACATGCAGCCTGTCCCAGCTTCCCAGCACGCCCCCTTTCCATATATACATATACTTTTGTGTTTGACGTCTGAGAGAAAGGTGAACTCAATGAAGAAGTAGTGTTTTAATAATTATTTTAGTAAGGCTGAATAGGAAGTCTTGTCACTCTGAAGTTTCGCCTGTTTATCACAAAGTCAACAGTCGAGAAGTTGCCTGGTTCACCTCTCATAAACAGGCAAAATACAAGAGCAACAAAACTCACTATTCAGCTTTAATAAAATGTATGTATGTATAACTTTGAAAGAGATAAAAGGCTAAACAACGCAAAATGGCATGTAAGTTGAGGTAACGAAAAGTAAGTTACCTGGTAATATTTGTTTTGTGTTTTGTCGTTCTTTTTTTCTGTCCAATATTTCGGAACCCAAAAGTCCCTTCTTCGGGGTTTAAGCAAACTTCAGTGGATAATGTTCCAATTTCCTCACTTTTATTTTGATTCAAATTTGTTCTCAATCGTTTTCAAGCTTTTTTTTTTTTTATAGTTATTTCGCTCTTCACCAGAATGACGTCTATTGCCAATATAGTATTTCACAAAATCAATGTTCATTTCGTATGAGATGTTTAGTATGTGTGCCCTTTTTATGTTAAGTGTTGCGTGCTGAGTTCTAATATGTTATTTATTTACGGGTTGAGTCTACATACGAGCAAGACTCCCTTAATTCTTAAATTAACCACATTTCTATCACTGGCTTTAATAGTAACGGTAGTATGTTCGGCGATGTTTCTACATTTGTTAACGTGTTTTTTTGAATGAGGATGCGTGTGTTGAGGTGTTCTTTAATGCGAGTGTGGAGTGCTCGAGCCGTGCTACCAATGTAGAACTCCTTATACGTGTTGCATT
>OZ024742.1:156049389-156079389 GCA_964016885.1 Eledone cirrhosa | reverse complement strand
ATCCTTTTTGATTTTAATGTTTAATCTATTTCTAGTCATAATGTGAAATATCCAATATAATTGTAGCTGTGATATTTTGGCAACAACATAAATGGTACGAATCATTGCAGTGTCACTTAAAATGCAAGAACAGCAACGCAATCTCTTTAGCACCACCTGATAAAATAATGGACAAATTGGTCGACGAAGTTCTTGAGAAAGTAAGCATGAAATTTATAGACGAAATGTTCATAATTGGACAACTCTGGGACTAACAAATATTAGTGATGCAGGGTAGTCCCTGCCTATGAGTGTGTCCTTTAGTTCTTGTAGCCGTAAGTAGCAGATGTTTTTATTGGAGACTATAGTACAGATTCTCTTGGCTAAGTTGTAGGGAATATTAATTTTAACGTGTCTAGGGTGGCAAGATATGAAAGGAAGATATTGCTTGGAGTCTGTGGGCTTGTAGTATATGTCTGTTTCTATTTTTTTGTTATGGATCTTAATGAGGATGTCGAGGAAAGGGAGTTGTTGATGGCTGTATTCCATCGTGAAGTTAATATTCGTGTTGAGCCAATTTATAAGGGTGTGAAATTCTTTAAGTTTTTCGATGTTTTCGTGCCAAAGGATGACGCAGTCATCTAGATATCGCTTCCAGTTCCTTTCAATGTGTAAGTGGAGAGTGTTTCCAAATTTGTTTAGGACTTTAGTGTAGAGGGTGATTTGCAGGTATCCCATGACTAGGTTGGCATAAGTGGGGGCTGTTTTCGTTCCCATAGCGGTCCCAGATTTCTGCTGTAGGGTTTGTTATTGAAAACGAAGTAATTGTTCTCCAAGATAAAATTGAGTCCCTCTATCACGAATTCTTTTTTGATGCGTTGTGGGAGTTCATTGTGGTAATTATCCACACACACACACACACACACACACACACACGCACACACACACACACACACGCACACACACACACACACACACACACACACACACACACTTATCTTAATAGCCATTTGAACTGTCAACAGGCTGCGGTTCGCACACACATCCCTGCTAACCATTATCACAACATCGAACACTTTACTACTACTACACACACACACACACACATATTTGTTGTGAAAGAGTCATTTCTCAGTCTTGGCGCAAAATCAATTTTTCAAATTCACACGACCTCTACCGACCAATCAAAATTGCTTTGACCACAAGAATTTTTGCAACACCAATTAGCGCTGGAGCCACTTTTTTAACATAAAAACAGTCTTGGCGCAAAATCAATTTTTTACATTCACATGACCTCTACCGACCAATTAAAATTGTTTTGACCACAATCATTTTTGCAACACCAAAGTAGCGCTGGAGCCACTCTTTTAACATAAAAACAGGTAGAATTCCCAAAACTAATCAGATCAGAGCAAACAACACGGACACTCTATCTCAAAATTATTTTTGAAAAGCATTTAGAAATGCGCAACCCGTTAAAACTTTAAAACTTATAACCGCAACTGAATACTAACCCATACAATTACTAATACTCTTTTATTCCTAATTAAACTATTTTTCAACTGTGAACAATTTGTCAGCATTTTCTACTCCGATTACCAATATATATATATATATATATATATATATATATATATATATATATATATATATATATATATATATATATATATATATATATATATACATATATGTATATATATATATATATATATAGGTTATGAGTTCGATTCCTGGACCGGGCGATGCGTTATGTCCTTGGGCAAGACACTTTATTTCACGTTGCACCTTCTACCTGGAGTTGCGACCGATAGATATTATTACCAATTGGAAAGACCAATGGAAACACTGTTTCCTCGGTCCGATTTGACGAAAGTCGATCGTTAGGAATATATCTATATATAAGAATAAACGTGCTGCGGAGTTGCAAATGGGTTACATATGAATGAAGTGGTCCTTCATCAGTGATCTTCCAACCATCATCGGTATTTCTTCGCTTTAAAGACCATATACCTCCGGTTGGTGCGAGCAATGGCTAAAGAAAGGCGTTGGGACACGTAAATAAAGGGAACAGCGAGAGTGTAAACAAACAAAGATGGTGCAGCAACGAAAAGTGAGGAAGAACGAGTCAAGTCCCAAATTTCCATGAATATAAGTTTGGTGAAATCGTGAACGAGAGAGAATAAAGACCATCAAACCTGGTTGAAATGTGAACAAGGAAGGAAATCCGCACAGGTCTAACGGGAGGAAGAAGGGGTCTAGTCCGTGAATTCGGTGAACATAAGTTCTGTGAAATCGTAGACGAGAGAGAGAAAAAAGGCGAACCGACCTGGCCAAGCGTGCGAAAGAAAATAATTACGCACAGGTCAAACGGGAAGAAGGAGGAGGAGGAGAGGTAGTAACAGAGAGTGAGTGAGTGAAGGGTGAGGAAGAGGCTAACAGAGAGAGTGACTGTTAGAGAGGGTAAAGATACAGAGAAAGAGGAAGCAGTAAGAACGAAATAGACGGGTCACAGCGGGGGGATAATATGTGTAAATATGAGAATAAACGTGCTGTGAAGTTGCAAATGGGTTACATATGAATAAAGTGGTCCTTCATCAGTTATCTTCCAACCATCATCGGTATTTCTTCGCTTTAAAGGCCATATACCTCCCGTTGGTGCGAGCAACGGCTAAAGAAAGTCGTTGGGACACGTAAATAAAGGGAACAGCGAGACTGTAAACAATCAAAGATGGTGCAGCAACGAAAAGTGAGGAAGAACGAGTCAAGTCCCAAATTTCCATGAATATAAGTTCGGTGAAAGCGTGAATGAGAGAGAATAAAGACCATCAAACCTGGTTGAAATGTGAGCAAGGAAGGAAATCCGCACAGGTCTAACGGGAGGAAGAAGGGGTCTAGTCCGTGAGATCGGTGAACATAAATTCTGTGAAATCGTAGACGAGAGAGAGAAAAAAGGCGAACCGGCCTGGCCAAGCGTGCGAAAGAAAAGAATTACGCACAGGTCAAACGGGAAGAAGGAGGAGGAGGAGGAGAGGTAGTAATAGAGAGTGAGTGAGTGAAGGGTGAGGAAGAGGCTAACAGAGAGATTGACTGTTAGAGAGGGTAAAGATACAGAGAAAGAGGAAGCAGTAAGAACGAAATAGACCGGTCACAGCTGGGGAAAAATATGTGTAAATATGAGAATAAACGTGTAGCGGAGTTGCAAATGGGTTACATATGAATAAAGTGGTCCTTCATCAGTGATCTTACAACCTTCATCAATATTTCTTCGCTTTAAAGACCCTATACCATATATTCTTGTGATCAAGTATATTTTATTATACATATTTCAGAGATACTGAGTTAAGTTCAACAGTACGTACTCATCAGATAAAATACGATGATGCATGACAAACCCTGATATAGTAGATGGTTAAGATTCAGTCATGGTAGTGATTGACATATGACAAAACTCAATATTTATACCCTAATATTGAGAACGTGAGAAACATATATAATACAAACAATAGAGAGCTTAAAAAATACATGGCATCAATATAACAGTTAAACATTTTTTTTTTAAACTACTGAAGAAAGAGGAAAGAAAGGAAAGCATAGAGGAAGAAACAGATTATGTGATAATATATTTAGTAGGTGCCTCGAAAAACAAATGAGAGATGATTAAAGAGAGAGAGAGACAACGGGGGGCGGGGTAATTTATGTTCAAGTTTATAGACAATTATCCATATATGCAATATATATCCAAACTTATTTATTTGACCGTTAATATTCAAAATATTTAATTTAAGTTATTTCAGAGTAATGAGTAATATTTTAGGTTTTAAAAGTTAATCCATATTAATATTATATTATACTATCAAGTTTAATTTCTAAAATTCGAATTTTATGAAAACAAATTTAAAGGATTTACGAAAAACGAGAAAGAAAATATGTAATGTTTTATACCCTCATGAAGGTAATCTTTACCAAAATTATTTATAATATTGACAACAATATAATTCATAAAATAATTATAGTTATAATTATTAAAGAATTTATGATTAAACAGTTTGAGTGCCTAAAGGATCAACCCACCTTATAATTAAAATTAAACGGTCTACCCGTTCCATCTATCTGTGTGGGTTTTCAGGCCATTGAGTTAATTATAGGTGGTCTGCCTCTTGCTGGTCTTGTAGGGCACAGGTTGCTAAAGACATATGTATCTAGATAATCATTTATCTATATGTATCTAGATAATCATTACCCCGAAAACCACGATGAACTAAAGAAAATGATTGCACATGCGGTGGGGGGCAGTATACAATTAACACTTAGGGAACATATGTTCAAAGTTAATGGAAAAACATATGCCCAAGAGGAGGGAGCAGCCATTGGTGTTAGCATTTCAGGTGACGTAGCTAACCTATTCATGGTATGGTGGGACAATAGACTTAAACTTAAACTTAAAGAACAATGAGAAGACAGCAACCTCTTAACCCTGATAATGTACTCCCGCTACGTTGATGATATAAACATCATAGTAAAAATACCCCCACTAGAGAACAGTCAGGAATTAGAGATAAACACCATGGAAAGCATCCAGCAAATAGCTAACTCCATCCACCAGAGTATTAGAGTTACTATAGACTACCCGAGCAAAAACCCCAACCATCGATTACCTGTACTAGACACAGAACTCTGGTTAGAAACCATTAATAAAACAAAACAAATCCTCCATTCCCATTATGCCAAACCCATGTCTTCCAAATATCTTATCCACCGAAACACAGCTGTTTCGGACCACACCGAGTTCAACATACTGATTGCGGATTTGGTACGGGTGATGAGAAACGTGTCCCGCATGTGCAACCCCAAAGAACTAGAGAGACACATACAACACTTCATCCACCGTATGCAGTTCTCTGGTTACAATCAGAGAGATAAAATCAGAGTATATAGAGGGGCCAGAACCAAATGGGAAAAATGGTAAATAATGATACAAATGGGACCTTCCCCTTGTACAGGAGCAAATTTTGGAATAGAATAGAAAGAACTAGGAATAAGGTTAATATAATAAACTCATGGTATGATAGCAATAAATACCAGAGTCTAATGCTCATCAATACAACCCCTAAGGGTGAATTAGCTCACACATTTAGGAGGGCCCTAGATAAACATAAACTCAATATTAAGATAGTAGAAAGACCAGGTACCTCCATAAAAAAACACTTATTAGCAATCCATACCCTTTTCAAAGACCTCCCTGTATAGATAAAAAATGTAAAATCTGTAAACTAAGCCCCCATATTAACTGTAAAACTAGAAATGTAGTATATAGCATAAGATGTACTGAAGGACACTGTAGAGATAAGAATATAGTGTACATAGGTGAGACAGCTCGTACTATATTAGTACGGATACATGAACACTGGCGAAAGCTTCAAGATAGAAAAGAAGTCATCATCCTGTTTTTTGAAATATTTACTTCTGCGTTCATATATTAATTTATTTTAGTTTCAGAAGATCCCGTTAAGGGTGAAAGCAGCGATTCTTTGCTTAAACTTTAATCTGTTATTTTAATATAGACTAGCAGAATGGCCCGGCGTTGCTCATGATTTGCTTTAGGGTTCTTATATATTTGATATATATTTATCCTTATCGAGCCTCGTGAAATAAATACGTTTGTTTATATTTTGTTATAGTGTATGCAAACATATCTGTACACAAATGTATAATTATATATATATATTGTTTGTGCTTATATGCATGTGTGGAATAAAGGACATGCGAACAATTTTTTATTCTTTGTTTCTGTTTGGCGATTTCATATTATACATATAAATATGAATTGTAAAACCCTATATGTATTAGCGTGTAGGATAGAAGATTCTGGACTATTTCATGCATTTGAATATAATGTTGGTTTCAATTTGGAGATTGGGAATAAATACGGCATCATTAATTCGAAAGTTATATACATATTTATTTTATATCGGTTGAATTTTCCTTTGTTTATATACAATCATCAAATTTGTATGCATTGTCCCATGCTTGGAATGATTGTTAACAGATAAAAGTATTCATATTCTCCTTTCTATAATGTTCGAATATCTTTCTAAGAAAAATTCATTAGTTCATTGGTTGGATTTAAATTAAACACATATGTGTTCATCTCACATATTGTTCTTGTTCTAGATAAAATCATATACTCTTCCTCCTTTTCATCTTTTCCTTTTCTATAAAATATATCCATGACATTTGAGTAACTCTGCACTCACCTTTGTCAAATCCATTTCTATTTATTGCTCCATTATAACAAAAGTAACATACTATAGAATTTGATGTATTTTTCGTTTTTTCAGTTAATCAGGATTCTATGTTATTTGGAGAGTTATTTGTTATTTATTATAACATTCACTAATGGAACGGACTAGCTAAGTAATCGATGTTTAATCCAATATGATTTATGATGTAATGATGTATTGAATTTTCCGTGTCTATTGTCATTAATAACTTTTGACATGTGTCTCTATTTTAGAGAATCCATGCTCTTGAATCAGGTAGGAAATTCGCTATCAGAAGTAAATACAATCTTATGAGATTTCTTCTGAAAATATGCTAAGCAGGTCAATTTATTTTCTTAATCTTAAGTGTTTTCATACAAGACAGTTTCAAGCCAAACATAACACTGTTGCTTCAGTTTCGATTGTGTTTCTATGCCAATCTGATTCTTGTAGATAACTTTCTACGTAGAAGCGATTTCTCTATCTTAAATATTACATACGCTATTGTCGTGTCATAGGTGCTTATATATAATATGTTGACAGCATTTCAATACAATTTTCTTTGCAGTAATGTCAAGGGAATATTTGTAAACCTAGTTCAATTGAGTGGTTTCTGTAATCTTTTCTAAAATAGTAGGCATTGTCGAAAAGAAATCGATCAACAAAAAGGGGAACCGAGGTGTTGTTTTCTAACTTCAAATTACCTCTGATAAAGAAGGGTAAGATTGCACTAGTCAACACACCATATTGATTTAGATATTAAGGACTACTTTAGTCAACGTATCATTTCTGTATTCAAGGTGTTTAAAATTAAATACTATAATATGTAATTCTACAGGTAGTATCCCCAGCGAATTGCTTTAGGCAATTTAGTGGGAAGTATGTATTATAGTTCTTGCTATGTTGTTTAATATATATATATATATATAAAGAATTAGTATATCTAGTAACATATATATATACATATGCATAGTTATGCTAGCAAATATATAGGTTTTGTCTTAGTAACTTTGTGGTTCAATGCATGGGGATGCAGAACAATAATATGAGAGACGTAAAATATAAAATTAACTTACTTACTAAAATTTCACTCCAACTAATTAGTTTCTGAAAGGGAATAAACATACTTTCCGAAGAAACGTACAGAGAAGCCTTTCGTCATCAGGGAAGTCTATTCTCAGCTAAGTTTCCAGGCAATACGTGGACACAGGGAACTTATCAAAAATAATTCAGTGGATGGAAAAAAGCAAAGCGTGGACTAAATTCCAAGCCATTGAGAAAATCGCTGCCTACTGCGTAGGTGGCAAATTCAAAAGAATCAATTACGTGACATCGAGGTCAATCAGTGAAGAGTGGTTTGTTAAGAAGCCAGCAGCCGGACTGTTACTATAGTAGCAGTTTTGGCCAATTTTTGCTCGACAAAATAATTTGGAGGTAATTATAAAGAATTAGTATATCTAGTAACATATATATACACAGATGCATACTTATGCTAGCAAATATATAGGTTTTGTCTTAGTAACTTTGTGGTTCAATGCATGCGGATGCAGAACAATAATATGAGAGACGTAAAATAAGAAAATTATAAAATTAACTTACTTACTAAAATTTCACTCCAAGAGTGAAATTTTAGTAAGTAAGTTAATTTTATAATTTTCTTATTTTACGTCTCTCATATATATAAATCAGGATGGATTCAGTTATAAACTGGTTAGAACATTACTCACCAGAGTACTCGATACTCGGTGTACTAAAGTGTGGTTATGTTATAAAACCCTTTATAATATTTATATACATCACATTTTTAATTTCTTCTGTTTCAATAAAAACGCTAACATATTTATACTGTGTGGAAACAATTCTATATACAATTAGGCAAGTTGCTTTGTCGAAATAACTTAATGATATTTTTGCCTAGAATTTGTTCAATCCTACATATTCTGGATCTACAATTATAGTCGATTAAATCTAAATAAATGCTGAGTGTTACATACTGTATGTACCTACAAAGTACCAAAAATGTTTTGCCTGGATTGAAAGTCTGAAAAAAAACAAAAAAACCTATGACACTTTCGTCAACATTCTAGAAATATAGGTCCACCTGCCTAATATCAAGTAGAAATACGAACTACCTCACTAATCACTGAAGCAAAATGATCTGACACACACAGCAACACACACACATATATATGTGTGGGTGTGCATGGCTTTATGCGTGCATGTTAGGTTGTGCATAAAACTGTCTTTAAGGCTGTGATTAAATTAATGATCACTATCATTAAACTTTGTATGTAATCAATATTTTAATAGAAAAAATAATTAGGGAAATCTGAAGAAAAAAATTTTAACATAAATAGATAAAATAAAGCATTTCTTAAAATACTAAAAAGACCGTAAGATTCGGCGATAAAGAAATAATGATTAGAGGCTTTTTGAAATTAATGTCAGTGTCCTGTATGTAACAAATTAATTAAAGTAATATCTCCTCACGCCAAAATCTTCTGAATTTCATTTCATGAATTAATTGACATATATATGAAACAAAAAATAAATAAATAAATAAAATGAAAAAATTCTGAAAGGAAAGTCAACTTTATATTAATTTAATGTGATTAATTGTATACCTCAATTTTTTTAGGTTTCTATTTGACACAAGTACCTTCAAAACGTATAATATCACATACGTCTTTGTTAGAAAATATTTCTCGTATAATTAAAACGCCATACTTAAGTTACATTTGTTATCTACTTAAATATTCTCAAAAATAGTTTCTCAAGTCTGTAATTGATATTAACATGTACAAATGACTTATTCTCTTGTATCTTCAATGTGAAGAATCTAAAACAATTCTGCGTATGCATAATTGATATTTGTTTCTTATAAACACCACTGAATACATCGAGAGCAATTTTTTTTTCTTTTAGACATAGGCGAAAAGTTTTGCGGGTAAGGAAACTCGAGTAAATCTGCCACAGTATATCATGGCATTTTATCTTATTGATCTTTGAAAGATGAAAGCAAAGTTGAACTCTAACAGATTTAGAATGGTAATAAAGAATCAAAATAAATAACTAAACGAATCGTGCCAATCCACCAGTAGTAAATAATATTTCCAAATGTTGGGACAAGGCCAGAAATTTCAGGGACGGGCACGTGGACTTTATCTACATTAGTAATTGACTTGTACGTTATCGACCCTTTCAGAATGAAAGGTTAAATATCTCTCAGTGGGATTTGAACTCTGAGTGTAAAGAACAAAAACAAATACCGCAATGGGATTTTACTCGACGCTTTACCAATTCTTAAAAATTCACGATAATTATTAATCTCAAATTTCGGCACAAAGCAAACCCAGTCCTTGAATAGTAGTTCATTTTGTCGGTACGAAATGATAATAGGTAAAGGTGACATGTTTTTTTTCTTTTTAAATAAATATGGTAAAATATTGGTTTCTTATATAGGCACAAGGCCAGTGATTTTTTTTTGGGGGGGAGGGGGGAGTCGATTAAATCGACCCCAATGCGTGACTGGTACTTTATTTTATCGACCCCGTGAGGATGAAGGGCAAAGTTAACATCGGCGGGATTTGAAATCAGATCATAAAGGGCCGTAACTCTTTGCAGCAAATCATGGCGTCGGACTTTCTACCGATACGGCCTATCCACCACCCTCATAAACATGGTAACATATTAATGGACAAACTGATCAACGTGCTATTTAAGATCGTGTCGCAATCTCGTCTTTTCTGTTGTTATTTCTTTCTATTTGGCAGGAATACTGTTATGTGAAATGTTAGTTGCTTTTCCTAATACAAAAACAAAATTAAGAATAGTAAGACACATGAATTTTTCATTTTCATTACGTTTGTAATAAGGGTGCCGGATAGGCAGAATCGTGAGAGTGTGGTCTAAATGCTTTGTTCCAATTCTGTTTTGTTATTTTTAGTTCAAATGCGACGGAGTTCAACTTTGGCTTCTATTCTTCTGATTCACTAAGATAAAGAACCAATCACGAAGCGGGGTCAATATAATCAATTATCCTGCCTCTAAAATTGCCACACAATTGTCAAAAGCAGAAGAACAAAACTAAGCGCGTTAATTGACAGAACTTATAGAGCGTCGGTAACAGAAATGTCTTGCGGCACCTGTTAATCTGTAAGATGAAAACACCCCAGTGTCGATTTCATCTTTCTGGGGTTGGTTACATAATGTACCTGTAATGTAATTGAATTGTCTCTGATTGATTATACATCCCGGCTGAATGTTATCACTTTGCTTCAATTTTACCATCATTTTTGTCATTGAATTGAACCGATATCACGAGATAACTAATACCATTCCCCTATATCTACAATAAAGTCTGGTTATGAAATATTCTGTTGGCTTTTAAGAGCACACATATTGATAGCTCTATAATTCATTATATCGTTGAAGTACTATTGAACAAAAATGTAGTACTTCTTTTATTTCAGAGGAAACAATAATTCGAAACATTTTGGAATGTAATGAGTCACATCGAAAACAATTTGTTGTTTCATTAATTAATATTGTACAAATACAGATCAGCACTTAACAACTGTTTTGTTGGTATAACCGTATTATATAAGAAGACAGACAAATATTTTTATATTCAAATAAATTCATTATTTAAATATAAACGTATTTGATTAAGCATAATGATAACACAAGTTGAATAAACATTGAAAACAATATTGATGTAAAGAATCATAGCTAATTGGTTCTGATATATTTTTTTTTTAATTTATCTCTGATAAATGCTGCATCGTAACCTTTTATCAAATATTCTGCAGAATTTCATTAAATTATAAAATATTTCAACTGTGTTATGTTATATATTAATTGTATGAAAGTTAAATTGATAAATTATGATTATTATGTTTATAGAAAAGAATTAAATTTGATTAATTCCTTCTCCAGTATCAATCTATAATTGGGAAATATCGGTTCCTGGTAAAACAACAATGTAGACTCAAAATAAATACTCATATGAATGTGAATTTTGTAACCAAACGCTCTGTTGTACTGAGTTAGAAACGTTACAGTTTCTAGACAATTCTGGTTTACGGAAAAGCCTACTGATTCTTGGCTCTACACTGGTATATCATCATGATGAAAATAGATGTAATGTCATCGTTGATCTGATTATAATTTTACTTTGTAAAGTATTTAGTAAAATATTTAGTTTCTGCCAAGACAGAATTCTCTTATGTCAAGAAGTAATATTAGTAATAAAATCAAGGCGACATTTTGGCAGCATCTATTAAGCATCGTTTTAAATGCCGTTCAGTATTAAACTGATTACTCTGGTTTCAAATCCTGCTGCAATGCATTTTGAATTTCCGCCAGTGTTAAGAAAATATCAGCTGTATCTTAATTTCCGTTGAATCATATTTAACTTTCTCCTTTGTTTTCACTTTATAATATTAACAATATTTATATATAAAGGGAAAATATATACACTGATGATACACTGGTATCAAATAACAAGTTATTTGTGCCGTTTATGGTGAGGTAAGTTTTAAATCCAACCGAGACACTAGAAGATTTTGGGTGAAGCTGGTGTTTTAGACCTAACGTACCTCCACAATAAAGTATCATTTTCACATATTTTCTTTCCTCATACATTTTGTTTTTGTATGTAAGTAAAGAATCAATTCCATTGAATACTAATAAAATTAATGTTTCTTGATATACGTAGAATCTTTTGTTTATGCTGCCAGTTTGAAATGATCCAAACTTGTCAATTGCAGGAAATAATTGTTTATACGTTTGGCACAGGGTCAGCAAATACCCAGTGCATTACTGGTACTTTATTTTATTGACCCCGTAAGGATGAACGTCAAAGTTAACCTCGGCGGGATTTGAACTGAGAATGACAAGGGCCGTAACTCTATGCGTCAATGCATGCGTCCGCCCATCTACTGATACTGCCAATCCACCGCGGAAATAATGGTAGGAGAAAAGATGTAAATTGCATCATTGCAATGGAGGCCTTAACCTCACGTGATAACTGCTTTCTAATGATAACTGAGTTCTTCATATCGAAACATCGAAACAACTATCATCAACACATGAAATATCCATCTCCAGAAACAAGATATGCGATATCGAACAAAAGTGGCTTCTTATCAATCTAACGTGATAGAAATCGGGAATGCATATCCATTTCACATCACCATTTATATATCCAGTAGCATATGATACATACATATTGAATCCACAATTTGTTGTTAGAACCTACTGGTCATTATAAGCCTATTATTTAAGGAATTCCTAACAAAAGCATTTCGTTTTGCTGTAAAATATTCTCTATTCCTAGATGCAGCATTCGCAACAGAAACACCAACAAATGACGTCTTTTCACAAGATTCGTTAATTGGTATCTTTAAAACTTAACGGGCCTGAGTTATGAATAAACATTTCTTTGTACGTAGAAGACTAGTTTTTTTCGCTATCATTTTTCTGGCTTGATTTAATTGACATCTTGATTTTATTAAGAAAGGTAATTATATGTTAATCAACTAGAATCGGCAAAGTATAAAGTTTGGCTCATAAACATTTTCAGCTTTATCTAACGGGTCTCTCCTCGTTTCCTGTGTTTGGAAACCTATAACATTTATACATAAAAAAATATTTTGGTATGCTCAAACAAAATTCTACCTACTTCACCGACAAAGGAAGTAAAAGTGGAGTAAAACGATATCTCGTAGCACCTTATAATGCCTTTTTTTTTAAAGACATAAACGTAAAACTGTAATATGTTTTACTTCATTTATGAAAGAATAGTTCATAAACTACAAGTGTATCCCATATTTATATATGATTCAATCAATTATATAATGGACAAGAATGCCGATAATTGAGTTGATCTTTATTGCCGAATTGGTTATCGATTAATTATTAGAGTGCAGTAACGTGTCAATTCAAATTAGATATCACTTATTTTATTGACTAAATAATACCCAAATAATCAGATGACAGATAGATTTACGCGCTAAAATGGTATCTATCATTGTACATGACGCATAGTACATGACGCATAGAGTTACGGCCCTTGCCATTCTGATTTCAAATCCCACCGAGGTTAACGTTGCCTTTCGTCATTATGGGGTCGATAAAATAAAGTACCAGTAATACACTAGTAACTTTTCAGGCCTTGTGCCAAAATTAGAAACAATTATATACATCTGCCTATTGATAGATACAAATATTCTTGGTAATATCACTTGTAATTCCAACAATATTTTCAAAGCTATGATTAGTGATCTATGTGGAGAAGTACGAAAGCTTCGAGCGTGCTAACTCGACCAGATATCACTTCCAACTATTTCCCCTCGCTAGGCCTTCCAGCTACCTCAACATGCTGCTTCTAGCCGCTACCACTCCCAGCTATTCCCCTCCCTACCACTCCCTGTTTCTTCCCCTCGCTACCACTCCCAGCTACCTTTACCTGCTACTTCTAGCCGCTACCACTCGCAACTACTCAACCAGTTACCTCTATCAGCTACCTCTACAAAAACTGATCTAATTCTACCACTACCTGTTACTTCTATCCGCTACCTGAACCAGCTACCACTACCAACTACCTCTACAAGTGATCGAATTCTACCAGCTACTAATCTCAACTACCCCAAACAGCTTCCTCAACCAGCTACCTCTACAAGCTACCCCTAAAACAAGTGATCTAACTCTAAAAAATAGCATTAGCAATCTATTTCTCTCAGCTGCTTCTATAAGCTACCTCTACCAGCTACTACTAGCGAGTTATTAAAACAAGCAGGATTCAATTCTTGATTTCAGTTAATTAATTTCCCCAAAGAACCAACACATTTCAGAAAAAGTGAAATGCCATACAATCTAATATTCATACTTTTTTTTTTTTTTATAAAATGAAGTATCTAACTATGAAATAAAGAGAACAAAAGCAAAACAAGAAACCTGATTACATGACGAAGCAGATTCGCTTGTAAAAGGTGATTCAGGTAAGCACAGACACATATTCCATTGGATTTTTATATGAAATAACAAGCACAATATTTCAACTATTTTATTATTAAATAGAAATGTCGTGCCGCGGAATTTAACTACAATTCATAGTTTCAAATAAAAAAAACAAACAAAACTGCTAACAACATAAATGGTATGAGATACGTTGACTGCTATTGCATAAGTTATGTGATAACTGACTTTGCTGTACTTATGTATTTGAGTAGATGTAAGTTTACATAACAAAGCACTTTTCTAATACACGATGTTTCAGTCATGTCCATATCAGATTGGTGTACATCGTACATTAGATTTTTGAGAGAGTTGTTTGGTATGTTTCAAATAGAACATACCATTTGATGGAGGTTTGGTTATTATTTCTAGCATGTCAAGCAGCAGCCTAAGGCATCCTACGTTGACTATGAGGAGTGCGTTAGATGAATGTGTTAAGTTTATTTCAACATACACAACCCCTCACACCAACAGTCACATACACACACTTATAAACACGCTCATGTACATACATGTACACATACACATCACACACGAACATATGTATATTTTCTTACTTTTAGGCGTAATTCAATCATTGGGAACAATTTGGAATCTTAAACAAACTTAGCACTACGTAATGAAACAGTTTTGCCATATTTTTCGTAATTTTTTGTAATTTTTCTACCATTCCGGTCCTTCTCATGGAAAATAAAGTTGAACAAATATAAGTCAAAGCAGAGATCTAGTTGGAAAAAATAGCAATATATATTCACATAAACACAAATATACGGAGATTCATTCGTTATGTATGTATACATGTATATATATATATATATATATATATATATATATATATATATATATATATATATATATATATATATATATATATATATATATATATATATATATATATATATATATATATATATATATATATATATATATATATATATAAATGAATGTACGTATTGTATATTTGATAATATACTCTGTATGCTTATTTTATTTTTTTAATTGAAGGCATTATTTCGCAATAAATTTAAGTTAGCGACTATACAAATCAGCAAATCAGCAAAAACGAAGGGAAATAACCGACGATCGATCGTTGCTCGCTGTTTAGCTGTTATCAAGGCTATATATCGACTCTGTTAATGCTGAGAGCTGTAGATGCAGGATTCTTATAGAATACCAATTATTGTTTATGAGCTGTTTAAACTCATTAACATACATAGCAGTTGCCGGCCCAGCAGCAGTTTTGAATTTGAGTGAGTACTCTTAAATAGCAATGTATATATATGAATGTACATATTGCATATTTAATAATATAGCCTTAGATCGGTGGAAACAGGTTCTCATCGAAAAGGTTTTAACTGGGGTGGTCCTATTAATAAGTCTGAGATTCAGCTCTTTCCTGAAACATGACTGGTTGCTTAGGTGTGTGATAACCAAAGCCCGAGGAGGGTCTATAGTGCGCATCATTCAGTGAGAGATACTAATTATCCTTCAAATAATCTGTCTTTAAATCCCGGAAAACTGTAGATTTACATACATACACACACATCATACGTTTAACTAAATAAGCTTGTGATTTTTCTCATTTGATTTCTTCGTTCTTTCTTTACTCTCCTATTATTTTTCTATTACATCTTTCCTTTCTCATTTAATATTCTGATGAAGAACATAAACATTCTTTTCCGACTCTATCAAGCGTTAAACTGATATATTTCTTCATGGTAATGTATTGTTTAGATGATTTACCTGTTACAGCTTCGTATATACATATATAAAGAGAGAGAGAGAGAGAGAGAGAGAGAGAGAGAGAGGGAGAGAGAGAGAGAGAGAGAGAGATAGAGAGAGAGAGAGAGAGAGAGAGAGAGAGAGAGAGAGAGAGAGAGAGAGAGAGGTATAGGTAAAATCCCGACCACGTTTTAAATGGACTGGACTTCACCGCGGGGTGGCGATTTTACCTATTTCTACCCCCACTTTGCATCTCCCCATTTATTGAGTACAAACAAGTTTAGGGTTCACCTCCGAATCAACAACGCAGACACACTCTCTCTCTCTCTCTCTCTCTCTCTCTCTCTCTCTCTCTCTCTCTCTCTCTCTCTCTCTCTCTCTCGCTTGATATATATATATATATATATATATATATATATATATATATATATATATATATATATATATATATATCATAATTATATATGTGAAAGCATAGGTAATACGTTTATGTATATTAAACAGAGAATGACAAAGAGGCGATTTGCCCAAATGACAGGACTGAAACAAAACAAAAAAAAAAACACTCTTGTTTTCATTCTCTGTTTTTTCCTAACCATTATACAAAATACACCTTATAATATTACTAGATTCATACGTAAACTGGCCACTGAAATGTACATAGTCGTTGCAGAAATGAAAATTTGAAGGAATGCATCTTCTCCGGCTTCCTGTGTTTTTACCCTATGATATAGAAACATGTACATATGTGTGTGTGTGTGTGTGTGTCTCTTTTTGTGTGCGTGTGTGTGTATATATATGTATATAAAGGGAGAGAGAGGGGTAGAAGAGAAGGACTTCCTATTGCGTATTTGGGGAATGGTCTGCCAGAACAATTTATTTGCTGATATGAAATTAGATTCAAATTACCGCCAAAATCCTCCCATGTCTTAACATTGGCCGCCTTTATTGTATCTGCCGCAATACTTATTGCATGGACCCCAAGTTCAATTAGGAGGACATATTTCAAAACCAAGCTTTCTATGCCTACTTATTTGCTCGGATGACATATTTGTTAGAATCAAGGGGTCCGCCTTATATCCAGAACCACACCAAGCCTCTGTATTCGGATAAATACAAAATAACTTCTATCGACAGCTGACGTATATTCAAGATATGCTTCGGAGTAAACTGCTTAAAGCTAAAATTCTACTGTTGGCGATCAATCTTTATTCAAACTGCAAACTCTAGGGTTTTCTAACTTATTTTACAGGAACATTCTGTCCTTCGTTTAATTCAAGTGCTTCCCATCTCGAACGGAATTATCATGCCATCTTGCCATTGGCCACCCACTGGTTCCTCTCCAGTGCCTTGGTGTTCAATCTTCCAAAAATATTTCCGACACACACAATCACAAACTTAGAGAAGCACACACGCACATACATTGACACTCCTGCACGAAGGCAAGCACGAATATTTATATGTAGATAAGCGATTATATATCGATATATACCTTTCCAGACGCCAAACTCCGCCAGTTGAGATTGCGCATCAACATGGGATATTTTTACTCCACAAACTTCGATCTCCAACAACAGAGTTTAACGAGCAAAGGTCATGTGCAGTCCATAAGTTGACATTATCAAACCATCATTTTGGCAATCACCTTTGCTTCGATTACCACCCAACTTTCCTTCTAGGCATAACTTATTCACACCTCGAGTTGATCTTTTGATATGACCGTATAACTTAAGCACTCTTGACCTGGCGACTGATGTGATTGGTCTAACCCTGGTGATGTTGAGCAGCGACTGATACAGATAGAGTCGCTGAGCTGCTTACCAGTCATAAGTCCATGATGTGGTTCTAGGAATGTAAAGTGCTTCTGAAGTAATCTTGTCGTCTAATTAACACAACCAAGACAACTGTTAGGATGTAAGTATCGAAGTATCAAATGATAGGGAACTCCTTTTGATGTTAGTACTTCCTTTTTCCTGTTGAAAGGTACCCAACCTAGAGCGATGCCATACTGCACGGCCACCATTCCATTGTTGCTAGAATACTGTGTGACTCTGTAACATGAACAATTTTCTGTTTGTAGATTGTGAGTTGGAGATGTACTATCAGCATTTCTTGTCTGTATAATTATAGCAAAACAAAGTGTATGACAACTGATAAAAGCAATGCCAATTTATATATATATACATATATATATATATATATATATATATATATATATATATATATATACATACATAAATTAAAGTATAGAAATTGTTGTGAGCGTGAAGCCAACAGTATTTCATAATATATGAGTGACTATAACGTTAAAATGGAAAAATAGTTAAAGTAAGATGTGGAAAAATAATTCAAACTCAAAAAAAAAAAAAAAAAAAAAATTAAGACATAGATTAATCCATAGAATTTTGTGAAATCCAGGGAAAAATCAGTAGAGCCTTAACTCAGAATAAAATAAAGCTTAAATACTCATCCTTCAATTTGGAAAAACTACAAATGCTCTGTATAGTCTTAAAAAGACTATTTCGCGAAACTTTCAGTGGGGATGGTCACAGTTTGAACCGTTCATCAGCAGAGCTCAAACACGATAATCCTAAAACCATTGTAGAATATGCCAAAAAGGTAATTTAGAGACAGGCTAGTTCAACTCGTACGTAATTATGAAAAATAAACGCACATGTGAGAGACATGGCTGGTGACGTCAGAATGAGACGAATGTCTGTTTACATGAAACAACAGTCAAAACACATTCCGAAAAAAACTCTACAAGTGTAAGGAGTTCAGCAAAATAGCAATATTATCGCGGTTTTTTTTTTTAAAGACCGGGATTAGTCACAAATAAGTTTAAACACTCTAGGAGAATTCCATATATATATATATATATATATATATATGGAGAATTCCATATATATATATATATGTCTAATGGTAGCTAAGATGCTTACATAGAGGGTATGCCGACGGGACAGTGGGTGAGTGACAACTCACTCCCTGGTGGTCAGTGGGCTGCTACCAGTGGTCAGAATTATGATGACGTCACTAACCAGTGACAAACCCTGGGACGCGCAAAGAGGATGAAGGTGGACGAAACACCAGAAAGAGGATATGCTCAAAAATATATAGACGTGTCCGATGAACCTGTGAATCCAGAGTCAGGTCGATCCACACACAAATCGCACCTCGAGCTGTTCGCCGGGGAAACAATTGTAACACAATACATTGAGTTCCGATGCATCACTGACTTTTCGTTTTCGGGGGTTATTTCCCTTGTTGGAAATAACACGTGACAACTAAATGTTCGAATTCGCTGCTATTAGCAGTGTTTCGACCCGTTCTTTGGTAGAAAGATGTTCCAGTTGATAAACTGAATCCTCTGTTCGATCATGAATACCACGAGCTTGCCAGTTACGTATGTCTGATATTTGATTTCGGATTCATAGAAACACTTTCAACGTATAATGTTGATTTGTCCAAGTGTATATTTTCAACCTGTTAGTTATTTCGTTACTTTGGTATTGCGTGTTAGATTTTGTCTACCACAATGTTCAATTTGTCAAGCTATTTAAACGTATGTTATTACTCAGAGGACTTACCTTGTCGAGTTGTTTGCTAACTCATTCATATCGTAGGTCGAATTTGCTTGTACACCGCCAAAGATTCGATTTTACTAAGCCTCCAAGTATATATATATATATATATATATATATATATATATATATATATATATATATATATATATATATAAAATAGAGCTTTTATTTCTACCTGGGAGTGAAAGGCCCTCAACTGGTGTCATAAAAGCTTTCTAAGTGAGGGAAACTGAAAAAAACCTACGGCTTCCGAAGCATCTGAGGTGGTTGACAAGTTCTCCTTTCGGGTAATGTTTTCGATGCTCAGAGAGTGGGATTCGTCGAGAACAAGGCCTTTCCCCACTTTAAAAAAAAAACCTTTCAAAGCACAGGTATTGCTTGTTTAGGATCTGTTACAAGCGATTGCAATAGTGTTAGCAGAGTCTGCAGCCATCATATATATATATGTGTATGTGTGTGTGTGTGTGTTTATTTACAAAGACACACACACACACATGTATTGAAATATATATTTTATTATTATTTTTTTTATTCAATATATTTCATTAACACTTTATAGGTGTTGGTAGAAAACTTAAAATAAAGTTTGAATCCTGCTTTAAAAAAATTCTAATAAAAAGATTATATGAATGTACGTGTATGTGCGTGCTTGTGTGTACATACCTATACTAATTTTTCAACATTAAAAAGTAAAGCAAGAAAAGAGATATCACTTTGAGAAACTCGTCGTGTAATATAATCTGATTTGTTCTTCCGTCAGCCCTTGAACAAATAAAACAAAAATAAGAATAAATAAATAAATGCTGTGATTGCTCATCTTTATCTCGTTGTCACAGCATGTTCTCTGCTTAAGACAATAATACTAGCTTCGAAAGCTATTTTCCCCTTTCTTCGACATTAATTCTTTAGTTCGTTGACGAAAAACAAACTCATTTTATTTTATTGTTTTTATATTTAGCTTCTCCTCATGCGTTCTGTGATATTTTTTATACATATAAACATTCAGTCGCATGACAATTCTGCTGGGTCTTTGAACTTTAATCTGAAGATTAAAGCAGCAGGGCTTCAAAACTGCTGAAAGGAGCATCACAGCAGGTGCCTTGTATATCGTGAAATCTCTTGGCAAATTCTCTCGCTTGATATGCGTTTCCTCTATCATATAACACAATTTACTAGAAAATCCACTGACTAAATATTTCACCGGGTAATTAACGTTTTTGTTTTTGTCTTTGATCCTTTCTTTTTCTTCAATTTTTGTTTGAGATGTTTTTGATAAAAATAAGGACTTCTGCCATTGGCACAAGACCACAAATATATGGGGAGAACTCAACTTAAGTACATTAACGGCATATATTTTCCCTGCCCGTGTCATTTCCAGTGGCGTTTGGCAGCAGGAAGTCATTGATTACATTTTGTTACCCAAACAATTTTTTATCCACTTTACTACAAACTAAGAAATATAATTCAAACCTACGGACATATTCGAGGAGTGAAAGTGATCTTCCATCTGTTTCTACGATAAGTGTTCCACTTCATCTAACGAAGGATTCTTTCCACGGTCATTTAATCTACTAGAAATAGCAGACATATTTTTTATAGATCGATATATGCAGTAAGCAGGTACATAATATGAAGTTCCAAACATTAGTTTATTGGGCAGATTTTTTATACGGTATTCCCTGCTTCCTAATATGTAAGCAAAACATCATTTATATAGACGCTGTCGTAGTTGTGTGGTTAATGGAGCGCTTCCCAACCATGTGATTCCAATATGTATATGAATGTGTTCTAGTTCTCTAGAGAACATTTCTATATTACATATTGACAAGCCGATGGGCTCCGTTATATATATATTTCGAACAACATCGGTTTGTCATAGCTTCTACCATCCGCTGACGAATTAAATACACTAGTTTCTGGCAGGAATACTCATACTTAACCTGTTTCTGCAGTGTGCATTAAACAAAAAAAAAGCATATTCATCCCGGACTAATTCATAGTGCTACAACTCCGTTACAAATATACAATTGGTTAGCATTCCGAGTGTTTTGTCCACATGCCCCTTCGTGACATCCTTTGGTGAGTAAAAAACAGTGAATAGCTAAAGCTACGGAAAAACCTTTCCTACCACTACCCCATATGTATATATATATATATATATATATATATATATATATATATATATATGTATGTATTTAAATGGTAAACAGAAATAAGAACACAATCGGTACAGTATATGGAAGGGATATATTAGGTTAACGCATATATATATTGTTATGCTTTGGGAGGGTCATGTTGCCAATAAGAAACACACGCATAACGATATCAGGTTTCAACACACATTTTCAGATAAAGAAGTTATTTAGCATGATAGTAGGGTTAAGAACCCTCGGAGAAATGGAAAATGATGATAGCACAGTGGTCCGGATAATCAAAGATGTGGGTTCGACTCCCATGTATGTAAATACTCACCTTTTTCCATTTCTCCGAGGGTTCTTAACCCTACTATCAGGCTAAATAATGGCTTTATTCAAAATACGGTGGTAGCTTACATTTATAATAATTTCAAACCCGCTCGCTGTTTCGAAAATATTCTTACACACATACATATATATATATATATAATATATATATTTCGGAATGTTTTTTACTGTTGTTTCATGTAAACGAACATTGGTCTCATTCTGACGTCACCAGCCCTGTTTTTCCACCTGTGCGTTATATTTTCATAATCACGCATGATGGTAAACTAGCCTGCTTTTAAATTCTCTTTTTGGCATATTAATCAGTGAGAATCTGGCTATCCTGTTGAGCTCTGATGAGGATCGTATTCCAACCGTGACCATCTCCACTGAAACTTTATGTGAAATAATCTTTTTCAAGACTATACAGAGCATTTGTAGTTGTCCCAAATTGAAGGATAAGTATTTTAAACTTTATTTTATCATGAGTTAAGGCTCTATTGATTTTTCCCTGGATTTCACTAAATTCTGTTGGAGAAATCTATATCCTGATTCTTTTTGAATTGAGTTTGAATTATTTTTCCCACATCTTACGTTAACTATTTTCCCATTCGTGGTTCTGTCTTTGCGTGTAATTGTTTTTCACCGCTCCTATTAATGACGTATTATTCGTTTTTTCCCGTTCTTTGCCAGCGAACGTTTCCACGAACCAAAGTATCGTCTTCCTGTCTTCCTATGGTTGCAAAGTTTTTTGAAATATTCACTTCTGCGTTTACAGATTGACTTTGTTAGTTTCAGAAGATCCCGTTAAGGGTGAAAGCAGCGATTCTTTGCTTAAACTTTAATCTGTTATTTTAATAAATATATTTATTTATATATATATACATATATATATATATAAGAGTAACCAATCTAAAGGAGATAGATGGAGATAGGTGAGGAGATAGGAAATGAGATATGGGTGAATTAGTTAGAAGCCAAAGCTTAAATGCATGTGCTGGATGTGCAATATGCAGTGGAGAGCAGCTAGGTGGCTGGGTTCATGCAGACGTTAGGCGCGTAGACATGGAAATATTCATTAGTTAAGCCAAGCAAGAACACACATTTCACAAGGAAGACATTAATAAAAGATTGTCAACATATTTTAGTTTGATGTAAGGAATGTAGAGAATAATAATAATAATATTAATAATAATAATAATGTCCGTTTACAATTGTTTCGCTACTCCATATACTATTTCTGGATCAAATGACTATATATCATTATTGATCTGGTTCAGTTGAAAATAATTAACATAATTAAAGATAGAGCGGCTCATCGGAAGTTCAGTGGAATATAAATTAAAATAAGGAAAACATGTTACATAATGTAATGTTCCATATATTGGTATTTCACTATAGTGTCCTGGGTGTATCAATTGTATGTCATAATCAAGCAGTATTCTTCTGTCGAGGCTGCATTGTGTGATATCTGCCTATGGGTAACAAGATGGCCGCCAATGGATATATTTACCTTACTAATTAGAGGGTGGTTTCAGGAGAAGTAACTCCTCAAGAGATTAGAAATTGTGGGTAGTTTATAGTTAAATGCTCATTCTTTCAATTTTTCAATTGAGAGATAATGTAGGGGAGGTAATTTATAATTATCTAAGTTAGTTATAGCTATTTAACTTATTAGTTACAAGTAAAAATGGGGCCAGATGACTATGTTGGGTCAAATATTCTGTTGGCGAAGGAATTAGCTCTTCGATGTTGACAGCTAATAGTTACCTCGGTTCTATCGTTAATCGGTAGAGGTCATGATAGAGGTATGTAATATGCTTCGGTAATACAGAGATCACAAGATTTTCTTCGTCCATTGAACGGTTGGGCCCTAGCTAAGATATCCCATGTTAGTGAGTGTTCAATGTTGGTTAATTTAAGGTGTTTAATGAGCCTAGCTAGAGATGAAGAACATATGTTGTTAGGGTTTCGGAAGGAAAAAGAGTGCGCGTTAGAGCGTACCTTAACAGGGTTACAGGTAGACCCGATATAGGAGCTGGTATTCGAAGCAGTTTTAACTGTGCACCTATAGACTATGTTGGGTGTCAGGTAGTGTCCATTTAGTGGGCATGCATTAGGGTAACGGCAGTTGCAGTTGCTTCTGCGATTAGTGAGAGTAGGGTAGTTTAACCTAAGTGGTTGGTCAGTGTTAGAAGGATTAGATGGGAGAGGTGTGCTACTAGAGTAAGTATTATTGTAGTGGCGTGGTGTATTTGATAGGGTTGGTGGTACTGCGGTGTGGGAGTTATACCGTCTTAGTTTATGATGGTTACTGAATGCGATGTGGCTAGCTAGGTTAGGTGTTGTGGAGAATGAGATTTTAATGTTATTTTTATTAAACAGTTTCTAATATCTATGCTAATAAGTTCATAATATCTATAGCTAATAAGTTAAATAGCTATAACTAACCTAGATAATTATAAGTTACCTCCCCTATATTGTCTCTCAATTAAAAAATTAAAAAATTAGCACTTACCTATAAACTACCCACAATTTCTAATCTCTCAAGGAGTTGCTTCCCCTGAAACCACCCTCTAATTAGTAAGGTAAATATGTCCATTGGCGGCCATCTTGTTACTCATAGGCAGATCTCACACAATCCAGCCTCGACAGAAGAATACTGCTTGATTATGGCAAGCAATTGATACACACAGGACACAATAGGGAAATACCAATATATGGAACATTACATTATGAAACATTCTTTCCTTATTTTAATTTATATTCCTTTGAAGTTCCGATGAGCCGCTCTATCTTTAATTATGTTAATTATTTTCAACTGAACCAGATCAATAATGATATATCATTTGATCCAGAAATATTATATGAAGTAGCGAAATAATTGTAAACGGACATTATTATTATTATTAATATTATTATTATTATTCTCTACATTCCTTACATCAAGCTAAAATATGTTGACAATCTTTTAATAATGTCTTCCTTGTGAAATTTGTGGTCTCGTTTTGCTTGACTAATGAATATATATATATATATATATACTATAAAGTATGTCCATAGAATCATTTGATAATATATATACACCACTTATGTCCGTCGGGTTTACGGTGAATTGTTCTGCCAGACCGCGCGGCTTTTGTCTGATGTTAATAGACCCGCAAATGGAACACCAGTCGACATAGACCTGTGTAGACCTAGATATGTTTTGGGTGGTATATATGGATGTTTTGAATATGGGTGTGTGAGATAGAGAGAAAGCTAGATAGATAAATGTGAATCCTCAGTCGTTGTTCTAATATTTGAAACTGTTTTCGTGTCTCGTATTTTTGTGGTACTTATTTTATTGATCTTAAATAATATCAATGACATAAGTACCAGAATTGAAACACAAACATTCGGTTCGATATTAAACTCAGTACAATCGGATGCTGCTATGCTGCGCAATTAAAACTCAAACTCTTCTTGACCGTTTCGTGGTCGATTAACCATTTATAAATAACGGTGACATTTCTTTTAAATCACTCCTTACTGTAATGATGATATCTCACTTTACAACCGTACATATACTCTTAGTTATACTTTACCCTATACACTTGTATGTATTAAAACCATTTAATGTTCAGTATGTTCCCATTATGGTTGGACTCAGAATTTTAAAAAGGAACATGACCAAAACACTCGCATACATATAAAACCAAACACGTAAACACCGATATGCGTGGGTGCACCGCCATGCATATATACACATAGGCACATACACATACATTTCCCATCGTACATAGAGACTCACGCTCCATTTCAATTTGTAATGTTTATCTATGACTTGTAACTCATCAATTATACAGTTAGTGATGTCTTTTGGAAATGAATTTTGACAGCAAATTAAGTGTAATTTTTCTAACAGGTGAAATTTAATCGATATATTTATGACACATCTTTAATCTATAGTGATATTTAAATTACAAACACCATCAGATAAATATTAGTTAATTAATTAATTAGACACATTAGTAATTAAAGATAATCACAGCAATAGGAATAGCCTAGTTTTGATCACGATGGTTCAATGAAGTAAATATAAATGTATTGATGATATTTCAAATGTGACTGTTATAGTAACTTTATGAAAACGATTTTCGAAGAAAGTTCTGCATATAAGAAATGTTGCAACAAATTGGTTCCGGATTCGATGCTACTGTAACATATATAAAGTAATATAGTGAAAGTGTTTTCTTCTTTTTTTAAGTTTTTCTATCGAACAAATGGATAGGTCAGGAAATATGTTCACGTTGTCGAAATAGACATAGCAAGAGATTGAGTTACGTGATCGGTAAGTATATTGACCTTATACGCATGAGTGGAAAACATCATAGAAACACTATATACCTATTGCTGTTCCAAGTGCTCATAGCACCTGATTGTGTTACACGGACACGGACGTTTTAAAGTCTAATAGATCCATGACTCGTTTGGATAAAGATGATTCCTTCCGGAGAGAAAGTGATAGAGAAAACAAAGTAGCAAGAGACAGAAAAAATATTGATCACTATTTTATAAACGACTTTATTTATCGATACTGATCAGTTGATTAATAAAATATATTTTTAAAAAAACATGATATAGAAACGGTGCCAATGCAATGAAGCTAAAACTCCAATAAATTAACACAAATTCAGTTTCATATGTTCTTTTCGTTGGATTCATAACCTCCTTCTAAGAATTAAATTATATTAATATAGATTAAACTATATTGTTACATTTCAGGATAAGGATACATATATGTATTCTTTATTCAAGGTGCAAGCTAAGGATGAATACCGAAACATTTGAATGCGAGTGAAAATATACATAAAATATGAAAGACAACGGAATGTCAGCCAATTATTGGACTCCAATTCACATACTCTTTGTCAGTGCCTTTGAAATTCCAGACACTCCCATACGAGTGAGATTTGTTTGGCTGATATCCATCTTGAATATATTGCTTGTGAACTATATGTTTAGGTTATATAAATCCCGCTGTTACGTTATTGTGAAATAGTTTGTTTCAAAGCCTTTGTTTTATTCTGAGCCACTTCAATATAAACCTTTATAAGTTTACAATCATCGACATTCAATTATATGACAACAGGAATTCATTGCTTCATAATATTTCACATTCAAAACGCAAGAGCTCATATTTCTACCACTATCATTCAACAATCAAATTCCGGGTGGCATGCTGTATGTCACAGTGAAACCTCCCTCAAATCATACACTACATTTTAAAATAAAGAATTATTAATTTAAAAATATAGTCATTGATATAAAAGTGACGCGCTGATCTCGGATCAAGCGCACTTAATTTCAAATGAGCTGAGTATAAAAGACAAAAATGATGTTTTCCTAACTAATCATGAATTATGTTCAAATTAAAAAAGTACACTAATGCCGAGACGGGTGACATAAGATATGAAGTGCAGTCTTTTAATTAACTGGTTGATGTATTAGCTACAATTACCACTGATATGCAGTGACTTGTATGTGTATCAATATACAAATCCTATATTCTCAAATATGGCGAGTAATTTCTCTCAGAAATGTAAAGATAATAGAGCGAGTGTATCAATGGAGACAAAAACAGAGATGTATATTTGCAGAATAAACAGTATGAAACAATTACTGGAAAGTGAATGAATAATTATCAATTATTGCTAAACTAGGCTAATTAGAAAACTATTAAAGAAAGATTATTGCTGCTGTGTCCAGAAATTTTTTATGGCCCTATAAATAATAAAGCAAGATCTTGTCACACTTATGTTATTGCTATTTAATATAACTTACTTGGAATTCCATAGTTAGCAAAGTGAGAAGGATAGCGATGCATTACCGAATCATTATTTGTTCTTGTATAAATATAAATAGTGTCATATATCCATAGCTGGGGCGCTTAACTCTCTCCACATAGTAGAACATATAATAATTCTTTCTACTTTTGGCACAAGGCCAGCAAATATCCAGTGTATTACTGGTACTTTATTTTATCGACCCCATTAGGATGAAAGGCAAAGTTAAATTCGGGGGGATTCGAACTCAGAATGGAAAGAGCCGTAACTCTTTGCATGAAAATTTAATAATGATGAAAAGAACCCCTTTCTAGCAGTGCTTTTTGTAACTGTACTGCCCACCGATGCATCAAAACTATGAACAAAAAGTAGAATCCTACTTTGCTTCTTTTTTTTTTTAGACATATTATATTAATTATTTAATGTTCCCTTCATTTTTAGATGGGAGGGATACGTGGTTGCTGTTTCTAGGAATTATTTTGACTGTGTAGTGCGCTGACCCAGACATTTACTCGTAAACATGTGCAGTAATTGTATTATTGGTGAAGTATGTTGAGCAGCATGTAATGTCAGATAAGGGGTTATTGAAGTTAATGACAGTTTTAGTGGGTCGTTTAATGTGTAAATGTGTTTAGTTTTAGTGTTATTACTACGCTTGCTTTATCGTTATCATTTTGTACTCATATATGTTCTAGAAATTTAGCTTTCACTTAATAATTGTTTCTACTTTTGGCACAAGGCCAGCAATTACCCAGTGCATTATTGGTACTTTATTTATGGAACCCGTAAGGTTGAAAGACAAAGTTAACCTCGGCGGGATTTGAACTCAGAATGCCAACGGCCGTAACTATGCGTCAAAGCATGGCGTCCGAATCTCTACCGATACTGCCAATGATGTTTGTAAGGTCATAGCTGCGTGCGCTGTTTACCAGTGTTAGCTAAAACTACATTCATTTTATTGATGTCGTCCGCGTTATAGGCTTTTATCGCGATTGCATAATTTTACAGTAACCTGTCATATGCATGTATTTGAATATCATTTATACACATATCTACTAGATTCATGTTGTGTACACAATGGCAATTTATATGTAGCTTAGCATCTCATCTCTTACCGGTATAAATCAAAACTTGACGGATTTTGATTTGTAGTTAAAAATATCTTTCTTATATCATTACGAGTCGATCATATTATACCTAGTGATAACAGATTGTTTTTAATTGGGAGCTTTCTACATCTTTCCTTCTTCGTGTATTCATTCTATACCTATTTACATTTAATTTTTTCAAAATCCGGTTCGTGGCTTCCTTATATCTCCCGAGAACATGTAATCAGAGCTGGTATGTTTCTTTCTAACATTCATAACTAGCCAATATGTTTATCTTTTATTTGAAGAAGATCAGTCACCACTCATGCATGCAATTATCTCATTTCTTTGTCAATTTTCTTGCCGATGAGAAAGATAAATGCCGATGCAACGGCATCAGCGATATCGGAGGAGAACTGAGGATATCTGACACTTTAACAATTCGGTAACTCTAGAGCCCTTGGGTGGTTCTAGATTTAACGATTCTTAAAGATGAATTGAAGCGTCGATCTCGGTGGAACTTAAACCCATAGCTTGTAGAGCTGGAAGAATTACTGCTCTACATTTAATCTAATGCTCCAACGACTCTGCTCTTTCACCGTTTTCTCTCTTTTTAAATATTTTTAGTGTTATCCAATAGCTTCTTTGTATTTTCAATCTCAAAATTCATACATATTACGTCTAATACAATTTCCCATTGAATATTTAAGCAGTTATTTCATTCTTAATTTAAATACATTCTGCGTACAAATCTTAGATTAATCATCAATTAATTACGTATTTCCAGACAAATAATTAAAATAAAACAGGCAATACATCCTCATATACGTTTTTAATCTTAATCCGAGATTATTAGTCGTCAAATGTCTGAGATGTTATTATATATTTTATATGTTATTGTCAAATATATTTATATTTTAAATTCGGATTTTGCGTCTACACTTAAATAAGTGTATATATATGAGAGAGAGTGTGTATCAACAAGTATACGTGAGGGTATTGTTGTAGCAGAAAGAGAGAGAGAGAGAGAGAGAGAGAGAGAGAGAGAGAGA
>OZ024742.1:156009389-156044389 GCA_964016885.1 Eledone cirrhosa | reverse complement strand
GGTTCTTGGTTATGCTGACAGGATGATTGGAATGCTTACTTATGTAATTAAGCGTATCATTCGGCTTTCTATACGGGTAACACAAGCCATTCGATAAATTGATGGTAACGTCGAGATAATTAACGACCGAGAGGTTGGCCTCAACCTGTATAGAGAGGTTGAAGCCTTTAAAGAAGGTTGTGAGTTCATTTCTGAACCTGTAGCAAGCACAAGGGCCGCACTTAGTCATTGTCAAAAGACCATCATCACGTAACAAACCACCGCCCACGTTGGGGAATTCGTCCTTGATAGAGAAAAGAAGGAAAAGGCCGATAAGATCAGTAACCTCCGCAGAATCGCTGGCGCTCATACTCACGTCGAATGGGGTACTATTGAATTTGTTTCATGCAAATAGAGCCGTTGAAGTTAATCACCGACTTACGGGCAATGAGGATGACATCAACTTCGAAATCCTTAACCACCGTGAGTGTTTTAGTGAAATTAATAGCTCTAAGAAGTGGTAAAGTGATGGATGAGTAGTAATTATTGATGTCGAATTGGATAAAACGGCTGCTCTACGGTTCTTATATATTTGATATATATTTATCCTTATCGACCCCTCTTTGAATTTTAGTTTTCAAATTAATTATTATTACTATATATATATATATATATATATATATATATATATATATATATATATATATATATATATATATATATGTATATACATATATATATATGTATATATATATATATGTATATATATAACAGAGAGGGTGTGGTCAGATACCAGGTGGACCATAACGCACCAGAGTACTGAATAATGAAGGTAGTACAGTGTGTAATACGAGAAGAGTCAGGACCCCGACGGCTGAGCTCCAGCCGTTTTGAACGCTAAATCCGATCTAAGCCACCAATATTAGAACGGCGGAAATCTAGCTGAACTTGTCAAGGGGTACAGTCCATATATGGGCATGCAGTCAAAGCCAAAAAATACAAAACAATTTAAGTAAAAAATCCTAAGATGTCGTTGTTTTACTTGTCTGTCACGGGGAGTGGTCAGTTATCTATCGAATACATAGTTAAATTCCTTCATAACGGTGGGGGTCTAATCATGCCTGAAAAATAAGGGGGAAAGTGTAGGAAGGCTGATTGACCTGAGGATGCCCAGCCAATCAGGCGCGCACGCACGGCATTAAGAGAGATTTCATCCCATACAACTATGTTAAGCACACACACACACATACACACACATACGCCCACACATACACACATACACACATACACACACACACACAAATATATATATATGCACACACACACACATATATATATATATATATACATATATACATATATATATATATATATATATATATATATATATATATATATATATATATATATATATGAGAGATGAATGGCCGGTTTTGCTATATTCAAATAAAACAACAACAAAAAAACGCTCATATACAGAAAACTGACTGGCCAGTCTGCTGATTTGGAAATCTGGTAGATCGGTGGATCTGCTAATATGCAAATCCGGCCAGTCTGTCACTGTATAATTTTGAAAATATCATATATTTTCACTACCTCTGACATTTAGCAGGTGAACAATGAACTGTACTGATGAAGGGTAATACCCAGGAAAATTAGTCTCTGCCGTTCTGTTTACATATCAACACAAGTGCAAGAATGAGGGGCTCATTCTACTGAGTAAGCTTTAAAAATGTGGCTTGTTTGCATAATTGCAAACGAATCGAATACTCAGATAACACTATATATATATATATATAAATGAAAATTAGAGTTAAAACTCCAATTGAAACCCTGTAACTATTAAGCTCCAAGTATAAAATACTGAGCCGATTAATAATATATATGCAGTAAGAAACACAGTAAACCGTGTGTCTAATGTTACAAGGGTTGAAAAACCACATTTGTTTGAAATATTTATGGTTAAATATTTCAAACAAATGTGGTTTTTCAACCCTTGTAATATTAGGCACACGGTTTACTGTGTTTCTTACTGCATATATATTATTAATCGGCTCAGTATTTTATACTTGGAGCTTAATAGTTACAGGGTTTCAATTGGAGTTCTAACTCTAATTTTCATTTATATTGCTGCTCCCTCACAAGTCGAGCTTATTAAGTTGTGTGTGTTGGACTGTTGTTTCTATTCAATACACGCTTACCACGTTTGACTAGCGGCGCACGAGGTGATACATTTCATCTTTCTGTGTGAACGTGTGTACATAGTGTTTGTTGCATTTAATCAGATTCTCTCGCTGATGATGCCCAGGATTATCTGTTACAAACACTCTCAGGGCGAAACAGATTAGGGATAATCTGTCCGAGAGATATAATGGTTATTGAGGCGGTTTGTATAAGAATATATTTTTATTTTATCATTCTGCCTGCTTCTTGGTTAAATATTTCAAACAAATGTGGTTTTTCAACCCTTGTAATATTAGACACACGGTCTACTGTGTTTCTTACTGCATATATATTATATATATACATATATAATATATAGAGAATTTAGTATATCTACTAACATATGCGTACGGATGTACGCTAATGCCAGCAAATACACAGGTTATGTTATAGTACCTAGGTGGTTCAATGCAGGAGGATGCAGAACAATAATATAAAAGACGTAAAATAAGAAAATTTTAAAAAAAATTTAAAAATTAACTTACTTACTAACATTTTCACTCCAACTAATTAGTTTCTGCAATGGGATAAAGACAGTTACGTAATCAAACTATCGAGAATTCATTGCGTCATCAGGGAGTCTATTCTCAGCTAAGTCTCAAGGCAATGCGCGGACACTGGGGACTCATATAAAAATAATAATAATTCGGTAGATGGAACAGCTAGCGGGGACTAAATTCCATGCACTGAAAATCACACTGTCTCTGGTCAAATGGCAAATTCTAAAGATGACGCAATGAATTCTCGATAGTTTGATTACGTAACTGTCTTTATCCCATTGCAGAAACTAATTAGTTGGAGTGAACATTTTAGTAAGTAAGTTAATTTTTAAGATGTTCTTATTTTACGTCTTTTATATATAATATATATATATATATATAATATCTCTCTATATATATGTGTGTGTGTATAGTATATTTAGAATGAGAAACTGCGAAGTCCTTTATTGGTAATGCTGTGATACATATTTCAATGACGACAGTGGTCACACGAATCCGTGTACTCAGTGCGGTGACATCTTCAGACAGCTTATATAATAAGGTTAAGTTCTCAAGGCAATCCAACCAGAAACGACAAGGGAACGGACAAGGTGTGTGTTCTCGAATCGCCTGCCCGTTCAACAATATAAATATGCTCCGTTTTTCCTATGTGGAAAAAAATGCGTCGAGTGCTTTGATGTGAATATGCATCAAGATGTGCCGTAAGTTTTATGCTCATATATGTAGAGAGCTTTATGGTGTAACCAATATAGTAAAGAAGTGAAGGCAAAAAGCTTCAGATGCACCCGGAAAATCCCTCTACCATGGATATCCCTACTACTGGATGAACTTAAAATTATAAACTGGCTTTCGACCAGTGAAATAGGCGGACCTGAAAGCAACGTAAAACCCTTTATTTTTCTGCAGCAACTTGCATTTTGCACTGAGGCTCCTCACTCCATCCAACAAGGAATTTTTATATACACTTGTCATGGTCAAATTGACAAACATTTCCTCCACTTCTACCTTCTTCTCCATACCGATACACATGTTTGCCTTTCTCACACATATTTTTTCTCATATTTTTTCTCATACATGTTCCTTCTATCATTTAGCATCTATATAACTTTTCTTTTGGTTTTGTTTTGAAGAAGATATTAACTAATTGTTTACCTAATTACTACGTTTCATACCATAATATATCTTCTCTTCTACTATACGGTACTATCGTTCAATATATTGATAATATATCTGCAGTATCTAATACTGACCCTTTTTCTAAACTTCTTACTTTAATTTAAACAGCTCCCTATTTACTCTTTATATATATATTTTTTTATTCACTTCAATCAAGTTTTAACGTTTAATTTTTGATTTTCACAGTGAAACCATAATATCTAGAAATAAGTTTGTATTCTCATAGCAGGGATGGTCAACCCCATTGTCCAGGCATAGTTTAGGGGTAGCCTATTGATACTCATGCTCTGCCAACACCACTAGATTTCGGTTAGCTGGCACTGGCAGTATACTTAAACAGCGTCATATTACAAACCTGCACGGAGTGGTCTTTTTGTTGTCGAGGGGTCCTGCCTAGGTTAGTTTTTGGTGAGTTTGGTGTAGTGGAGAGCCAGCCAGTTTTCGTTTGAACCTGCGCAGAATTGCGGAGGTGAATTGTTGACCATAGGGGCACGGGCAGGCGATTCAAGAACACACGCTTTGTCCGTTCCCTTGTCGATCCTGTTTGGATTGCCTTGAGAACGTAACCTTCTTATATAAGAAGCTGTCTGATGGTGTCAGGCACTGGGTACACGGAATCGTGTGGCCACTGTCGTCATTGAAATATGTAACACAGCATTACCAATAAAGGACTTTAATATCTGAAACTACTTCGCATTTTCTCATTATATATATAAATCAGCAAAAACTCACTCTCTTACAGTTTGCATTTTCCTCATGTCCCATGGCTGTACATCGATTATATGTATGTATGGGTTCATGTCCGTATATATGTATATATATACTTATATTACACACACAGACACACACACACACCACACACACACACACACCTCACACATGGACACACATACATATACATATTTATATATATTCTTAAATCTCAAACGCAGTCGATTGCTATAATAATAGCTAAGAAGTTCGGTCAAAATCACTAGAGACGGGAAAAATTAAGTAGAAGCCACCACGAAGATTTCGGACCTGGGGTCGCTAAGCTTCATGAAGGAGATTGCTAAGCCAAATTTAGTGAGGTACAAAGATCAATACATCGAAGCGGCTGCTGATCACATTTCCGCCTATAATGTTTTTACCCGATTTTCTATCGCATTCGACTGTTTTTATAGTTATTTTCTGCTATTGATATTTCTCGATTTTCTTCAACAACACTAACAATCCGATAGTTATATTCATAATATATATTACACTAATTTACACACTCATGCACACACACACACACACACACACACACAATTACACACAACAGATATATATATATACAATATATATATATATAATATATATATATATATACATTTATGTCACATATATTTGTCTAGATGGTGAGCGACCTAAATCTATAAGATTTTCTGTATATCTGCATACTAATCACTCTGTTTTTCCAATAACAAGTGTTTTATTGTTGATTTACGTGAATATAAGAGTGCGAATAGTTTCGGAACTAAAATCGAGCGCTAACGTTGGAATTGAAATCCCAGATGAGGATTAACATTAGAACGTGTAGAATTACCGTATCTGCAGACTACTAGCATACGGGGTTAGTGTGGGTTACGTGTTTGCTTGTAAGCGATTTGGGATCGAAAATCCTACTTCAAACTTGACAATTCATGGTTGGCACATCCATTACCAGTCAAATTATGTGTATGTATGATTTCATGCGTCAAGGACATCGGACAGTTTATGGTAGGCTACCACTTCCTAATAAAATGCTATTCCGGGAATTGTTGGTTATGTTTCTCCCACAATCTTCTCTGCGAAGGAACAATGCGCACCGATGTGTCGACTTGTGGAAGTGATCCTGGAAAATTGTTGTTCAGTCGGTGCTTTGTGTAACAGATGTAGTTAGCCCCCTTGCGCAGTTCGTCTCACCTACTTCATGATCATGTATTGGTGGTGTGTTGTTTCTGACAGGGCACCACCGAAAGGAGTAGATGCCTTCCTTGTAGTTCTGTGAGAGGTATTGTCTCAATGTCTGCTCACGCCTTTTACACAGGCGTAGGATTATTGACCGTTTGACAATTTCTTAAACGGTATTCTCGCCTGTTTCCCTTGGTATGGCAGGTCAACTTAGATCCAATGTTTATATTTTTCTCTCGATTATTTCTCTCCTTCTCCACATCAGAATAAATATCCTCAAATCTAGTATTATACAAGAGGACATAGGCGGCTTCCCCGCAAAAGACAAAGCAATATTTTATTAACATATTATAAAAAGTACTCAATATATATGTATAATTATTTGTAGAAATGTTAATCCCTGTAACAAATTAACCGTTTATATTCCCCAACATATTATTTCCATTTATGTTTCCCTTTAATTTTATATATCATATCATCTTATTTCAATTCTCCTCCATTTCATATTTTTATTCGTTTACATAATACTTCGAATGGTGACATTTTCGTGGCATATCTAAGACATTAATGCGTGCATGATGAGTACACACATACATAAAAAAATAGATGCGACTACGGTCTCATCTCTCTCTTTCTCTCTCTCGATAGATCCATCGATCGATATATAGACACACACACATATATATATATGTATATATATATATATATTTATATATATTAATTCAACATATTAACAAAAATAGAACTTCTTGTGATCAAGTATATTTTAATATACATATTTCAGAGGTACTGAGCTAACTTCAACAGTACGTCCTCAGCAGATAAAATAAGATGATGCATGACTGGATCTTAACCATGTAATATGTCAGGGTATGTCATGCATCATCTTATTTTATCTGATGAGGACGTACTGTTAGCTCAGTACTTCTGAAATATGTATAATAATATATACTTGATCACAAGAAGTTCTATTTCTGTTAATATGTTGAATTAATATTAATAACTCCGGAAAACCAATATCTTTGAGTGCTTCCAATCTATTGTAAAACTCATTCTTTGAGTTATTCATTGAACCTTGTTTAACCTTATAATATATATATATATATATATATATAACGAAGGAAATGTGGTAAGGAACCAGGTGGACCATAACGCACCAAAGTACTCAATACTTGATGTAGTAGAGTGGGTAATAGGAACCAGTAAGACCCCCGACAGCTGAGCTCAAGCAGTTTAGACGGCTTGAGCTCATCTGTCGGGGTCTTACTGGTTCCTATATATATATATATATATATATATATATATATATATAGAGAGAGAGAGAGAGAGAGAGAGAGAGAGAGAGAGAGATAGAGAGAGAAAGAGAGAGAGGGAGGGAGAGAGAAAGATAGAGAGATACATAGATAGATAGATAGATAGATAGATAGATAGATAGATAGATAGATAGATATGCGTGAGTGTTTGCGTGTATATATACATATATGCGTATTGCTGATAAATCAGAAAACATATGTTTCCTATATAATGACGTGCAATTTACTAAACTTTGTTTGATTTCCGTTGAAGCGTAAAAGAAATACGAATTTAAAAAAAATTAATATATAATAGAAAACAAAATCAATCAATCAATTCAAATTCAAAATGAAAAGAATATTACAATAAAAATATATGACGAAGTGACTACTTAATTAGTCATTCATAAAATCGTACCCTCATACTCTTATTTTTATTGGAACTGTCTTTTAACCATTCAATAAATCTATGGATCCTAACTAACTTCATTACTAAGACTTGATTTCTCACCGTCAAATTCTACAAAATGAAAGTAATACATATAGTACTTAAATATTGTGTAATATACTGTTAATATTTAATACGAAATGTTATTGAAAATGACATATGTCATCTAAATTATTGTTCAAAGGGCTCTTTCATACAAAGGTCTTTCCATCATAACGTTATTTGACTAATCCAGACCTTGGAAATGTTTTAGATTAATTAGACACCCCCCCCCCCCGCAGATAACAAGCACTCCAAGGACGCATAAGTTAGTGAACGTCTTGAAAGAAAGAGAATGCTTTCAGAAAAGCAAAATGGGTGCAGAAGAAAACCAAGTAGGACTCGACTCTCATTATTTGTTATATATTTATCAATGTGTTGTAAATGATTTGAGAAGCAGTAAAAACAATATAAAGCAACACGTTTTGTATCCAACACTCACGAATCAAGGAATGCCTCCAAACATTCAGAATTGCAGACTGCATTGCACGATTTCTAAGAAATAGTATGAATTAGTGGAAAACAGAGTCGAGATCAGGGATTGCTACATTAGGAGATATTAACATCAATAAAAGGATTTCGAAAAATACATACTCTCAACATTGCATTTTGTCTGACTTTGATCGCGCTAACGTTAGTTCTCAGAAATATGCATGTAGGAAAGGCGTTATAATATATAACTTGCTTTTTTTATGGATGATCTGAAGTTATTTGCTAAAAGTGAGAAGGTACAAGACTCATTAGTTGAAACGGTAAATGTCGTTGTCAATGATATAAGAATGTAATTTGAAATATATAAATGGGCAGTACTGGTACGAAAGAGAGGGAAAATAAAATCGTCTTGAGCTACAGAGCTACTTCATGATGCAAAACTCAAAACGACGTAATAGAATGAAAGTTTTAATTACCTGGGCACTTTAGAGGAAAACTCAAGAAAATTTCAAGGAGGACTATTTTAGAAGAGTAAAGACACTATGAAATCCTAAACTTAATTGAATAAAATTTCCCCAGAGATTAATCCCTATGCAATATCTTTACTGAGATACTATATTGGCTTCTTGAATTGGTCAAACTTCAGACAGATTGATAGAAAGACAATGGTTATGACATTTCATCGAAGATTATAACTACGAAGAAAAGAGTGAGGGGGAATGTAAATTTTCATAGAAATTGTGTTGATATGGTAGAATTTAACCTGGAGGATTATGTGATAAAACTCCAGAAAGATATGCTGCAATGGTTCCTAATGAAATAGAACTTCAAATTGCAAAAGCACACAAAAAGGTAGATCAATAGGGAAAGTGAATGAAATATCTAGAAAAAGTCCTCCATGGAAAGAATTTCAGCTAAACCAAGGAATCAATAGCTTTTAATGGGAACGCATGTTTGTTGCTGTAAAATGGTTGAATGAAGAAAAAAACTAAACGTTTAATCATAGCAGCTCGATCACAAGCTTTGCAGACTAAAGCGAATATAGTCAAAATTAGTGAGATTACTAAATTTAGAATGTCAATTGAGAATAATAATAAATAACCCAAATTCTAAGTGGTTGTAGCAGCAGGGCAAAGACAGAGTACTAGCTTCGGCATAATTGCGTATCTAGGGCTCACCAGTGAAACATATTATGGCAAAGATGTGGGAAGCAATTGGTTTCAACTCCAAGCAGGAAGAGGTTTCGAAAATTTCAGGTTTAATGTAATTTTGGTTTTCACAATCCTGGCACTGATCAAAATACAGGCTAGACAACCTGATATTTCTATTATACAGAAAGAGACAAAATATATATGATTGCCATTATTGCTGATTCGAGAGTGATCAACAAGGAGTAAGAATGGATTAAAAAGTCCCAGGATCGTGTCAGTGATATAGAGAGATTGTGGAATGTGTCAGCAAATGGGTATTGTTCCTTTAGATGCGATAAGCAACATAATGGAAAGATTCCTGAAAGACAAAGATTAATAACGTTGATTCAAACGTCTGTTATTCGAACGTAAGGAGAAATATCCAAATATACTTTTTGTGAATCATGGAATACAAAAAACAACAGCAACAGCAACAACAACATGAACAATAATGATTTCTACTACAGGCCCCAGCCCAGCAATTTGGTGGAAGGGAAAGTCGATGTCGATTTAATCGACTTTCCCTTCCACTAATGGTTCGTTATTTTATCGACCCCGTAACAAAGAAAGGCAAATTAACCTAGGTGGGATTTGAACTCAGGGCTTAAAGGGCCGTAACTCTATGCTGCGAAGCATGGTTCCGGTGCTCTACCGATGCTGCTAATCCACCGCATTAACAAAAACAATAATAATAATTGTTTCTACTTTTGGTACAAGGCCAGCAATTACCCAGTACATTACTGGTACTTTATTTTATTGACCCCGTAAGGATGAAAGGCAAAGTTAACCACGGCGGGATTTGACATCAGAATGGCAAAGGCATATAATAATAATAAAGCTTTCTTTATTAACCACAAGGGTTTACACAAAGTAGACATTAAGGACAGTACAGGACAATACAGGATGGTACAAATGGGCATTTCTGCGTGTGAAAAACAAAAACAGTGGATGTTACCAAAAAATAAACAATGAAAAGTTCCACAATAGGGGGGAAATTTCCGAGGGACATTCGTGGAGAAAGCCCAGTAAAAAAGCCACGATGAAGCTGACAATAAGGGCAAGTGCCCTCTATCAGTTCTCCACTTTCAATATACAGGCACATACTCAGAGTAGACCCATTCACACGGGCCATTCTTGCCTCTCTCACCCATATTTCAAAAACATGCTGGGAGGAGAGCACTTCCCTCTCTACCCTGATTTTCCTTTTTAAATGAAATTTGAAAAAGTTAATCAGAGCATCACCGAACAGGTAGGTGCTCGTCTTCAGCCCTTTCAGACGCGTCCACCATACTATCACTTTCGCCATGACCACCAGACAGATAAAAACTGCCTGCCCTTCCCAGCTAAAGGAAGAGGGCGGGGCAATCCTCACGATGGACTCAGCCGATAGCCGGATCCGTTCTACACGCGACAGCAGGTGTTCGACGTAATCCCACAAGTCAGCAATGCTCGGACACTGGATGAGTGCGTGCAGGACGTTTTTGTCACCCTGCGTGCATCTTGGAAATGCCCGGCTGATGGCACTTCTGTGCCTGTAGAGTTTATCCCGAACTGACAAAGCTCCTCAGTAGCACTGCCAGGCTAGAGCTTTCTGGAAATAACCATAGGCCCCGCCCCGAAAGTCCTTCCGAAGAAGTTGGCTAGTTGATTTTCGTCGACGCCTAGAGTTTCCCCAAGTATGTCGTCGATCCCCCCCCCCCCACTAATCCTCTATAGAACGCCAAGGTGGAGTTTCCACCGATCACATTGCCCGAGTGCCGTGAGCGCCTGAAAACATTCCAGTCTCCAAGCGCTCCCTCTCGGTCTTCGCTTGACCCAGGACTGCAGCTCCGCCAAGGAGACAAGCTGGGGAAAGACGCGTCTACCACACGGCGACCACACCTGGGCCAATTGAAAAGCTTTCGTCCACTCGTGTTTGAGAGCACGCATCTTAGCTCTGACAACGCAGCCTTCGTGCTTTGCATTGAAGAATTGGTCAAGGGCCAATTTCGCCGCAAGTACGTAGGTCGCGATATCTTTGCTAAGCGCCTCGTCTTATTTTCTAACTAGTTCTGCCTGTGCTCTATTTTTTCTCTATTGCTAAAGTTTTACTAAACCTTATGGTCTCTATTCTAATCGCTCTTTTCAGCGCAGACCACTACTTGTTGTTGACGATGGGCCCCGTCAAAGCCCGCTTAACTAGTTCGCTAATCCGGTCTCTGTATTATAATAATAATAATAATAATAATTGTATCTACTGCTCAAGGCCAGCAATTAAATAGTGCATTACTGGTACTTTATTATATCGACCCCGTAAGGATGAAAGGCCAAGTCAACCTCGGCGGGATTTGAACTCAGATCGTAAAGGGACGTAACTATGCTGGAAAGCATGGCGTCCGACCCTCTACCGATACTGCCAATCCAATACTGATGATGGCTATGATGATTTCTTTATTCACTAAGAAAATATTATAACGATACACTAGGAAAAGATTATAACGATACAGGAAGAAAAAAAGAGTGTATATGTGTGTGTGTTTGTGTGGGTGTGTGTACGTGTGTATGTCTGTGTGTGTGTGTGTGTGTATGTGTGTGTGTGTGTGTGTGTGTGTGTGTGTGTGTGTGTTTGTATATATGTGTCTGTGTCTGTGTCTGTCTGCCTGTGTCGATGAATACATTTTCAACATTAATAGAAGCAAGATAATAATAAATAACTTTAACAATTGGGGGAGCAGTTCGAGGGTTGCTAATGGGGAAAGAAAAATGACCGGTGACCTGATCTTAAGGACAATTGTCTTCTCTCAATTGTCTCATCCCATCTACAGGAGCACATTGAGAATGGTTCCATTCGATGTCGATGACCAGATTTTCCTGAAGAAATTCGTCAATTTTATCCGCCACTAGCCCTCTATAGAATGCTGAAAGGCAGTTTTCACCGAACGTAGATTCCGATAGACATAGAACTTGAAACTCTCACTCTCGGTCTCCACTTGACTCATGACTGCAGCCCAACCAAGGAGATGTACTTGTTTGGCACCTCTGTACGATACTTCAGAGATAACTTTCTCTCAGTGCGGTTCTTGGTGTGAAAGTGGCCACCCCGCTTGATACCATTTCATTTTTTCTTTCAATTTGTGTACCTCGAAAGTCATTACACACAACACAGACGAAAGAAGACAACCTTGGCGGATGGAGTGCATGATTCTGAATAGTTCCGAGAAGTGATTTTTCACTCATGCCACTGAGCATATGTCGATGGGCAGAGCCACTGTCCATCCGCTAAATGGGCCCAAAACCGGCTGCTTTGATGGACGCACCAATCTACTGAAGGTAGATCCTTTGGAATGTTTGTTATTGCCTGTGCCATGTTCCTTAGCCATTCTCAATATGGTGTAGGTTTTCGTGGGTGGATCTCTTCGGAATGACACATGACTTCTCCGCTGTTGCCGTTCCACCAAAGCCAACCTCGTCGCTAACACATTGACAGCAATTATGATATCTTCATTTGGAACAGTTAAGGGCAACAAATTCTGAATAACATCTCCTTTGATCGTGTCTTTCTGAGCAGTGTCTACTCTCCTCGATTTACACAACTGGGAATTCTCTAGTTCTGTCTGCCTGTCACCGTAGAGGTCTGCCAATAAATCATCGAACATATCCGGCATATAAACATAAGGTTCGTAGAGCATATAATCTAAATCAGGTAGGTTTCCTCCTGTATTTCAGTGGCTGTTATCTATTTTTCACAACACTCCACCTCCATTGCTGAAGTCCATTCTGAATATTTTATTGAAGTGCTGCTGAAAAGTCACAAACATCGAATTAAGATCGAATAATATGCGCCCGTCGTGGTGCGCCAAAGATTACATTTTCACTCTTGCACATGAGACGGCTTTCCTCCCTTCGTGTCTGAGAGCATTCGCCTTAGCTCTGAAAATTCAACATTTGTGCCTAGCATTGAAAAATGGGTTCAGGGCCAATCTCGCCGTAGGTACGCCGACTAGGATGCCTTAGCTATTTGCCTCACCTATTTTTTTTACTTACTAGCTCTCTCTTTAACCTATTTTCTTTCCTATTGCAGCAGCTTCACTAAGCCCTGTCGATTCTACTCTAATCCCTCTTCTCAGGCCAAATCTCTATTTGTTGTTGACAATTGCTCCCATGTAGGTGCGCTTAAATAGTTCACTAATTCAGTCACTATAGGCTTTCAACGCAAGTAACAATGCGTTAAGATTCCAATAACCGTGTGTTTGATTAGGTGTTTTATCGGGCAGACAAGAGATATCACGAATTTGCTGTTTGTTTCGGTGAGCGTTTGGTGTTGTTGACACTCAATGTTATAATTATCAGCTAATCAAATCAAGACCCTATCTAAATGCGAACTAGATGAGCCTATGCGATTGATACAGATCCACACTGGTCCATACGGGAAAAGTGTTTCGCATTTATCTGACAATTGTAACTGCCTAATCCGGTTTTTCATATATTTACCCATCCTCACTTCTCTCAGTTATACCTACTCAGAATCAGCGTGCATCTAAGATGATGTTCCAGTCATCAAAGAGTGAGATTTCCCTAAAAAGGCTTCCAGGCGCCTGAAAAAATAGTTCTATCCTGCCCCAGCCGGAGCGTAGATAGCCACCAGTCTAAAAGCACTACATCACTATTGCTCACATCGAGAACTACCATATTATATATATATTGGTGCTACTGGTAACATGTATCCTAGTACAAGCTGTCTCTGGTCGGGTTTGTTGGCGACTAAACTGACAACGCCACCAAGTTTTGTTGGTGAGGAGGGTGACTTTGGACATCCTGCAGGACTAAAAACAAAATCTGTCAAAGGGCAAATGAGCTCTTAAGAGTCAATGGCCATCCCAAAATCACCGGGAGAAATGACCCCTTAGCCTTTGTCAGGCAGAAGGAAAACTCTGATATAACACCTGCAACCCTGATGGTATCCAATGATGTTGACTTGTTCTTCTTTTTGGTAAATATCATCTTGGTTAAGATAGTGGGACTGGCTTTGTGCAGTGCCTTTGCTCACTATAAAAGCTTCACGGCACAGGCATTGCTTCATATCTGGAGATCTCTCTGCACATGTCGTCACATGATTCCATGGGCCCAACACTATGTGTCAATAATTGTCACTAGTGTAGTGTTTGTATCAGAGTTTTCAAGTCGCTGGCTGGACTAAAACGTCACACTTGTTCAGCGCATCGGTAGGGGTTCTCCTACATGGATATAAAGTAATGACTGTACTCGAAAACGAGTTGGCAGCCACCATATATATATATATATATATATATATATATATAAATATATATATATATATATATATATATATATATATATATATATATATATATATACATATATATATATATATGTATATATATATATAAGTTGTTCCGAGTTTAATCGGGGTAACCCCAGTAAGTAAAGTACTTAATACATTACAGAGAATGATGATTTCTCAGGAATGAAAGAGTTCTACTCCTTTAGAAGCTTTTCGCTTTCCTCTCTCTCTCTCTCTCTCTCTCTCTCTCTCTCTCTCTCTATATATATATATATATATATATATATATATATATATATATATATATATATATATATATATATATATATATATATATATATATATATATATATGTGTGTGTGCTTCTAAGTGGGTGTGTGTGTGTATATGGCTCACTACATTTTCCTTGACGTCACATAAATTCTATGTATACATGTTATAGCTTAACTGCTATAAAATATTGTTTTGTCTCATCTCTTACTCGGTGGACAGGGTGTTTGCTTGTTCTGGACATTGTGAACCCGTTGGACCCGCATTACCATTAGTAGGGGTCAACACTACCAAAGTCCATCTCAACGGCCAATGGCCCTGGAATTCTTTGTCTCTCGTTTGTATTTTTATTTTTAAAATATATTTTTTCAATGTTTACCTTTAAAAAGATGTTTTGACTTATTTTGTTTCATTGGCATGTTCTCTCCTATGTTTATATATATATATATATATATATATATATATATATATATATATATATATATATATATATATATATATATATTTATGAGAATAAACGTGCTGCGTGGTTGCTAATGGGTTACATATGAATAAAGTTAGTCCTTCATCAGTGATCTTCCAACCATCATTGGTATTTCATCGCTTTAAAGACCATATACCTCCGGTTGGTGTCAGCAACGGCTAAATAAAGTGATTGGGACACGCAAATAAAGGGGACACGAGAATGTAAACAAACAAAGATGGTGAAGCAACGAAAAGTGAGGAAAAAAGAGTCAAGTCCCAAATTTCCATGAATATAAGTTCGGTGAAATCTCTCGTCTACGATTTCACATAACTTATGTTCACCGATTTCACAGACTAGATTCCTTCTTCCTCCATTTACACCTGTACGGAATTCCTTCCTTGCTCACATTCCATCCAGGTTTGATGGTCTTTATTCTCTCTCGTTCACGATTTCACCGAACTTATATTCATGGAAATTTGGGACTTGACTCTTTCTTCCTCACTTTTCGTTGCTTCACCATCTTTGTTTGTTTACACGCTCGTGTCCCCTTTATTTACGTGTCCCAACGACTTTTTTTAGCCGCTGCTCGCACCAACCGGATGTATATGTTCTTTAAAGCGATGAAATACCAATGATGGTTGGAAGATCACTGATGAAGGACTAACTTTATTCATATGTAACCACGCAGCACGTTTATTCTCATATTTAAACATAATTTTCCCCCGCGGTGACCCGTCTATTTCGTTCTTACTGCTTCCTCTTTCTCTGTATCTTTACCCTCTCTAACAGTCACTCTCTCTGTTATTCTCTTCCTCACCCTTCACTCACTCACTCTCTGTCACTACCCCTCCTCCTCCTCCTTCTTCCCGTTTGACCTGTGCGTAATTCGTTTCTTTCTCACCCTTGGTCAGGCAGGTTCGCTTTTTTTCTCTCTCTTGTCTACGATTTCACAGAACTTATGTTCACCGAATTCATAGACTAGATTCCTTCTTCCTCCCGTTAGACCTGTACGGAGTTCCTTCCTTGCTCACATTCCAACCAGGTTTGATGGTCTTTATTCTCTCTCGTTCACGATTTCACCGAACTTATATTCATGGAAATTTGGGACTTGACTCTCTCTTCCTCATTTTTCGTTGCTTCACCATCGTTGTTTATTTACGCTCTCGTGTCCCCTTTATTTACGTGTCCCAACGACTTTTTTTAGCCGTTGCTCGCATCAACCAGAGGTATATGGTCTTTAAAGCGATGAAATACCAATGATGGTTGGAAGATCACTGATGAAGGACTAACTTTATATATATATATATATATATATAAACATAGGAGTGAACGTTCTAGTCCTGTAGAAGCCTTTCTACATTACATATTTATACTCTGTTTTATATTGAGTACCTTAGTTACTGTGGTTACCCCCGATTGAACCCGGGATAAACTTGAAGCTCCTATGTGAATGAAGGGTTATGGAATCCCCAAGAAGCTAGTGGACCTGATATCACTGCTCTACACCAACACCAAAGCCCAAGTCACTACACATGATGGGATGACAGAGTTCTTTGAGATATTAGCTGGAGTGCTCCAGGGACATACATTGGCTCCCTACCTTTTTATCATCGTAGTGGACTATTGAATCCGCCTTGCGCTGGAGAAACACCGGGACTCTGGCTTTACGGTAACACCGGCTCAGAGCAGGAGAGTTAAGGCAAAAATATATCGGATGCTGAATTTTCCGACGATATAATTTTGGTGACAAACATAGTGAAGCAGGCAGAGGATTTGATTCAGGAGGTGGGACTGTGTCGCTGGGTGTGGGGCTCAGAATGAATGTGATTAAGACAAAATATCTGGTATAGAATATTAAGAAGCCAGAGAAGATTATTAATGTATGTTTATTATTAAAGCCGCTAGAATTGGTTGAGGAGTTCCTGTATTTGGGAGCAACGATTGGGAATACGGAAGTTCATGTGGTCGAGAGGAAGAACAAAGCTTGGGCGGCGTGCCACAGCTTGAGATCGGTGTGGAAGTCGGACCTTCGTAAAGACCTGAAGATCCGTTTCTTTGTTGCTGTAGTGGAGTCCGTGCTGCTGTGCGGGTCTGAGACTTGGAGATGGACCAAGTAACTCACTCAGATGGTGGATGGGTGCTACACGAGAATGCTGAGGATGGTTCTGAACATTAATCAGAATACACTGAGGATAAAGAAATCAGAGCTGTACGGGAGCCTCCCAAAAGTCAGCTCGAGATAGCACAGAGGAGATTGAGGTTAGCTGGACATGCTCACCGACATCCAGAATTGACACTGCACTCAGTGCTCCTTTGGGAGCACCCGAATGGACACACTGGAAGAGGAAAACTGAAGTTAACATATGTTGATGGCCTAAATACATACACTGATCTGTTGGAGACGCATGACATGGCAGCGATGATGAGGGAGAGAGACCGCTGCAGAGAACTCGTTCATGGATCCCGGGAATTTTACCCGCCCACGATATGCATACATACATATTTTTATATATATATATATATATATATATATATATATATATATATATATATATATATATATATATATATACATGTTTATATATATATATATATATATATACACACACGTACATACATACACACACACACACACACACAACCACACACACACACACACATACACACGGTTCATATATATATATATACTGTATATATATATATATATATATATATATATATATATATATATGTATGTCTGTGTGCTTCCTTGTTTCTTTAGGTGAGCATTTCTTGTGTTACTGTAAGTGTGTGATTAATCATGTGTCTTAATAGAAAACATTGTAAAGCAGATGGAAATCTGACTAAAAACTAATGCACTCACGCCTCAGTAGACATTCCGACGCACATATATTCATACGCATCTGTGTGTATGCTTATGTGTATGTGTGTATTTATGTACAAGCGTATTCACACACGTGATGTTTAAAATCAAATTCTATTACGTTCTTGAAACATTTCTATAATTTGTTGATGATTAATAAAAGAGATCTCTTAGCGTAAAATTTAGACTTCAAAAGAATTGCATAAATCTACCAGGTGTGTGCATATTTGCGGAATTCTTTAAATTAATTACTTTCATTGTTATATTCTAAATTAATTATTGCAAATTCCCTCACACTTTCAACTTGCCTCTAAAATCACTGGAACATTCGAATACAAACATAGAATCTAAAGCTGAAAAAAAAAGTAATGTTTGAAAAGATTCCATATAAAATCCCAATATTCTTCACATTATTCATTCTAGGTCTCCATTGGCTACAAATATATGTATAATTATATTTTTCAAATATCCTACGCTGATGTATGAAGTAATAAACACCAGTGCCACACGTGTGTAATTCTCGAAATAATTCCTACTCTTAGGGTCACTTTTAAATGTATAAATTAATAACCATTACATAAAAATTAAAGCAACAATGTTACAGTTGTTTTCAAAATGTTGAGCACATCTGTGTAAGAATACACAGAAGATTTGTCTTGGTTTTCTCTACATATAATATATATATTGAAAGAAATACATATATGTTCATAGCATCAGTTAACATTTAAACAACTACTATGTAACGCAGAAAATAGTAAGTAATTGTTCATATGTTATGAAAAAGATTATTATGGCATGAGCATATCAGAGAGTGAGCATAAAGATAGAGAGAATTAGAATTTTTGCAGAATGGCAATTAAGTTTTGTTTTTGAAGTAGAACACGTCAGATCATGAGGGAATTAGATGTAAAATTGCTTTGGCAACGAAAGAAAAATATATGGAAAATGTATGTAGATAGAGAGTTAAAGAAAGAAGTGTAAACAACAAAGTGTTGTTAGAGAGTGAATGGAAGGAGGAAACAATACAAACATAACAGTTAGTTTCTATTTAAGTCCGGAGACTTTAAAAAATATTATTGAGTCGAAATTCTTATAATGATAATCAAAAGAATATAGGTGGTTAATAATAGAATAGTAGAAAAGGCAGAAGAGGAATACATTTTAAAATATGTAATTATAAACTTATAGCCAAAGTGAGTAGTTTTGCTTCAAGTTAAATAAGTTAGTGTACTTCTAAACTCAAAGGTAACTGAAAGTGTAAGTTCAGAATATGATTTGAATCTTAAACTTGTCTATGAAATATTCATTTACAACGTAATTTCTGGAGAAGTCGGTTCAGTTTATCGAATGAGAACACTCAACGTCTTAATCGACAGTGGTTCATTCATGTTCATGTTCGCACGTTTCGTTGAGTACATTTTACTACGACTATCGATAAACTATGTACCACTGTTTAGATAGCGATAAATCCATTCACGGAAATGATTTGACACGCAACAATATTCGAAATTAATATTCTAGGAATGTATTATGAATTATGCTGAACAACATCATACTTTGTGATAGATACAACAGAAACTAGCTTCAGCGTCTTAGTCAAATACACATATTTCATTACACATTCATTACTTTTTAAATATGCCAAAATGTCTCAACTCCCTATTTGCTCTCATTTAAATAACGTAGTTTAAACTGAGAAACAAAACTAATATTTCATGTACAGCGAATATTAAAATTGTATTTTACCATATCGTAAACCAGTGAAATAACTAGTGGTCGTATAATAATGTCGCTGCAGAACGGTCGATTGCCATGAATGTAAAGAGCTTGACAATAGTCCTTTGAGTATAGATTTTCCTCTAATTACGTTTTGAGATCGAATACTTCCTAGATTGATTTTGTCATTCATCTCTCTTGAGATCGATAAAATAAATGTCGGTAATGTCCTATAGTAGCTTCAATCTTCTATACAACTTTGACTTCTTTATATATTTTATGCCTCGTAGAGTGATAAATTGAAAGATGTGTGAAGGATTCTCTAATTATCAAGTTTTAAAATGAAGTTTAAAGCGTTGTGCTTAGAACAGACATTGCAAAATGCAAGAAACTAAGACATAATTATATCTGTCTATCGATTATATTAGGTTTAGTAATAGAATCATTATTTTCAAATACTAAAGCGTTGGTATCAGTAATGACAAACAGTGAAACTAATTATTCGCATATTCAGTTATATCCACTAAGTTCTGTCTAGTGAGGAACGTTAACTTTCGTTTTTCGCGAGACTACACAATACGCATCAATTACGAAGTACTCGACCCCTATAGGCTGTAGCTACTATCAGCAAAGGACATATATTCAACGGTGATTTGCAGAATCAGAATAACATGATTATCTTATTTTATTTTCATACACATTTAAACATCTTTCGTTGTTAATATTTATAATCCACATTTTAAGAACAATAACTAAATAACGTATCTATATTGTAGTGGCTTCCAGTCGTGTATGTCACTAATCTGAAAGTTTGATATTTTCTTGGTTAAAATAATAAATATGGATATCTTTGCAATAACAACGACAAAATAATCAGTGTTTATCTGAAAAAGAATCGGAAGAAGTAATTTGTAAAGTACGTTGTATGAAAGCTGCTGTGAGAATATGTGGGAATGTTCTATACGTATGGGTCACTTCATCAATCAATATTTCTTTAAAATTGAGGTGCTTTTACAAAGCAAATTCTGCCAGTCTACTCTCCTATATATACATTAACGTTATTATATACATACGTATCCAGGAAGATATTACCGAATAAATTTCGGCCTGAACTGCTGTCCGTAATTATGTCGTTCGGCAGTGCTGGTATCACTAACATATCACTGGTGAACACCATAATTATAGACACTTAAATATAATCAACTTAATTTACTTCCCTCAATTAGAGGTTGTTATTAATTACTTTACTGAGCGTATTGCTCGTTATTTAATGATGGCTATATGCGGAACTTTTCTTTTATCTTAACACATTCGCTGCAATATGTACGCTGAAGTACCTCTGATGCTCGGAATTCTATTTGATTTGAAAGAAGACAGAGCAGTAATTACCGCCCAAGACCACGCTTGTATTCAAATTTGAAGAACAGTAATATATTTCATAGGCGTCATTTCACTAAGATAAGAATATAAACGAAATTCTCAATAACGCAATGTGTTATAAGACACATAAAAATGCAATGAAATTAGGATCTTTGTAAACGCTTTCCTTTAGTTTAATAATTGTTTAGCACATATAGATTCCTGACTTCCTAATAGCCGAGCCATAGAATAAAAGGTGGATTTTGTTTATAACAATAGCCAGAAACATAAGTTTAAAGGGTTTACAAAGGAATTTATTGCATTTTAAATTTCAGTTATATACACGTACAAGTTGTACCCATATAACAGTGATGTTATATCCTTTTGAATATCAACTCATAAATATTATGTATATTACATGATCATAGGTTCAAAATATAGGTACTTGCTAACCAACTAGATGCATAATTGTTCTCGTACAATGTTCATAACATTTTAAACGCGTAAACACTACAATTGAATTTTATTGTTTTAACTAAGAATATATACGCTTTACTCTGTAAGATCTTCATATTATCAGGAATCTGCGTCTACATAATCCCATTAAATGGACATCAAAGATGTATGTACTGACCGTCAATACTAGTAAATGCTTATTATACAGGACTTATAGGAAATAGTGTAATATATTACTATCTATTTAATTGCGACTCAGCTAGAGAAAGTTAAATTCTTTACTTCCATCGTTACGTAAACACATACATTGGCCTCACACATCTGGGAAGCACATTCTTGAACCTTCCTTGAGACAACATCATGTGCCAAATCCCCACACTCCCACGTTCCCTTTAGCTCCATACGACTACCAGTTCCCCAACATAAATATTCGCCTCAACACACACCTTATAATCTAATCCATTGTAATTTAGTCTCGATGGTTTTAATGTCATATCTAGCTCTATAATAAGTGATATTTTCCGAAAGAGAAAATAAATAGATAATTGGGTAGAGCACCAAATCTACTTAGTTATACTGTTTATTGTATTACTATTTAGGAATACACCGGTAAGTAAATTGGCCGATTACATTTTACCAATTAATGGACCGTTAAATCTCAATAATGTAATATTATATTGCAGTATGAAAACGCGTTTTGTACTTAATTGCGAATAACATAATATTTCATATTCATGGAGCTACGATTTGAGAGTAAATACAGACAAAATCTGGCTGATGTTATTGTGTGATTTAACATATAAGTGTCTGCAAAGTACCTGTTGAGCTAGAGAATCTTTGATGCCTTTAACTTCAAATATACAAGTATTTAAGTTGGATCATTAAGTTTTAGTTTTTGAAGTTAAAATAAAAGAAATCAGCAAAAATGGGATTTTAAAAATAAATATTAAGGTAATCGGAATCTTTATAATTTTTACATACATTCCTTTTCAAAATGTCAGTAAAACATAACCTCATATTTTGGATGAGAGGGCCTCTCCTACGTTTATACAATTTAACCCTCAGTTACGCCTTCCGAGTAATCCCAAGTAATTTCCAGTTGTGTAGAAGCTTTGTTACATTGTATGGCTTGAGTTGTAGGAAATAATATGTTTCTCATATTTTACTACACGGTATCCAGATTTCCTTCTTTTTTAGGGGTTCTTGCACCAAAATCTTAATGGCGGACGCCAAATAATCGAAAAATGCCTGATGTGGCCGTTAGAGATTATCCGTCTGTTAATCTCTGTAAATGTAATTTTTACATCCGTATTGAGGTAAAGCTATTCATTTAATAATGTTGAATTTTGTTGATGAAAGGCAGCGGACACAAATCCGAAACAAATTGATTAAAATTTATATATTGAGCGTGATCATTTGTGTGTACGTGGACGACTCCACACCAAAGCACAGACCTTGTCAGACAATAAATGATGGAGAATATTAAATAAATTTATTAGAAGTCGGTTTGATTCAATTGTAACTGAATCACGTAGACATACATTCAAGCACCAACGCAAATATTCTTTGTCAGACAAAGCGTATATAAATCTAAATTATATGTTCGTTAACTACAAGGATATGTATATTCACTCACATAGTTCACCATGCTAGTAGTTCATGTTTAGGAGCGCTCTTCAATCATGAACCAGCATCTATAATATGACCTGCCAAGTGTTAAACGAAAGATTTGACACCATTATAGCAAGCAATGTTCCATCTCTAGTAAAACAATATTCACCACTTCAACACAACTTTTTACGGTCATTTCGAAACCAATATAGTTAAAATCAGTTATTTCTAACCGGAGAAACGTTGATCCCCACATCATACGTAGCAGTTAAAACTAGTATCTAGAAAGCCCGCAAATTATTGAAAAATATTATCGGTTCTTGTACACATCCTTGAAGAGTGAAACAGCAACACTTGCGAAATAGGAACTTAAAATAGAGATGAATATTAAAACCTAAATTAAGTGTATTCTCGTGCGAATATCGCACACACAACACTTACATTGCTTTCTAACTAGATAGAAGGGTAGCAACTCTCACCAGAAAATGTGCAGTTATATCCATCTTTATACATAGTCGCCAATATCATATACCTGTTTAAAATATATGGGAAAAATCGAAGTTGACGGAGACTCAATTCGGAAAGTTTACACAAATATAAAACTCTAAATACCGTTAAACATTTCTTATGACTATCAATTATGATTCCCCGTCGGATTCTGTCTGACATGCTAAAATGTCCACTAGTCCACGGCCGTATAGAGTTACATTTTTTTTCAAAGGATTGTGGATTTTCAGGAATAGAAGTGTGTCGGATAATATCCAATTGCCTTATTTGTTCTGACTCATTACATTCTTAGTTAAAATCCCACCCATGTCAACTTTGCTTTTCATTCTTCCAGGGTCGATACAATAAAGTAATAGTCAAGTCCTGGGGATTGAGATAATAAACTACTTTACCCAACAAATCGGCGATCTTGTGCTGAAACTAGAAATCATTATTCATCAACCCCTGGAGGATGATAAATCGACAAAATTTGAATAGAGATGACAAGGATCCGGTGATTATTTTGCAATTCATTTTACCAGAAGCTCTAAAGCTTCTGCCAGTTTGACCCTCATTGATACGAGGAATGTCGTCAAACAAGTTTCGTCAGCCACCAGGAGATTGTCTATTCATTAATATCTTGCATTTTCGACAACATAGTAACACTAGATATATTTTCTCTGTGTAACGTATGTAGTGAGTGTGTTATGTGTGAGTTATATAGTCCTGAAGGAATACAGTTTTCATCAAGTAGAGGAAAGTTATAATTTGAGTACGTGACGTTCTTATGAATGGAGAAAAAAATATATAACACCCGTTAAGTTTTTTTAAATATTCCTCTATCCAGCAACTTCAAGTGTAGACACTCAATTGATTAATAAGAAGAAGAACAATAATAATAGTAGTAATAACAATATAATAATAGTAGTAATAACAATATAAACAATAGTGACACTACTACTACTAATACTACTACTACTACTACTACTACTACTACTACTACTACTACTATTACTACTACTACTACTACTACTGCTATCACTACTACTACTACTACTACTACTACTACTACTACTACTACTACTACTACTACTACTACTACAACTACTACTACAACTACTACTACTATTGCTGCTGCTACTAATACTAGTAACATTATCACCAACGAAAATACTACTACCACAACAAATAATCTTCATCCTCATCCCCCCTCCTCATTCATCCTCCCAACCCCCCTCCTCCCATTACCGCCCACCTCCTGCTCCTCCTCCTCATCCTACTACTACTACTACTACTACTACTACTACTACTACTACTACTACTACTGCTTATTTTTTGACATGTGATAGAGGATGCTTCGAGGATAATAGATTTTATTTGGTATCTTAGGAAACCTTTGAATCTTGAATTATATTGTAATCGAAATTTCCGTTTTTAGCAAGTTGAATTCATAGGGCTATTATGTTGCCTTGGCGGTAGATAATGGTGTGCCATGTTTTTTTACGTTACGTAAAGAAGAGAAATATACCCATGCAGACACATACATTCACTATCACAAACATATGCAAACATATTCAGGCATATACACATACACACATTCAGGTACATATTCTAAATAAGTATATATATGAATACGCTAGTCTTTCTGTTTTTTTATTTGTATACACAAAGTCATTATTTCCACATACACGCTCGTATATATAGGCGCACACACACACGCAAACACAGTTACATGTATTCACATATATATATATATATATATATATATATATATATATATATATATATATATATATATATATATATATATACATATATATATTTACATACATACATACATACATATATATATATAATATATATATATATATATATATATATATATATATATATATATATATGTATATATATATATATATGTATATATATATATATATATATATATATATATATATATATATATATATATATATATATATATATTATATATATATATATATATATATATATATATATATATATATATATATATATATATATATATATACATATATATATATATATATATACATATATATATATATATATATATATATATATATATATATATATATATATTTATATATACACGTACGTATATAAGTACATATATATACATGTGTCGCGGGTGAGTATATGTGCTTCATCATATATATCCGTGTGAACGTGTGTGAGACAGAGAGTTGTATGCAGACAAATTAGATACGGGTAGCAGTAAGTTGGTACACTATATCGATTATCGTATAGATTTATAGCATTTTTATAACATATCAGTTAAAAACTAAAAATAAATATCCTAAAGAATGAGCAAACCCTTTCCCTTTACAAACATACGGAACGACAGTGAAAAATAATGTATATATTCTTGACGTTCTCCCTTTACTAACTTATATTCCTTATTTTGTTCGTCGTATTGTAATAGTGGAAGTGGTATTGATGACGATGATGATGATGATTATGTTGATTGTGGTGATATTGGTGGTGACGTATTGGCGTGGTGGTTGTCTTTGTATTCATAGTTGTCTATTTTTCGACTCCGAAATATAGTTCATATGGATATTATGTAAATGTAATGGATAATATGTAAATGTAGTGTGTTTTACTAAGTTTCTGGTTGATCATTAATTCGTAAGTAGAATTTGGTGGATGGAAACTGCGAAAGTTTATTTATATTTCGAGAATCCACAAGCTATCGATACAAAAGCATGGTCAGATCATCATTAGACGTACCGGTAGCTGATCGGTCGCGAAACTCGCATCGTATGTGAATAAACAAAATGATGTTATATTAATACTTCATCCCAATTTTATTTCTTCTTCTGCCGTCGGGGTCTTGAACATTTTCCTACTACCCACTCTACTACCCAAAGTATCGAGTACTCTGATGCGTTATGATCCATCTGGTTCCTTAACAACGAAGGAAGTGTGGTAAGGAACCAGGTGGATCATAACGCACCAGCGTACTCGATACTTTGCGTAGTAGAGTGGATAATGGGAAAATGTTCAAGACCCCGACGGAAGAGCTTGATCATTTTCCTATATATATATAGGAAATATTTGTGTATATATATATATATATATGTGTGTGTGTGTGTGTGTATGTGTGTGTGTGTGTATATATATATATATATATATATATAACGAAGGATGTGTGGTAAGGTACCAGGTAGACACATGCGTATCCTCAGACAAACACACTAGGCCTCCGGTCTCCACACGCCTCCTTTCCCCCACCACCTCTCCATCTACACGCACACACACACAACGACTTTCACCCCACCCCATGTACACACTGGTTTCCCTGTTAGCCGAACGTGGAACCTCGTTCTTCCCCCAACTCTCACATTTACATCCATACACACACACGCACGTACACCTACACACATACACGCACACCACCTTCAGCCCTCCACGCTCGGAACCCCCGTCTCCCTCTCTCGTCTCCACACCCCTCCTCCCACCACCACCCCTACACGCCTGACACCCTTTCACCACTTGTTTCATTTTAATTATTTTTACCTTCTAAAAATATGGCCCCCCCGTTTTAATATATTTCCACCACACCCACTCACACCCTCGGAACTCTTTTCCTGCCCACTTTTCTCCTGATGAATGGCTTATGCCCGAAACGTCGTCCCCCACCCTCACTCTCTCAAGCGTGAAACTAATATTAACATTTGTTCTGCCTCCTCCCTTCCACGTTGTTTTTTTTGTTTTTTGTTTACTACTGTCTCAACTAAAAAAAAAAATATATATATATATGCAAAAAGTAAACGGATGCAAAAAACACACAATAAAAAATGTGTTCCTAAATGCGTTAAGATTTTAGCACTTACAATATGTAGCCAATTCTATCCAGAGAAAGCCAGATATAAAGAGAGAGAGAGAGATAGAGAGATATAGAGAGAGAGAGTGTGTGAGAGAGAGAGAGGGAGAGGAGAGAGAGAGAGAGAGAGAGAGAGAGAGAGAGAGAGAGAGAGAGAGAGAGAGAGAGAGAGAGAATGAGTGAGTGAAAATGGAAGAAATGGAAAATGATAAAGGGATATAGAGGGAAAATCGAACCCAGTCATTTTCACCGATCTTGAAATGATAAAAAGTGCAGTAGTTACTTGCTGGATTTGAATCAGAAAGCGTACAGTATCGAAACGAGTATCACAAATAATTGCTTCCGATATTAAAATTATTCAGCCTATTCGCCATCAATGATATTTTATAATTTGTTGTATATTGACTTTGTGGGTGTTTATTTTGTCCTTACCCTTTGAAAATTGATGGAAATTTGGGTAATATTTTTATTAGACTGATTAGACATGTATAGGTCCACATCAGCCTTAAAAAAAGATACAAACCTTCTGTATATGTCATTGTATTTCTGCTGCTGGCACTTCAGTTGAAATACGTAGTGAATCTTCAAACAGCAATAGCCAATGTAAATAGCATTATTTCTTGTCGATAGCAAGTATTTGGAAGTATTTGTAGAGTGTCAGACATGCTTTCCAGCGTAGTTACGTCCCTTTACGATCTGAGTTCAAATCCCGCCGAGGTTAACTTTGCCTTTCATCCTTACGCAGTCGATAAAATGAAGTACCAGTAATGCACTGAGATACTTGCTGGCCTTGTGCCAAAAGTCGAAACAATTAATTCTTGTCATGTAGACCTGACTGAATTACCTTTCTGCTTTACTGGCTCGATAAAATAAAACACCAATAATGCACAAGGGGTAATTGTTAGCCTTGTGCAAAAAGTAGAAACATTCGCCATGCTTTGTAGCATAGAGTTACGGCCCTTTACGGTCTGAATTCAAATTCGACCGAGGTTAACTTTGCCTTACGGTGTCGATAAAATAAAGCACCGGTAATGCCTTGTGCCAAAAAGTAGAAACAATTATTTTTATATGAATAAAATCTGAATCTATCAACACAGAAATAGTGGAATATTTTTATGGCTTTCTCTATTTATGATATATAAATATTATCCACTAAATGTCTGAGAACAATTCACTAGTTCAAGGTGCATCACTATTATTTCTCTTCTTTACAAAACAAACCATAACATTCAAAATCTTACTCTATCCTATATATAGCTTCTAGCAATGAATCACGATCATTTCTGTTAAAATTGTTTTCGTAAAAAAATACAGGATGTGATATCAATAATTTGGGGGAAGAAGGACATCGATTGTATCAACACCAGTACGTAACTCTTACTTTATTTTTATGGTGGAAGGTAAAGTTGGCTATCTCATGATTTGCATTCAGAATGTAAAGAGCCAGAACCAATACTGCCAAGAAGATTGTCGACGTTATGAAGAATTTGTCAATCCATTGCCACCAGTTAGAGAAGTATTACTAATAGCAAATGGTGTTGTATATGTGAAACAATCTAATGATCATAAGAGCACAACATTCTGTATTTAGTTGCCGTTGTTTATAATATGTGTCCCTTTAGCAGTTTGGTTTCCTTTGCTTTTCGTTAAATATAAATGCCGATATAATTGTCTGGTTGTACATTCTATTAACCCAAATGAAATAGTTTAATACAAAAAGTGAAACAATATCAAATAATCTACTATTTTAATTTTAGAAGAGAAAATACAATGCAAGTGGAATTCTTTAGAATGAACTAAAACGTTATGTGTACTTTTTCATCATTAAATCTGTGGATTGGCAGTATCGGTAGAGTGTCGGACGCCATGCATTGACGCATAGAGTTACGGGGCTTGCCATTCTGGGATCAAATCACGCCGAGGTTAACTTTGCGTTTCATCCTTACGGGGTCGATAAAATAAAGTACCAGTAATACACTGGGTATTTGCTGGCCTTGTGCCAAAAGTAGAAACAATTAAATCTATATAGAATATATCGTCGATAGAAATAAATTACATATATATATAATTTATTTTTATCGACGATATATTCTAGATATATGTATATACATATATATATATATATATATATATATATATAAATAAAAAAAATAATGAATAAAAACAAAGAAACAGTTCCTTATATTAGAAAATTCATCATGTTTCGATCGTTTCTAGGATATATATATTAGTGTTGGTATGTATATCATATAGATCTATGTAAAATTTTTACAAACTATCAGAGGGAATATACATACCTACACATATATATGTATATCATATAGATCTATGTAAAATTTTTACAAACTATCAGAGGGAATATACATACCTACACATATATATGTGTAGGTATGTATATTCCCTCTGATAGATTGTAAAAATGTTACATAGATCTATATGATATACATACCAACACTAACATATATATCCTAGAAACGATCGAAAAATGATGAATACTCTAATATAAGGAACTGTTTCTTTGTTTTTATTCATTATTTTTTTAATTTATCTTGGCTCTATTTTCCTGTATTTTTCATCGAAAAAAAATGTTTGAATACATCTCTTTTCATGATATTCGGATTACATTGAGTTCTTCATACGGATTGGACACTACCGTATATTTTGGTAGATTTATCTACACACATATATATATATATATATATATATATATATATATATATATATATATATATATATATATATATATATATATAAATAAAGTATTTCCGGAGGAAAGGTAAGGGATAAGAGAGGAAGAGAGGGCTCTTATGGATATGTAGGCTACAGAGCTTTTTAGTTATGTAATAAACAACAGACGCTATTATATCCCATTTTATGTGAAATTGTGGGTTATTTTCACGCAGTTGCCAAGCCTTGTCTGCGAGTGTTGTTACATAACGCTGGTTTTCATGTTTTATCGAGTAACGATGTCTATAAAGGCGTGATTTGAAGGAAGTGGCTGTAGATCCCACATAGTACCACTTCTGTCTATCCGATTCAATAGTACATTTGTATACGATGTTGCGTTCAAGACACTGATTGTTCAACGGACACTTTCCTGGTTGGACACAGTTGCAATTATAATTTTGCGTTGTTGTATTGTCATGGATGGGTTGATGAGGTTGCTCAGGTAGGACAGGATGTTGTTTGTTGTTTTGTGATGTTATAGCTAATGTTTTACGTGTATTGTTATGTGTTGGAAGGCATTTATACAACCGTTTTGCGTTAAGCTTTTTTATATGTTGTTCAATATTAAGGGCGGTTGAATATGAAAGTCGAATAGTGTTAGGGTTTAAGATTTTATTATATTTATGTGATGTTGGAAAGTGTTTTTTAACTAATCGAAAGAATTGTGAGGGTAGATTGGTTTTAATAGAGTTGTTATAGACCGAGTTGTACCAAATATACTCTTTACATCGCCTTCTGTTTGGTGGTGTGCGACTATTATTGTGTCTATTGCGGTATTGTATGTATGGTGGTGATTCTGTGCTATTTCTACTCCTATGGGATTTATTTTGGGATTTACAAATGCTGCTGTAGGAGGAGTGGGTTTTGTGTTCAGTGCAAAAACCAATCCGTTGGTGAGGGAAATATCCTGCTTGTCTTGGGGGACTTTAATGCACATCTGAGTAAGGAGGGCAGTGAAGATCCTTGCTGGTACTTCCATAACAACACCAACCGAAATGGAACACTACTGAGAGACACCCTGCTGGAGGCGAACGTGATGGCGACCAACCTAGGGTTTAGGAAGAATCTGGGGAAGATGTGGACCTACATCTCGGATATGCACCTGTCCAAGTCCCAGATTGATTTCATTCTGGTGTGGAAAAAGTGGCGGAATAGTGTTCTGAACACGGAAGCATACAGCTATTTCAGTACACTGGGTAGTGACCAGCGGCTTGTTATGAGTGAGGTCCGCGTGAGCTTAAGAAAGAGCAAGGCTCAGGCCCGGAGAACAATCTATGACTGGGGAGCTTTCAAGGAAGATGATAAGCTACAGAAGAGGTTCACAGTGGAAGTGAGAAACAGGTTTAGTGCTGTGTGTGGAGAGTCAGAGGAGAGAGAGATTGGATGGACAGAGGAGAGTGTGACAAGGAGGTACTGGCACTTCACCAATGCAGTGGCGGAAGCAAGTGAAACCCTGGTGCCGAGGAAAAAGAACAAAGGGAAGCACGTCAGCTCTGCAAACCCAAAAGTGTGTGCAGCCAGAGAACACCTGAAAGCTGCCAAGGACCAATTCTATGCTGATCCTACGGAGGAGAGGATGGAGACTGTGGAGGTGATGAGGGAAGAGCTCTGTACCGCTTACACTGAGATCAGAGAGGGGGCACTGATAGAGAAGATCAGAAGTGTGGAGAGAGCGGTTGACAGATCTGGATGTAAGGAGAGCTGGATGATCATCAACGAGATCAGAGGGAGGAAGAGAAGGTGTTCGAGTCAGATCCAGGGAACGGGGCCCGAGGATAGGAAGAGGAAATGGCTAGACCATTTTAGGACCCTACTAGGAGAGCCACCCTCCACAGTCCAGAGCACTGGGGAGATCAGACGGCTGTTTGAAGAACTGGATGTTGAGACAGAGCCCTTCACCAGAGAGGAGCTTCAGAGAGCCAAGAAGAGGATCAAGGAGGGCAAGGCTCATGGAGAAGATGGAGTGGCATCAGAGGTGATGAAGAAGTGTGATTTTGATGATATCATCCTGGGATTCTGTAACGGGGCACTGGAGAAAGGAGTTGCCCCGAATCAGTGGAGGATCAGTAACATCGTCCCAGTGCCAAAGAAGGGAGATCTCTCTAACACCAACAACTACAGGGGGATCTCACTGACGTCACTTGTGGCAAAGACTCTCAACAGGATGATTCTTAACAGGATCCAACCTGAGATGGAGAAGAAGCTCAGGGACAACCAGAACGGCTTCAGAGAGGGTAGATCAACCACCAGTCACATCCTGATTCTGAGGAGGATATTAGAGGGAGCTAGAGCAAAGTGCCTTCCTGCGGTCATGGTTTTCATTGACTTTAGGAAGGCCTTTGATTCTGTGGACCGTTACTGCCTGATGATGATCTTACAGGCTTATGGAATGCCCAAGAGGATAGTGGAGCTGATATCACTGCTCTACACCAACACCAAGGCCCAAGTCATTACACCTGATGGGATGACAGAGTTCTTTGAGATACTGGCTGGAGTGCTCCAGGGAGATACATTGGCTCCCTACCTTTTTGTCATCGTAGTGGACTATTGTATGCGCCTTGCACTGGAGAAACACCAGGACTCTGGCTTTACTGTAGCACCGGCTCACAGCATGAGAGTTAGGGCGAAAAAGGTATCGGATGCTGAATTTGCCAACGACATAGTTTTGGTGACAAATACAGTGAAGGAGACAGAGGATTTGATGCGGGAGGTTAAGACTGTGTCGATGAGTGTGGGGCTGAGAATGAATGAGACTAAAACAAAATATCTGGTAGAGACTGTTGAGAAGCCAGAGGGGATCACTAATGTAGGCGGGAATACGCTGGAATCGGTTGAGGACTTCCTGTATTTGGGAGCAAAGATTGGGAATACGGAAGATGATGTGGTTGAGAGGAAGAGCAAGGCCTGGGCGGCGTGCCACAGCTTAAGAATGGTGTGGAAGTTGGACCTTCGTAGAGACCTTAAAATCCGCCTCTTCATTGCTGTAGTGGAGTCTGTGCTGCTGTATGGGTCTGAGACTTGGACACTGACCAAGAAACTCACTCAGATGGTGGATGGGTGCTACACGAGAATGCTGAGGATGGCTCTGAACATTAATTAGAATACACTGAGGATGAAAAACTCAGAGCTGTATGGGAGCATCCCTAAAGTCAGCTCAAAAGTGACACAGAGGAGACTGAGGTTAGCTGGACACACACACACACACACACACATATATATATATATATATATATATACACATACACACACATATATTAATATGTATATAAATCTATATATATATATATATATATATAAAAGAGAGTATTGAAGTTTGCTTGAAGCATTGTGGAATAATAAGGTAAATTTCTTTAAGTCGTTTGGAAGCCTCGACAATGTAGATGGGTAGATCTCAGGGTAAAAAGATCTGGTGGTGGAGAGAGAGATGTAAATGAGTGTACGTTGAGATGCGTGGCGTGTATAAGACTGTAGCGTGTAGAGGAATGAAGGAAAGAGCGTAAAGGATAAAAATAAAAATGACAACACGATATAGAGTTAACTTAGGAAAGATTTAATTCTCCCTATATATTTCGGATTCACATCCATCAACCGGGTTGTTTTTACGGGGGGGGGGGGGGGCTGTCTGTCGGAAACGTGCGAAACGTGTCCTCCGCTGTTCGTTGTTTTGAATATCTGAGGTATTCAGCAGAGCGCGCGTGCGCGTGAAATGGGGTCAGTCAGGCAGAGGTCAGCGGCCGAAGTAGTTCTTTCAATTGTGTCGTAGCGCTAGCTGTCAGTCCATAGTATTCTCTGCCTGTTTGGTGAATGTTAATGTGTGTGTGTGTGCGTGTGCTGTTACCGTGTTCCTCTGTATTGGCAGTGTTGTATGTTCGTATGGTGGAATGCTACTCTGTGTGTGTGTGTGTACGTGTGTTGCTGTCTCGCTTCAGTGTGTGTGTGCGTGTGTTGCTGCATATTTTGTAAACTTAAACCAACCACCTTATATCGCTTCTCTCGGATCGGTTGTTTAATTGTGGCCCTACGCGTTTGATCCAAAGTGCTTCCTTGTTACGTAATGTACCAACGTTTCTTTCTGTCGCTAGACTTGTGACATATATATATCCACCAAGCAGATACAAACATGAGTATACATACACACATCTGCCTATACGCGCATATATACAAAGACATATATTCTCACACACACGCGCACGCTTAAACTTAACTATGCACATAGACGTAATCGTAAAGATACACACAGACACACATATATGCATGCGGATACGTAACCGTATACACACGTGTGTGTACACACACACACACATATATATATATATATATATATATATATATATATATATATATATATATATATATATATATATATATATATATATACATATATACATATATATATATATATAAATATATATATATATATATATATATATATATATATATATATATATATATCTAAGGCGGGTAAAATTCCCGAGATCCATGGTCGAGTTCTCTCCAGCGGTCTCTGTCCCTCATTATCGCTGCCATATCCTGCATCTCCAACAGACCAGTGTCTGTCCTTAGGGCATCAACATATGTTAACCTTGGTCTTCCTCTTCTATATATGTATGTGTGTGTCTGTCTGTCTTTCTCTTTCTCTCTCTCTCTCTCTCTCTCTATTTCTCTCTATATATATTCTAGCATTAAAACCCGGCATTGTCGGGGTCAGTA
>OZ024742.1:156001889-156004389 GCA_964016885.1 Eledone cirrhosa | reverse complement strand
GGAGGGAAATAAATGTTTTTCGAGTGTGTTTGGAATTAAACAAAATAAAGTGAGGAAAAGGGAAGAAATATTAATTTGAAATATATTATATATTTGAGCAATGGGATCGTTCTCGATAAAACAAATCTGTGATTTGAAGGATTCAAGCCATGATGATCCTATCCTTTTCTTATCCATAGTGTATGATATATCCTCCAATGTAGTGTTTATTCTGAAGTAGGATAGGTGTAATTTGAATGAGATATACCTGGATTAATGCGATGCATTTTAAGTAAATGTTTTTTTTTAAAGAAATGTGATTTTTACCATAATTCTAGATTAAACCACATATACATGTAGTCATGCGTCTAAATTCAATTCAGACCCGTATTGTGAACAACTAAGAATGCGTAAAATCGAATATTCGCTATCACGCAATTCTGAAAATATAAGCAGTCACACTCACTTTTGCTCACATGATACATTTATTTGGACGTCTTGAAATGTATTTTGGAGCTCACTAGAATTTTCTGATTTAAAATCTATTTTACATTACAGATAATTCTGGTGTCCCGCAGAGGATGAAACCTTTTCCCTTTAAAAGCTCATCATTCCAAAGAGAAACTATATCATTTATTTAACCTGAAGTCACAATTTCCAGAAAGATTCTCGTTTTACCGAGTAATAAAAAATATTTCTGTATTTTCTTTCTATTTTGTTTTCAGTTTACTATCGTATCTGGGTACATTTCGTCGAGGATTCTGTCGTCTTTTACGGATCAAATCACAGAAATTAATCGTAGGTAAATGTCAGAAGAGACAAAGTGATTTTTCTTTCTTATGCATTTTTTTTACCTTTTGTTTACTTCCAAAAAGCTCAATCTAAAAGAACTGAAACTGATAGGCTATGACAAAAGCAATAGCAAGATAAGATTACTGGCATATCACTAAAAGTCATCCATATTTCCCTATCAAAGAAAGTATTGACCGAGGAATGCGTAAAAAAGAAAGGCATTAAAGCTATCGAAATGAAATATGATTATATATTTCTACATTTAACATACAAAACGTAAAGCAATAAAATATGTGAACTGAAGCGATATGACGTATATTGAGTCTTTATGGATTAAAAACATAATTCATATTAATAATAGTAGGAAGGAAGAGATGAATGGCAACATGATGAAAGAGAGTGGAATAACTAAATAATAGATTTCGCTATCTTTCCGACTTAGAATCCAGTGAATATATATATAAAGACAGAGAGAGATTTGGGCGTGTGTGTGTGTGTGTAGATGGATACACATATGTCTGTATGCAAGAAAGTATGTATATACAAGACCTTCATGCCGTATTTGTGCAATGGTAACGCAAACACCCATGCACGCATACAACCCCAATATATGTCGCTCTCATTGAGAGCATTTGGCTGCTGTAACGGATGTTCTAGAGTTGAGTTTTCTCATTTTTATATGTATTTAAATACACTCTCATTTCGTCTCAATCAGATACAACAATATTTTGCATATATATATATTCACCCCATGCTCGAGATTTACGGAAGCATGCAGAAACAGTCCGACAGACAGACACAAGCATACACACACACACATACACACACACATATACACACATATATATATATATATATATATATATATATATATATATATATATATATATATATATATGTATATGCTTGTGTATGCTTGTGTCTGTCTGTCGGACTGTTTCTGCATGCTTCCGTAAATCTCGAGCATGGGGTGAAAACAAACGGTTTTTCATTACGTCGCTCTCACAAAGGTATTTTTTTAGAGATAAATTTCCCCGCAATATATACATATATATATATATATATATATATATATATATATATATATATATATATATATATATATATATATATGGGAAAGCAAAAAACAACAACACATGAGTACATGTTACGAAAGGTATTATGTTCACGCTTATTGAGAGTGTGTGTGTGTGTTTTGTTGTACGATATTCATAAACAAAAAACATCATTATTTTGGTGGATTGGCAGTATCGGTAGATGGTCGGACGACATGCTTTCTAGCATAGTTACGTCCCTTTGCTGTCTGAGTTCAAATCAAGTCGAGGTCAACTCTGCCTTTCATCCATACGGGGTCGATAAAATAAAGTACCAGTAATACACTGGTATAATTGCTGGCCTTGTGCCAAAAGTAGAAACAGTTATTTTACTAAAGGATGGAAACTTACAATTAAAGAGAAATAATTATTCAAAATTATATACTTTTGTATGTATATATACATATGTTTGTACGTATATAGGCATGTATATATATTGCGGAAAAGTTATATAGCAGTTATCTAAGCAGGTTTTGATATAGTTTATCATTGATGAATAATGTATCAATGGTAAGCAAATTATCAATACGAGATTTGTTTCAAAAGTAAAAGTACTGTTATTTTATACAAATATATATTAGAAATGCAACCTCTGGCAAGTTACAATGGTTTCCCCGTTTTTCCTCTGATCGTAA
>OZ024742.1:155986889-155996889 GCA_964016885.1 Eledone cirrhosa | reverse complement strand
TCAGGTTGTAGAGACACCTGAGGAGCCAGACGCTTTCACATCTTGTTGCCGAGTACCTATATCATTGTTTGAGGTCATCGTTTTTAAGTGCTTTGCATTTTTCATGTACGGTCAGTCATAGGCATGCCACACACATAAAAGAGGTTTAGATCAAGCAATGATTATGCTTGAGTGTTTTTTAAGCGATGAACGGCCTTGCACTAAACCCATGCCACTTTGAACAATATACATACTTATGTGCACAATGAAAATATTGTCCCAAACAATTTCAAATTGAAATTGTTATCATATATCTATAGGTGTGTGCATGGGTGTGTGTGTATATATATATGTTTATGCATATATATATATAACCAAATTATTTAACTCGAAAGTAGAGTTTTGAAACGCGAGTGTATAGGAATCCCAGGAAAAATGTGTTTATTCCTTCAAAAGCTACCTTGCCTTCTTACGCGGATTGATAGCACGCTTGATGTGAGTTGTCTACCTCTGTACACCGCGCAATCCCCCACTCATTATTTATCTCTCACTGCTCCCTATATTTCCCCCCTCTCCATCCCTCTGTTACCGTCTTCCTTCCTTCGAGACAACTCACATCTAGCCGCTGATCTCTGTCCTTCGAGGTGACATTTTACCCAACGCCGTTTCGATGGAAATTTGCCGTTCAAACAGCAGCCATACGCCGAGTTCTCCCAATTTCCCTGATATATATGTACACCCCCTCCCACACACATACATACATATATATATATATATATATATATATATATATATATATATATATACCTTCTAGGGCTGACAATTGATGATTCAGAGGAAATTCCACAAATCTCTATACATTTCGCAAGAAATCAAAACTCACGGATTTGCATATTAACACATGTTAATGACATTCAAGTCACAACAGTTATCATTCCTCTCATTGAAATCGATCCTACTTTATAATAAGGAATTCTGTTATTGCTGATTATCGTCGAATAGAAGCATATTCAATACTTCACCTGTGAAGATGGCTTTCGTTTCTTTTTACGTTCCGGAAATTGACTGTTTATATGGTTTGAATAAACTGACTTAAGTAGATTATTTTTATTCTGAAAACATCACGAGAACTGTTCCTATTTTTTCGTTTTGTATTTCATTTCCCCCTATCTTTAATGTTTCCACACTACATTAAGTCGCATCTACATTTGCATTTAAATTTTCTTTTTATTGACGTCTTCTTTCGATTTAGTTTACACACATATATATATATATATATATATATATATATATATATGAGTGTATTTGTATATATATATATATATATATATATATATATATATATATATATGTCTGTGTGCGTGTGTGTGTGTGTGTGCTGATGTGTGTGTGCTGATGTGTGTGTGATATGTACATTTTTCTTTTAAGATGTATATACTTTATAGAATACCACCATTTATACTTTCTTTCCATGTATCAATTTTATATCGTGAAACTTAACAGCGCAGTTCGTTCTTTTCGTTGAAACTTCTCTGTACTTTGCATGGCCGTTAACTTGAAATGAAAAAGTGTTTCGTTAAAGCCGCAACACATCATCGGTTTTCCTTGCTATTTGATGAATAATCACACGGCAATATTACAAGTAATTCAGTCAGTGGAAAAGGATGCCGTTTGAAAGAATTTTTTTTTCTGAAAACCCTGCTTTGCATTTAAATAAAACATTGGCACTGGAATTTGAAATACACTTTTGAAGATGAGTGGACGTAAAAGCTATCACAGGCCACCGTCGAAACATTTCTTGTCCTTTGGTTCTATTCGAACATGGCTCGTTTCATAATGATTAACTCCTACCAGGCAGATATAGATAAGGATAATGTGACTTCGGTAATAAATCATTGATGATTTAGTGTAACCCAAATCTTTCTTTTGTACGTGACTGTTCTGTGGGGCAAATTTGTGGCACATTCAATCTCACAAATGAACATTTTTTAGATATTTTGAAATACTAACACCATCTCATGTTAACAGTTTTAATTAAGATGTGTTGATGGAATTTGTAGAGATGAGAATACAACATAATTACGGTTGTTGTTCTGGCTTTTTATGTTCAAATCACGCCGACGGAAACATTGTATATATCCTTCCGGGTCGATAAAATAATGTACCAGTCAATGTTGGGATTAATGTAAACGACCATTCTCCTCACCAAATGTTGTTCGTGTTGTTCCTAAATTAGAAATCGTTATTTCAGATGTCTTTTTGAAATATTTTACTGTATAAGAACTGAATACTTTCTTCTTTCCTGGAGTTTGTTGTACAAAGCAACCTCTAACAAAGGAAAAACATAAATGCGCTGCATAGAAATAGGTGAATATTAAGGATTGCTTCTGGTAGAAATATCATTAGTGAATATTCATTTTTAGAAATATATTAAATACGTTGTGTGTATATTCTATTCTCTGTTGTCAATAATTCGAATATATTTCGCTTCTATTATATGAAAGCACAGCATTTTATTTCAATGCTATTCCTACTTATATCCATAAGGACAAAAATTTGAATCTGAAATGTCATTGCGAAAAATTATAGTGGAATGCTACAAACAGAATGCTAACTTTCTACAACAGTATGACGAAAGCATACTAATTTATTTTAATTGTTATATCGAAAACATATTGGGGTTATGTCAATTTACTCCATAAGTAAATTAATTCATATGTTGTTAAATATAATTGTAAAGCATCACTATTTTATGAAATGACAAGTCTGTATAAAGAAAATCATTATAATCCAAGGTGCTATTTATATGTGTAAGTGTGTGCTTTTGTATGACATTTTAAATGCTGTTGTCCCAGCGTAAATGACAATAAAATATTCGATCATTATATTTAATATCTGTGAAATTCTGGTAAATTACCACTGGGGACGGAAATATATAGAGGGTCACCTGCAAGGAAGCAAATCACGCATTTCTCCTCGGTTATACATACGCGCGCTCACGACCCCCCCCCCCCACACACACACACAACCACACACTCACACACACATACACACACCTGCACATATGTATTTATATATATATATATATATGTATTGTATATATATATATAATTTTTGAACAATGAAAATAATACAAAACTTGAAGATAGGGGTTAATTAGTTCATTGTTTTACGACCGTTTCAGAGGGTTGAATGATGATGATAAACCGATATATTGTCTAATAGGCAGTGTTTATAGCACCACAAGGTTAGTAGATATGTATTCAGCTAGAGATACACTCACGTACCCACATATAGATACATATATACATATATACATACATATATACATACATATATACATACATACACTCATACACTCAGTGTTAGGGTTTCATCCCTTTCATGGAGGACAAACTGAAACGAAAAATTCTATCACTTTTATATGACGCACTGCTGAAATAGTATCCACATAATACATACTTCCACCTATTTTGATGCGTAATGAAGTAACATAAACAGTGGGTACTGTTTGTAACACGTTGAGTTTATATTATGTAAGTTTGGGGATTTATGTCATTAATTCCCGGTTGATTCCCTTATAAACTTAATTTACTCCAAGAAATACGAAAAGTCAAACAGGAGATTAACGTCTGTCAATTAAAATGTCAAAGTATTGGCATTTTATCTCATTGGTGGTTTTTCACTATATCGCCCGGCAGAAATCGGATTCTTTTTTAGGAATAAAACAGAATATACATGGCAATGAAATATTTGGAGGATTTACACCTGAAAGTAGTCGCCAATTTTATTGCAACTTCGTACCGGGAGGCTTGAGGAAACCATGCAGCATAGAATTAACCAAATTAAATTAAATCTAAACATATTTCAACTTTATTAGTTTATTTGATTTCCACAGAATAGTTGTATTCATTTCTTGTTATTTTTAATGAATATTGTTGTTGTTTACCAAGCACCAAATACACTGAATAAAAAATTAATGCCTGTAAATGCTCTCATTTTAACAAACATTCCCATACTCATATCGATCATTACCATGCACAGGCACACACACACGGCTATAAACATAAATACACACAGACACATACATATACACACACACACCTATATATATATATATATATATATACTCATATATGAGCGTGTGTATGCGTGTGTGTGTATACGTGGATGTGTGAGTGTGTGTAATAAAAAGAACTTGAATATGCAATTGGCGTCATTAAAATGTTTATTTACAATAAATTTACCGGTTTCAAGTATTTCTTTATTTTCTAAAATTAAGAGAGATGGAGAGATTTTTGGCCAAGCTTATTGTAAATAAGTTTTAAAATATGGTGCAGGTGATGTGTTTGGGGAGACATGTCTACGAGGATAATCTGGGCTATCTACTTATCTGTCATTGAGCAGAGAACCATTGCACTGCAAAGAATATATAGCTTAGCAACTGAGGAAGTGTGTTCAGTAAGATAATTTGAGATTCCAAAGGGTTAATGTTCTGTTGGTGATGATGGTGATGATGCATTATATGTGATTTGTGCTGAGTAGCATTGATTATGCAGAGATCAGAATATCTGCTAGGTATAGATACAATTGAGTTGAGAACGGATGAAGCGTGCTTGTAGTATCCATTTGTCGGCCAGCAAAACTAATAAAATATGTTACTAGCCGTAAACTTTTGAAGAACGTTTCACAAATATTAATTTGCATATCCTATTGAAGAATCTGCGCGTGTCAGAAAATGAAATCTCATTCTCTCCTAAATACTAGTATATTGTATTATGCCGATACAATCAATCGCTTATATCTGAGAATGAAGTAGAACAGGAAGAAATTTCAATGCCATACGATTAGGCGAATAAACACTCATGAATGAACGCGCAAATACGCTCATATATTCACTACTACACAACATCTGGTCAAAAGATATGTATATATATATATATATATATATATATATATATGTGTGTGTGTATATATATATATATATATATATATATATATATGTGTGTATATATATGTATGTGTGTGTGTGTGTATATATATATATATATATATATATATATATATATATATATATATATATATATATTATATATATATATATATATACTTATATATATATGTATATATATATATATATATATATATATATTTATATATATACATATATATATATATATATATATATATATTTATATATATACACATATATTTATATATATATATATACATATTTATATATATATACATATATATATATATGTATACTTCAAAAGGACAAACAAACGCAGGAGTTAATAGTACATAGTGTTATTAGCTTCACGGTTGGTGAGAGTGGGGATATATATATGTCATGTGTGTGTGTCTTTTTACATGACTAGATGTGTATCATTCGCTGAAAATAATCAGGAATTAAATTTATATATATATTTAAATATATATGTCTGTGTGTGTATGTGTGTCTGTGGAACGGATGAGGAATTACAAATAAATAAGTTACTGATTACGTTAGACAGAAAGTAGATATTTATTTCTACAGAACGAGAAATATTTCATTCAATAGAAATCATCCAGAATGTCAAATAATGTTTAGTAGTTATATATTTCTTTGGGAAACAGAAAGAGAAGAACGAACGGGGAGTTTCTGCTGTCTACCATGATATTTTTCTTCAAATTTGTATCTCAACTATATCTACGCCATGAATGTTACATTTTGCTTTTCTCCAGCGTTAATATGTTGCTATTTTACAAACACACCCCGTTCTCTATGTCTTTCGGAAATTTCCTACGTATTTAGCACTCTTTTTGTCGGAAGACACTCGTAAATATTCATGTCGATTCCTGGCTTGTTACCGTCTCTCATGCATTTATCAACAAAGTCATCAACTCTGTTGCACGCACTGGTATATCAAGTGCAGTACCACCCTAACGCATGAAACTACACTGCCAGTACGGTGGCGGAATATGTAAGGATGCAACCATCCGTTCGTGTTATGTAACTGTGTATATTTTCTGATGATACTATATATTTTTTATATCCACGCTAACAAGAAAGCTTGAAGAAATTTGAGATTTTATTTTTTCCTGGAGATTTTCAACTAAGATTGTGTATTTTATCAAAAGTCTCAAGATACGCGAAAGTGAGTCATAAAGGGAAATTGAAGAAGGGCAATTTATGAGGGAAAAGGGCTATAGCGATGTGTCATGAAATAAATTTGAAAGGGTTGAATGTAGTGACAGAAAGGAAATAGCGAATTAAGTCAAAATTCAATGGGATTGCGTGTAATGTTATATTCAGAAACGGTGCAAACTGAACAGGCTGCACGCTGCAAATCATAATCAGGGGAAAATGGTGCAGAAGTTGTACCTAATGCTGAATTATCCACACAATACTTGTCAAATATATGCAGAATTGCAAAAGAGATAAACAAAGATACGAGAGCGATAAATTAAATTGAGCATGAAATTTATAAAGAAAAAAAAAACAGAGATAGGAAAGAATTTTCAAGAGTCAGTTAGAAAAATGCGATACTAGAAATCTCCCGGACCGGATGTTATCAGGGGAATCTGGTAGAACATATTTAAAAGTGTCCATTCGGGGCTAGGGAAGCACCGAAATGAGTGTGAGGTACAAGAAGAATTTCCAAGTTGGATGGCTAAAGGAAAGACTATTATAGTTTTGTTCCCTCGTGCCAGGTTGGATAAAGGGAGGAACTTATCTGTTGACCAGATATATTCAACTCAGTGGATTCCGTTAAATGTATATAAGAAATATGATTTTACTCTTTAGTCTCTTAATAATATATCAGTCGGTGATAAAACATTGATTAAAATGCATCATTACGAGAAGTGTGTCACCTCATTAATTTGAAAGAATGTCTTTTTATATTCTAGATTGGGAAATTCAATTCTAAATCAGAGACACCCTGAATGCTTTATTGCTGCTAGTTACACACTTGAAAGCTTCCATATATTAATCAAAACTTGTCACTAAACAAAGAAAATGGAAATGATGAGAGTCACATCTACAGACACAGGCACACACACAGAGGCACATACCCACACCCACATATAAATATATATATATATATATATATATATATATATATATATATATATATATATATGTGTGTGTGTGTGTGTGTGTGTGTGTGTGTGTGTGTATGTATGATGGCTGCCAACTCGTTTTCGAGTACGGCAACTACTTTATATCCATGTAGGAGAACTCCTACCGATGCGACTTGAAACCACTGGTACAAACACTACACTTGTCACAATTATTGACACATAGTGCTGGGCCCATGGTACCATGTGACGACAAATGCAGAGAGATCTCCAGATATAAAGCAATGCCTGTGCCGTGAAGCTTTTATAGTGAGCAAAGGCACTGCACAAAGCCAGTCCCACTCTCTTAACCAATATGATATTTACCAAAAAGAAGAACAAGGCAACATCATTGGATGCCATCAGAGTTGGAGGTGTTATCTCAGAGTTTTCCCTCTCCTAGAACTATATATATACTATATACACGCTCATATTTATATATCTATCTATCTATATATCAATATATATATATATATATATATATATATATATATATATATATTGATATATATAAATATATACATAATCGGAGAAAGCTAATAACGATACTCGGGCCAAATACCAACTCACTCAAAAAACATTAGGCTATACCTGAGTATATTCCTAATTAAACGTTCGGGGTGCTAACTAATTGTACTGTGTGGAAAATTCGCTGTATCATTTCATATGAGTTATATCAATGATATATATATATATATCATTACATATTATATATATATATATAAATAACAGATTAAAGCTTAAGCAAAGAATCGCTGCTTTCACCCCTAACGGGATCTTCTGAAACTAGTAAAAAAATCAATCTGGGAACGCAGGAGTAAATATTTCGATAAACGTTGCAACCGAAGGAAAACAGGAGCGTCTTTACATGCATAGCCATTCGTTTCTTAACCATTTAAGAAGGAATATGTCGTCACTTACAGCTTATATCTGGAGTCTAAAAGACAACCACACCCAATATAGGTTACACTGGGAGATCCTAGCAAAGGCTAGATCGTATAACGGAAATAAAAGACCATGCGACGGCTGAAGCCCTGGAAATACTCTTCACCAAAGACCACATCCTAAACAAAAAATCTGAGGCAATTTGTGCTTGTAAACATAGATTGCATAAAACTGTCCTGTCATTATACCCTAACGGATAGTACTAACAATACGCGGATAATTTACGTCTTGATGTGGTAGCTAAGTATATTGTATGTTTATACCATTACTTATTTGTATAGGTAAGTATATATTTCCTGCATGTGTTGTGAAGGTACGTATACTTTCTCGTGCGTATATTTGCTTGTATTTGTTATAGGTGTATATATTATACGATATATACTGTTACATGTGTATTGGTTATGTGCATACGCGTATTTTGCGTGTGTGTGTGCATGCGGGTTTGTACGCATGTAAGGTGTGTATGTGTACTTTGTGTTTTGGTTGATGTACGTTTAGCGAACATAGGTGTATTTACCTGTGGGTATGTGTGTGCGTGCTGTTATATATGTATTTATGTATGTACATTTATATACGTTTATATAATGTTATGTATACACACACACACACACACACACACACACACACACACACATATATATATATATATATATATGTAGGAGGTGAGTTTTATTGTAGTACAATAAAGCAATGCAGATATCGGATAAGAAGCACTCTACAGTTTGTGGGACTGGAGTATGCATAATATAAGATCAAAAGATGGTTAAAGGAGTTCCATATATTTTATTATGCGCATTTCAAAAACAAACATCATCAAGCAATAATATTTGTGTTTTCATCAGATAAAACAGGAGAACATGATATGAAGGCTAAAAAACACTTGTGGATAGTGCAGTTTTAAATCAACATATGAAAAGTGGTTTTAGATTGATGTGTGATATTGGGAAAAATATTTTTTCCTCGCACATATCCTCCCTTCGTTAATTTTCAAAATTTTTAATTTATACAGTATCTTCCAACGGTTTTCAACCTCTCTATGTAAAAAATATATCTCCTCTCAGTTATAAAAACTATCTCTTTCTCTCTATCACCCATCTCTCCCTCTCATCTCCTTCCCTTTTCATCCTTCCCCCCACCCCTCTCTAAATAAAATATTTTTCCCAATATCACACATCAATCTAAAACCACTTTTCATATGTTGATTTAAAACTGCACTATCCACAAGTGTTTTTTAGCCTTCATATCATGTTCTCCTGTTTTATCTGATGAAAACACAAATATTATTGCTTGATGATGTTTGTTTTTGAGATGCGCATAATAAAATATATGGAACTCCTTTAACCATCTTTTGATCTTATATTATATATATATATATATATATATATATATATATATATATATATATATATATATATATATATAATCTGCCTTATGGTTGAGATGTAATTTAGGCAGTATTAGGCTGCGCTTTCTAGCAACCAGCCCACTCGCTGTAAGGCACCAATCACATTCTTTCTGACTTGACCACTAGCTACGTCACAGTTCTTAGCCGTTTTGAATTCGTTTCTGGCGAGGATCATTTAAGAAATATCTTCGTCCAATTGAGATTGTTTTTTGATGATATCGAACTTCCTGAATTTATCCTTGATCGGATAATTCCAAAAAACGAATAAAACCTCATGGGGTAGAAACATAATTTTGGTATGCTTATACACATTTTTTCTTCTAACTTTGATTTCATACCTAATCGAGTATGATTGACGATATATCTAATCGATTTCCACGTGCTATTAGAAATGCTAGATAAATATTGTACGGCTGTTGATCGCGTATAGATAGCTATTGTTTCTTCATAGGTGCCTTTTTAATATTATAGCCTTGTTTAATTAGTTTTTTGTGTGGTTGATTATGCTAATTGGGAGAGGAAATAATGTATATATTTGATCGTATGATTCTATGAACATACATTATC
>OZ024742.1:155926889-155981889 GCA_964016885.1 Eledone cirrhosa | reverse complement strand
GAAACGATCGTTAAATAATGAACTTTTTTTGTTTAATATAAGGAATTGTTTATTCATTATTTGTTTAATATTTTATCTTGACTCTGTATACCGTTTATCTTTCACCGAAAGTGGTTTTTCATTACATCTCTTCTTTCCATGATATCCGGAATACATTGAGTTCTTCATACGGATTGGACACTACCGTAAACTCTTGGTAGATTTATCTACATATATATATATATATATATATATACTTATATATATATATATGTGTGTGTGTGTGTGTGCGTGTGTGCGTGTGTGCGTGTGTGTCTATCTAGCTATCTATCTATATATATATATATATAAAATATTTATATATGTATATATATTTATATATACGGGGGCGGGGTATGTGGAAACATATATATATATGCTACATCCATATACGCATTCGGTGTAAACCGAAAAATGTTAGGACTAATACAAAATAATTCGCAATATTTGGCCCTGTGAGGGCGTTGGATTGGCAGTATCAGTCGAGTGTCAGACACTATGCTTTGTAGCATGGAGTTACAGCCCCTTACGTTCTGGGTTTAAATCCTGCCGAAGTTAACTTTGCCTATCATCCTTACGGGGTCGATAAAATAAAAAATGCAGTAACGTACTGGGTTCGTTTAATTGACTTTCCGCTCCTTCCAAATTACTGGCCTTCTGCCTATACAAGATAACAATATTTGGCCTCGTGTTTGTATCAGAATCCAATTTTTTTTTCTGGTTTTGTGAGATCTGAGTACAATTTCATAATTTCGTTGTTAAATACTTAAATAAATATTATTCCAGTGGTGTGTAGTGTTGGAATGTAAATAGCGTCGGACAATATGCTTTGTAATGTTTAATCCGATTATGTGGGTTCTAAATTCAAATCCTGCTGTGATACATGACTAAAGAATCCGTCGCTATAATATGTTATTAATATTTCACTAATATTTTATTATGGCTGATATTTTGTTGGAGAGCTGTATTAGTCTAAAATAAGCGTTCTAAAAAGAAAGTATTATGGACTTTTGGCATGAAGTATATACGATTAATGTTTAATGTTTTGGCGAGAAATAATACTGAAAGGTTTAGCATATTATGTATAGCGATCATCTATGAAATTGGGATGGGAGATCGCCATAGTTGTCTTAAATTTGCAAATAGGAAAGTAGTTTTACTTCGTTGAACCTTAATGTCCATATCGGCTTAAGCAATGAAACAGCTTGAGTTGTTGAATTAATGAATCTTTGTCACCTCGGAACCATCCGCCATTAGATGCAGATCACTTCCAATGTTTAATTTAGTATATTCAATTTTCTATTCATTTCTTCTAATCCACACTGTATTCACCAGCAATTCATATCACCTCACGCTTCTTCAGTCCTTGAATAGACGAAAGTACTATGTTATCACTCAATTCCAGACTGAGGTATTTACAATACTTTATTTTTTTTTTACGAGGAAAGAACTATTTCGTTTCGATCACGATTTACGTCGTATACCATGGCATAAAATAACAAGGTGTGGTTCATGAAGTCAGGCCTGCAGAATAATTTTACAATCTTGATGTTTTATCATTTATAATCACATAAATGACCTGCTCATCAATCTTAACGTGTTGCAAAATGAAAATAAGCGTCTAAAACTCAATAAAAAAGCAAATCACACGGTCCTACATAAACAGGCAACACTCCAGAATAACTCCAGAATAATAAAATGAATACGCACACACAAAGCAAACATAAGTATTTCAGTGAAATTTAATTGAGCTGTAAAAACAAGTAATATATCTATTACTATTTAATCTATTCAGTATAATGAATTGTAAATGACTTGTTATTTGATATTTTATGTTATATATGTAGTCGCTCAATATTTCCCGCCATCTACATCGTGTATAGTGGCACGATATGCAAGAAATTTAATACTGTGTTCAGAAAAAAATATAATTTGATGAATACCGACTCTACACCTCGTCACCAATTATATATCTACTTCAACATTATGGAAATGTATTTCATCACCACGAGAAAAAATATACAGTAATATATATACATATATTACTGTATATTACATTATATTATATTATGGTGTATTGGCAGTATCGGTAGAGGGTCGAATGCCATGCTTTGCAGCAAAGAGTTACTTCCCTTTGCGGACTGAGTTCAAATCACGCCGAGGTTAACTTTCATCATTACGGGGTCGATAAAATGAAGTACCAGTAATGTACTGAGTAATTGCTGGCATTGTGCCTAAAGTAGAACAAATTATATATATATATATATATTTATATATATATATATATATATATATATATAAATAGATCACGCCCCTACTCTAAAACCAAACACCTCTACATTTCCTCTTACTACACACTAATAATGTACCCCAATTCAGTACACATCCCTTACCACCTATTTGTCCATCACACCCCCATTGATGACATCACAAAACTAAAACTTCCTTTCCCCATACAATTCTTATTTCTCTCCCTCCCTTATTCCCCCTCCCTCCAGAGCATTGAGGACTCTAGAAGTGGGTCTATGACCAATGTCTTCTCTATTAACAGTGCCATGAAAATGCTTCAGCTCTGCCGTCAAAGACATACTTTTTCCTATTTCCAACTAACTCTACTACCCTAAGTATTGAGTACACTGGTGCGTTAGGATCCATCTGGTTCCTTACCACAATTCCTTTGTTATATATATATATATATATATATATATATATATGTATATATTGTTATACTTGGGGAGGGTCATATTTGTGTAATATTGCCAGAATTAATAACAGAACACATTCACTGTTTGGTTGGTTTTCGCTTTTCGCTTCTGTGTCTTTTATATCGGTAATCTAATTTATTCGGTCCTCAATGTTGCCATTGACTGACCAACGGTCAAAAATACAGATACAATATAGACAAGAACACACATATATATATATAGTATATCAAAGTTATTTCGTTGCACATCTGCAACATCGTCAGTGGTGCTATTGTTTCCTCCCGTTGCATTTTAATTTCTACGGCATCTTTATTTAGTTTGTTTATATATTTATTTATTCGTTTATTTTTGTTGTCTTCTTTGCGCATGCGTTTGCGTGTGTGTATTGTGTTTTGTTTGATGTGTGTTCGTGATTGGGTGACTGTGTATTCTATCTTTACTAGTGTGTGTTTATATGTGTTTGCTGTTATTGTGCTTGTGTATGTATTTATTTATGTATCTATTTATTTATTTATTTATACTTCTCTTATGTCAGAGTTGTTTGTTTGGGTGTTGTTATTCCTTTAATTTTTTCTGTCTAGCCTTGGCCTTCTATGTTCTATTTCACTGGCCTCTCTCATTTGCCTATCTGCTGGGTCATTTCTATGTTTAGATATTATTCTAAAATCTATGTTGTCTATGTTACCGTCGTGTTGTTGTCTGGCCTGTTCGTATAGTACTGAACCGTTTTTCGTCCTTTTAGTTCCCCCCAGTATTGGTCTATCCTTTCACCTATGTTGCGAGCTGTCTCGCCTAGGTATGTTGTTGTCATGTTTCTGCAAATACCCTCTGTACATCTTATGCTATAGACTACGTTTCTAGTTTTACAGTTTATCCGGTGGTTTACTTTACATATGATACATTTCCTATTAGTACAGTGGGTTTTCGTAAAAGGGTAGGTTTTGCTGATCAGGGATTTTATGGTGGTTCCTGGCTTTTCTACCACCTTAATCTTTAAATGGGTCTTTCTCAGGGTCTTTCTACACTGGTTAGCTAATTTCCCTCCAGGGGTAGCGTCCACAAACATGATACTCTGGTATCTCTGGTTGTCGTACCATGAGGTGGCTTTCCCTATCTTATGTCTAGCCCTATCTAAGCTATTCCATGATTTGCTCCTGTATAATTGACAAATTTCTTTCATGTCCAGTTCTATGAGGGTCTTATACTTCTCCGTGGCTCATTCGTATAGTCTGATTCTGTCTCTTTGGTTGTAGCCAGAGAACTGCATGCGGTTGATGAAGTGTTGGATGTGTCTTTCCATTTCTGTTGGGTCACACATGCGGGACACGTTCTTCATCACTCGTACCAAGTCTGCGATCAGAATATTAAACTTAGCACTACTGGACATTGCTGTGTTTTTGAGTATCAGGTATTTGGAGGCCATGGGTTTAGCATAGAGTGAGTGGATAATTTGGATGGCCATTGACTCTTAAGAGCTCCTTTGCCCTTTTGACAGGTTTTGTTTTTAGTTCTGCAGAATGTCCAAAGTCACCCTCCTCACCAAAAATCATTGGTGGTGTTGCCAGTTTAGTCGCCAACGACCCGACCATGAGACAGGTTGTACTGGGATACATGTTACCATACATACATACATGGTGGCTGCCAACTCGTTTTCGAGTACGGCCACTACTTTATACCCATGTAGGAGAACTCCTACCAATGCGCTGAACGAGTGCGACTTTTTAGTCCAGCCAGCGACTTGAAAACACTGGTACAAACACTACACCTGTGACAATTATTGACACATAGTGCAGGGCCCATGGTACCATGTGACGACAAGTGCAGAGAGATCTCCAGATATAAAGCAATGCCTGTGCCGTGAAGCTTTTATAGTGAGCAAAGGCACTGCACAAAGCCAGTCCCACTCTCTTAACCAAGATGATATTTACCAAAAAGAAGAACAAGTCAACATCATTGGATACCATCAGGGTTGCAGGTGTTATATCAGAGTTTTCCTTCTCCTAGAATTCTGCCTTGACAAAGGCTAAGGGGTCATCTCTCCCAGTGATTTTGGATGGCCATTGACTCTTAAGAGCTCCTTTGCCCTTTGACAGGTTTTGTTTTTAGTCCTGCAGGATGTCCAAAGTCACCCTCCTCACCAAGAAACCTTGGGTGTGTTGCCAGTTTAGTCGCCAACGACCCGACCATGAGACAGGTTGTACTGGGATACATGTTACCAGTAGCACCAACTGGTGACCTGACATACATACATATTTACATATATACATACATATAAAGTATAGATATGCGTGTGTGTTTGTGTATGCATATGTGTGTTTGTGTATGTGTGTATGCGCATGTGTGTGTATGTGTGTTTTGTTTTGATGTTATCCGGCAATAGGCGAAATCAGGTGTGAAAGTATGTATATTTATGTGTGTGTGCCTCTGTGTGTGTATGTATGTGCGTGTGTGTGTGTGTGTGTGTGTGTGTGTGTGTGTGTGTGTGTGTGTAACTTATGCGAGCGACGACAGAAAAAGTGTGTGGGATAAATACATTATTATATTTGTCTGTATTTCCGTTCTGCAACCATTATATTATATTTGTATCCAAATGATTTTAGATGTATGTATTACCGGGCTGCCCGTCACTCTCTTTCTCTTTCCCTGTCGTTCTCTCCTCTCTCCCCTCTCTCTATTTAGATGTGTGTGTGTGTGTAGTTTTCCTAATCAGTCTCTTTCACTCTCTGTCTCTCTAAGAGGGTTGCCTTTTGATGTATGTATTAACTGCTTGTGTGTTGACCGAATTTGAAGGTTATCCTTTTGAAATAAACATACATACCACGCTCATCTCTATGTTGATATATGATATAAATAATGGGATCGATGAGTTAATATCTGTATACAACAACTACAACGGTACGCTATGGGGCCCACCCACAGCCCCGGCGGACAGAATGGAGAAGGCGTTTCCTTGGAGGACGGCAAGGCAGACGCGCTGGGAAAGCCACTCCAACTCGTGGGGCTCACACCTGCGGCTGGCAGCTCAGCGCCTATGGTGGTGAGTAAGGAGTTAGCCTTGGAGCCGAGGACACCAGAAGTCTCCACTGCCCCCTCAACCCGATCTGCAGCAGAACCTGGGTATATATTGATATATTGAAGGTAGATACGGAAAGTAAAAGAGTGTTGTCATATAGAGAATGAAGAGAGGCAGAGAGTAAAGCAGTTAAATTATAGAGAGGGTGAAAGAGGGAGAGATAGAGAGACGACGCTCAGCTTTATAATATTTTAGAGTAAAGAGCGACAGAGAGAGTAAATCAGTTAAATTATAGAGATGAGGATTGATCTATTATAGAGAGAGGGAAGAGCGACGGAGAGAGTAAAGCTAAGAAACTATAGGGAGGTGTGTAGGATACATACATACATAATACACACGACACTCAGCTTTATAATATTATAGATATATTCTACCCCCGTGAAAGGTAAAAAAATACAGAATACTAATCACAAGAAAATAAACAGACTGTGATCTACACAAAACATCAAACACAAAAATCTAAGCTACTTTCGTCTAGCACCCTATCGCTGCACCATGTTCATTATAACGAATATTATAAGAAATCTACTTTAGTTGTTTTTAGCAATTCTCAGCGGTTTCTATCTGTAATCTGACTAACCTTTGGCATATTCTTTCAATCATTTTTTCTTCTTTTGACTGATGTCTTTCTATCTATGCTGCTTTGTCTGTTTTTGTTTAATATTGTTTTCTTTATTGTCTTCTCGTTTTATTAATTTTAGTTGGAATCTCTTTTATCAGGTGAAAATATTCCCTTTTTAGCCAACAAAGCTATCGATTGTTTTCATCTCATCATTATTTTAGATCCAATGGAGTCCGGGCATAATTTGTTTGGTTATATTTAGAAATATTGAACAAAAATATATAACATTGAAAAGGCCAGTGCTTTTGAGAAATGATAATAAGACCCAACTGGAATATATCTATGTATTTTTTAATCAATCCATTATAGGTAAATTTTTGTTTCTCAAAATCACAAGAATTTGGTATTTTATATATCTCACTTGTTTAAAATTAGATGTTAATGGTGTTAGAATGCTTTATGGTATTATTAATAGGAATAATGTGTGAGAAATAGTACCACATAATGCAACGTGTGCATATCATGGATTGTATAAGACATGTTTGAGTTCATTTACCTATGCTGAATTCATTTTGTATCAAGCAGTTACCATAACGCCTTTATAGTAAATAAAAAGAATACGGTATTTAATTTATTAACGTTCTTATCTATCTACATACATGAACAAACGTATTCGACCAGAATTTTCAAAATAAGTTATATACGCTACACAATACAATATGTTTTTAATATTTAAATTGAAAACCTAACCATAAACGAAAATAAACATAACTATACATGAAAAGGCAAAGTTTTTGAACAGCAAAGTGTTAGTATAATGTTAACATCACAACAGTTGAAAGCATCAATATGTTTTCGTAAACCATTCATTATTAGAATGTACATATAGCAATGACACATGCTGTTAAATAATGATAGGATTTAGAAAATACACGCGCGGAGCCAGCCGAGGCAATTTTCCACAGAAATACCATTAGAATAATTACAATATAAACATAGTTAACACGATCTCAGAAACAGTAGAAACGTTTTTATCGTGATGAGTCGGGAAACTATTCAGAACAATAACAACACCATAATTATACAGATTTTTGTTGTAACGCTGTCGTAAACGGAAAAAGCCGGAGCCAATTATGTAAAGGCAAAACTTTTTAAATCTTTAATTTTTGATAGGCTGAATAGTCGAGAATTGTAAGTAGCACATTTCGAACACGTCGACAAGCATGTTTTTAAAATACATTATTTATCGATAGAAACTCTAATATCACAAACGTAACAAAAACTAGGAATATCGAAGTTAATATGTGGACAACGAAATATTAATCTTCTTCCAACTCCAATACTGATGAATAGGTGACTACCCATAGAAACTTCTGTGTATATGATACTGTTTTCGGGGCATTAGCCACCGAGAATTGATTCCGTATATTCAATAGATGGAATCACGGGCTCGATATACGCCAAGAATATTTCACGAGGTATCTGAAAGTACATGTTAAAATAAAATGTCATGTTGTGACATGAAACCTTCTTTTCGGATACAAGAATATACTCTGTATAATTAATATATTAACCTGACTTGATACCTGACGCTGCTTTATAAATATTATAAATGGTGTACTGAAATGATTGCCGGCTTGCTGAACGAATATCGTGATGTTTTGCATGGAGGTGTCATATCAGAAGCAATGTTCATGTCTTGATAATTATGATATAGAAGCTAAGATGTAGGTATTGGCAATAACGATAATGCAAAAGATAGTATGCTTTGCAGCAGACAGATTCAGGCCTTTATTCCTGAGTTCAAAGCCAAACTGGGCTCAAATCATTTCGCGGACGGTAAACTATTGTACTATCAAATGCTGGTGTTGATATTATCGACTTTCTCTTTCCACCAACATTGCTGACGTTATGCCAAAATTAGAAACAATTTACAGAGGCTGTGTAATATGACAACTGGAGCATGATTATCTATCTCCTCAATACTAGTAAGTAGGATGGGTTTGTGGATGGTTTATGAAATATAAGAGTCAGGAAATATATATGTCTTAAATCTAGTGTAGGTCCTTTGTTCATAGTTGGCTTTGTTTACGAAGTGTATTATTTAATAACGGACTACCCGAACCAAGTAATTTTTGTTTCAACCAATTTCACTTCGTATATTTACCTTATTCATCAATCTCAAACAACCAATGGCTCTTCCAGAGCATCTCCCTTACCATCCTCCGGGGAAACGCCTTCTCCATTCTGTCCGCCGGCATTTCTTCACCTCGTGTCTTACAGCACACGCTCTATCTCTGACAACGTTGAAGAATTGGTCGAGTGCCAATCTCGCCGCAACCACGTTGGTTGCGATGCCTGTCCTAAACGCCTCTTCTAACTTTCTAACTAACTCTCCCTCTACTCTATTTCCTCTATCACTATTCCTTTGCTAAACCTTATCGATTCTACTCTAATAGCTATTTTCAGGGTAAACCACCACCTGTTGTTGACGATCGCACCCGTCAACGCACGCTTAACTAATTCACTAATCCGGTCACTGTAAGCTCTGCGCGGCGGGAAAGACGCGTTCAGCTTCCAGTAGCCAGGTCCTTGCCTATGGAGTCTATCTACGTCAACTTCACAAATCACAAATGTGTTGTCTGTGCTGTCGACACTTTGATTTGTTGACAACCTACACTAGCCTTATCTGTTTCTCTACAGAATACCCTATCTACATACGATCTGAATTACCCGATACGATGTTCCCATGTCCACATTGGCACATTCGGATAATCCAGTCTATACTTGTCAGACAGTTCAAAACGTCTGAGCAGGTTGTTGAGTGTTTTACACGCTCCTGCCCTGTCCACTAGCCCCACATAATCCCAGCGTGCATCTAAGATACCGTTCCAGTCGCCCACTAACACTAAAGTGCGGGACGTTCCAAAGAAGGGCCTCTAGACGTCTGAAGAAATCTGGCCGTCCAGCCCCTGTTGGGGCGTAGAGGGCTACTAGCCTGAAATCATTGCCTTCGCTGCCGGTCACGTCCAGCACCACCGACTAACCTTCTGTGTACAGGAAGATGGCCCGTATGACGAGATCTAAACCTCTCCGAAAAAGCACGGCAAAACCTCTCCCCCGATCCTGGACGGCTGGGAGATGCGTATTCATCGTAGCCACCGAAGATCGGTGCGAAGGCTCGTGCTTCGGAGATTCTGGTCTCGCTGATGGCCACCACATCTATGTTTAGTGACCTGAGGTCGTTGAGCATGTGACCCTGCTTCCAAGATGACGCCAGGCCACGTACATTTATACTGCCTATTCTATGTACGGCCATGTTGGATGAGAAACGGATTAAGTGAGAAAGGATCACTTACCTTGATTGTGTGGTGGAGTTGACAGTAGAACCATCCCTTTGGCTGGTCATGGGTGTTTCCAAGTAGATATCCGTGTATATCCTGTTGGTAACCGACCCTCTGAAGTCTCCAACTGCGTTGGGGAATTTTTTCTTTACAAGTTTGTAACGTTCTATTGAGATTTCAATTATGCTTATGTTTGTCGGGAGAGTTCTTGGTGTAGTAGTTTTTTTGTGATATGTGTGCTGCTTTATATATTGTAGGATTTCTTTAATTGCCATGTTTATAGTTGTGTACTTTTTGGGGGGAGGGGCGATTTTGTTGCTGTTGGGTGTAAGTGTTTTGTTGTGTTTGCAAGAAAAAATACAAGAAAAATACAACAAGAAAAATTTCAACAAGAAAAATACAACAAGAAAAATTTCCCAATAGGGAGGGATGACCACCCAGGGTTCGCTCTGGTACCCCCATCAATCCTGAACGAGCCGACGTTACAAGAGCACCCTGGAAGGGCACCCCTCTCCTCAAATGTATCCACCTACAGGCGCATGACCAGAGTAGGCCCACTCACACGGGACATGCTCGCCACCTTTCAGAAAATGTACTGGGGGTAGCACTTGTCTCTCCACCCTCACCTTCATTTCTACATTTAAACATTTCCCCCTCTTTTTGTATATCTTCACTTCGTCTTACGAGGGCCATCAGTTCCTCGTTGGCCCTGCTGACGAGCACGAAGTTTTGTATGGTTTGATTTTGTGATTTTATTTGTTTGCGTGGCTGTGGTGGTGATTGTTTTGATGGCGTTGTTTTCGGTTGTGTCTGTGTTTGTTGTTAGTGAGTTGGCTGTGGTTTCAGATGTTCTTGCGTCTGTTTAGGTTGTTTGCGTTTGGGGGATTCTGGTAATGGTGGTGGTGGTGTTGATGTTGGTGTTGTTGGGGAGATGTTTGCGTGGGTGGTGTCTGCATCTTTATTGGGGGTGTTTTGGGGCTTTGTTGAGTTTTTTTATTGTTTTTGTGTTTCCTTATTTTGTATTTTGGCTTTCCCTCATCTTCAATACTATTAGATAAGGGGTATGTATCTGTAAATGTGTCTGTGTGTGTGTTTATGTATTTATTGATGTGTGTGATGTTGGGGGGAGGAGGAATTTGACTACTTTTCTCTCCCCCCCCCCTGGTTGGTAAAAGTTGGTGGTGGTCTTTCTATTGGTGTTGTTGCTGGTGGTTTTGTCGGTGCTGGTGTTGGTTGTGGTTCTCTCCCCGGTGTCGGCAGTAGTGGAGCACTTCAACCTCTTGCATCTTTCAGCAGTTGAGGGCAGAAGGCTCGCAAATGGGGTTTTCCCCCCCCACAAACAAAACAATGCGCCCTTTTGGCCTCGGTCATAATATGAATGGCCGTCCCATTCTGAAGGTGGATGTGGTCCGGGATTGTCTTCACATTCTCCGGCCTGATCTGGAGAAGTATCTCCAGGTCAACCCCTGACCAGTCCTCTCTGGCAGTTCTTGTCACTTCTATCAGGACGGTATCCGTCCCCTCCAAAATCACACATCCCAGAAGCCACCACATGTCAAGTCCTGGTGGGATTCTGGAAATGCGGATACGGGCCGTTCTTTTTCCCATGTGGGAAGGATACATTATGACCTTGCTGGTTTTGCAAGGTGCTATAGCGTGTTTCATAGCGACGGCTTCTGACTTAAAGAGCACCGAAATGGTGCCGTATTGTCTGCCCCTCGCTATTTATTCGGTGTCATCCCTGACGCACCTCAGCGCGACTTCAACATCTACTTGTGGGATTGAAGCTGCCCTTTTGGTTTGTGCTGAGATGCATCTGTAATGCACCTTTCTGCGCTCCATTGCCTCAATAGCTTCTACCGGCACAGGTTTTCTCTTGAATGATGAGCTTCCAGTCCTGGGCCAACTTTTCATCTTTGTTTGAGAGGTCCATGTTGAAGCATGGCCTCTTTTTGGCTGCTGCCGCAGCGAAAGTGTTGTGGTGTTATTGGTGGTGTTGTTGTTTTTGTCCTTGTTAGTGTTGGTGTTGTTGTTCTTATCACTGTCGCTGTTATCATTGTTGTCTTTGGTGCCGCCGTTGTTCTCGGTGCAGTCGGTATTGTTGCTGTTGCTGTTGTCGCTATTTGTTTTCATGTTAGTGGTGTTGATATTGTTGTTGCATTTGTTGTCATTTTTTCTGTTATCCGTATTTTGGCTGTCGCTGTTACTGTCATTATTTTCAAAATTACAGTTCTCAGTGATGTTATCATTGCTGTTTTTATTAACGTTGTTTTTGGTGGTGCTTGTTGTATCAATTTCTGTTAAATTCGCCGGAACATTCCTCTCAACGTTTACGTCGTTGTCACACGACAGCAGACATATCGCTGGGGGGCGTGGCTCAGCCATTTTTTGTTTGTTTGTTTTTTTTAATAATATTTTAAAATGTAAAAAAGCTCAAATATTTGTGCAAAAAGGTCCAAATATTATACTTTACCCTTCACAGGGCAATTCAAGGGCTTGTATGCCATACACAACAACAAAAATTCAATAAATATGTTTTGACAGGTAAATAAATAAACTTACGAAAGCGAGCGAAAGGACGTCTGTTCAGACCCAATAATAATAATAATAATAATAATAATAATGTTTTCTTTATTAACCACAAGGGTTAATAGTAGACATTAAGGACAGTACATGACAATACAGGACGGTATAAATGGGCATTTCTGCGTGTAAACAACAAGAAACAGAGGATGTAATAATAGAACAATGAAAAAATGTCCCAATCGGGGGGAGACTTCCGAGGGATATTCGTGGAGAAATCCCATTAAAAAGCCACGGTGACACTGACCACCAGGGCAAGTGCCCTCTCCCAGTTTTCCACCTTTAATTTACAGACACATACTCAGGCCATTCTTGACTCTCTCACCTATCTTTCAACAAAATACTGGGAAGAGAGCACTTCCCTATCTACCATGATTTTCCTTTTCAAATGAAACTTGAAAAAGTTAATCAGGGCATCACTGAAGAGGTCAGTGCTCGTCTTCAGCCTTTTCAAACGTGTCCACCATACTATCTCTTTCGCCATGGCCACCAGACAGATAAAAACTCCCTGCCCTTCCCGGCTAAAGGAAGAGGGTGGGGCAATCCTCACGATGGACTCAGCTCATGGCTGGATCCGTCCTACACGCGACCGACAGCAGGTGTTCGACATAAACCCACAAGTCAGCAATACTCAGACACTGGACGAGTGCGTGCAGGACGGTTTCGTCGCCCTGCGCGCATCTCAGACATGCCCGGCTGACGGCACCTCCATGCCTGTAGAGTTTATCCCGAACTGGCAAAGCTCCTCGGTAGCACTGCCAGGCCAAGGATTTCTGGAAGTTGTCCATAGGCCACAGCCCAAAAGTTCTTCCGAAGAGATTGGCTAATTGAATTTCGTCGACGCCTAGAGTTTCCCCAAGTACGTCGTCGCTCTTCTGGTCCACTAACCTCTAGAGAACGCCAAGGTGGAGTTTCCACAGATCACATTGCCCGATAGGTCTCGGGCTGTGAGCGCCTGAGGACATTACAGTCTCCAAGCACTCCCTCTCGGTCTTCGCTTGACCCAGAACTGCAGCTCCGTCAAGGAGACGAGCTGGGGAAAGACGCGTCTATTAAACGGCGACTACACCTGATCACCGTCGAGGAAGAGGTGGAGATGTCGTAGCCTGGCGCGTGTCTGCGCATCATCAGCGCACTCCACGTAGCGGGTGTTGGCAGCAGATGGACCGCCTGACCATCGGAGCGCGTCCCTTCCACAAAAAGCGAAAGAGCAAACGCTCCAGCGCAGTCAGGCGGGGCTTAGGACAAGGTACGGCGGTCAGGCGGTAGTAGATGAAGGACGCGTTACACGCGTTAGCCTCCTCCGCTCAACCTTTCAGGGATAGCTTCCTCTCGTCCCAGTTTTTGTCCGTCTGGACATCCGGACTGAACCAGACCTCGAGCAATTTAACCGGTCCGTCCAGCGTCCGACGACACTGTTGGACGGCATGGACCTGCCTCTCCAGGTGCCGAGCTGCAGGCCCACTGACTTTTCCTGGTTGATCATTGCTCCTGTCACCGCTTCGTATTCTCTTAGTGTAGTGCCGATCGCCTCGATGTGTTCCACTACGGTGACATCGTCCGCATATGCAGACACGGATCTTCCTTATCCTAGTTCACACGGGACCACCCTCAACGCCTCCAGTTTGTGCAGTAATGGCTCGAGAGTCAATACGTACAAGAGGGACGAGAGGGGACATCGTTGGCGGACCGAGCGCATGATGTTGAACCGTTCCGAAAGGTGACCGTTCACTGTCACCACAGAGCAGATGTCGCTGTGCATGGCAGCGATCCAGCGTCTGAAGACGGCCCAAAGCCAGCCGCCCTGAGGACTGCCGCTAGGTTACGATGGTCGACCCTTTCGAAAGCTTTCGACTGATCTAAATTGCTCAAGGACACACACGTGCCAGGTTCCCTAGCTACCCTCTATACGATGTATCGCATGAGGTAGAGGTTGACGTTTGATGGATCTGTCGGGAATGGCGCATGTCTGCGCCTCTCCCACCAGACCACCAACGACAAGCGCTAACCTCTTTGCTAGCACCTTGACCAAAATCTTGAACTCTGTGTTTAGCAGAGTTATGGGGCTAAAATTATCTGTTATCCCCCTTGTTCGGATCCTTTCTCAGCAGCTCCACGGTTCCTCGGCTCACAGAGCTGTGAATTCTCCCGTTCTGTTGCCAGTTGCAGTACACGTCCGCCAAGAGGCCTCCGAACAAGTCTGGCATCTGTACACAAGTTCATTGGGCAGACCATCCAAACCAGGCGATTTACCCCTTGTGCAGCCAGTCGTTGCCTCCCGTACTTTTTCGGATATTATCGGCTTTTCGCAACACTCCGCCTCAGTGGCCGAGAGTCGCGGCAGTCCGTCGAGGTAGACACTAAAGTCCATCCCTCGATCCGCCGCTGCCCCCGAACAGCTGTGCGAAGTGTCGCTGAAAAGCTGTGCGAAGTGTCGCTGAAAAGCTTCACACATTTGCCCGGGATCGAGTAGCATGCTCCCGTCGTGGTCCAACAAAAACCGGATCGTGGCTTTGTTGCCACGACGCGCCTCCGCCACTCGGCCCCATTGAACGGCTTTCGTCCCCTCGTGTCTGAGAGCACGCACCGTAGCTCTGACAACGCAGCCTTCGTGCTTTGCATTAAAGAATTGGTCAAGGCCAATTTCGCCGCAAGTATGTCGGTCGCGATGACTTTGCTAAGCGCCTCGTCTAATTTTCTTACTAATTCTCTGGACTCTATATTAATTGCTCTTTTCAGAGCACACCAGCACTTGTTGTTGACGATGGACCCCGTCAACTCCCGCTTAACTAGTTCGCTAATCCGGTCTCTGTAGGCCTTGCGCGCTGGTAAGGACGCGTTTAGCTACCAGTAGCCAGATCCTAGTTTATGTAGCCTATCTTAATCAGGCGCACAGATCACAAATGTATGGTCCATGTAGCTGACTATCTTCAATTGTGGACAGCCTATCCTAGACCTATCTATTTCCCTACAAAATAATCTATCTAGATATGATCTGGATGACCCTATGCATTTTGTCCAAGTCCACATTGGCACATTCGGGAAATCCAATCGGTATCTGTCAGACAGTTCAAAACGCCTGAGCAGGTTGGTGAGGCTCTTGCACCCTCCTCCCCTATCCGCTAATCCCACACAGTTCCAGCGTGCATCTAAGATCCCGTTCCAGTCGCCCACTAACAGTAAATAGCGGGACGTTCCAGTAAGGTCTCCAGACGTTGGAAGAAATCAGTCCGCCCTGCTCCTGTCGGGGTATAGACGGCTACTAGGCTGAAAGCTTGCCTGTCTCCGCTGGTCACGTCTTGCACCAGCAACTTACCTTCTGGGACCAGGAAGATGGTCCGTATGTCAAGATCCAAACCTCTCCAAAAAAGCACAGCAACTTCTCCCCCCGATACCGGACGGCTGGGAGATGCGTACACATGGTAGCCGCCGAAGACCCGTCTCTGGTCTCGCTGATGGCCACTACATCTATGTTTAGTGACTTGAGGTCGTTGAGCAGGTGGCCCTGCTTCCATGACGACCCCAAGCCAAGCGCATTTATGCTGCCTATTCTGAGTGAGGTCATGTTGAAATGGAGTGGAAAAGATGGGAAAGACCACTTGCCTTACTTCTTGTAGAGGAAGGATGGTTTGTCCATGCTTCTCACTGCTTGTGGCCTCCTCTGGAAGGATGTCATTATAAATCCTACTGGAGGGTGTTTGTCGAGTGATTTGTATGTTGTGTAGTCTTTTTCTGTGATCCTGGTGCTGTGTTGCATGTAGTGTAATAATTTGTTGTTGTTGAAATTTAATGCTGTGTAGTGTGTAACGTTTTGGTTGTTTTGTTTTGTTTTGTTTGCGTTTGTTGTGGGTTTTGTTTCTGTTTCGCTTTTTGGTGACTTTTGTGGTGTTGGTGATGGTGGTGTTGGGGTTAATGATGGTGATGGTATTGGTGTTTGTGGTGATGGGGTTGCTGATGCTGGTGTGGATGGTGGCATATCTGTCCTAACTTTTTTGTTTGATAATATATTTGTTTCCCTCCGTATGTTGTTTTTGGAGGGGGAAGGAAGATAATTTTTTTCTTTTTTGGTTTCATTTTTTTCTTTTTTCCTGATACCGTTTCCCACACCTCTTCGTCACAATCTGTCTCCAGTTGCGATAAGCCGGGGAGTGGAAAAACCTCCACAGGCGTTGGTTTTGGTTGTGGCCTGGTGGATGGTGTAGGCGCTGGTGCCAGTTCTGGCGAGTTGGGTGGTGGTGGTGTTGGTTTTGCTACTGTTGCTGGGGTTGTTGTTGTTACAGTTACTTCTGTTGTTGCTGCTACAATTGTTGCTGCCATTTCTGCTGCTGGTGGTGTTGATGGTTGAGTCACTGGGGTTGGTAAGAGAGGTGGCCTCAACCCTTTAGCCTGAGGGCAGAAAGCCCTTAGGTGGGTTCCTTCACCACAAACGACACACCTAGGCCTTCTGCCCTCGACGATTACGGTGAGGTGGCTGCCGTCAGTGAGGTCTATTACCTCTGGGATCTCAATGCTTTTATGGTCCGCTTGGATCAGGTGCTCCATCCCAGATCCGGACCAGTTCTCCTGCGTTTCTTTCGCTATTTCGATTATCTTGGTGTTGGCCTCGATGCCGGCGAAGACGGCAGCCATTAGCCAGGGAATTTCGATGGCCGGTGGAACGTGGGTCACCCTGATCTTCACAAGTCTCTGGCCACAATAGCTTGGGACGAGGTTGAAGTCGCCACTTTTTAATGGGACCATGGAGTGTTCACTGGCCTCCTGTGGTGTTTCAAAGAACACGTCCACGGTTCCATATTTCTTCCCCCGTCTGATGTGGGGTTTTTTTGCCCACACATGTCCCAAAGCTCTTTGGATTTGGGACTCGGTGCCCGTTCCACTCGGCGCGATTTTGATGTTAATTGTCCGATAAGACACGGTGCATAGGCGACGATGCCCCATTTTATTAGGTGTGTGTGTGTGGGGGGGGGGGGATGACCCTGTACCCATCTTTCTTTACCATTCTTTTGGCTTCTTCTAATCCCTCCTGTGTTACCTGGATCGCTTCGCACGTTTTTGCTACTCTGGCAAAACTCAGGGTAGTTTTCTTAATTTCATTGTTGCTGTTGTTGTTATCGCTATTTTTGTTATTGTTAATTTTAGTTTCAGTTGTGGTGGTGGTGGCTTCAGGGGTGTTCGGTGTGGAAGAGTTCATTTTGGTTGAATTCATTTCGATATCATGAGTTAATTTATTTTTTTCTTTTGTTTCTGTTGGCGCTGTGGTGATGGTGATGGTGGGGGTGGCGGCTTTAACACCTGCAGTCATTGGTAATGGCGGGAAATGAATATCTGGCTGAGACAAATTTAAAATATTGCTACTGCTTATATTTTTAGTGTTGGCAAACGTGGTAATATTTACAATGGTGGTGTCGGTGTGAGGTGTTAGTTTGTGAGGAAGGCTCTCAGCTACTGATTTTTCAAAGAATATTTTTTTTTTGTTTGATAATTATAAAAAGTTTAAATTTTAGGCTCACGGCCCCAATCTTTCTGAATGTCCTTTTCAGAAATCAATGTATGTGCACTTATATACTGTTAACAATAAAAAACTTCCATAAATGGCAATTTTAAACAACTGAAAATAACGAACCTTTGCGGAGCTCACGATGATACGATTTACTACGTAGGTCGCCAATAATAATAATAATAATAATAATAATAATAATAATAATAATAATAAGCGAAGAAAACGCACCTGGTGGATATATATCGTTATGGAATCGCTCCCGTAATTTTTTTACTTTTACTTATTTAAAACTACTGTGATAGAATAATTCTTATTACAAATGAAGTATAAAATTACAGTTTAACGCCCAGCAAGCCATAAGGCATCACTTTACGGCATAGGGCCCCAATATTTAATATTTAATTTTGGATCAGAAATGTTATAGTCGAAAAAGAGGAAAATGGCAAAATGGCTAAATGGCTAAGTGGACAGATAGGCAAATAATTTCACCACCAACATACCACCGCCACCATCACCACTACCACGCCAAAAACTCTAGTCAAGTTACCTCAACTTCTATTTCTACTTCAACTTCAACACCATCACTACAGTACTACGATCACATCACCACCACCACTGCCTCATTATCGCTACCCCCGCTATTCTCTCCCACTACCTCCTGCTAAGTACTACTAGCACAGCAGCACCACCACCACCACTGCCTCATTATCGCTACCGCTGCTATTCTCTCCCACTACCTGCTGTTAAGACATGCATCGTAGTGTCCCCACTAAAAGAGGAAGGCATGAAAAGATATAAATAGACTGATTTGATGACTCGGTCAAAAAATCAAAAAACGTAAAATCAAAATCCAAACAGCACAGCAGCAACGAAAAACGTAAAGAAAAGAAAAGTGAAAAGAAAATCAGACAGACAGAGACGGAAAACAAAAAAAAACTAAGAAGTCATTCAAACACTACATTAAAATGACACTTATGCTAATTCTTTTTTTTTTTTACTTATTTGTTTGTTTGTTTTTTTACTTATTTGTTTGTTTGTTTATTTATGTTTATTAAAATCACCGGAGGTGAGGAAATCGCCGGTGTTTATGTAACCATACATTCACCAATCCTCGATAAGGGTGTTTAAATGTCGAACCGAACAGTTCGATTAACGGTGAAGTGGAGACTGGAATGTCATGTGACAGACTCTCACCCAGCTGGTGTTCCCTGGCTCAGCAGCAGGGACCTGGCTGTCAACCAAATACTGCTGGTGTCGGAGGAAGAAGAAGAAGGAAAGGGACCAGAACCAACTGGACGAAATAATTGAATAGAACTGTTATCCAATGTTACCTGAAAAGTAACCCCAAGTAGAAAGGCTATAGGAAACGGATGCATAACATCTGGAATGAGATTGGTCTATGTAAATTAGATGAACAAAAATTGGCTGGACAGGCTCGGGTAATAAGAACTAATGGGTGGATAAGCGAGCTGAAACTGGAGGAACTGAGCAGAGAGATTAAGTTGGAAATGGAGAGTGGAGTATGCCAGGCAAACGAGCAAGTGGGAAATGAAGGTGAAGAGGTTGAGAGAACGGAGGAACCATCCGAAGCAGACAATGATCGGAATGCTGAAATAAATAATAACTGGAACAAAGATACGGCCATTGAGGAGATGAATGCTGACGGGCTAGGACAAGATTTGGTTGATATCCTAAACTTAGTGGTAGATGGATTTAACAATGATAGTGGGAAACATATGAACCTAAGATTTGTAGACAGGAAAACGTTAAAAGAAACAACAGCTAGGGTAAACAAAGTTATCCCATACCTTGAGGCGAGGAGCCTTCACTAGTGCAACAATATCCTCAAAGAAACAGCAAATGCGGTATGGAAATTACTTGGCATAAAAGCGAGAGCAAACAACAAACAATAAAGATCAGAACCTTGGTGGAAGAAACGACTAAATGGTCAAATCAGGGAAATGAGAAATGACATTGGAAAGCTTGAGTCCCTACTGAATGGGACACTAAAAAACATAGACACTAAAAATAGACTGGAAATAAAGTACAACACTAGGAGGAAAAGCTAAATATTATCATAGAGGAACTGAAGCAACGCATTGTAGCAAAGAGTGCAAAAATTAGGCGATACGAGAGCAGAGTCAGCCAGTATAGACAGAACCGCATGTTTGACAACAACCAGAAGATGCGGTTTGGACAGCTTGAAGGGAAAGAGAGAGGCAATGACTTGATCCATGAGGCGGAACAACTAAGACATTCTGGAGAGGAATATGGGAGCAGGATGTTAAACATAATGACCAGGCAGTGTGGATCGAGATGGTACAAAATAGATTAGTGAACAGGCAACCAACAAACTTATTTGAGTATCACAGTTGAAACTCTTAAGGGGCAGGCCAAATATCTAATCAACTGGAAATCACCAGGCCCAGATGGTGTGCAGGCGTATTGGATTAACAATATAACATCCCTCCACCCGAAACTGACAACCATGTTCAATGACTGCTTGCTGTCAGGTAAGTTACAAGAGTGGTTGACAAAAGGTACCACAGTTCTGGTAATGAAAGACCGAATCAAGGGTAATGATGTTACCAACTATAGACCTATCACATGTCTGTCCGTAATGTGGAAACTGTTGACAAGCATTATGTCTGAGGAAATCTACTATCACCTCCACACAAACAACTTGTTACCGGACGAACAGAAGGGATGCCGAAAGAAGTCCCGTGGTACAAAAGACCAGTTACTTATTGATAAGATGGTAATGAGGAATTGCAAGAAGAGACACACTGGTCTTGCCATGGGATGGATAGACTACATAAAGGCATTTGACATGGTGCCTCATTCTTGGATCACCAAAAGCTTAGAGATATTCAAGGTGGCAGATAACACCAAACAATTGTTGGGCAAAAGTATGAAGTCCTGGAAAACAGAGATAACATCAGCTGGAGAATCCTTGGGAGGCGTGAAGATCAAGAGAGGTATCTTCCAGGGTGATAGTCTGTCTCCTCCGTTGTTTGACCTTGCCCTGATGCCCCTGACCATTATACTGCGAAAAGTGAGATCAGGATACAAGTTGGGAATGGGAGAGCTTACCATCAATCACCTCCTCTTCATGGACGATCTTAAGCTCTTCGGGAAGAGTGAGAAGGAGTTGGATGTGCTTGTTGATACTGTCCGTATTTTCAGCAATGATATATGTATGCAATTTGGTATTAATAAGTGTGGAGTCCTTGTGATGAAGAGGGTTAAATTGAGCAGAAGTAACGGAATCCAGGTACCAACAGGTGAGATGATAAATGAAATTGACACTGAAGAAGGATACAAGTATTCGGGTGTTCTGGAGGCTGATGACATCAAGAACAAAAAAATGAAGGAATTGATAAGATCTGAATACATTCAGAGAGTAACGAGCGTATTAAATTCACATCTGAGCAGTAGGAATGCCATAAGTGCAGTACATTCCCGAGCTGTGTCTACAATTAGGTACAGTGCGGAAATTCTGAGATGGAATGTTGCTGAACAAAAAGAAATGGATAGGAAGACTATGAAGCTATTGACTATATACAACATGTTCCACAAGAGGAGTGATGTCCATAGACTCTACTTAAGGAGATCTGAAGGTGGAAGGGGTCTTATCAGCATAGAGGACTGTGTTCAGATGGAGAAAAACAACCTACACAAATACGTAACTGATAGTAAGGAGCCAATGCTCAGAATTGTACTGAAAGAGAGGACAATAGACCAGGGGATGTCCAAGAAGGAAATAACAACAAGGAAAATGAGCAGCCTTCATGAAAAACCCCTTCATAGTACCTTCTTTGAGAAAACTGAATTCAGATATCCACAGACATGGAACTGGTTGAAAAGAGGTGACCTTAAAAAGGCTACAGAAGGAATGCCAATGGCTGTGCAAGAGCAGGCCCTCAAAACGAAGTGGTTGAAACACCATATTTACAAGGAGGAAGCTAGCCCACTGTGCAGGATCTGTGGAGATAGAGAGGAGACTGTGGCTCACATTGTATTCGAGTGTAAACATCTATCTCAGATTCACTATAAAGGCTGGAGACATGATGTGATGGGCAGGGTGATTCACTGGCACCTATGCAAAGTAAACAATTTAACACATTCTGAGAAGTGGTATGAGCATAAACCAGAGTCGGTTATAGAAAACGATCAGGTGAAGGTGCTGTGGGATTTTAGGATTCAGACGGACAAGATACTGGAACACAATAGACCTGACCTGGTGGTTTTGGACAAGGAAAATAGATCATGCCTGATTGTGGATGTGGCCTGCCCATTCGACACGAGAGTGCAAGAGAAGGAGAGGGAGAAAATTAACCGATACCAGGACTTAAATTGGGAGGTAAAAAGGATTTGGAACTGCCATGAAGTCAAAGTGGTCCCGATTATCATAGGCGCACTAGGTACTATCTCAACATTTTCCGGGGATGGTTAAAGAAAATTGGTCCCGCCACGCTTTTTGGAACGCTTCAAAAGGCATGCTTGCTGGGAACAACAAGAACCCTCCGATATGTCCTGAATATCTGAGGCTGCAGGTAGTGGCTTGATATTCATTTCAACAAACTTTCCAGTTAACTAACATCAATGAGTGAGACTCAAAGAATAATAATAATAATAATAATAATAATGTTTTCTTTATTGGCCACAAGGGCTGGCATAGAGAAAAACATCACAGACGGAACAGGACGGTACGATGTGGGTTTTGTGCGTGTAAATATTTTTATTATTTATATAAGAAAAGAAAAAAAAGACATAAAACATATATATATATAAACAATAAAATGAAAATTGAAACAATGAAAAATTCCCCAATAGGGGGAGAAACCTCCGAGGGTTACTCGTGGCGAAAACCACACAAAAGACTACGGCCACCTTGACTACCAGGGCAAGCGCTCTCTCTCAATTTTTCCATCTCTCAAAATACAGATGTATATTCAGAGTGGTCCCGTTCACTCAGACCATTCTCGCTACATTCACCCACCTTTCAACAAACTTGCTAGAAAGCAGCAGTTGCCTCTCCACCCTGATTTTCCTCTTCAAGTGAAAAGTTAATTAGGGATTCGCCGAAGAGGAAAGTGTTTGTCTTTAATCCTTTTAACCTTGTCCACCACACAATCTCTTTCGCCATGGCCACCAGGCAGATGAAAACCGCCTGCCTTTCCTCCTCGAAGAAAGACGGCGAGACCATCTGCACAATGGACTCAGTCAACATCCGGATCAGTCCCACACGCGACAGCAACTGTTCGACATAGCTCCACAAGTCAGCTATGCTCGGGCACTGAACGAGTGCGTGCACAACGGTTTCGTCGCTCTGCGGGTATCTCGGACAGGCTCGGCTGACGGCACTTCCGTGCCTGCAGAGCTTATCTCGAACCGGCAGCGCTCGCCGGTAGCACTGCCAGGCCAGAGATTTTTGGAAGTTATCCATAGGGCCCGGGCTGAAAGTTCTCCGGAAGAGAGCAAACGGCTGACTTCTTCGACGGCCAGGATCTCTCCGAGAATGTCGTCGCGCTTCCCCTCCACTAGTCTTCTATAGAATGCCGAGGTGGATGTTCCACCGATACTGGTGCCTAGCTGGGAGAGGAGAGTGAGCCCCTGGAGACATTCCAATTTCCAAGCGCTATCCCTCGGTCTGTTTCTGACCCAGGACTGCAGCTCCGTCAAGGAGACGAGCTGTGGGAAAACGTGCATGGCGAACGGCGACCACACCCGTTCGCCATCAAGGAAGCACCAGAGATGTCACAGACTCAGTGCATGTTTGCGCATCATCAGCCATATCATGCCCAGTCCTCCACGCAGTTTTCAACGCAATATCTCACTGGACTAATCCACGTCATCCTTCTTTCCTAGGGAGATATATTATATATGTATATGCCTTAGGGTGATGCATTCTGTGCATGGTTAAGAATTTTCTAATTTTTCTATCGAGCCTACGGATCTCTGTGCTTGACCTGTGATGACATTGTAACTGTAGGTTACTACTGGTATGGCAAGCGTGTTTATGGCATCGATCCTATTTCTTGCATTTAAAACCGTTCTTAAGATTGCTCTTACTCTGCGGTAACATTCCTTCCTTATCCTTTCCCTCATTGTCGACTGCTTGATTCCCTCTCCTTCAAAAACACCTAGATATTTGTAAATTTCCTCTTGATCAAGTTCTCTTATCACATTTCCCCGATCAAAATTATTTGAACTTTTCAGCAACTTTCCTCTGGTGAACACTGCTTTGGCGCATTTATCTAGTCCAAACTCCATTTTAATGTCATCACTGAACTGCATCACAGTGGATAATAGCCCTTGCAATTGTTCATAATGTTTTGCAAATATTTTCATGTCATCCAGGTAGAACAAGTGATTAATGGTTTTGTCAAAGACTTTATATCCATGTTTTGTTTCATTGAGCATTTTACTTAATGGTATAAGTGCGATGCAGAATAAAAGTGGTGATAAAGAGTCACCCTGAAAAATTCCACAATTAATATTACCTTCTCCAGCTTCCAGTGATTCACTATTGAAAAGGAGTGTCGTTTTCCATGTCTTCATACTGAATGACAGGAACCTCCTGACAACGGGAGATATTTTGAAAACATCTAAACATTTTTCAATCCAACTGTTGGGCGGATTATCGAATGCTTTTTTATAATCGATCCAAGCAATTGATATATATTTGTGTCTATTATGACAATCTTCCAGTATCATTTTGTTAACCAAAAGCTGATCTTTACAGCCAGATGAGCCTCGTTCACACCCTTTCTGACCATTGGGAAACATATCATTTGTTATCAGGTTGTCATATGTATATTCAGTTAGGACTGAAGTTAACATTTTATACTTTGTGGTCAAGCAAGTTATCGGTCTGTAATATTTGGGATTGTTTGTTTCATCATTCTTCGGAAGTAGGAATGTAATATCATGATGGTATCTTTTCTGGCTCCTTAACTATTTCATTGTAAAGTTGGGCTAACAGCTCAGGGGGACTCTCTGAAGGCATTTATCCAACAATTTTGTATTTTGTTTTTTCCTGGGGATTTCCATTTTCTGGTTTTTCTAAGTGCCAAACGCAACTTTCAACTGATATATTTTCCCATGTTTGTTCCTCAAGGTGAGCTGGATCCTTCATTTGTATGTATATCCATGGGGCATGTATATTATGGACTTTTTCTTAGGCCCAGATCTTTTCCCAGAATTCTTGCACTTCCTCCTTGGGTGGTATTGATTTAGCAGTTATTGTTGACTTGCGAATTTTTCTGTAGAAGTTTCTTTGGTTGTGTTTGAACATATTATTGTCCTTATAGAATCTAGATCGTTTTTCAAAGCGCCTTATACGAGCAGATTTGGCGACAATTGTTGCCTGATTATTTCTATCAGCATGTTCAAATCGCACCGAGGTTAACTTTGCCTTTCATCCGTACGGGGTCGATAAAATAAAGTACCAGTAATATACTGGGTAATTGATGGCCTTGTGCCTAACGTAGAAATAATTATTTCTATCAGCATGTCTATGTCACTTGTTGATTTTATACTGTATTTTCTTTTCAATTTTCTAAGTTTAGTTTGTTTAACATGTTCACCTACTTTGTAGTTTGTTAAAATTTCTATGTCAGATCGGAGAGGATTTATTTGGCGAATGATGTTCTCTTGCCAAGTAGATTTCTTCTGGGAATTCCTTTGTTTTTTTCATTTTCACTCCACATAAGCGAGTGGTGACTTTAGCCGATTCATAATAGAGATGATTTAGATCAGTAATGTTTAGTTTGTTTGTGATGATAATGTTTTTGAGAATTATGTTAGTCTTGTGTATTATCTTTTGGTTCTGTTTGGAGTTCTGGATCTTAGGGAGAGTGTCTCGTTCCCCCATGTCAGATTCTTTCATTTTCATCCATTCGATCATAATTTCATCCACCAAGTTGGCAAGTTCATTCTCATTCATTTATTTATCATTTATGATCTCATTGTTTTCATTTTGAGTTTCATCTAGAGCATGCACTCCCTCCCCTTTTTTGATCATTTTTTAAAATTTGTTCTGCTGTCAGTGATTCCGCCTCATCCCTGGGATTCGAAGTGTTACAATTTACCTCGTTTTCACTGACACATATTTCATTTTCCCTTCGCTGACTTTGTGCTAATAGCTTGATCTGATCAATTTCTATATTCAATTTTTTTTAACAATATTTCTTCGTATATTGGCTAGTTTGTTGCTGTGAATATAGCCTCTGTTTTCGGGATGTTTCTTTTTCCAGTTGATATATGCAGTGTAGAAAGACTCAAGGATTTCTTTATTGTCTTCCCTTGACCATTTTCTCTCTTTTTCTTTGGATTTCTTGGTGGTGAGCCTGGAGGCCCAACAGTAGGAGTATTGCAGTTATGGGAGCTCTCCAGCTCCGAAGTGATGGGAAGGTTTGAACCATTAGCTGATTTTCGATACCAGTCTGGTTCCTGTCTGAGGGACGCGGCCCTTTTTGACCCGGGTGCGGCCGATCCGGTATGATATTTTATCATTTAACATTTACTTCATTTTGTCGCGTTTTATCCTTAACCGCCAAGGGGTAATCATTTCGTGTTACCACTTCTAGGACGAGTGTCAACCAAGACTACAGGGTTCGTCCTATCCTAGAGACACGGCTATTCCCCGCCGGCTCCCTAAGTCAGTCTATTTATATATTTTGCTAGCCTCTCCCTTGTCTACTAATACCTCCACCTTCCCCTTTCTTAAGTTAACAGAAGGTAATGGGGGAATAGTGGTGGTAGCAATGAAGGAGTGGTGGCGGCGTTGATGGGATAGTGGTAGGAATGATGAATTGGTGGCGGCAGTGACTATAGTGATGGCGTTATCGTTACTGAGTTCTGTTGAATAGACTCTAGTAGGATGCGTTTGTTTGATCTGTATATCTATGCGGTTTGTCGCGTATGTTTAATATATATGTTGACATATTTTCTTAATATTTGAATTAAACATTTTGAGAAAACTTGAGATATTATTATTATTATTACGAACAGTTGCTGCCGCGTGTAGGACTGATTTGGTTATCGACTGAGTCCACTTAGCAGATGGTCTCGCCGTCTTCCTTCGAGGAGGAAAGGCAGGCAGTTTTCATCTGCCTGATGGCCATGGCGAAAGAGATTGTGTGGTGGACATGGTTGAAAGGGTTAAAGACAGACACTTTCCTCTTCGGCGAATCCCTAATTAACTTTTACAATTTTCTCTTGAAGAGGAAAATCAGGGTGGAGAGGCAAGTGCTGCCTTCTAGCAAGTTTGTGGAAAGGTGGGTGAATGTAGCGAGAATGGTCCGAGTGAACGGGACCACTCTGAATATACGTCTGTAGTGGAGAAATTGAGAGAGGGCGCTTGCCCTGGTGGTCAGTGTGGCCGTGGACTTTTGTGTGGTTTTCGCCACGAGTAATCCTCGGAGGTTTCCCCCCTATTGTGGAATTTTTCAATGTTTCAATTTTCATTGTTATTGTTTATATATATATATATATATATACAATATTAAATAAATGGAAAACTATATTTATAAAACCATATCTATTTCATTATATATATTTCGGGGATATCATATTAACAATATGCTATGCCTTCATCAGACAAAATACAATATAAACAGTTTTATAGATAAATATATTCGACATACCGTAATAAACATCAACTTCATTTGAAGAGGTTCACTCTAGCAGAACCTCTTCAAATGAAGTTGATGTTTATTACGGTATGTCGAATATATTTATACGGTATGTCGAATATATTTATCTATAAAACTGTTTATATTGTATTTTGTCTGATGAAGGCATAGCATATTGTTAATATGATATCCCCGAAATATATATAATGAAATAGATATGGTTTTATAAATATAGTTTTCCATTTATTTAATATTGTAAATATACTCCAAGTATTTGTCGAGTGCTTTTATATCAGTTATAAATATTTACTAGTTGTAACCCAACAATTTTAAATATAACTTTACATATATATATATATATATATTTCTATGTCTTTTTTTCTTTTCTGATATAAATAATAAAAATATTTACACGCACAAAACCCACACGTCCTGTGTCGTCTGTAATGTTTTTCTTGATGTCAACCCTTGTGGCCAATAAAGAAATCATTATTATTATTATTATTGAATGCCATGGTTGACGGAGGCTCGGCTCTGTAAGGTATAGTAATTGTTAACCACTATAACAATTATAAATTGTTTAAAACTTTAACCAAATTGTAGATAAAAATACCCTCCCACTCGTGAGAGGTGTCTTTCTGCCCGTTATTTGGCCCTTCAAGGTTAAATAACCGCTTATTTGGGTGTTGTGCCCAATATTCATTTTAAACCAAAATAAAACATGGCTACAAAAAACAACTTTCACAAGTCACTCCCACTCATTCCGTCTTCTTCTTTCTCAATCGTCACTACATCAGAGAGAAGATTGTCTCTCTCCCTCCCTTCTCTAAATGTGTCTCTATCCCTCCCTTCTCTTTCGCAAGCTACGCCATTAAAGAAAAAGAAAAATACAGTTTATAATAGCGTTCACCAAGTGCACGTGCATTCTGTGGAACATTTCTTCACTACGACGACAACGACGAAAAATGTGTGCGGTAAATACGGGAAGCCATTTCATTCGTCTGACGTCATGAAGAATAGCAGTAGCAGCCGTAATAACAGCAGCAGCAGCAACAGTGACAAGGAAAACACTAGTAGCAGCCGCACCAACATCAGCAGCAGCATAATAACAACAGCAGCAGAAACAACATCAACAACCAAAGCAACAGCGGCGGCGGCGGTCGTAGTACCAGCAGCAACAACAAAAGTAATAGCAGCTCTGACGACAACAACAACAACAACAACAAGAAAGAAAAAACAATCTCGTTTGCAGGTATCGCAAAGAACCTGGAAGCGATCCTTATAACAAATGAGGAATTACAGGAAGCAAAGAAAATGGTGACGAAAACCGGACACCGAGCAATCTGCAAGGCAGCCGAACCTTTTTTCGAAAACCAACAGCACTGTACGATCACGTACAGTACAGTAAGCTCAAAATCCCGTAGGGTTGAAAGAGCCACAGAGGCTCAAATACAAAAAGACTTAGGGTCTGTGTGGCAGCGGAAAACGCATATCACCCGAGGCAAGAAATATGCCACCGTGGACGGGCTTTTTGCTAAACCCCAGGAGGCAACGGCTCAATCCTTAGTGATCCTAAGGAGCGAGGAAATGGTGTTGGTGCGCTCCTACTGCGGGCAAAAAAGTGTGAGGGTCAAACCTACCCATGCACCCCCCAACCCCTGGGATGGCCCGATCTTGGCTGGCCGCGTTTGTCCTCGTCAGAATCGAGGACAAATCAACTGTACTGAAAGTACAGAAAAAAGTACGAGAAGATTGGGTCGGCACCTCCATTAAGATGTTAAACCAAACCAACCAGGAGTGCATCGAAGCTATCCCGTATGTGATAGACTTCGATAACGGCACTCAACTGCCCATAAGTGTTGAGGGCAAACGCCCGAAATGCTTTCGCTGTGGATCGAAGACTCCCCTCAGGGCCTTCTGCAATGTGAAGACCCTGAGAAAGGAGAAAACACCCTCCTTCTGAAACCGGCTCCACTGCTGCCAGCAACAGGAGAGGCGGCAACCACGAAGGATAGGTCCATGGCACACATACCCACGCCACGGAAATCAAGAACAGCAGCAGCAGTGGAAGTATTAACAACAAAAACAACAGTAATACCAACTGTAGGTGCAACAGAGACTCCAATGCAAACATCACCAACAACAACACCATCGCCACCCACACTAGCACCACCATCACCACCGGCGGCAACCCCACCGCAAACACAACAACACCTTCAACACCACCACCACAAGCACAACAATCGCAAACACAACAACAAAACACACACACCCAGAAACAACGGCAAGAATATAGCAGAACGACACCCCACCCACAGAAAACCAAATGCACAGCGATAAATACACACAACAATAAACTAATGACTTACATAATTGAACACACAGACAATTCACAGCACGACTACATAATACCAGTACCAATCAAAACACCATCGAACATAAGACTAGTAAGAATAGCACAGAAACAATACGCAAACATTAAAACGAAATTCCCCAACGCAGTTGGTGATTTCAGAGATCTAGGAGGGGCACTCAACCGGAGAGTATATTCGGATATACTCAAAGAAGAGCAGACGACCAGCCGGAGGGACGATTCAACGGTCCCTTCACCGGACGATCAAGTGAAAAGGGTTGGAGAAACCATCCTTCCACTACGAGAATTAAGATATTGGTCTTTCCCATATTTTCCACTCCATTTCAGCAGGACCTTACTCAGAATAGGCAGCATACATGCGTGTGGCTTGGGGTCGTCATGGAAGCAGGGCCACCTTCTCAACAACTTTAGGTCACTAAACATAGATGTAGTGGCCATCAGCGAGACCAGAATCTCCCAAGCATGGGCCTTTGCACCGATCTTCGGCGGCTACTATGTGTACGCGTCTCCCAGCTGTCCTGGATCGGGGGAGAAGTTGCTGTGCTTTTTCGGAGATGTTTGGATCTCGCCATACGGGCCATCTTCCTAGACGCAGAAGGTAAGATGGTGGTGCTGGAGGTGACCAGCGGAGACGGACAAGCTTTTAGGCTAGTGGCCGTATATGCCCCAACAGGAGCAGGGCGGCCCTGATTTCTTCCGGCGTCTGGAAACCTTTCTTGGAACGTCCCGCTCTGTAGAGTTAAAGGGCGACTGGAACGGGATCTTACATGCACGCTGGGACTGTGTGGGATTAGCGGATAGGGGAGGATGGTGTAAAGCCTCACCAACATGATAAGGCGTTTTGAACTGTCTGACAGGTACCGATTGGATTTCCCGAATGTGCTAATGTGGACTTGGACAAACTGAATAGGGTCATCCAGATCATATCTACATAGAGTATTTTGTAGGGAAATAGATAGGTCTAGCATAGGCTGTCCACAATTCAAGATACTCAGCTACACGGACTACAAATTCGTGATATGTGTGCTTGATTTAGATAGGCTTCATAGACGAGGACACAGCTACTGTAAGCTAAAAGCGTCCTTACCAGCGCGCAAGGCCTACAGAGACCGGATTAGCGAACTAGTTAAGCGGGCGTCGACGGGGGCCATCGTCAACAACAAGTGGTGGTTTGCTCTGAAAAGAGCGATTAGAATAGAGTCCATTAGGTTTAGTAAGGCATTAGTAATACAGAAAAATAAAGCAGATGGTGAACTAGTTAGAAAATTAGACGAGGCGCTTAGCAAAGGAATCGCGACCGACGTACGTGCGGCGAAATTGGCCCTTGACCAATTCTTCAATGCAAAGCACGAAGGCTGCGTTGTCAGAGCTAGGGTGCGTGCTCTCAGACATGAGGGGACGGAAGCCGTTCAATGGGCCCGAGTGGCGGAAGCGCGTCGTGGCAACAAAGCCACGTTCCGGTTTTTGGTGGTCCAAGACGGGTGCATGCTACTCGATCCCGGGCAAATGTGTGAAGATTTTCAGCGACACTTCGCTCAGCTGTTCGGGGGCAGCGGCGGGCCGGATCGGGGGATGGATTTTAGTGTCTACCTCGACGGACTGCTGCGGCTCTCGGCCACTGAGGCGGAGTGTTGCGAAAAGCCGATAATAGCCGCTGAAGTACGGGAGGCTATGGCTGGATGCATGAGGGGTAAATCGACTGGTTTGGATGGTCTGCCCTATGAACTTTACGTACAGATGCCAGACTTGTTCGGAGGGCTCTTGGCGGGCGTCTACTGCAACTGGCAACACAAAGTGAGAATTCCCAGCTCTGTGAGCCGAGGAGCTATGGCGCTGCTGAGAAAGGATCCGAACAAGGGGGATAACATAGATAATTTTAGGCCCATAACTCTGCTAAACACACAGTTCAAGATTTTGGCCAAGGTGCTAGCAAAGAGATTGGCGCTTGTTGTTGGTAGTCTGGTCGGGGAGGTGCAGACATGCGCCATTCCCGACAGATCCATCCACGACAACCTCCACCACATGCGATACATCGTAGAGAGTGTAGCTAGGGAACCTGGCACGGGTGGATCCCGATCAATTTAGATCATTCGAAACCTTTCGATAGGATCGACCATCGTACCCTAGTGGCAGTCCTGAGGGCGGCTGGCTTTGAGCACGTCTTCAGAGGCTGGATCACTGCCATGCACAGCGACATCTGCTCTGTGGTGAAAATGCACGATCACCTTTCGGAACCGTTCATCATCATCCACTCGGTTCGCCAAGATGTCCCCTCTCGTCGCTCTTGTACGTATTGACTATCGAGCCATTTCTGCACAAACTAGAGACGTTGAGGGGGATCCCGCGCGAACTAGGATGCTGAAGATCCGTGTCAGCTAGTGGTGTCTAACGCCAAACACATCGAGGCGATCGGGACTACACTAACATAATACGAAGCGGTGACAGGAGCAATGATCAACCAGTGGGCCTGCAGCTCGGCACCTGGAGAGGCAGGTCCATGCCGTCCAACAGCGTCGTCGGGCGCTGGACGGACGGACCAGTTAAATTGCTAGGGGTCTGGTTAGGTCCGGACCTCCAGACGATCAAAAACTGGGACGAGGTGACGAGCAGGGTGGCTTCTCTCACCCAGAAATGGGCGGAGTGGAAGCTATCCCTGAAAGGTCGAGGGGAGGTGGCTAACACGTACATCGCGTCTGTCATCTACTACCGCCTGACCGTCGTACCTTGTCCTAAGCCCCGGCTGAGAGCGCTGGAGCGTTTTCTCTTTCGCTTTTTATGGAAGGGACGCGCTCCGATGGCCAGGCGGTCCATCTGCTGTCAACACCCGCTACGTGGAGGGCTGGGCATGCCGTGGCTGATGATACGCAGGCACGCGCTCAGGCTACGATATATTCACCTCTTCTTCGACGGTGATCAGGTGTGGTCGCTGTTTGCTAGACGCGTCTTTCCCCAGCTCGTCTCCTTGACGGAGCTGCAGTCCTGAGTCAGGCGAAGACCGAGTGGTATCGCTTGGAGACTGGAATGTATTCAGGCGTTCACAGCTCTCGACAATTCAGGTAATGTGATCGGTGGAAACTCCACCTTGGCGTTCTATAGACGATTAATGGAGTCGAAGGGCGACGACGTAATTGGGTGAAATCTAGGCGTCGACAAAAATCAACTAGCCAAAGGCTTCAGAAGAACTTTCGGGCCGGGGCCTATGGACAACTTCCAGAAATCCCTGGCCTGGCAGTGCTACCGAGGAGCTTTGCCAGTTCGGGATAAACTCTATAATTTCAATGTGCAGTCCTGTAGCTCCAACCGAATACCTAAACAGGCATGACCGAGCTGCACAATATATACATTGGATAATGTGTAAGCATTTTGACATGCCCCATCAAAAGAATTGGTCGGAGTGTCACCCACCTACCATACTTGAAAAAGATCACATCTCAATCTTTTGGAACTTTAGCATCCAAACAGACTGAAAAATAGATGCAAATAGACCTGATACAATACAGAAGGACTTTAAAAAGAGGGTATGCCTGCTAATTGATATGTCCATTCCAATAGACAAGAATGTGTCTATAAACACATTTGAAAAATTGAGCAAGTATAAGGACCTGGAGATAGAAATTGGATAAATGTGGAAATTGAGAACTAAAACAATACCAGTGGTTGTGGGTGCTCTAGGAATGATACCTAAGGGGTCTAATGATTACTTATCATCGAAAATCCCAGCAAACCCGCGTATAGGAGAAATACAAAAGATAGTACTAATGGGAACTGCCCATATACTAAGGAAGATTATGTCAATATAAGTACATCACAAGTCTAAACACCTAAAGATGCATGTGTGTGTAGGCGGACCTTGAACATGGCGGACCTTGTTGTCTCTTGAGGTCACTGGTTGTGACTTGGTGATAACTCGTATGAACATAAATAAAGATACATGCAACTGTAATAATAATAATAATAATAATAATAATAATAACATTGTTATTTTTATTAATGCTAATGATTTTATTTATTGGCAACAATGGCCGACATATAGGGGACAATACATAGACATGGACAGTGGAGGTTTACAATAAGCTTAATTCAAATGCACAATAAGAAAATCTATCTAACAATGAAAAAAATAAAAATAAACTATGTATAAACATAACAAAATAAATTCCCCTATATGGGGATGAACCTGCCAAGGGCGATCATGAACCCCACCAATCTTGAACCAAACGACGCTTCTAGGGTACCCGGAGAGGGCACCCCTCTTCTTCCAATAACCAGCCAACAGCTGCATGGTCAGAGTAGGCCCTATCACACAGGTCATTCTCGCCACATGCATTCACCTTTAGCAATTGTACTGGGGTCAGTACTTCTCTCTCCACCCTCACCTTCCGTTCTAGGTGAAACTTGAAGAAGTTGATGAGGGATAGGCCGAAGCGAAAATGTCTGTTTTCAGTCTTTTCAACCTGGTCCATCATCAAACCTCTTTAGCAACTGCCACCAACTAGATGAAAATGGCAAAATACGACGGCGGGTCTATATATTCACTATGGACTCGGCAACAGCTGTTCGACATAACTCCACAAGTCAGCAATGCAAGGACACTGGACGACTGCGTGCAGAACGGTATCGTCACCGTGTGCAAATCTGTCATGTCCGTCTGACAGCACTTCCGTGCCTGTAGAGTTTATCTCAAACCGGCAGTATCCCCCAGTAGCACTGTAAAACGAGGGATTTCTGGAAGTTATCCATCGTCCCCGGATCGAAAGTCCTCCGGAACAGTCTTGTCAGTTCGACTTCGTCGAAGCTCAGAGCCTCTCCTCTCCATCGTCGCATTTGCCCACCATTAATCATCTATAGAACTCGAGAGTGGGAGTTCCACTGAGCCCAGTGCCCGCCTGGTCGAGGGAAGTGAGTGCCTGGCAACATTCCAGAAGCGAGTCACCCACTCTTGGTCTCGTCCTGACCCAGGACTGTAGCTTAGTCAAAAAGACGAGCTGCGGTAAGGCCCGCGTGACAAACGTCGACAAAACCTGTTCACCATTGAGGCAGAATATCTGGAGATGCCACGGCCTCAGTTTATGTCTCCGCATGATATGTCCAGCCCTCCGCGTAGAGGGTGCTGGGAGGAGAGGGATCGCCTAATCAACGAAACCTGCCCTCTCTACAAAGAATTTGAAGTGGAGCCATTCCAACCTGGTGAGGCGCAGACGAGAGCTAGGCACGACGGTCAGGCGGTAGTAGATGACGGATACGATGTTCGCATTCACCACTTCCTCCCGGCTTTTCAGCGACAGCTTTCCTGCAGTCCATTTCTGGGTGACACTGGCTACCCTGATCGTCACCTCGTCCCAATTCTGATCAACATGTAGGTCTGGGCCCAATGAAATCCCAAGCAATTTACCGGTCCATCTAACCAGCGCTGATTGATGGCATCGACTTGTCTCACTAGGTGCCGAGCTGCAAGCTCACCGACTTTTCCGATTTAAGTTTCGCTATCGCCAACCATTCATACTCGTGCCATGATATGCCGACCACACCCGAGGTGTCTGACATCATAATGAGGAAGTCGTCGGCTTAAGCGGCCTCAGCCTTTCCGCGTCCCGATTCGTGCGGGAGGCCCTGCAACAGCTATAGCTTCCGCAGTAAAGCCTCGAGAGTAAATACGTACAGAAGCGAGAGACCGATCGAGAGATCTGAAACGTTTCCGAGAGCTGAGTGGTGGTTATTAACTTTGACCACAGAGCAGATGCCGCTATGCATTCAAGCGATCCAGACGAGACCGAACAACAGCGTCCTTGAGGACAGCCTCCAAGTACCGATGGTTGTCCCTATCGAAGCTTTCGATTGATCTAAATTGATCAGAGCCCCATTGAAGCCAGTTTTACACCCTACCCTCTTTATGATGTATCGCATGAGAGGAAGGTTGTCGTGTATGGACCTGGTCGGGATTGTGCAAGTTTATGCCTCCCCAACCAAATATTCGACTACAAACGCCAACATCTTCCCTAAAATCTTAAAGTCTGTGTTGAGCAGATTTACCGGCCTGATTTTTTCTAATGTGTCCCTCTTGTTCGCGTATTTTTTATTAAATATACCGTATTTCTTCAGAAATACGAAATTAAAATCCATATATGTATACAGCTATGCTCGAAGCTAAATTCTACATCTATTGTTTTATAAGTTGAGCCAAATTGTACAGCTTCATATGTAGATGAGATTAACCACCTCATTTACACAGACTTAAAAACTATATATTTTCGCCTCTTTTCAAAGTCCAGCATTTGCAGGAGCAGGAGAGATCATCGTGACGAGAAATAGTTGAGTCGGAAATACATCTACGATTGTCTCCTTGCTTCTGCTGGCACCACTGCCAGTCTTTTTCATAGGTATCGCTTTCTAAATGTTTATCCATAAACCTACCGTATTTCTCTAGAAATACGAAATTCAAATAAATAGTTGTATACAGCTATGTTCGAAGCTAAATTCTAATTATATATATTGCTTATTTGCCGTTAAGTGGACCTCTGTAAAAGAAGGGTACACATCATAGACAGGGAAAAAATGTGTTCGGTTGGTGATCAATGTATTTCTCCTTCAACGAAAAGATGTAATATTTGCAATAGTTGTAGAAGGAAATATTTGGAAACAACTGTGGATGATCACAAGTTCAGCATCATTAAACAAGTGTGTGCATGGTTAATGCCCAAGCGCCGTTAATAAGAGAGTATACATTCTCAAATGAAGATCAGCATAGAAAGAGGATAAATGACCGCAGTCGGAGAGATATGGAAAGAATACAACGATGGAAAGAATGATGAAGAAAATTATGTTTTTGTGTGTTTGTATATATTTATGAGCAGGAGACGAAGATTATCTTTATGAATTCTATATAATTATTATACAAATATGTGCTAACAATTAACCATTAAGCATACTAATCAACCAGTAAACACAAAAAAACCCAAAAACTCTTCAATATAAATCAACAAAAAAAAATGTCATTTTAATATCTCATTTATGTTACAAATATGCATGCAAACGTCTTAGTGAAAATCGCATTGAGAAGAATGTTGATATTCTAAAAATAATTTAATACATTAAAAAGTACAACACTAAATCTAAGATAAATTTCAGGCATATTTGTTTTCATATTAGTATGTTTAAATATTGCGGTAAATGAAAGACAAGAAGACTTACGTTAACACAAACACGGGACCATGCACTTGCCGGATTGTATTGATAGCAGGTTGAATAGGTTGCTAAGCTATAAGTATATTTCAACAAAATCACGACAGTGATAACTGAACAATATCATCAGAAAGCGACCATCCTAGTACACCGCTGTAAAGAGATTTGGTTGACCTTTTCATTTCAAGTACGTAATCTCTTCTATCATGTTACTTACTTCAGTAATCTCTGTTTTATGCCAGGTGGCATACACATACATACGGACACAAAGGTGTAAAGAGACATGGACACCAACACGGGCAAGCTGATATTTCGAGCAAGTGAATCGTTTTTTTATGTTGCTCTCATCTGTGTGAAGATGTTCATTGTGACATTTATGTATGAAACATGATGATATCTGGCTGCACTTTCTAGCAGATCACATAGGTTGTTGTGTTATTTCTGCGTTTGCTTTTAGTTTGTGAGCTATTGAAGCGCAGGTTAATATGAAATTTTAAAATGTGGGAACACCAAACGCTGAAAATAATTATAACTATAATCGATCACAATAAACAACAACTTAGAAAAGTGACTGGAACAAATCGATGGAAGGAAGAAGCAGTCTCGCATATACGATGATAAACTAACTAGTGCAGGGTCTTCGAAGGATACGGCGTTCGATTCTCCACTGCGGCTGCTGACCACTTTTCTAAAAGTGGCAACAAATTGTGTGGAGAAACTGTGCTGTAATCTTTCATTATTAATCAGATTTTTCTGAATAAGAAACATCATTCACTACATGTTCCATCTTCATTAGCAGTATCAGTACAGCGTCGAACACCATCCTGTTCAGCATAGAGTTACGCCCCTTAACGATATAAGAGAAAATCCCGCCGAGGTTAGTTTTTTTTCTTTCATCCTTATGGAGTCGATGAAATAAATGACCAGTAATGAAATGGGGTCGATTTAATCAATGTACCCTTCCCCAAACATTGCTGACCTTTTGCCGAGAGTGGAAACAATTATATATATATATATATATATATATATATATATATATATATATATATATATATATATATATATATATATACAAATAGGGTGGTAGACTTGTGTTTGAGTGTGCCCGGACGTGCGCATTTGTATGCATGTGTGTACGCATTTGTAAAAATGCATATGTACATTAGGTTCTTTGAATTGTCAAATGACCATATGCTGAGATCAAAGGTCAAATCGTTTGGAACTGAACATTACATTAAAAATGATTTTTTCTCTGTTCAGAATACATGTAACATTCCCCACACTAAATTAAAGGATGAGATCATAGAAATACTTACACGAGATCAAATTTTTACTTGCATCCCTTGTATGAACATACAGATCAAAGAAGGATCAAACATTGTCCTCTATAGAAATGATGAATAGGAACGTATTTTATTTCAATTTCTCTTTTGTATACTTGTTGTTTAATCATATAAGACAGATACAAAATATATTACCCCTTAGCAAATTATTACTATTATTATTTTTATTATTATTATTATTATACTTATTATTATTATTATTATTATTATTATTAGAAATTTAACGTATTTTGATTTATTTGCTATTCGCACTTGTGATAAAACTCATTTGTTTCCTCTCATTCAATGATGATGTTTTTTGCTATTTACGTTGCTGGAGAGTTTGCTATTTATGTTGTTAGAAATTCCTTTCAATTTCTTTCCCTCTTACTTTCTTTAATTTTGTTACCCCAGCACTCATCCACATCTCCCACCTTAAATGCCTTTTTACAAAAACATAAATCATTGTTTTCTCCAGTAAAAATGAATCATCTGGTCTCACTCTTGATGTTAGCAAGAATTATCGAAAATTTCATAAAAACAAAAGACATTAATCAAAATGTATATGATACGAGGACAACACTGTGGAATTCTACTTCGAAAGAACATGTTTTTCATCATGACTTCAAGGAGGACTATTTTTTACTTTATAGCTCCCTCTATATAATAGCAAACATAGCATTAACCAGGTATTATTTCGTGATACCACACCATATATTTTGATCATGGCTCGAAATATATGATTTTCTTATTATCTTTAACTTTGTAGTATTTCATGATTCCAACGTAGGAATTTATATTAAGGCTCTTGTGCTCTTGCATTAAATCGGATAAAAGGCGTCCCCGGTGGTTTCGACGATGATAATTTAGTTTTTCAACTAAACAATGTACTCGGTAGATTAAATTGTAAGTGAATACGTAATCAATATATGTACTTTCATGTAACTTCGCCCCGAATCATCATAACATCATATGTGATAAGGCTGGAAATTGTTCCAGCCTCCGGCAACTTCAGTCCTCCTGATTTCACTGAGAATATTCCGGGCTATGTGGCAAAGATTCCACCTGGGATGAGACGTTTGTATTCGGCGTTTCATAGAGAACTTTTTAACTACTACTCAACCATAACTACGTCCACGAGTTTTCAGTTGAATATGCTATGTAACAAACGTACCGTGAAACAAATGTATCTGTATCTGAGAGGGAGAGAGAGAGAGAGAGAAAAAGGAAGCGAGAGAGAGAGAGACGGGGAGAGAAAAGGTGAAACAGAGTGGGGATCTGTAAGTACATTAACGAGAGATGAATTCCAGCGTTTCGATTAGGGTTTATTAAATATACTAGCAGAAAAACCACCCTTATATCTGCTAAGGTGTGTAGTGTGTATATTGATATACGCAAGTTTATATACATGTAGATATGGTAAATCAAATACAATCGTAATTGACAATATACATAGATATTGCACGTAGACTGTGTTACACTCTCTTATGTAATCAGTAACGTAATCCATGATCCATAAAACAACGACGATATTATAATTAACTGCATTAGGAGAAAATTAGTGACATACAATTAGTATGTTTATTTAAACGATCGCCACCGGAAGCGTTGACATTTGAAAATTTTAAAGAAGTGAATATTTAAATAAATAATAAAATATATTTAATGAACAGCCACGAAATTTAGTAGATAAATTATGTAATATTCATTCATTATTTATTCAAATTCCGCCGAGGTTCACTTTGCCTTTCATCCTTACGGGGTCAATAAAATAAATACCAGTAATGTACTGGAGTAATTGCTGGCCTTGTGCCAATAGTAGAAAAAATTATTTATTCAAAGTAATCCAACTTATTTTACTAAGGGGATAACAAATTATAAATCGCACGCAATCCCGCGCTTCTTACTTTATTATAGTTTAGATTTCATGTAGGTACGTTTTCACGTCATTACGATTATCATCCGGCACACGTCGAATATGCAATATATATTGCTTCATGTCCGTTAATGTATCTGCAGCACATTTTCCTTCTATATCTGCTTGATCCGTAGGGATGTATATACGCAAACAGTGCCGAAGATGTAGCCTCATAAGTACACAGGAGGAAGCAGAATGCTATGTATGTATAGGATATCCGTAGATCAAATCTATATATGCAGGATAACCGTAGAGGAAAAATCAGGAAAACAATAGTCCAAATTTTGCAAGAGATTTTATTTCGTGTAAATAATGTTTCATACGCTTATCAGGTATGTGCGAATATGGGAGTGCAAAGTTTGTCGGTTGAAAGAAATTCCTTTATTCATATATGTGTCTACGTGCCCGATAAAGGGTCAGTTTGGAAATGCCTACTCCAATATACAGTGGGGGACTCATAGCAGGTCCCCGAAGCCAAAGGTATCACATAGATGTTACATGTATGAAACATTATATTAATTATATATATTTGAGTGTGTTTGTGTGTGTGTGTGAATATATATATATATATATATATATATATATATATATATATATATATATATATATATATATATATATATATATTGTTATACTTTGGGAGGGTCATGTTGCCAATAAGAAACACACGCACCAGTTGCTTTCACTTCAATTTATTATATATTTATAAATTTATAAATTTACAAATCTACAAACTTATAAATTTCTGGTTGGTTGGTTGGTTCCACAACCAGGTACCTCCGTAAAAACACTTATTAGCAAGACATACACATTACAAACACCCTCATGTATAGATAAGAAATGTATAACCTGTAAAATAAGCCCCCATATTAACTGTAAAACTAGAAATGTAGTGTATAGCATAAGATGTACTGAAGGACAATGTAGAAACAGAAATATAATAAAATATAGTGTACATAGGTGAGACAGCTCGTAGTATAGGGGAACGAATAAATGAACACTGGCGAGACCTTCAAGATAATAAAGAATCATCTGTGCTAAGATAGAACAGAGGGGTAAATTAGAGAACATAGAAATAAAAATAGAATCCACACACAGAAAAGATGCAATGTTGAGACAAATTACAGAGGCAGTAAGCATAAAAGAATTACAACCAAAATTAAATAGAAAATATGAGTGGAACAGCAACATCACAACTTACAATTAAGGACAAAATGAAAACACACACACACATAGAACAAACAACTAACCAACAATAAATAAATAAATAAACAAATAGATAAATGAACACAAACACACACAGACACCCGGATGTGGCGCATGCGCATACTGAGCACACAACACACACACACAGAAACAAAATGGCGTAGGACAGAAGAAAGGAAAGGCACAGAAACAAAGAAAGGAATCCCCAGTCACTGAAGAGGTCACAGAGTGTGTGACGAAAGGACTATGACTATATATAAACAACTATCTGGTTGTGGAACCAACCAACCAACCAGAAATTTATAAGTTTGTAGATTTGTAAATTTATAAAATTATAAATATATAATAAATTGAAGTGAAAGCAACTGGTGCGTGTGTTTCTTATTGGCAACATGACCCTCCCAAAGTATAACAATATCGGTTTCAACACACGACTTCAGATAAAGAATCTTGCTAAACAAATTCAGAAACGAAATATATATATATATATATATATATATATATATATATATATATATATATATATACGATGTATTAACAAATGGAAACTCTATTTATAAAACCATATTTATTTCATTATACATATTTCAATGATATGGCTTTGAAATATGTATAATGAAATAAATATGGTTTTATAAATATAGTTTCCATTTATTAATATATCGTATTTTTACTCCAATAATCTGTTGAGTGCTTTATATCAGTTATAACAATATCTGATTGTTGTATCTCAACAATTTAAATAGAATATCTACATATATATATATATATATATATATATATATATATATATATATATATATATATATGTTATATGTTATGGAATATTGTTAGCTTCTCGCTACAACAATTTCTATACTTTTCATTTATATATATATATATATATAAATATATATAGCCAAGTTCGGATACATAAGGAACGAACTGGCACGTATCCGGAACAAATGCACCGACGCTAGAGACCGAGACACACACACCACCCATTTCCTGGAAGTACGCAAACTGAACGGATACACGACATCCACCACAAACCGTGCTAGAATGAACAGAGGACACCACACCCGAGGCACTAACACTTGCTTCCTGAAGCACCCACACTTCAGTGAAGAAACAACAACAGCCATCCGCAGAGCCATCAGACGAGAAGGACTAGATATCCAACTGGCCCACTCAGGTCCTTCTCTGCGCGGACAGCTAGCCAAAAGACACTCCACCAGACATGACAACTGCTGCAGACTAGCCAACTGCCCCATCAACGACACAGACCTATGCCACCAGGCTTACGTCGTATACAGACTAGAGTGTGACAACTGCAACAACTTCTACGTAGGTTAGCACCACCAGACCACTCCACATAAGAATAAAAGAACACCTCAATACTAACGCTTCCTCATTTAAGAAACACCTAGTTAAATGCAAAAACACCGACAAAACCATAACAGTTAGGATAGAAACTAAGGAAAGAAACCTCGGCAATCTTTGAATTAAGCAAGCACTAATTATAGATAAAACACAACCACCTATCAATAATAGACTAGAACTCAACACCCAATTTATAACCTGATAGGGCTTCTAGCCCCATATTTGCACCCCCCATACACACACACACGCTTACACCTCCACTTATTCTCTCTCACACATACACACACAAAACCAGTTCTAACACCAGATAACACCTATCCCCCACATTTACGAATAGATTTATCTTCTCACACTCACACACACACACTCACATACTTACACCTTCATGCATTCTCACACACACTTAAACAGTCATGTATATAAAAAAAAACACCTAAACAAACCCATTTTAAAGGGAGACTACTCTTTATCCACCTAATTTTAACTCCTTGACATTAGAGATAGAACAGATACTCTATACTATTTCCTGCCAGCATGGCTTGGCAAGATATTTAGAACGGTGGTTTGAGACCTTTATTTCCCTCTGAAGAAGAGATATTATCTCGAAAATTAAGGACGCTTAAAATAAATCTAAGGTAAAAGACGAATTGTCAACAATATATTTTGCAAATACATTCTTTTTTCTATGTCCATACCTGCATATATATATATATATATATATATATATATATATATATATATATATATATATATATATATATATATATATATATATTTATATACATATATATATAGCATCTACAAACTGACCAATGAGAATTAAGATTATTCCTGCTGACAACATTAAATTATTCCTAACAAGCTCATATGTCTCAAGGGTCTGATACCATAAACACCATAAACACAGAGCTGGCATATATAAGAACTGACTAACTGCCTGATGAGGTCATAGCCATATCATCGAAATATATATAGCAATAAACAAAGGATTATGAGTTCGTGCAATTGACTTATGTTTCGTCACAATATATATATATATAGTTGCTGAAATTAAAGTAGGTGAGTCTGTAACTACTCAAAAACAATAGTATAAGGTTTTCGAAATGCTTTTAATTAAGCATACAGTGTATTGCAAAATACACTATATATACATTCATATATATATAGCTATTTCAGAGCACCAATTCTAATATATATATATATATATATATATATATATTAATATATATATATATGTATTAGAATTGGTGCTCTGAAATAGCTATATATATATGAATGTATATATAGTGTATTTTGCAATACACTGTATGCTTAATTAAAAGCATTTCGAAAACATTATGCTATTGTTTTAGAGTAGGTACAGACTCACTTACTTTAATTTCAGCAAACAGGGGAGATAAAGCTGACAAGGCCTTGTTTTGCATTTATTGATGCTTATCAAAGCCAACTACTCCTCCTGTCTGCTGAAATCATGGATGTTTGGTTCTTATAGCAATCTAGTAAATAACCAGGAAGTGATTATACAGAGCGTTTGTCGGTCAAGCAGATGGCGTAGGACAGAACAAAAGAGAGGCACAAAAACAAAGAAAATAATTCCCAGTCACTGAAGAGGTCACATAATGTCTGACGAAAGAACTTTGACAATATATAAACAATCATCTGGTTCTGGAACCAACCAACCGGAAATTTATAAATTTATAAATTTATAAATTTATTATAATAAATTGAAGTGAAACACTGGTGCGTGTGTTCCTTATTGGCGACATGACCCTCCCAAAGTATAACTATATCGGTTTCAACACACGTTTTCAGATAAAGAATCTTGCTAAACAAATTCAGAAACGAAATGTATAAATATATATATATATACATATATATATATATACATATATATATAAATATATATATATTTGTCTTTATTGACTTATATCGAGACAGACAAATTGTATTTACTTTAATTAGTTTATTTCATTAATAGCTAACTTTGTCTGTTGCAATATGAACACATTTCGTGTTTATCATATATTTTAAATGTAACTGCTTGGAAGAGCCCCTTCCTGGAGCTTAATTATTGTAAACGACTGAGAGTTTATTCTCAAAATATAATATATATATATATATATATTTATTAAAATAACAGATTAAAGTTTAAGCAAAGAATCGCTGCTTTCACCCTTAACGGGATCTTCTGAAACTAACAAAGTCCATCTGTAAACGCAGAAGTGGATATTTCAAAAAACGTTGCAACCGGAGTAAGACATATCCACTTCTGCGTTTACAGATTGACTTTGTTAGTTTCAGAAGATCCCGTTAAGGGCGAAAGCAGCGATTCTTTGCTTAAACTTTAATCTGTTATTTTAATAAATATTTGCTCTACAGTTCTTATATATTTGATATATATTTATCCTTATCGAGCCCTTTTTGGATTTTAGTCTTCAAATTTATTATTATTACTATATATATATATATGTATATATATATATATGAGATTAACATTCAGAAATATGCTGATGTCATACAATTCGTTTATTCATAATAATTGCTTAAACAGTTCTCCAATACAATCCTTTATTATGAATAAACTGTATATGTAACATCAGCACCTTTCTCAATGTTAATCTTATACTGAAAATCCATCGTAACAACAAACTACGGATCTAAAGAGCTTTCTCCTGCTTGCTCCTGTGTTTTACAAAAACAATCTCTTCTGGACACACACACACACACGCATGCACGCATAAACACACACACACACACACATACACACACATACACATACCCCCCCCCCCCCACATACACACACTCACCCCCCTCACACACACACACATACACACACTCACACGCACACACACACATATATATATAGAGAGAGAGAGACACATTCATGATCATACGTGGCAGAAATTGTTTTGCGACTTTATCAGATAAAAAAAAATGAGTCCAGTAAAAACGAAAGATACCTAAGTCCAATCTCCTAGTACAATGTTATCTAATTTTCAAGATAAAACTAAATATTTACTTCCAGATCGAAATACATTTTATTACACGTAACATCCAACACAAAGATGTCAGGTATAGAAGCTCCTTCAAATATTGACCGTGTTGAAAGGAAATGATATTCCTTTGCATGGTAATTCATAAATTCTTCTAAATTATTTCAACAAAGTAATGACTTAGTTTAATCGGTATGTATTTTTTATTGAATCACGGTGCATTCCCTTGAATATTTAACGCAAGCACACTGCGATAAATGAGTAACAAGATATTGGAGACTGAAAGGCGCTATATTGATTTATATGGTTTAGTGGTTTAGTGAGATGTATAAAAGTAAAATAGATGATCCTTTGCAGGTACATTGTGAATAGGGAAGATTGGATGAAACATTTTACCTGACACTTGATCAGAATATTTACCGTATATATTTTAGACAAAATGCGACAAAAGATTAGATTGTGGTGTTAGAACAATCTGAATAAGTACGAAACGCACACAAGAAATGATTAACTATATTCATAGCCTGAAATATTGGCTGTAAGTTCATTCTACATACTCTATAAGGTATGTACACATATTATTAATCCCGCCGAGGTTTACTTTGACTTTCATCCTTACGGGTTCGATAAAATAAAGTACCAGTAATGCACTGGTGAATTTGTTGGCCTTGTGCCTAACGTAGAAACAATTATTACTTTTTAATGATCTATGTATCAGCATTGCTACAAGTTGATCTTCAACATAATATGTGATCTAATCCTGTCAATATAGTGACACAATTATTAAAAAAAACCAAGAAGCAATCAATTTGAACACGTACACTGTATGTTGTATAGTGTTTCAATAGATGATTTTAGCGTCTGGCTTTACTCATATCACTGACGTCAATAGTATTAGCATTGCTTTCTAGCTAAGTGTGGTATCGAAAAATAAGCTCAAGATTTGAAAGCTGCTTATGAATTTACGAATATTCCGAGGATACTTTAAATGTACATGTTCATAGATATATACGGATACATGTCAGTAGACGTAGAGAGAGAGAGAGATATGTATATATATATATATATATATATATATATATATATATATATATATATATATATATATATAGAGAGAGAGAGAGAGAGAGAGAGAGAGAGAGAGAGAGAGAGAGAGAGAGAGAGAGAGCGAGAGAGAGAGAGAGATATGTATATATATATATATATATATATATATATATATATATATATATAGAGAGAGAGAGAGAGAGAGAAAGAGAGAGAGACATATAGAAAGAAGGAGAGATTAATGAATAAGTGAAGTAGATCGTTAGGTAAATAAAATATGAATGATACAAGAAAAATACAATTAGAGCTTATGAAATGAATCACTAATTTGTTGACGATTTCGAAATTACTTTATGATACCTGCTCTCATGCACAGTTTTATTCCAATGCACACACAAATTATCGCATCCAACTAGTACACATACAAGAACATATATTCAAGCATATATGTGTGAACATGAGGCAGAAAATTAAGTACTCAATACTAATGTGCGTGTGTGTGGGCATGCACGTGAGCGTATGTGAATATGAATAATTGAATGCACAAAAATTGAATATAAATTAATTGTACACGAATACTGTTGCATATATATATATAAATGTATAATTATATCAATATTAGAATAATATAAATGTTTCTAATTGATGTATATATTCGTTAATAATGGAATATCTAAGTGAATAAAATGAGGCACTTAATTATATATCTTCTTAATTAATGAGTGCAAGTATTTACTACTGTGGATTCTTCATTATAATTTGTATTATAAGCAAAGCTTCTTTATTCTACAGATGTATTTCACGAAATTCCTATTTAATAATGCAGATCATTATCTCTGTTATTTTATGGCAACATATATCCTGTACGTCTATTTCGTCTTCAACCCATGAAACAAAAGATTTAACGGAGTTGGTATAACGGTTAGTTATCGCCATCAATGAATATATGCTTTATTGATATATATTGATCATACAGTTAAGACCAATTGTCATAAGAGAAACATGAATTACAGCAAAACCTACGGCAAAATATATCGATATTGTCAAAATATTTCATTTATTATCGCTTACTCACCTACAGAGTAAGAAAGAAAACAAATACGATTATTCGTTTACATTTAAGGCTATCCGCTAGTAGTATGAAGGAGGAGGAAATATAGCAACAAAAATAGCATCTGGGCAGATTGCGTTAAAACCTTGGTAGCCGATAAAGCTCCCATTTGTGAAAGACACAAGATTTGAATTCAGAATACAAAAATCTGGAACAAATTCTACAATTAATGATCTGCTAACAATTCCACCGTCTCAGCTACATACTAATCCTCTTTATGATTTATTGGATAAGGGGAATGTTGTCGAGATTGTCACAAACAAAACATTGTTGACAAGAGGCTAAGTATTTTGTTAAAGGCCAAAATAAAATTTCAAACTATTTTAACACCCGTCATATATACAATGCTCTCTGTGAAATCTATTTATCAATGGTGCCGTATTAGAAGGGAATATTTCTTTATTATTTTTACACCGTGTAACATATTTTTTTGTTCCCCTGCTCTAAGTGTCATTTCCTGGTTTGTTATATCCGGGATTGGCAGTATCGGTAGAGGGTCGGACACCATGCTTTGACGCCTTGAGTTACGGCCCTTGCCATTATGATTTCAAATCCCGCCGAGGTTAACTTTGCCTTTCATCCTTACGGAGTCGATAAAATAAAGTACCAGTAATACACTGACTATTTGCTGACCCCTGTGCTAAAAGTAGAAACACTTATAAAAAAATACTATTATTTAATCAGAAGTTTGGGTTTGAGGTCAGGAGTTTGATATTTCGAAATTTTCATATTTTTTCAAGCAAAAACACATTTTTTTTTAAATTCATCAGTTCATATAATTAAATCAACTGAGTATATATTTATTTTATTACACAAGCTTATCAAAAGCAAACAAGTAAAAACAAATAACACTTATAAAGCAACTTATTCACGTCAGAAATGACTGGATTTCCTGGATTTGTGGTTGTAGTCCAGGTCGCATTCCGCACTAGACCCATATATTGTCCCCCATCATGTTTTCATTGTAGTGGCCCTGGTACCTCCACTCTATCTCTTTCACATGTTGGTGGAATCGTTCAGCTTGTTCTTCTGAGTAGGCGCCCATATTGTCCTTGAATTTTTCCAGGTGTGCGTCCAACATATGGAGTTTAATCGACATCCTGCATCCCATGGCGCCAAATGTCTTTATCAGATCCTGCACCAATTGCTGGTAGTTTTCAGGTCTGTAGTTGCCCAGGAATCCCTTAACAACTGCCTTGAAACAGTTCAAGGAGGCATGAGCACAAACATGGGATCAACCAGTGGCTCCCTCATGACGTTCCGTGTCCCAACTACAAATTATGTTCGCTGCTCCCAGTTCTTTCTTTTGTAGTGGTCACATATGGCTCTGCTGTCCCAAAGGCAGAGGAAGCATTGGAATTTCATGAAGCCTCCTTTGAGTCAAAGCAGGAAAGCCACCATCATGAAGTCTCCAATGATTTCCCAATTGTACTGGTTGTATTACAGAGCTTCCAAGAGGACTTTCACACTGTAGTAATCTTCCTTCAGGCAGACTGAATGAGCTAGGAGCAGTGTCGGGAACTTGTTTCTGTTGTGGAGGAGGACAGCCTTCAAACTTGTGGTGGAGCTATCTATAAATAGCCGCCACTCCTTGGGCACAAACGGCACCCAATAACGTCAAACAGTCCAGGAACGTCATGGCAGAAGCAGAGGCCATCCCTAAGAGTGTAAAAGCCTGAGAAAGGTTCGTGTCCACTTTTCTGACTTGTTACCTGCACTTCCTCCTTGACCAAGTTCCACTGCTTCATCCTGGAGACGAATGCTTAAAACACAACTTACCCTTTATTCAGGGTGCGAAAACCCATTATCAATAAATCTCTTTAATCCACTTTTTAACAATGTTATACTTTATTGCACTTTTATCATTTTCTGTAGGTATTACTCTTTATTTCATAATTTTAATTTAACCTGAAACATATATAAAAAATAATTTAACATAAGCAAAATAAACTTACATACAACGTAAAATCCAGCATACAAATGATTCTAGTGAATAGCTCAGAATTTTTACAAACCCAAACTTTTAACTGTTTAATAGATTTTTTTAAATTTATTTGGGTCCTAAGCAACACAATAAAGTGATTACAAGCCAGGAACAGGGAAACATTTTTTTTTTGTTACACGGTGTTATTAGATTAAAGACATAAACATCTACCCGAACGGTAACACAGGTGCAGTTAACGAACTGTTAGAGTTAGACGGAGAACCGAACACCAATGTTGAATCTAATAACTCGTATTTTAGACGAACGTAATTTAAAGATGTAAATTTAAGGATTTTATTATATATTCAATTTTGTATATCAATTTGATTAAACCCTCAAGAAACATTATGAGGAATTAAGTGTCATTATGCATACATATATATATATGTGTGTTTGTGTGGTGTTTGTGTGTGTGTGTATGTGTGCATGTGTGTATGTGTGTGTGTGCGTGTGTTCGTGTGTGTGTTCGTGTATATATATACATATATATATGTGTGTGTGTGTATGTATGCATATATGTATGTATATATATATATATATATATATATATATATATATATATATATATATATATATATATATATATATCGAATTTCTTCTCTGCATCGGAAAATCTGAATGATCATTTTAATTTAAGTAAGAATATATATTTACATATATATTATCAGTTAAATTAAAATGATCATTCAGCTTTTATGATGTACATAAGAAATCCGTTATTTGTTTGGTTGTTATATTTACGTAATAGCCAATGACCCATGCTTACACTTGTTACATTCTCTTTCTGGTACACGATACAATATTAAACTGTTTCCAGAATGTGTTCACCCTTTGGCACATTAATGTCATGTTTAATCAGGAAGATAAAGATTAAAATTACTTTCTCTTAAAAATAAAAGAAAAACATATTTTAACATGAACCTTATTTAATTAAAATTGAAAATGATTAAGTATCTTTTACAGCGACACTAATATTGAAATATATTTACTACATGTATATTGATTCCGTGTTCTGTTCTCGTTGGTATAAACTTATTGATATTTTATACACATGTAATTGAAAACTTCAAAATTAGAAATTATTCCGTAATATATATCCGACCATAATGAATTGAATTTCTGTAATATGTGTTATTGTTGTTGTGATTTTTCTGCCATATTACTGCTCTTGTTTTAGTCGTAACGTGAAATGACGTGGAAACAAGAAGGAAGTTTATTTCTATTTAATTATTTATAATGTAACTTTCACCTCGTGATAATTGAACAATGTTAGAACATAATTTTTACAAGTTAATCCTATCTGACAACGGCCATCAAGTCATCCACATGAAGATATACACAGATAAAAACTTTAGAATTGAAATGATTTTCTTTTTGTTATGAAAAAGTGTTCTATAAGCTGTTTTATGCTCTTTATATTTGATGACATGCTGCTCTCACTAGAAACTTCGTGTCAGATTTAGTCACGGGCCATTTCAACGAAATAATCGTCCAAGTTACAAAATACTCAAACTCGGTTGACTGAGACGTCAGCTATATTCTGTATTGCTTTTCTTGACCGTTAAGTAGAAGATAGTGTTTGGTTATTAAGTGCAAATATTAAGATTGACGTGTTTAAAGGTTAATGAGTTGAAGACTAAAATAGTAATGCTGTCAATCAGATAATGAAATATAGTTCACAGTTGACATTATTTTTGTTGTTGCTATTGATTCTGTTTTTACAATGCACTTACTGACATTTGAAAGTAGTAAGCTTAAATTAATATTTCCAGATAAAGCTGTCTGATCATAATTATGTATATACATGATCAGTTATAGGGATTATTCAGTAAGAAAACAATTTGCTATGTTCTAATAAAAATATTGAGATACATGTGAATTGGACGTTATGATTCCTGATGTTTGGAGTAGTATCTAAGCTACATAAGATAGTTTAGCAAATCTGTATATGCTACACGGGACCATATATATTACACAATATTTAGAAGCCATCTTTATATTTTGATTCCATATCCGATAGTGCTAATCCATCCTTTATGTGTTTCAACTGTGATAAAAATGAAGCTGTCGTACATTTCACATTCTATGGAAAAACTATGTACTAAAAAAATTAGCTAATCCGCCGAAAGCCACTTCATGTGAGATATAATTTCGCGACATCTCCCAAATTAAAGATTTCTGTAAATGTACTTCGTTAATAATATTGAAGTGTTCCGTTAATTCTAAGACGAATCACGTTTCTCAGCCTATTTTCCTCTCTCATTATTAGCTTAAAGGCGGTGGATTGGTAGAGTGTCGGATGCCATGCTTTGGCGCATAGAGTTACGGCCCTTGCCATTCTGAGTTCAAATCCCGCCGATGTTAACTTTGCCTTTCATCCTTACCGAGTCGATAAAATAGAGTACCAGTAATACACTGGTGATTGCTGGCCTTGTGCCTAACGTAGAAACAATTATTAGCTTAAATAGCAGAAAACCACACTCCGGATGGTTTGCTGCTACCATGTGTAGTGTGCATATTGGTATTACACGCAAATATATATGCCTATAGGTATGATATGTAAATTGAAAAGTAAATGGACAGTATCTTCTTGTTCTTCGCCCACTTATTGCTGTGAGGGACGTGTGGGCAGAGTCCTTCTCAAACACACCCTCCAGCGAGTCTGTCAGAAGCAAACATCTCTAACTGATCCAGCAGTATCCCAAAGCAAGACCGCTCGTGGATGTTATTCAACTATCTTGCTCCGGGTCTACCTCTGGGTCTCTTGCCGGTTGGTTTTTGCCTGTAAAATCTGTCCAGCGATTCTTCCGTGAGACATTCTAATCACATTCCTATAGTATCAGAACTGTGATCTTTCAATCTAGAGAAGCAGCGGCTCTACCAGGAGTAACTCTCTGATTTCCGAGCTATGCAATTTATCGAAGAACGTTACTCCAAAGACCCTTCGGAGGAACCCTAATTCGGTCGCTTGGATTAACAATTATATTATTTCAGTTATTACCCAAGTTCTATGACCCTCGGTAAGGATTGGCAGGAATACCAGTAAGACTTACCTCTATTTTTCTGATTACTGAATGCTGAAACTGGATCATCACTGCATCTGCTCTCGCAATGCTAGCTCTTTATTCAGCCTCCTGCCTTCCATAAGTCATGAACACGGCCCCCGAGATACTTGATGCAGCGGTTACGGCGAGAGCTACAGCATCCGCAGGGAACAAAATCCTAAAATCCTGTGATCTCTCCTCTAATTACATTTTCCGGCCTGTGGCGTTCGTGATGTTTGGGAGTATCGGGCTATTTACAGCGAGGTTCTTATCTTCACTGGTAGCTCGCCTAACTGTGGTAACTGGTGATACTGACGAGGGCGCTTTGTTGTTCCAGCACCTCAGCCTCGCCACCACCCGATGAAATGCTGCAAGCGTGGCTGGCTTGTTTCAAAAAGTATTAGAGGGATTTCCAAGTGGTCTTCACTATACTGTCAAATTTTGCTCTAGGTGTAGCTCGTTTTGTCCACCCTTTTCGCCTGCTTTTTGTTGTATGTGATCCTAAATGTGAGTTGCTTGTGTGCTTCTTTCTTTTTCTTTTTTTCCTTTCCATTCCCTTTGTACATATTATGTTTGTTGTGTTTTCGTTCTGTAAGCATTATATTATATTTTTGTTATACAACTGTGAATAAAACTGTAACAACAAATGAGTAAAAAAACTCAAAAAAAGTTAAACTATGTTTGACTGTATGTGTATGTTTGTGTAAATATATCTACGTTTGTGTGAAAGTGTGTATATTTGTGTGAATGTATGTTCATGAGTGTGTATTTTTGTAAGCGCGCCTGTGTTTGCGCAATTATAGTTATATACTCATACATATAAATGTATGTATATGCACATACACACACGCACACACATGCATGTCAGCGTGTTGAAAAAAATTATAATCTCTTTATCTTCTCTCTCTCTCTCTCTCTCTCTCTATATATATATATATATATATATATATATATATATATATATATATATATATATATATATATATATATATATATATATATATTCAATTCCTTAATTGACACTTTATAATTAATACTACTACACCAAACGACCAGCCCTGTCCATTGTTCAATTGGTCAAGTATAGATTAAAATAGGTACTCCCAAAGATTCTTATTTAGATAAAATAAACCATATACTCATTGTATTCTCATTAGAAACCCTTTATATACTTGTTTACAAGTAAATATAATTGCCATCTGTCATATACACTCCCCTCTCTTCTTCCTTTATTACAACTAATATAAATACTTCAATTTCCTGATTTTTCCCAATTTATCCAATATCTCTAAAGAAGTGACAACTGATTATACATTTGCTATCGAATACTTGCTAACATTATATGATTACGCAAGCAGCGATACATAGGTATTCCGTCTGTTACAGAAACATATGTCAATACCTAATAAATTGCTTTTTTAAAAAAAAAAAAAGCATTTTCATTTTATATTCATCTTTTCTACATTTTCTCCGGAATATAATTTATACTCGTTGAGCAAACCTACACGTACGCTGTTCATCTCTAACGTGACGATATATTATCACTACATTATTGATAACCTGAAATGTTATATATATATATATTTAAGAGTTAAACAAGATTCAATGAATACATCAACAAATTAGTTTTACAATAGATTGAAAGAACATTTTTTCCAGAGTTATTAATATTAATTCAAAATATTAACAAAATAGATATTCTTGTGATCAATTATATGTTATTATATATATTTCGGAGGTACTGAATTAAGTTCAACAGTACGTCCTCATCAGATAAAATAAAATGCTACATAACATACCCTGACATGGTAGATGTTTAAGATTTAATAATTTAACTTGATTAATCCTAATTCAGTACGTCTGAAATATGTATAATAAAATATAATTGATCACAAGAATATCTATTTTGTTGATATTTTGAATTAATATTATATATATATATATATATATGTATATATATATATATATATATATATATATATATATATATATATATATATATATATATATAAGTAAGGGAAAAAAGGTGATATG
>OZ024742.1:155896680-155911680 GCA_964016885.1 Eledone cirrhosa | reverse complement strand
ACGAGTTTCTTTTTTCATCGGGGCCTGAGAGTACATCGCATATATACACGAGATCTTTTTTTAGACAGTTGTTGTTGAGAGGGCAGGTCGTCTTATCAGGGCAATTGCAGTTGCTATCGGTTGCTGGATGGGCTTCGGAAAAAGTAGACTTATTTAGCTTCTTGATGTTGTTGTTGGCTAAGTTTCTAGATAGATTAGGTGTGGTAGAGTAAAAGAGTCTAATGGTATTCTTATTAAGGATAGTGTAGTACCTATGTTGGGTGGGGAAGTGTTTTTGTAAGAGAGTGAAGAACATTTTAGCTACAGGTGTTGAAACTTCTCGGTTGAAGGGGGGGGGGGGTTGTACCAGCTAATGTGCCTTTGCCTATACTTCCTGGGTGGGCGTGGGGCTATAGTAAGGTAGGTGATCTTATCTCTAAAGCCGCTGCGGGCCAAGGCCTCGTTGTAATAGGGGGCTGCTGCTCTAAAGATATCTTCATTGGCGGCGAGGCTAGATATCCTAATGGAGACACTTTTTACTAGGTTGTCTAATATATTTTTGGGGTGGTTAGAATTAACGTCTATATATCTAAGGGATTCATTAGGTTTGTGGTACGGGAAGTAAAGGGAAGTTTCTAACTCGAGGGTAACGTCTAGGAAGTTAGCTTTAGTTAAGTTCGAATCTAAGGTAATCCTAAGGCCTAAGTTTTTAAAGAAGGTGTAAAGGTTTTTCCTGAACACATCCGTGGTCCTGGGGTTGATTTTGTGGAGGGCAAAGAGGCCGTCATCTCGGTAGAGACCGCCGGAGAGGCCTGTGAAGAGGGTCTTCAACCTGTGGTGGATGAACAGACCCACAAGGTCACTAATTTCAGCTGAGTCGCTAGCACCCATGCTAACGTCGAAGGGGGTCTCATATTTTATTACCCTGCCCTGATAAGACGACCTGCCCTCTCAACAACAACTGTCTAAAAAAAGATCTCGTGTATATATGCGATGTACTCTCAGGCCCCGATGAAAAAAGAAACTCGTACATCGGGATGACTTCTAATAGTTTTAAGACTCGTTGGTACGCCCAAACACATTCGTTCCAGCGCCCAGACAAATCTAACCAAACTACACTCGCCGCCCACATCTGGCACCTAAAAAGGAACTCCATCCCCTTCAAGACCCAATGGAGACTACTCCAGAGAGTGCGATCATACACGGGAGGCCATAATTGCTGTGACCTCTGTATCTCCGAGAGCTATGAGATTCTATTCGCCAAAGGCCCTCTCCTCAACAAGATCTCGGAACACTCCCCTAATTGCATGCACAAGAACTATGCAAATTACAAAAACTACAGACCCCCCCCCCCCCCCCCGGCCCCCTGACCACCCCCATATCACCACCCCACCTCTCCCCCATCCCATTTCCGTCCCTCCATCTCTCATTATTACCCTCTTTCCTCCCCTCTATCTCTCATTATTCCCCTCTCTCCTCCCCTCCAGGTGTTATATATTGTGTTGTATGCCTCTGAGTCAAGTTCCGTGGCAGCACACACAAATTCACGTATATACCTGCTCATGTTTGCATACTCGCAGTTATGAACTGCTGCACGCACACGTTCATGATTTATTTATCTATTTAACTGTATATTTATTTATTTATTTATTTAGTTACTTTATTTACTTATTTATTTATTTATCCGTTTATTTATTTATTTGTTTATTTATTTACTTATTTACTGGTTTATTTGTTTATCTGTTTGTTTGTTTGTTTGTTGGTTAACTCATTCATTTATTTATTAATTTATGAGTGAATGATTAGGTAATGAATAAATAAGGGATAAAAGATAGGTAACGAACAGTGAATGGTAAATAGTAAGTAATAAATAATAAATAGTAATTAATTACTTGATGATAATATTAATAACTTAATAGTGACATTTGTTATTTATCCTCTATCAGGTCCAGTTTAACATTTTAAAATTTAAAATTTAAAATTAAAATTTGTCCCACTACCTTTATACTATAGACACATGTATGAGTGCGAACGAGTGCGTGTTTGTGCATATGCGTTTATGTGTACTTATTTGTATGTATGTGTATGTATGCGTGTTTGCTTGTAAATGTGTATGTGTGTATGTATATATATATATATATATATATATATGTATGTGTGTATATATATATATATATATATATGTATATGTATATGTATATATATATATATATATATATACATATATGTATATGTATATATATATATGTGTCTGTGTATGGGTATGTATATATATATATATATATATATATATGAGATTTTATATGTATGTGTGTGTGTGTATGTGTATATATGTATATATATGTGTGAATGTATGTGTTTGTGTGTGTGTGTGTATGTATGTGTATGCATATGTATAGTTTACTCAAGAGAGACATACTTACATATAGGTGTGTATATATATATATATATATATATATATATATATATATGTGTATACACATATATATGTATATATCGCGTGTATGTGTAGATATATATGTGTGTGTATGTGTATGCGTGTGTGTGTGTATATTTGTTGTGTGTATTTTTGTGTGTTTGTGTTTTTCCTGTGTATATATGTATATATGTGTATGTGTGTGTGTAAGTGTTTTTGTATGTGGTTGTGAGTATGTAAAATAATGTTATTCTTTCCATCCTACAAAAACACTCTGGCCACCTGTGGCTTGTATGTTAACTTGACCACTCACCCCAGCCTGTGCCATGATTCGGTCATAATTTCTATTACCAACCCACCTAAATTTCCCTACTATATATCTGTTGAATTACTATTCATGGGGTTTTTATTTATTTATATTTTTTATTTTTATTTATTCTTGTATTTATTTTATCTATCTATTCTTTTATCTATTTATTCATTTATTTATTTTTTTACTCATTTATTTATTTCAAAAATGCATTCTGGCTAATTGACCACTCCCCAAAGAAAAAACGGCCTGTGCCATGAAGTGGTCCCGTGTATCTAAATACCCCCCCCCCCCTTCCACCACCCCTCCCTTACCACTACCTAAATGTATAAATACCAGAACTTAATATGACACCCAGCTTCCTGAAGATTTCATCTGAATGAAACAGTACTAGTCCTGTAGAAGCTCCTTCTATAAAATAAAAAAATTTACTCAGCCATGTATTGAGTACCTTCTTACTGTGGTTATACCCGACTCAACCCGGGACCTACGTATATATATATATATATATATATATATATATATGATAGTTAAGATTTGTTTCATGTATATTTCATGTCTATAGACATATAAATCATATTAATTTAGTTCTTACAAAATTGGAAACTGGACCCACTAATATGAATTTAATTCACTATGAAGGTCGAAATACTTCACTATGTGTATTTTGTTTACCAATCTTCAAGACATTACGCAATGTACGTACATTTATAACATAGTGTACACCGAGAAAATATTGTAAACAACAGAAGCTCGAAGAGAGATAGTAGTGTATAGCCCACGTATAAACACACATAAGTAAATACTATCCATAGATATCACGAATAAATTTCCTTTATTGATCGTAAGTAATGACTAATGTCACTGAAAATATCATTAATCCTGAGTGAACTGTTTCCTCTAGGTCATTGGAGATATTCCCATGTGAATCTCAGGAATGTTGCTCTATTACTCCACTAATAGCTTTTTAGAATTATCCGCAATGCTCATTGATAGATTATGTTCGAGAGATAAATGGACCCTGGAGATGATTTAGAAAGATTGGAAGACAATAGTGGTATCGTAATGTTATTATGAATTATAATCGTGCTGACAACAGACGGTGGTTGCTGTTTTCAGAAGCGATGTTTATCTAGAGAAATATGTGTACACTACCAAGTACAATGACTGAAATTAATTTATCACAGTTAATAAAAGTTCTAAAGATGACAATTTATCGTCAGTCACTGACCAATTTTAACGGTAGGAGGCGGCTGAAATGCCACTTGTTCTGTTGACTGAAAATGACATATTTTTTTTTTCCTGTTCTAAGATTCTTAATATACAATGGTAACTAGTAAACCTTATGAATAATAATGATACACATATTATCAAATTATTAAAATCTGAATTCACATTTTGATAGCTGCACATAACGTGTGCTAAATAAAATATATTTTGATTAGAGTTAAGAAAACTACTAATACCGTGTTATTTTGAAAATATGAAATGACTGAACGGAAAAAATGGTTTGAATTCAAAGAGAAACTAAAGTGTGTCCCATTTTTGCTTAAACATTTGTCACTGTTTCCTGACCCCACAATTCTCCTCCTTTTCTCTACTTCTTTCAAACACGAAGACGCATGGTATGCTTTGTAGCCTTGTCTGTGGGGTGCAGCCCCAATATCGCTGCACCTTAAGCCTTGAACGCATGACCCTCCAATTCGTTTGTGACCCGAGAGCCTTTGCCTTTCCCTTTCTTTTCCCTTTGCATAACCAAAAAACCACACTTTAATACAATAAATCATGTTTTCACAATATATATATATATATATATATATATATATATATATATATATTTATATATACACATACATACATACATTATACGTGTCGTAAGCAACTACCACACCCCTTCCAACCTGACCGCTTCTACGTCACGATTCTTAGCCATTTTGAATGAATTCTTGGCGCGATAACTTTGGAAAATTTAGTGTCTGGATCAAAGCAAACCTCCTGAAGAGTCCGGTGCTCGAGTTACATAATTATCGGAAATGTTAAAAGGCGGACGAAACCATGATAGATGTATTTAAATGTATTCTATTTTCTCCTAGTTTATTTTGCACTTAATTCTGTTTAGTTGACTGTATCTGGGCGATTACGCTGCCGGAATATTCGATAAATATTCCGTTGCCGCCGACGCGAAGGGTTAGTTTCGGTTATTAGTTGGAGATTTCTTCATAGAAGCCTTAATCTTATTGCCTGGTCTATTCGATTTTTTATATAGTTCATTATGCTTATTGGGAGAGGAAATGGTATATATTTTATCTGGTGATTCTATAGACATATTTTATGATATATAGCTCTGATTATTTAATTCATAAAATTTTCATTGACCCACAATGTGACCCGTTACAAAACATGTATATGTATGTATGTATGTGTGTATATATATATATATATATATATATATATATATATATATATGTGTAAATTATTATATGTAATAATCTCCCATTAGGTTGACAGACAAATTTTGCCTGTATTGTGCTGTGCTTTCTAGCAAAAAAGCCACCACCCGTAAGCCACTACCGCACCCCTTCCAACCTGACCGCTACTACGTCACGATTCTTAGCCATTTCGAATGAATTCTTGGCGCGATAACTTTGGAAAATTTAGTGTCTGGATCAGAGCAAATCTCCTGAAGAGTCCGGTGCTCGAGTTACATAATTATTGGAAATCTCAAAATGCGGTCGAAACCATGGTAGAGGTATTTAAATGTATTCTATTTTCTCCTAGTTCATTTTACACAAAATTCTGTTTAATTGACTGTATCTGGGAGATTAGGCTTCGAAATATTCGATAAATATTCCGTTGCGGCCGACGCGAAGGGCTAGTTTCGGTTATTTGTTGGAGATTTCTTCATAGAAGCCTTATTCCTATAGCCTGGTCTATTCGATTTTTTTATATAGTTAATTATGCTAATTGGGAGAGGAAATGGTATATATTTTATCTGGTGATTCTATAGATATATTTATGATATATATATATATATATATATATATATATATATATATATTTATATAGTAATAATAATAAATTTGAAGACTAAAATCCAAAGAGGGCTCGATAAGGATAAATATATATCAAATATATAAGAACCGTAGAGAAAATATTTATTAAAATAACATTAAAATTTAAGCAAAGAATCGTTGCTTTCACCCTTAACGGAATCTTCTGAAACTGTTTTAGAATATCCCGTTAAGAGTAAATAGCAGCGATTCTTTGCTTAAACTTTAACTTGTTATTTTATTTAATATATATATATATATATATATATATATATATATATATAAGTATTATATATATATATATATATATATATATAAGTGTTATATATATATATATATATATATATATATATATATATATATAATACTTATATATATATATATATATATATATATATATATAATACTTATATATATATATATATATATATATATATATATATAATACTTACTTATATATATATATATATATATATATATATATATATATATATATATATATATATATTATATATATATATATGTATGTATATATATATATATATATATATATATATATATATATGTATATATATATGTATTATATATATATATATGTATTATATATATATATATGTATTATATATATATATATGTATTATATATATATATATGTATTATATATATATATATGTATTATATATATATATATGTATTATATATATATATATATATATACTTAATTGAATTTTGACTGCCAGAAACAATATCTTTTGAGAAAGCTAAACCTCTGTTCGATCTTCCAAAACCAATAACTTGCATACCCCGCAGGTGGATTTTGTTGATTTCGGATTTACAGAAACCAAGCGGAGATTTTGCATAATATCGACGAGATGGTCCAGGTTTGTCAAATTATCCTGAGTCGGTTCTCTCGTTGCTTTGGTCCCTGCAGCTGGCTTACCTGTCGCAACCTTCAATTTGCAAAGCTGTATAAACGTAATGTTATTTTGGTAAAATACCTTATTGAGTGTTCAGCTGCACATTGCGATTGCATTCGTTAGATTAGCTGCAGCCAGAACTTCGATTATGCTGAACTTCCATCTGTATAATTATCTACTAGACTAAATGATTAATTGATTAATCTAATTAGACAATTCTATTGATTGGTTAATTATTTATGTTTGTTTAATAACGTCTGGTCGAGAGATTTATTCGGTTTGTGGAAAGAAATGTATTTCTTTGTTCAAAATTTAAATTTTGACCGATAAAAACTGGGGGTTACTACCCTTTGGGAAAACGATGTGGCCGCCAGCAGTGCTTACGGCTAAAATTCACACCCGGCACGAGAGAGAACGGATGCCTGTTGAGAAAGCGAAACCGCTGTCCGATCTTCCAAAGCCAATAACTTGCACAACCCTCAAGTGGATTTTGTTGATTTCGGATTTACAGAAGCCTAGCGGAGATATTTTGCATAAAATAGACGCGATGGTCCAGGTTTGTCAAATTATCCTGAGTCGGTTTTCTCGTTGCTTTGGTCCCTGCGGCTGGCTTACCGCTCGCAATATTTAATTTGCAAAGCTGTAGAAACGTAATGTTATTACTCTAAGGTAAGGTAGCTTATTGATTGCTTAGCTTCACATTCCGATTGCATTCGTTAGATTAACACCAGCCAGAGCTTCGATTATGCTGAAATTCCATTTGCATATATATATATATATATATATATATATATATATATATATATATATATAAGTATGTATACATACATACATATATGTGTACAGACGTACAGTAGTATGTATATATACATACATGCATACATATTTATATATATATATATATATATATATATATATATATATATACATATATATGTATGTATGGGTTTACTGAACATTTATTATAATGCTCGGTTTGTTTGTAAACAAAGAGCCCGAATTACGCCGTACAGTGTTCGGCAACCATCGTCGCCCTTTTGTTCAACACTGACACAGGAACGATGTACTAGATTCAAGCTTATTAGCTATCGTCAGCATCGTATACCTTTCTGTCAGATGATTGAACGTTTGAAAGTATATACTTTCCAGATGCATATTAACGGCTGAGTAGCCTAATTTGCACATCGAGTGAGTTAGTCTGCCGGGCGCACCGAAAACGATAAATGGAAAAGAAAGAAACGAAATTTCATTTCTTACACTTATTTATCGTTTTCGGTGCGCCCGGCCGACTAACTCACTCGATGTTCAAATTAGGCTGCTCAGCCGTTAATAAGCATGAGGAAAGTATATACTTTCAAACGTTCAATCATCTGACAGAAAGGTATACGATGCTGACGATAGCTAATAAGCTTGAAACTAGTACATTGTTCCTGTATCAGTGTTGAACAAAAGGGCGACGATGGTTGCCGAGCACTGTACGGCGTAATTCGGGCTGTTTGTTTACAAACAAACCGAGCATTATAATAAATGTTCGGTAAACACATATGTACACATATATATGCATGTATGTAAATATACATACAGCTGTACGTCTGTACTCATATATGTATGTACGTAAAGATACTTATATTTAGGTGTCAGCCGTACTAAGAGTGAGAAATGAAATTTCGTTTCATTCTTTTCCATTTATATATATATATATATATATATATATATATATATATATATATATATATATTAGAAATGATGGGTCTTTTTGTTTCTTTTACAAAATGAAAAATAATCGAGGTGTCATACTGGAGTGAAAGTATAAGGAAAAAAGATGAAATCGAAAATACAACTGGAGTCTTATTTAAAGGAATATATATATATTTATTTGGTTCCTTTACCGGTTTCGCAAATCTTCTGCTTTTCAAAAGTAGATTTGAGATGGATGGTCTGTGGTTTTTCTCACATCTGGTTGGTCTTCGAATGTTACTTGTTTTATATGGAAAAGAGTGACTCGAAACGCCAGGTTTTTAGAGAAGTAATTTGATTGATTGGTGAATAAGTATAATAAATTTTCGCGCCAGTTCGCGTTACAAAGTTCTTCAAACAAAGAGGGGTGGGCTCTGAACATACAGTACCCCACAGACGTTAAATTAAGAAAAATTGTAGTGGGCCCACAATGTGAAACACACAGACAAAGCAACTTTATAGACAAGTATGTCACCAAGTATGTCACCACCGAGACTATCATTGTTTCTTTCGATGTAGTGAATCTCTACACAACGATCCCACACCAATACGGACTAGAAGCAATAGGATGCTGGCTAGAGAAATATCCCAATGGATAGAGAAAAGCTTCATCACCGAGGGATTAACATTTGTCTTACAGAACAACATTTTGATTTCGATGGCAGTACTTACAAGCCGCTCCAACATATGCCAAATCAAAATACAAATTGGAATTCCACAAATATATATCAATGAATTGGAAACGCTACTTGGATGATTGTCTCATTATTTGGTCCCACACACTCGACCAACTGAATGATTTCAAAAATGTTATTAACGGCATCAATAACCACATCCATTTCACAATGGAATACAGCCACTATCAACTCCCATTTCTAGACATCACAATCTTAAAAAAAGACACAAATATTGAAACTGACATACACTACAAACCAACAGATTCCAAACAATACCTGCTATTCACCTCCCACCACCCAAAGCACACGAAGACGAACATTCTATTTAAATTAGCAAGAAGAATTTGCACAATTGTCTCCAATTATGAAACGCCAAATAAAAGACTTCAAGAATTAAAGGAAATTCTACTCGAAAGACAGTAGCCACCATTACTAATAAATAATGGAATGGAAAGGGCTAAAACAATAGACATTGATGAATTACGGAAACAGAAACAAATTCAAGATACGTCCAATATTCTATCATATATCTCAACACACAACCCAAGAAATGCCGAAGCTTACAACACTATTCACAAGAACATCCCACTATTGAAACAAGACCCAAGAATGAAAAAAGCCCTTGAAACACACAAAATAATCAAAAGCAAAAGACAACCGAAATCACTAAAAACATTACTCCCCAATACCAAATTACCTACCACAAACCCGCAACCAACTGTCAAAAATTGTGGTCGCTCTAATTGTGGAACCTGCACTTACCTCATTGAAGGCAACACGTATACATTTCAATCAGGACAACATTTTACTGTAAAAAATCACTTCATTTGCACATCAAAATATCTAATTTATGACATTAAATGTAAATGATGCAATAAAGATTATATAGGACAAACTAAACTTACACTCAGAAACAGAATGACAGTTCATCACCAACAATTACGAGATCCAACCACGAGAAAGATACCACTAAGTGCATATCTAGACATATGCGCAAGTAATAAGACACCAAAATTCCAAGTCTTGCTACTTTACATTTGCGCTCACAATACAACAGAACAAATACGAATAAATAAGGAAAATATGTTTATTCAAAAATATAGACCAGCATTAAATATAGTTTAATATACATTATGTCAACACCATAACATGCTAACCATCCAAACATATACATACATACACACACACACATAACACCTACTTTAGAAAATAAAAACCAGAACTAAATAAACCTTTACATACGTTAATACTCTAACACTTTAAGATGCTAAGCTCCCGCCCACACACACACACATAACTCCCTCCCCCATTTCTACTAACGGAATCATTTTCCTACACACACAATATATATATATTCTCTTCATCTTAACATGTTAACCATACTCCCACACACACATAACACTCATATACAACACATAACACCTCCCCCACGCACACATATACGACTCCCGCCCCCATTTCTACTAATAGAATCACACACTATCGGGACGAGGGAAGAATACCCTCGCAGTGGAAAGAGTCGAATACCATCCTGCTATACAAGAAGGGCGATAGAGAAGATCTGAAGAAATACCGACCTATATACCTGCTGTCTCACGTGTACAAGCTGTACACGAAGATAATCCTGAACAGGTTATCACGTCATCTGGACGATCAGCAACCGAGAGAGCAAGCCTGCGTCCGGAAGAACTACAGCACTATGAACCACATATTTACTCTGGCACAACTGCTTGAGTGAGCGAAAGAGTACAATATGCCTCTTTGCGTCGCCTTCGTAGACTACGAGAAGGCCTTCGACAGCGTCGAAATCAGCGCAGTGCTGAACTAGCTGCAGAAGCAAGGAGTTGAGGCGCAATACGTTCAACTGATCAAGGAGGAGCATTCTGGATGCACCACCGACATAGCTCTGCTCTCATCACCCGTACGAGTGCCCGTCGAGAAGGGATTGAAGCAAGGAGATACGATATCTCGAAAACTTTTCTCCGCGTGTCTCGAGCAGATCATCAGAGTCATTGATTGGCACGGTGGTATCAACATTAACGGCGAGATACTTACCCACCTCCGTTTCGCTGGTGACATCGCTGAAACGACGGATCAGTTTCAGTCCATGCTAACGGAGCTCGACATCCAAAGCTCTGCAGTATGAAAACGAAGGTCATGCGGTCCGACAACGTACCAACAGATCGAATGGTGGTTGGCGGTGATGAAATAGAGGAGATGGAGGAATACGTCTACCAAGGACAAGAAGTGAGCATGCGCCGAGACATTGAGAGGGCGATCTCTCGGAGAGTAAAGGCCGGATGGAAGGCGTTCAACGGCATGAGGGATGTGCTCAAGAATGGGTTGGACAAGACCACATGCGCCAACCTCTTCAATAGCACAGTTTTACCTGCAATGTTATATGGCAGTGAAACTTGGGCTACAACGAAGAGAGAAGAGCAGAGGCTGGTAACGTCTCAAAGAACCATGGAGAGATAAATGCTAGGAATCTCGTTGAGAGAGCACATCAGGAGCAAAGTCATCAGGCAGAGGTCAGGCGTGAAGGACGTCATCACGGAATATATTCGCAGCAAGTTCAGATGGGCTGGACGCATCGCCCGATTCACCGATAATCGGTGGACCCGCGCAGTTGACGAGTGGTTCCCGCGCGAGCGGAAATGAGCACACAGGAGGCCTCCATGAAGCGGGAGTTACGATTTTAGGAATATGATTGGGACTACATGGATGAGGAAAGCACGATCCAAAGAGCAATGGGCGGCGTGCTGTGACCAGCGGCGCCGTTTGGACGCCCGATACACTGGTCTGTCAAGGTGATAAATATATGTTAGATAATTCCTACTATAGAGGTGTCTATACAACTTGTGTCTGTGCCATACACACACACACACACACACACACACACACACACACACACACACACACACACACACACACACACACACATATATATATATATATATATATATATATATATATATATATATATATATATATATATTGAGATAAGCAGAATAAGCAAAATTCAAACAATTTTTTTTTTTTTAATTTTAAAAGTACGATTTAAATATTTACTCACGCCAGAGCTCTTACTGATCAGTTTCACTTCAGAAAACATTAGACATTCATGGGATCTCCAATGGAAAATAGAAGATCTTCGGAAAGCATTTTCCTTTCCTAGGGCAAAAAGTCCCAGGAACGGAAAAATATATTGCCTTCTACTAGCTAGTACAGGGTCGAAAGAGGCCGAAATTTGACCTGTACATGAACCAGTCCGTAGCAAAAGCGGAAGTAAACATAGACGTGTTGTCTGTCTCACCACTAAAAATAGCAGCTAAATAGAACAAGAGATTTGTTCTCTACATAACGGAGAATATTAAATGTAGTTAATATGCCCACGGGTACTAAGTACCCCTGCTTATCTCAATAATATAGTTCTAGTATGTCAAAGTAATACCATAGAACAACCCTGTTTCATAGACACCCTATATATTTCCAGGGGTACTTAGTACCCGTGGGCATATTAACTTCATTTTATATATATATGTATATATGCATATATATGTATATATACATATGTATATGATATATGTGAGTGTGTATATGTATTTGTATATGTCTGTATGTATGTCTGTATATGTTTTATATATGCGTGTGTGTGTATCTATATATATGCGTATGTATATGTGTATGTCCGTGTATGCGTATATATATGTGTATGTTTGTATATATATATATGTATATATTTATATATATATATATGTGTGTATACCACTTGCTGTCACCATACCCCTGACCTCCCCCTCTCTGCACCTGAGCGCTCACTCCTCAGTAGAGGCCTTCGCTTCATACCCCACACTCCGAACAGCGACGAGTTCCGCACCCGAACGGAAGTCGAGCGATTCGTGCGACGCACGAAGCTAGAGGCACATTTCGGGCAAACCCCACCGGCTGCGAACGCCCCAGACCCATTTCACGCCCTGGGCCGACTACCATCATCTTGGACGCCGGCCCCAGAGCAATTTAGCACCTTTGACGCGTTCGTCGATGCCAGCCGTAGCGCAGTAAATCGCTTCGACATCCGCCACCGGTCCCAACGGAATAACATCTCACGGCGCGAACTCCTCGCTCTCCGCTCCCTCCGTAGCCGAGATGACAACGTCATCAAACCGGCGGACAAACGAGCCGCCGTGGTGATGTGGCGCGCTGACCTCTACACGGCCGAAGCCCTCGGGCAGCTCCGTAACCCCCTCTTCTACCGCCCTCTACCCTCCGATCCCACACCCTCTACCAACAACAAGTTTCCTCCACCATCCAACACCTTATCTCTTCCCTCCTCACTGCTTCACGCCTCATCGTCCGCACCCCCGTACCCCTACTATCTACTTCCTTCCCAAACTCCACAAACCCGACAACCCCGGCGGCCCCATCGTCTCCGTTGCAACTTCCCCACCGAACTCATCTCCGCCTTTCTTGACTCCATCCTCGCCCCCCTTGTCACCACCCTCCCCTCCCACATCTCCGACACCAACCACGCCCTTCGCCTATTCACCCTAGATATCAAGTCGCTCTATACAGTCATCCCCCACGCCGACAGCCTACGTGTCGTCAAGCACTACCGCGACCTTCGCCCCTCCCCAACACCCTCCAACCCACCCTCCTTCGCCTCGCCGAGCTGATCCTCACCCTCAACTGTTTCTCCTTCTCGGGTGCGTTTTATTAACAGGTCACGGGTGTAGCCATGGGTACAAGAATGGGCCCAAACTATGCCAACATTTTTGTTGGCCATGTTGATGCCCAAATCTTTGCCCGGAACACCGGCTCCACGCCCGAACTATATGGTCGTTACATCGACGACTGTATCGGAGCCACGACCCTCACCCGAGAACAGCTCGACTCCTTTCTCTCCTTCTTCTGCTCCTTCCACCCCTCCCTCCACGTCACCACCTCTATCTCTACCACCCACGTCCACTTGTTAGACATCTCCGTAGCCTTCGACCCCTCTCACAACTCCCTCGTCACCTCTGCCTTCTTCAAACCCACCGACTCCCACTCCTACCTTGACTTCACCTCTTCCCACCCTACACACACTAAACACTCTGTTCCCTATTCCCAACTCCTCAGGATCCGCCGCCTCTGTAGCCGAGATGCTGACTTTGAGTCCCAGGCCCTTTCCCTAGTTAGCCATTATATCCGCAGAGGTTACCCCCACTCTCGTCCACGACGCTCTCCCCCACCTCCGTGCTGTCCACCGCTCTACCACCCTCACCCCACGCTACTGCACACCCACCCACATTCTCCCCTTCCTCATCACCTACCACCCCTCCACCAAACTCCTCCACCGCACCATCCTCCGCCAATTCCGAGCCCTCCAGTGCGACCCCTCCACCTCCCACATCTTCCCAGCCCCACCCTCCCCTCCTTCAAACACGCACGCAATCTCCGCACCCTCCTCGTCCACAGCTCCCCACCCCCAAGCCACGCTCTCCCCCTCCGGTTCCCTTCCCTGTTCCAGACCCCGTTGCAACACCTGTCCCCACATCACCAACACCACCACCTTCCAGGGTCCCAACGGCCAGTCTCTCTCTGTCCGGCATGCCTTCCGCTACATCTCGCCCAACCAAGTCTATGGACTTCGCAACCTACGTCGGACAGACAGGACGTCACCTGGCGGACAGATTTACTGAGCACCTCCGAGATATTCGTCTCGGCGGTAGTTTTGCCATCGCCTGCCACTTTGGCGCCCCTGGACAATCCGCGCACAACCTCACAGTCTGTGGCCTACTCCAATGCCACGGAACACCCGCCACGCTCCTCAGAGTCGAACAGCGAACCATTTTCACCCTACAGATCCACATTCCCCCCGGCCTGAATTCCCCACCCTTATTCCTTTAGCCTTCGACGGCCCCTCCCCTCA
>OZ024742.1:155751680-155891680 GCA_964016885.1 Eledone cirrhosa | reverse complement strand
AAGGTATTACATGTAACACAAGCACTTTAAGCGGGTAAGCAGAGTATTATGGTGGTTGCAATCGGGGGGTATGTTTTGTATCGATCAAATTAGTATGTGTGCAGAAAAAGAAAGTAATAGTTTTCACATCCACCACCATTTTCACATCCAGAAAAAGGAAGTTATAGTTTTCACATTCATCACATATGTTACGATGTATTCGTATTGAATGTGTGTTGTAGTAAAGGATTGTAACGTATTGAAGCTCAGTGTTATTTAATCGATATTTATAGAATTGGTTCTTTCGGCTGTGTGGATTTAGTTTTGATTTTAATTTTAATTTTAATTACTATACAAATATAGTATAGTATAATATATGTCGCTCCACACTGTGCATCAATATATATATATATATATATATATATATATATATATATATATATATATATATATATATATATATATGTATCTCTCTTGCGTTGGGTAGGAGGTCAATTATATGTAAAAACATAAAAAATTGCTCCGATTAATAAAAGGAATTCCAACTTTGTCTAATTTACTCGTATTATTTACGATCCTTTCAAATTATAATGATATTATAATGAAATAATATGGTAGAATATTAAATGTAAATATTAATTGAACAAGTACTTTCATGCTTTCGCAATCTTCAGCTTCATATTCAGTGGTGACAGTCAACTTTACAATTTTCAAATGTAATGAAAAGGCTAATGTACGTGCCTTATATACAGTAAAAAGGGGCTAAAGAATGTTAAGTTTTGCAAACTGTATTTCGACCAATCGGTGTGTGGTTTCACTAGATTACTAAAGCTGATTGGATTAGGCGTCACGGTTGGTTGAACATGTCTAACGAATTCTATTTGACCCTATCCAAAACATCAATTGTTTTGCTATTTTTAGAAATGATGAAAAATAGCATTTTCTAGGGTTTTTAAAAAAAAATCTTCAGTAATCATCACCATCAACATCTCTTTTATTATTGTTGTTGTTGTTAGTGGTGGTAGACGACATGGTGGTAGGCGTATTCATAGTAGGAGTAATACCCCATTATTATTGTTCATTTAGCTTGGGTTGGAGTATATCAATAACATTATTTTCTTTATTTTCTCTCTTGATTTCACTTGGGCTGTGTAGTTTGAAGAATGGACATATAAATATTTTCTGACCACATGTGGCTAGATGGTTACTCAGGCGCATCTGACGGATATTTGGGTCTCTGATTTGCCATCGGTGCACCCGTGCGCGTTCCGATAGTGGATTTCCAGTGTGACCACCATATAGTTCTTCGTAATTCGGGCATTTAATGCAGTCAATTAGATTTCTGCTTTTCCAGTTCATGTTTGCATTTGGGAATATTTTTCCAGTTGTTGTGTTCATATATTGACCAGTATGAATGAACTGATATGTGCCACATCGACTATCATTGCATTTAGACACAGTGAATGATTGGTCTTTGTTTTTAAGGTCAAATGTTGCCTTTGTTAGTAATTGCTTCAAAATGTTTCGGCTGTCTTTTACTAAGAATCAAAGCTTGGTCTGTTATTAAAACTTTTAATTCATTACTTTGAGCAATGATCGGTAGGCTTGCCGTGGCAGTGTTGAAGATATTCTGGTGACATGGGTTGTGTGTCATTCTGAGTTCAAATCCCGCTGAGGTTAACTTTCCCTTTCATCCTTACCGGGTCGATAAAATAAAGTACCAGAAATGTACTGGTTAATTGCTGGCCTTGTGCCAATAGTAGAAACAATTATAAATAGTATGACCAGTTCTTGGTTTCTTCTTCCTTGGGTTGTCCTAAGTTGTTGTATAGGTATTTTTATAGCCCGCTGTATGCCATTTTCTATAAGTGGAGAGGGGTGTTTTTGTTTGAGCAAACATTCTCTCAGTTCTGTAAAGCGTTTGTTCCTGGTATTCGTATCTTCTACAATGGTACAAATTCTTCTGGCTAGGCAATATGGGATGTTGCGTTTTGTATGAGGTGGATGGCACGACTTAAAAATCAGCTATTAATCGGTGTCTGTGTGTTTATAGTATATATCCATGGTAATGGTGGTGTCGTTTTTGATTACCATTATATCTAGGAATGGTAATTTGGTACTACTCATCTCTTCTGTAAGTTGGAGAGATGGGTGTAGGTTATTCAGGAGGATATTGAACTCATCCAGAGTATAGAGAGATTCTGTCCAGATGAAGAAACAGTCGTCAAGGTATCTCTTCCAAGACTTTTCAATGTACTTTCTAAAGTCAGTGCTATATTTTTCCTCTATTTCTTGGTAGAGTTGTTGTTCTAAGTATCCCATTACAGAGTTCGCGTAAACGGGAGCAAACTTCATTCCCATCGCTGTGCCTCTAATTTGGATGTAATTATTTCCATTGAAGAAGAATGTGTTGTATTCCAGAAGAAATTTGACTGCGTCTAATGACGCTGTCAATCTGGTGGGAATCACTTCTCTATGTTTTTCCACACAGTATTTAACCGCCTTTATTCCTAAATCATGTGTAATGTTGGTGTAAAGGCTTACCAAATCAAAACTGAGTAGAAGTGAATTCGTTTCGGTGGTTTTGGGAAGATGGGACAGGAAGTCGATATCATCCCGGAAGAAACTGGATATGTGTATACATAGTGGTTTCACAATAATATCAACAAAATGTCTTAGACGGTGGGTAGGGCATGTTGGTCCAGCTGTAATAGGTCTAAGTTTTAAGTCTTTTGGGTGTAGTAATTTAATGTACTCACTTTGTTACGTCGTATACAGATTAGAGTGCGACAAATGCAGCAATTTCTACGTAGGTAGCACCACCGGACTACTTCACATAAGAATAAAAGAACACCTCAATACTAACGCTTCCTCATTTAAGAAACACTTAGTGAAATGCAAAAAGACCGACAAAAATATAACAGTTACGATAGAAACTAAGGAAAGAAACCTCGGCAATCTTAGAATTAAGGAAGCACTGATTATAGACAAAACACAACCACCAATCAATAATAGACTAGAACTCAACACCCAATTCATAACATGATAGAGACCCTAGCCCCACACTTACACCCCCCATCACACACACGCACACGCACACGCACACAGACACACGCTTAAACCTCCACTTATTCTCTCTCACACACACACATACACACACGAAGATCAGTTTTAACATGATAAAGCATTTAGCCCTCACATTTACGTATAGGCATATCTTCTCACACTCACACACACATACACACATGCATACTTACGCCTTCACGTATTCTCCCACACACTTAAACATACATGTCCAAAACCCCTTTTAAAGGGAGACTATTCTTTATCCACCTAACCATCACTCTTTGACATTAGAGATAGAATGGAATCTCTATACCATTTCCTGTCAGCGTGACTTGGCAAGCTAATTAGAACACTGGATTAACCACTTTACTTCCCTCCGAAGAAGAGATATTATCTCGAAAATTACGGATATTTAAATAAATTTAAGGTAAAAGACTAATTGTCAACATTATCTTTTGTATCTGCATTTATATTCTATATCCATACCTGCAATGTCTTGGCCTTACAACTACAAACGTTCATACCCCATTACACAATGCTTCAAGAGAACTACAACTTCCTCCTTATATATATATATATATATATATATATATATATATATATATATATATATATATATATACGATATTAAACAAATGGAAACTATATTTATAAAACCATATTTATTTCGTTATATATATTTCTGGGATATCATATTAAAAATATGTTATGCCTTCCTCAGACAAAATACAATACATAAGCTGTTTTATAAATAATTAGTGACATACCTTGTGATAATGCAACTTCCTTTTAAAAAGTTGATTTGGTAGTGAAAATGTTATGATAGTTATATAGAAAGAAAACGAAGATGAGAAGAAGAAGGTGAAGAGATGTATGTAAATAAAAAAATAAAAAATAAATAAATAAAAGAAGAGAAAAGAGATGTATGCAAAGAGAAAAGAGATGTATGTAAAGAAAAACAACGGAGCGAGATAGAGAGACAAGGATAGAGAGAAATACATTGATGGTGAAAAAAAAACCTAGTAGGCTGCTTTTTGACAGATGATCATCGTATATGTGAGAGGTTAAGGGAAGGGATAATAACTCTGAACTAAATAAGAAAAGAAAACAAATTATACAATTTTTTAATTACCTTAATCTAAAAATAGAAATTGAGAATAACCATAGAATAGTCAATTTCCTAGACGTAACATTTAATCTCAACACATGTCTTCACTATCCATTTCACAAGTTAAATGAAAACTTGAATTATGTCAATTTTAGCTCCAATCACCCCAGATCTGTCAAAAATACTATAGTAAACTCTGTTCAAAAACGCATCTCTAGAATCTCTTCCAATAAAAATATTTTTGACGAAAAAGCCCAATATTATAATGATGCTTTAGCTAGAGCAGGATATAGTGATAAAATTATGTACATCGATAATAGACAAACTAACCAAAATAACAACAATTTTAATTACAGTAACAACTTTAACAACTATAATAGAAAGCACTACAATTATTTCAAAAACCAGAAAAGAAATAGAACTAGAAATATAATATGGTTTGCCCCCCCTTTCTCACTAAACATTAAAACCCACATCGCTAAACTATTTTTTAATGCTCTTGACAAACGCTTCCCTAGAACACATAAGTATCACTCAATTTTTAATAGACATACTATAAAATTAACGTACTCGTCCACCAAAAATTTAGCACAAAATATTAATAGAATAAATAATAGGAATCTAAAACCTAGCCGAAATACCGAAAATAGCCTAAACAATATTCAACTAAAAAACTGTAACTGTAGAGATAGATCTAAATGTCCGCTAAATAACAATTGCTTAGTTAAAAATATAATATACAACTGTAATGTTAGAACTGATTTAAATTATTTTAATTATGTTGGTTCAACCTCGACAGAATTTAAACTTCGCTATAATAATCACAAAAATTCTTTCACGGATCCAAATAAAAAATCATCAACATCGCTGTCAGGGTTACTCTGGTAACTTAAGCATGATAAAGTTGGATATTCGATGGTTTGGAATATAGTCTCAAAAGGGATTCCTTTTAATTCCTCTTCTGAGAATTGTGACCTCTGCGCGGAGGAGATATTCTTTATATTAAAATCTAAAAATTCCCTTAATTTACGAACCAATGTATTCAGCTGTTGCAGACATAGATTGAACTCAACATTTAAATATAAATATAAATTTAAAATGTAGTATAAAATGTAGTATATTTACTTAAGATATTTGACTATTTGTGATACTTGGCGATAAATCTTTCGATTCCTTCAATTTTTTTTTTTTTTAAAACCTTTCCGCATGAATATATAATTAATGAGATTAAATAAACTACCCTAAAATTGGCGTTGGTCCCAATCTTTTGAATACATTTTTAAGCTGGATAAACTTCTATAATAAATATAAGAGCATTTGTAGAATAAGTTTTGAATGATTTCTGATAAATAAGGCTTGGTGAGCAATTTTGGTCTTGTTTGCTTATGACTCTGATTCTATGACCGATATGCGTGGCATACTATGTTCTCTTGCGTCCCTAGATACTCTGTGGAGTGACGAAGATATTCTTGGCGTTTTTAATTTTAATATTGATATCTGTTGTCTACTCTATGCTTGATCGATGATTATTTTAGATGTTAATGTATATCTTATATGTTTTGTGTCTATATATATATGTATATATGTATGTAAATGTATGTAGGGTGGAATCTCTTCTAACGCATTGAAGTTTTTCTTTTCTGACACATTGAAGTTTTTCATGAAATATAAGAATCAGTGCAGCGTATCACCTAGGTTCACATGTGCGTCTATATTTATCAACTTGAATTTGAGATAACCTTCTCTTTTCTCATTTTTCACGAGAATACATATATACTTATGTTTGAAGTTTTGTCTCAGATTTTGCTTATAGACCTAAGAATGTTTAAACTGAGCATGTGGTCATTTTTTTTACACATTATAGATATGTGTCTCATTCGTGAATACTGATATTTACATTATAATGCCTAATTCATAAAAATTGATAATTCAAATGGATGAGACATAATATATTTTTAATGTATTTTAAATATATCATCTTTCTTTCTTTTTCTCCTATACACGAATCTAACTGTATCCCTTCCCTTAACATCTCACATATACGATGATCATCTGTCAAAAGGCAGCCTACTAGGTTTTTTTTTCACCATCAATGTATTTCTCTCTATCCTTGTCTCTCTATCTCGCTCCGTTGTTTTTCTTTACATACATCTCTTTTCTCTTTGCATACATCTCTTCATCTTCTTCTTTTTTTTTTATTTTTTTATTTACATACATCTCTTCACCTTCTTCTTCTCATCGTTGTTTTCTTTCTATATAACTATCATAACAGTTTCACTACCAAATCAACTTTTTAAATGGAAGTTGCATTATCACAAGGTATGTCACTAATTATTTATAAAACAGCTTATGTATTGTATTTTGTCTGAGGAAGGCATAACATATTTTTAATATGATATCCCAGAAATATATATAACGAAATAAATATGGTTTTATACATATAGTTTCCATTTGTTTAATATCGTAAACCTACTCCAGAAACTGTCGAGTGCTTTTATATCAGTTATAAAATATTTACTCGTTGTAACCCAACAATCTTAAATAAAACTTTTGCATATATATATATATATATATATATATATATATAAAATAAAGTAAAATAAAAAGTCAAATGTTTAAAATTTAGCTTCGTTTATTACTGCTATATATACTTCGGTGACAGCAATCTTTGGCTGTGACCTCTTCAGGCAGTCCGAATTAGTGTTGTATAGACAAGTACATATGTTGTTGAGGTGTATAATTCGGACTGCCTGAAGAGGTCACAGCCAAAGATTGCTGTCACCGAAATATATATAGCAATAATAAACGAAGCTAAATTTTAAACATTTGACTTTTTTTTTTACTTTATTTTACATTACTCCGGAGTAACCAAACCAACCTGCGCACCTCATCGAGTGCTCCAGCCTGCATACTGAGGTGTTGGGTATACAACCAACATATACTAACAAAAAAAAAAAAAATATATATATATATATATATAAATATATACTTAGGTTAATAGGAGTTAGGTATTGTATACCCGTGTCCCATTAAGGTATTGGCAGCATAATAATTAGCTATATGCTTTGGAGCAGAGCCGTATATATGATAAAGAACACAAGAGCGTCTACAACATCAACATATTTTTATTGGCTTACAATGTTTCTTCCTTACGTAACCGTAGGATTCGTCAGAGCTATAAAAGGGGTTTGCTTGGTGTTATGGACTCTACCAACCAAACATTCAAGAACAAAGAGTAAAGAGAGTAAAGAACAAAAGTAGGGGACGATAAGTCTAATTTTGGTGCGGGAGGGGGGGTCCTTGTTTACTAGCTGCGGTCATATTCATTCCCGGGAGTCGAGTGGTTAGCTGAACCATAGATGGGTTGGCGTCGATAGTAGGGTGCAGAGCGTGTGCTGAGGCTACACAAACACAAATGGCATACAATATATATATATATATATAGAGGAGGCGAAAGTACATGATGTAATTAGAAATGGAAAAAGAGTAATAATAATAATCTATAATTAATAATGTATAATAAGGCATGGGGAAGATTACACTATAATAAGGTATAGAAGTAAGAATAAGGTAAAATATAAAGGAGGATAAAGGTGAAAATAAGATAAAGATAAAAAATATATATATAAAAAAATATATAGAGAATATATAAAGAAATATAAGCAAGTATTTGAAGGGGAAAACACAATGTAAAAAAATCGATTTTTTCAAATAAAAATATTAGAATTATGGGGGAGAAAACGGGATATGGAAATATGAACAAATGTGATTTGTTGAGAGAATATAAGATGTTAATAGTTATGTCAAGTTTATACATCTTAATAATAAATAATCTGTATATCAGAGTTACAGAACCTTCAATTCACTTACAGGTTCAAGCCACGTGGCATAGTCCATTGTTTATCTGTACGGTCATGTGCGTTTGTTTTTGACACCACAGCAGATGCACAAGTTCGTAAATTCCAATGCAGATAGAAATCTATTTTTGCTCACCCAGACATTGACGGAGGATCCAATATTCCTAGTTCAATATAAGTGTGGTGTTATTTTGGTCGCACAAATCAATCACTTGGTTCAATATTATGGAGTATGGTTTTCTGGTCTTCGTAACAGTGTCAGTGGTTGTATATCTCGAAATCACCAGGATCACAGTACTCCGGTTTGGTGTGATTATCGGTCTTCCAACTATGTTGTCGGTGGTTGGATTCAATTCTACTGCCCCGAACGTAGAACTTTGGTGTCGATAGAACATTAACGAGGCAGTGTGACATCGCATCTGTGGTACAAAACGGTACGCAAGGAAATTCTTCGTTTTCGTTTCATCCGGGTCCAGCAGTCACGTGCAAGAACCGCTACGTAGTAATTGTGGGGTTAATCGGTCAAGATAGTAACTAACCGAAAATTCTCTTAGGAATTCAGACAGGCATGACAGGTACATTTAGGTCAGCAGTTTCTTTATGTGTACGTGTGTCCGATACACACATGCACATATTTATATGTATTTCAACTCAAAAAACTCAATTGATTCGCCTATTGATATTATATCTGTGTTGCTCCGATGTGCATGTTGTGGTGTTCTGGTCGTGTATAGCATTCACTGTGTTTTGCCATTACGTTGGAATGTGATGTTATGGTCATCAATAGTCCGGCAAGCGCATTCCTCTCTTATATTGCGGAGAATAGTGTTCTGGTCCTCAGTAAACAGTTGGGTCAGCAGGAGGGGTGGTGGTTCTCAGTTTCGACTTCGACAATACATATGTGTTACTCTACATATCGTGCTCCTCTCAAAGAAGAGTATTATAGGAGGTATTCATGCCAAACACCACATATAGAGAAGATTTCTACAGAAAAAATATACATACATATACACATATATACACACATCATACACACACACATAAGCATACATACATATATACACATACACATCACATATACACATACACACAATATAATACACATGCATACAATATATATATATATATATATATATATACAATATACATGTATACAATGCACGCACACATGCATGCATGCATGCATGCACACACGTACGCACACACATATACATATGTCTGTGTGTGTGTGTGTGTGTGAGAGAGAACAGGAGAACACACACACACACACACACACATACACATACACACACATACACACACACGCAAAAACATCAACCTTGTAGGGGACTGTTCCACCCTTAGGGTACCTATCTATCTGGGTTACGGGTTGGGGGGAGGGGGTAGCTATAGTCTAGGTGGGGTTGCGTGATATATGTTACGTCTATGTGCTAGGTTTAAAATAGAAGAAGGAACTCAAGATTTTGTGTTGGCAAGAGTATAAATATATATATATATATATATATATTATATATATAATTGTGTATAGTGGTAGCTATGGTGCTTCCATAGGCGGTGTGCCAAAATTATCACTCGATATTCTTCAGAGTGGAGTGTAGATATGAAGAAAACGAAAAATCAGTGATGCATCTGGACTTTATTGCATCTGGAGTTTATTTCGTGTTACAAATGTTTCGCCGCCATGTAGCTCGAATCAGGGTCCTTGTATGGATCTGGCTGATTCTACTTCTGTGGGTTCTTTCAGACACGGGTGTTAAGTCCGGAACAAATTTTATCACTGGGGTATTATCATAAAAAAACACCTTATATAAAACCTATATCCACTCTTGTCATGCCATTGGCTGTTTTTACTCCACGTCATCACAAGTTCTGGTCAGTATCTGCTGCCACACGGTTCATCAACCATTTTCCGTCCGACACATTTCAATGGAATCATGCTGGGTTAAATACTTCACACGTCTGCTCACACTTCAGAGTAAGCATACTAGAATACACACATAAAAACACACATACATGCAGACACATACCTATCAATGCATTCACACTCGTACGTCTACATGCGCAGTCACACACATCCCCACACACATACATCGCAGTATATATACTCACACACCCTCTCTCCCTCACTTCCAGGGCCCCAGTGACACCCACATGTTGATACATATTGTCACAACCTTCTGACGGTTGTTTACTTTATGATCTGTATCAATTAGGATAAGCATATCCTACCCAAATGTACACATATATACATACATACGCGCTCACATACACATACGCCCAACCTTCTATAAATTTAAATATATATATATACACACTCATACACACACATATATACATACACACATACATACACATACATGCATACACACATGTGTATACACACACATATATACATATAATATATATATATATATATATATATATTTCGTTTCTGAATTTGTTTAGCAAGATTCTTTATCTGAAATCGTGTGTTGAAACCGATATTGTTATACTTTGGGAGGGTCATGTTGCCAATACGAAACACACGCACCAGTTGTTTCACTTCAATTTATTATAATAAATTTATAATAAATTTATAAATTTATAAATTTCTGGTTGGTTGGTTCCACAACCAGATAGTTGTTTATATATAGTCATAGTTATTTCGTCACACACTCTGTGACCTCTTCAGTGACTGGGGATTCCTTTCTTTGTTTCTGTGCCTCTCCTTTGTTCTGTCCTACGCCATTTTCTGTCTGTGTGTGTGTGTTGTGTGCTCAGTCTGCGCATGCACCACGTCCGGGTGTCTGTGTGTGTTTATGTTCATTTATTTATTATTTTATTTACATGTTACTGGTTGGTTGTTTGTTCTATGTGTGTGTGTGTTTTCATTTTCCTTTGGAACAATAACGTGCCGGCGTGTATGGGCTTCGAAAAGACCATAAAACGGGCTGTGACCCTGTTGCGGGACCACCAACACGACCAGTCTGTGGAGCTAACCTTGCTAGTAACTACAGACTGTCCCACTTCCTCTCCCTGATCATACGCCCCATCATTAAAATGTCCCCAGATGTATGTGAGAGCACGGTCGACCTCCTCAGCAGAATCGGCGTGAGTAACCGATCTGGAGACCTAACAAACTGCATAATAGGCAGTATGGATGTTGTGTCCCTGTGTCCATCTATTGACGTGGATTTGCTGTGGAGAAATGCGTAGAAATGATCAGTGAGAGCAAGGTTGAGTTCCGTGGGATTGATACCAGTGAGCTGGGACTCCTACTTAAGCTTACCTATAGTAATAATTACCTAGCTTGTCTTGTAGGGCACATACGGTGGATGAAGTGTTGTATATGTCTCTCTAGAGCTGGGACTCCTACTTAAGCTTACCTATAGTAATAATTACCTAGCTTGTCTAGCAACATGAGTGGAACAGCAACATCACAACTTACAATTAAGGACAAAATGAAAACACACACACACATAGAACAAACAACCAACCAGTAACATGTAAATAAAAAAATAAATAAATGAACATAAACACACACAGACACCCGGATGTGGCGCATGCGCAGACTGAGCACACAACACACACACAGAAACAAAATGGCGTAGGACAGAACAAAGGAGAGGCACAGAAACAAAGAAAGGTATCCCCAGTCACTGAAGAGGTCACAGAGTGGGTGACGAAAGAACTATGACTATATATAAACAACTATCTGGTTGTGGAACCAACCAACCAACCAGAAATTTATAAATTTATAAATTTATTATAAATTTATTATAATAAATTGAAGTGAAACAACTGGTGCGTGTGTTTCGTATTGGCAACATGACCCTCACAAAGTATAACAATATATATATATATATATATATATATATATATATATATATATATATATATATATATATATATACACATACATACATACATACACACGCGTATATATATAAATGTATACTCACCCATGTCCACATATACATACGAATACACATACGTACATAAACATTTCTTACACACGTACACACACAACCACACATATATATATATATTTATATATAAGGATTAAAATACTGGAGCGTGTTGGAGTTAAACACCTTCTTCGTATTATAGAAATGACAGTAAAAGGTATAGCTCAATGGAATTAAACAGAGCCGAAGAATTATGAAAATATAACAAAGAAGCCTTCAATACATCAAAAGACTTTATTAGCCAACAATGTTTCGTCCTATTAAGGACTCATCAGGGCAATCAAAACCACAAGAAGAACTATCGGCCAATACAAGCCGAAAACTCCGAAGAATATGGAGTGTACATACACTAAATTATTGGAAGATTATGGGTAAAAATATATAATAAAAATCACTAAGGAGGTGGATAACATTTTGAACCATATTACAAATATAGTCCAAAGCAAAAAACTAGAGCTAAACAAAGGTGGTTATATAGAGCGGAAATTATAGTACTATATGTAATACAATATAATATAACATAATATACTTGTAACAATATTAAAATTAAAATTAAAATTAAAAGGCACAATATACATATGTATATATATACGCACACGTACGCACATATACATATACATCAATACACATTTCCATCATTAACAGCACAAATTAAACCTTATTAAGAGTTTAAATATAAATAAGCATAATAGGAATAAAAATAAAAATAATACGTATATCTAATATACAGTATAACATGAAGTAATGAAATGATTAAAAGTAACACATATAATAACTAATAAACTATATAATTATATAATATATAATATAATATAATAGATAATCTCCGGTTAATTTACACAAACAATATAGATGTCACAATAACACTATAATAATAATATAATAATATATAATATATAATGGCATGTAAATTAACAAATCAATTCATATAGTGTTAGAGAGCAGGTGAGAAAAAAAAAATTGTACAATACGCAAAATTATGATGGTACAAAAATATATAAACATCTTACATGATATATAAAATTTAACATATCATAATGGTACATAAAATCATCGGTAAGTAACAAAGATCAATATTACATTTACAACGAGTTGAATAACAACTTCAATATAAAATAATGAACATAATATAATATATAATTACTTATAATTACAAGGTTGGTAAACAGACACATATGTGAATGAGTGAATAAGGACCAGACAGAAAATACTATGCACAGTAGTATTAATAAATAAATACATAACATCGACCGGATATCAAAAAACAAAAACAAAAGTATTTACTTAGGTCTCACATGCAGTTAAGTAAAAACCTAGGAAACAACCCGGATAAATGACTAGAAAACCCTATTTGATAAATTAATATTGAAAATATTGAAAATACCTAATAAGGCAATACAATATTAGCTATGGTTTAAGTGATCAAAATCCGTAAACATTAATATTTCACTATAAATATATATAGAAAGGAATGAAATATTCTACTATCATTTACATAACGATATCTAAAAAACTGACTTAAGCAGATTTATGGTAGGCTAATAGGGACAGAAAAAAAGAAATGTATGTAGGATACAAAGGAGCATAAAATCATAATCAATATACTGTATTATATAATAGAAAGGAACATAAAAAAAGGGGGGATTAAATATAATCATAATATATTTGAAGGGGTTAGCAATAAGCTTATGTGTGCATGGGGGGGGGGGGGGGAGTATCCAAAGAAGAATCCAAATAAAATAAAATAAAATGAAATAAAATAATATAAAATATATAATCAGATATATACTCATAAGTGTTAATAGTGAAAATTTAATGTGTAAGAAGATAGATATGGTATAGTAGCCAAAAGATTATGAGAGCTAGAATAAAAAGTTGTCAAAAACCAATGATAATAATTGTTTCTACTTTAGGTACAAGGCCAGCAATTAACCAGTACATTACTGGTACTTTATTTTATCGACCCCGTAAGGATGAAAGGCAAAGTTAACCTCGGCGGGATTTGAACTCAGACTGTAAAGAGACGTAACTATGCTAGAAAGCATGGCGTCCGACCCTCTACCCATACTGCCAATTCACCGCCAATAATGATGATAATAATGGTGGTATTTCACCGCCAATAATGATGATAATAATGGTGGTAAACAAAAAGAACCTAAACTAAAAAAATAAGTAATGGAATATATCAGCTAATGGATACAATTTACACTCCTAGAACCTTTAGGTTTATAATAAATGTAAGAATTAGAAATAGCGTGGGGGCAAGAAGAGAATATCTCAGACTTTCTATTAAGTAAGGATTCACTAGAGAAAATTATAGAGTGTGTCTCGAGGATACAGAGATTACAAAATTTAGTATGTGTAGAAAGGTTATTAGAGCGTGCTACTAAACGGTAATTAAGGCTATATGGTATATTAGCCCCCTTAAGATCCCAAATATAGTGTGCTAAAGAAGTAGAATTCTTAAACTTAACATGTTTGAAATTAGAGATATGAGAATTAAACCTGGTCTTAAAAGTGTTAGATGTAGAGCCTATATAAGTTCTATTAGAGGAATTAGTTATAACTACGCAAGCATAAACGATGTTCTTAGAGAGGCAATTACCGTTTAAAGGGCAGTTAGCACTCACTCTACAGTTACACTTCCGGGTGGTATTGATTGGCTGAAGTAGTGATGCATTACACGTAGGATTACTATTAGATAAGGTCTGCTCCGGTGGTAAGGCATTTGTAGATCTGTTCAGACTAGTAGTATGTAGAGAGGAGTATCCATCCCTAATTTTCCTATTGTTAGTGCTAGCTAAATGAGAACTAATATTAGGGGTGGTAGAGAATGAAAGTTTAATAACATTTTTATTAAAAATACTATGGTATTTATGAGAAGGGGGGACATTTTTTCTTTAAGATAGAAAAGAAAGACCTAGGGATATTAGTTAATACTTCCTGATTATATGGCGGGTTAAAATAAGTATTTAGTCTCCTTCTATGTTTATCCTTTCCGACTCTACCATTATCCAATATCCCATTATTAAGACTAGGGTTACTACAAGGATTAGTTAAAACCGCATTATTAGAATCAGCCGAAATTCCATTAAGTCTCTTTCTGTTTCTACCTCTAGTAGATCTGCTGCTGTCTGGAATCCTATCAAAAGGATTAGGGCCAATAATAGGATCAGTAGAAACAACATTATTAGAATTAGATCTAGCAAAATTATCACCAATGAGTGAGCGCTCAGAGGGTTCGACTTGATTCCTAGAGGTATTATATTCCCTATTACGAGTCCGGTGGGTTAACTTATGGATGGGTTCAGATACACCTATGTAATTACTACGATTATTATGCTTCCTACTCCCATTCATGGCCATGTTATGGGATATTATGTTATTATTATTCTAAGTAAGCGGAGACTTTCTAAGGTTACTATTATTATAGTGTATTTTACTAGAGTAACCGGAATTAGCTAGGGCATTATTATAGTACTCCGCATGTTCATTAAATGTTCCTACGTCCTTAGAGAGTGTGGAAATCCTATTAGATACACCCTTAATTATAGAGCTTATCATAGATTTGGGGTGGTTAGAATTGGGACTAACATGTGTATTGATGTATATGTATATGTGCGTACGTGTGCGTATATATATACATATGTATATTGTGCCTTTTAATTTTAATTTTAATTTTAATATTGTTACAAGTATATTATATTGTATTATATTGTATTACATATAGTACTATAATTCCCGCTCTATATAACCACCTTTGTTTAGCTCTAGTTTTTTGCTTTGGACTATATTTGTAATATGGTTCAAACTGTTATCCACCTCCTTAGTGATTTTTATTATATATTTTTACCCATAATCTTCCAATACTTTAGTGTATGTACACTCCATATTCTTCGGAGTTTTCGGCTTGTATTGGCCGATAGTGCTTGTGATTTTGATTGCCCTGATGAGTCCTTAATAGGACGAGACATTGTTGGCTAATAAAGACTTTTCATGTATTGAAGGCTTCTTTGTTTTATTTTCATAATATATTTATATATATAAATATATCTATACATATATACACACAAAAGAAAAGGGACAATTTAACATGCGTACGCACATCACACATATACATACTAATGCCTACGCATATGGCGATATACATACATCTACACATGCATACGCATACGAGTTGCCACATGCATACACCTGCACGCATACATATCTACCTACACACACAAAAGTGCGACCACATATACATATATAAACACACCTGTAAGTGAACAGTTAAACATACATTATGCAATAAAAACAGTATAATAACAGTAAATTATCGTAACATAAAAAAATATACAATGTAATATAATATACAATATGATATATATATATATATATATATATATATATATATCCCTATTATACATATATACACACATATATATACACATATATACTCACACACATACACACACACACGTACACGGAATCATACATACATATACCGATATATACGGATATATATATAGAGGTTATGTGATAATGCTATGTCTTATGGTGCATATTCCCTTTGAAAACGTATTTCTTCATGGTTGTCTTGATGATATTCGTGACTTCACACGAGAAATCAAATACTTTCGAAAATCAAGTAGAGGTATGTATCAATTCTATTTTTCAATTTACAGGGAAATACGTATATTTAATATATTTACATATTTGTAACTAAACTTTGTAAAATTATTTACACAATTAAGCAGTCTCGGACATCTCTATACTGCATATATATTCATATCGATGTACCATATACTTTGACTCCTTAGCCCACGATGGAATATATCGTATATACCAAGATGAAAGCTAATAACATTCAAATTAGCTCTTCTATTTCAGGATAATATTTATGTGGCAGGGCATATAAGCCACCTGGTTACGTAATTCTTTTTTTATCGTTGCCGTTATCGTTCATGTCGTTGGGATTTTTGGTCCTTATTGGAACAGCTATTAATTTCCTCAAGCCATTTTTTAACGTTTAATATTTGCAAAAAGTAAATATTAAAACATTTAGAAATTTTAAGCGGAAGAGTAATTAACCAAACGACGCCAGTTGTTTTAATTTTTAGATATGGCTTACTTAATCAACATCAAGTAAAATTATTAACAAGATCTCGTTAAAGGAACGAATTTTTAACAGTAAGTTATTAACGTAACGAGAGAAGCGATAACTGAAAACAAACATATTGTAGCTGCTACTACTACTACTACTACTACTACTACTACTGCTGCTGCTGCTGCTGCTGCTGCTGCTGCACTGTTTCCCCCTCTTCCTCCTCCTCCTCCTCCTCCTACTACTACTACTAATACTACTGCCGCTGCTACTACTACTGCTGCTACTGCTACTGCTACTACTACTACTACTACTACTACTACTATTACTACTACTATTACTGCTGCAGCTGCTCCTCCTCCCCCTCCTCCTCATCCCCCTCCTCCTCCTCCTCCTCCTCCTACTACTACTACTACTACTACTACTACTACTACTACTACTACTACTACTACTACTATTACTGTTGCAGCTGATCCTACTACTACTACTACTACTACTACTACTACTACTACTACTATAGATCCTGCTGCTATTGTTAATACTACTATAGATCCTGCTGCTATTGTTAATACTACTATTGCTCCTAATGATAATTGCTTCCAATTTTGGTTTAAGATCAGTTATCAGGTGGGAAGTAAATCGATTATATTGACCCCCGCATTTTACTGTCAATATATTATCATCGGTCCACGGAGGATGAATTGCAAAGTTAACCTTGAAAGGATTTAAACAAAAACATAAACAGTTAGAATAAACACAGCACGTTATTTTGTCTGAGGCTTTCATGTCTTACATTTCTAAGACGGTGACTAACGAATCCGCTGTAGAAACATCCTTGAGTTCTCGAATGAGCTATGTATTTGACTTGCATTCCTTTCCTAGTTGAAATAATTTTACTTCATTTACATAATTCGTAACCTGCTAAAAGATTTGATATGAAACACATTTATTTCAACCTCTACGACGGTGGGTGGAAGATTTTATAGGGTGGCTATGAAGGAATCAAGTTAGAGCAGTGAAATCTTACTAGCATTAATTTCAGCTCCCATGAATAACTGTATTGTTTCTTTCCAGAGAGTGTGTGGAAAAATAAACCTCATTTTGTCATTCCATGTGTGTATCATGATCAGCTTATAGATATTTTAGCCTATGAAACTTGCAGCCTATGAAATGTTTACCAGACCTTCGTAAACGTATCAGAAATTCCTATGTCGGAAATAAAACCATATTGATTTTTAACTGACAATTTTTGAAGGAAAGAATTGTAGTTGCCGGGCTCAAATGTAGATCCTAATTGTATCGGTTATGTCCACTCTGGTGCGATTCACAATCATTCTTAGGTTTATCATTCGTCCTAGCTGAATAATTTTTTGAAATATAAACCATTCAGTTTGAACGGCTTCGAAGGGAGAAGCAGTATATATTTCTCTGTATAATAAATAAACAGGTTTTATGTTTCGGATACCTAAATATGGAATGTTACGCGATGCCCACACACATACACACAGCCCCGGCGGACAGGGTGGAGGAGGCGTTTGAGCGGAGGATGGCAAGTGAGACGCGCTGGAAAAGCCAGTCCAACTCGCGGGGCTCACACCTGCGGCTGGCCAGCTCAGCGCCTATGTTGGTGAGTAGGGCGGTAACCATGGGGCCGAGGACACCAGAAGTCTCCACTGAAGTAGACATTACCACACATCACCAACATGTAATATAAGAAAATATGCGACAATGCACATGGCTAATGTTATATTCTCCTTATCCGATGTAAACTGAAACAATCTATCAGGAAAGCTATTTCATTTAAAGAAAATAATATTTATAAAAATTGTTTCTATTTTTTAAAGATTATATATCTATATATGTATAAGTATATATATATATATATATGTATAAGTATATATATATATATATGTATAAGTATATATATATATATATATATATATATATAGCGTTTAAGAATATACATATTTCATGAACACGATGCCCATTATCGAAAAAAGGGTAATATTACTGTAATCTAATAATAGTATTCCCGTATTTTTCAGATATATGGAAGTATCCACCATTTTATTCATCCATTTCATATTAATAGATAGAATAAATCATTTCTCCGTATATATTCTCATACCACTGTCTACCCAAATGTAAATAAATAATTTTCTGCTGCATACAGTTATATTAAATGCAATTATCATCAAAATGTTTCTATTAAAGATGTGTAGGTATGAATTTAAATAGTTAAAGTATCTTAAATTATGAATACATATTGCCAGGTATACGAAATATATTGAAGTTGAACACTAAATATCTATAGTCTGACTGATTTTGCGCAATGAGTATCATAACATAATTGATATTTTATCGAAACGATGTTATGCTATAGGAGTAGGTAATGTTGGCGAAATGTCATTAATGTACGGGAAAGTATTAAAAAGTAACAAAAAAGATCGATGGATTATAGATAGTTTTATTTTCAAATATCTTTTAATAAAATTTTTTTTTATTCTATCGGATTTCTCGTGCAATTATGAAAGTAGTGAAAATATTAATACAATAAAAAAAAAAATAAATACAGTTCGTTAATTATCATTATATAGGCTTCAAGAAAAGGAGAAAAACGAGAGTTAGAAACTTTTAAACAAAACGATCCAAAAATTATTTCGTAATACAAAAAGAAAAATTTGGCAAAATTAATTTAAATGCAAGATGTAAAATAGGAAATCACAGTAGATGGTATATAAAATTGAAAAGTATTAAATAAGCAACGTTCTCACTTAATATATGGACACACTCGCGCAAGCATTTTTCTCTCTCTCCCACCCACCCCTCTCTCTCTCTCTCTCTCTCTCTCTCTCTCTCTCTCTCTCTCTCTCTCTCTCCCTATATATATATATATATATATATATATATTATTTTGTCTCTCATAAACATAGAGTAATACTGGTTAAGGTTGACAACATACAATCTCACATACTTGTGAAAAATATATGTTTATATATACATGTATATGTATGTATGCGCATATATCTGTATATCTCTCATTATTGTCTCGGTGGATTGGCAGTATCGGTAGAGTGTCGGACGCAATGCTTTCCAGCATAGTTACGTCCCTTTACGATCTGAGTTCAAATCCCGCCGAGGTTGACTTTGCCTTTCATCCTTACGGGGTCGATAAAATAAAGTAGCAGTAATACAATGGGTATTTGCTGGCCTTGTGCCTAAAGTAGAAACAATTATTGTCTCTTACTCCCTCACGGCAGAGTAACTACGGAAGTATAGTGACTGCTTTCAAGCAAACACTATATACATTTGTAGTCAAACTTACAACCCCTCTGTAGCCTCTGTATCATATCAATATCCCCTCCGCCTTCTGAGATAGTTTTCACTGCTACAAGGGATTAATTCCCCTTTCTTGACCAGTGTATCACGTGATAGAGTCTCCCTCCGCCTTTCTGAGATGTTCTCGCTTGCTACGGGCGTATGTAGTTAGGGCTCTTCCCTGAGGGGCTCCCTTGATAAGCTGGCTTACCTCACAACAATGTTGTATATCTATGATATAACATTGTGCATAGTGACCAGCGAAACTGTAGAGTCGGGACGAAGAAAAAATAGGTATATTGTGTCTATTATTCCTTCTTATAACATGTTATATATATATATATATATTTATGTACAATATAAATATATATATACGTATATATATATATATATATAAATATATATATATATATATATATATATATATATATATATATATATATATATATATATATATATATATATATATGTATATATATATATATATATATATATATATATATATATGTATGTATATATATACATGTATATATATATATATATATATATATATATATGTAAATATGTATACACACACACACACACACATATATATATATAAATATATATCAATATCAATATATATATATATATATATATATATATATATGTATATATGTATATATATATATATATATATATATATATATATATATATATATATATGTATATATATATATATATATGTATATATATATATATATATAAATATATATATATATATATATATATATATATATATAAATATATATCAATATCAATATATATATATATATATATATATATATATATGTATATATGTATATATATATATATATATATATATATATATATATATATATATATATGTATATATATATATATATATGTATATATATATATATATATAAATATATATATATATATATATATATATATATATATAAATATATATATATATGTATATATATATATATATATATATATATATAGTAAGTAAGTTAATTTTTTTTAGTAAGTAAGTTAATTTAATAATTTTCTTATTTTACGTCTCTCATATTATTGTTCTGCAACCCCATGCATTGAACCACAATGTTAATAAAACAAAACCTATATATTTGCTAGCATTGATATGCATCTGTGTGTATATAAATGTCACTAGATATAAATTCCTTATATATATATATATATATATATATATATATATATATATATAGTAAAAAATTGAACGGGAACAAAGCAGAGAAGCAGTACGAACAAAGTTTATTAGTTTCATGCTCTTGAGAGTGGGGTGGTTGTGAGGAACGACGTTTCGGGCATAAGCTCTTCTTCAGGTGAAAAGTGTGTGGGAAGAGAGTTCCAAGGGTGTGTAGGAGTGTGGTGGAGAGACATATAGAAAAAAGAGGGTGAGAGGAAACGGTACATATTGAATTAAATATAAAAGCATAAACAAAATAAAAATAAACATGAAGTAAAACAAGTGGTGGAAGGATGTGGGGCGTACCTATCTATCTCCCCACATGGGTAGACGAGTGACGACTCGCAGGTGAGTATTTGTTTAAACTTTCTGGTAAACTTTCTGATTTTTGTAAATTGTATTACATTGTTTTAAAGATAAACCAACACCCTGAGACTCCAGGGGGTTGGTTTTTCTAAGTTTCAAGCCCTTAGGGGGAAAATTTAATTTCCACTCTCAAAATTGAAAAAGATACTATTTGTGAAAATTTAAAAATGGCATCAAAAATGCTGCCTTCTTTAAACGCAGAGAACGTTCTTGGAAAGGGGAGCGTAAAAGAAGACATTATTTCATCTACTACCGGCACGGCTAAGGGATTGGCAAGGCGGTAGATTGGCAGTATCGGTAGAGAGTCGGACACAGTATTTTCCAGCATAGTTACGTCCCTTTACAATCTGAGTCCAAATGCCGCCGAGGTTGACTTTACCTTTCATCCTTACGGGGTCGCTAAAATAAAGTACCAGTAATACACTGGATAATTACTGGCCTTTTGCCTAAAGTAGAAACAATTATTTCCTCTACTACCGCCACTTTCGCCAATCCTGAAAGTTCGGTCGAAAAGAAAAGAATTTTCTGGCCAAAAGAAGAAAATGGAAAAAGGGACTGCTTACTTACTACCACAGCAGCACTTCCCTTCAATAATAGTAGTCAGTTACAAGGCAAATTCAACAATCCCAGCACAAAGAGGAGACACTCCTTCGCCTTAACAGAAACAGCTGGACAACTCAGACGTCATGCCAAATTGGGCCATGGCAACACAAACAAATAAAAACAACCCCCAAAACAACGAAGACAATAACAGTAACAAGAACAGCAAAAGCAACAACCCCAGCACAAGCGAAAACAACCAAACACACGGAAAAAAAAAAACGTTTGCAGAAACCTTTGCCAAAGGGACAGAGTGTATAGAAATAGATCTGTCAAACCCAGCGCAGCACCTAAAGGCCGCTGCGCAACATAAAACTTTCGACTGTTTTCGAATAAATACCCCACCGGAAATTAGGGCAGCGACCTTTAGAGAAATAATTTTCTTCCAGACTATCAGCTCACAACCCAGAAACCTATTGCTTAAAGCCATAGGAGGGTAGAACCGCACTAAAGGAGGCAATGCCGTACATTGCTTACCTTCAGAGGGCCAAGCAGTACAGGAGCTTCTCGGTGCTCATTAAAAGCGAGGCCCTCGCCCAGAAATATTCGGTGGCTCCAATTAGAACGAGCCAACACATTCTTCCCAACATACATGGGAAGAAGAACCCATAAAATAAGGATCTCCCAGATCCCACCGAACACCAACATATGGTGGATCCTGGGTTGTTTTTTGGAGAAAGGGTGATGACAACCTCCTCTCTGCAAAAAAATCAATCCAACAGAACTGGAATGGGAGCTCAATGGAACTCTTGGTCTAAATGAAACCGGAGAGGATTGAAAAAATACCGGAAAGGATGCCGGTGGAACACAACCATGCCGTGCACTTCGCAGTGGAGAGCAAAAAACCATAATGTTTCAAATGTGGAAAAAAAACGCATTTATAAGCATTTTGCCCAATGCTGGGTGTGGAAAAACAAAAGAAAGCGTTGCTCCCAACACCCAAACCATAACAGACACACCCGAAAACAAATAACGAAACGCCCAAACAATCAACATTCACCCAACCATCACAAACCACAAAAGACACCACACCAGAAATTACCCTGAAGGACTCTGTCCTCCCCTTCCCCCTCTGTCTAACACTCGCACAACCACACACACACAAACACTCAACCCCCACACAAAATACCCCTCCCATATACCAAACAGTGATAACACCTCATACACATGAACCTCTACATCTCCGAGTGAGGATGAAGTGGAAGCCCAACAATCCTGAAAGAAAAAATGACACTGAAAAAATACACAAACAAAAACATCAACAGAAAACAAGCACACACCCAACACAGACATAAACATATCGTCACAAACAACACCCACGCGAACAACAGAGCCAGACACTTCACCAACAAAACAAACACACACACCACCACACTGACAAACCCCAACCACAAAAGAAAACTGCAAACAGAAATAGTACACATAAAATAACAAAACACATTACACATACATAAAAACAAGAAACAAAGAACTGGTGGTAACTCTCCGAAAGGACTCCACAATCCAAAACGGAAGGGAAAACCTTCCCCACCAACGACCCACCCCAAACCATAAACTAATCATGGTAACAACCCTACAGTATGAAACATTAAAAGGGAACTTCCCACATGTTGTGGTCCCCTCCCCTTGCCAAAACCCCTCAACCGTGTCCTGCTAAAAGGATTCCATCCTTCCCCTAACACCCCCAGTTTGGACTTGGAGATCGAAAAACCCAACCTACAGAAAATGAAACGGTAAGAGTTCCTGCCTTTTCTCTCCCTAACGCTTCTTCACCAACATGGCGACTATACCAGATGGATGTTTGAATCTAAGTGGCCTGGGCATGCCTTGGAAACAGGGCCAGTTTTTAAATGATCTCAGAGCACACTGTATAGATGTGATAGCCATCATCGAGTCCAGGATTCACGACAAGCAGCAGCTAACCCGCATGTTCGATGATTTTGAGATCTACGCATCTCTCTGTCAACCATGAGGTGGAGGGGTAGTTGCTGTACTGTTTTGAAAAAACCTGGAGCTCAAAGTACAGACGATTCCCCTGGACCCGGAGGGCAGCCTAGTGGTCCTGGACGTGAATGGTAGTGAAGGTGGAGCTTTCAGACTGTTGGCCGTATATGCCCCGACAAGGACATCGCAACCAGAGTTCTTCAAGCGTCTGGAGCCATTCCGGGGAACGTCTCGCTCCTTAGTGTTAGCGGGGCACTGGAATGGTTTCTTAGACGCATGTTGGGACTATGTAGGAGCTTGTGATAATAGAGGGGGGTGTAATAGCATAAAAAATATCATCAGCCAATTCCAACTGGCTGATAGATATCGACTAGACTTCCCAAGTGCACCACTGTGGACGTGGAGCAACCGCACTGGGTTTTCTAGATCGTATTTAGATAGATTTCTAATTAGACAGAATGATAAGGAAACAGTAAGCTGTCCACAAATGCACACGGTTGCCTATTCAGACCACAAATTAGTTACCTGCATAGTCAACCTTGATAGAACACATAGACAGGGACCAGGATACTGGAAGCTAAACATGTCGCGTAAGGCCTACAGTGAACGGAGTAGCACCTTAGTTAAGGGCCAGTTGACGTGGCGATCGTAAATGACAGGTGGTGGAGCTCTCTCAAGAGCGCAATTAGAATAGAATCGATAGCATTTAGCAAGGAAGTAGCTTTAGAAAAAAAACAAAACCGAAAAGGAACTCGTAGCTAAAGTAGAACAGGCACGTAGGAATGGCAGTATACCTGACGTGCTAGCGGCGAGAACGGCACTAGACCAGTTCTCCAACGTGAAACCGGAAGGTTGTATTGTCAGAAGTAGAACACGTGCTCTAAGAAACGAGGAAGCTAAAGCTGTTGGCTGGGCCCGAGTGGCAGAGGCGAAAATGCCAAGAAATCCACAATTCTTTCTTTGCAAGACGAAGATGGAGGCATTCTACTTGAATCCAAGCAGATGTGCACGGCCTTGCAGCAGCACTGCACAACTGTTCGGGCAAAGCGGTACGTCCAGCGAGGTGATCGACTTCAGTTCCTACCTCGACGGCGTACCACGACTCTCGAGTAGGGATGCAGAGAGGTGTGAAAGGTCGATCACAACGGGCGAAATAGAAAATGCCCTAGGCCGCCTTCGGACACGCAAATCTCCCGGTTTAGATGGTCTACACTATGAGTTTTACATAGGCATGCTAGACTTGTTCTCTGGCGTCCTCGAAGCGGTCTACTGCAACTGGCAGCAGCACGGGAGGATTCCCAGTTCTGTAGGCAGAGGCGTAGTAACCCTGATCAGGAAAGATGAGAACAAGGGGGATGAGATAAACAATATCTGACCCATACTTCTGCTCAACATAGAGTTACAGATTTTGGCCAAGGTGTTAGCAACGAGGCTGGCACTTGTCGTTGAGACCTGGTAGGGAATAGGCAAACGTGGGCAATCCCGACCAGATGCATACACGACAACCTACACCGCATGCGATACATCATAGATATGGTAGGGTGTAAACCTGGCTTCGGTTGTGCTCTGATCAATTTATATCAGTCTAAGGCATTTGATTAGGTCGATCATCAATACTTGGAAGCGGTTCTCAAGGCGGCCGTGTTCGGCCCCATCTTCAGAGGCTGGCTCGCTGCCATACACACCAGCATCTGCTCGGCAGTCATGGTGAATGGCTAACTATCGGAGCCATTCCAAATCATGCGTTCCATCCGTCAGGGATGCCCTCTCTCATCCATTCTGTATGTACTGACTCTCTAGCCATTACTGTGGAAGTGGGAGCAGTTGAAGGGCATCCTGGTCGAACCAGGAATGCGGAAAGCAGCGTCAGCCTATGCTGACGACGTAACCGTAATGGTGTCGAAAACCTAGGAAATCGGGGTAATCGGCAACCTATAACAGGAATACGAAACGTTGACAGGAGCAAGACTAAACCCAAACAAGTCTGACGGTTTGCAAATCGGCACATGGAGAGGCAAACCCATGTCTCCCGACAGTGTGGTTAGACTCTGGACGGAAGGACCGGTGAAATTTCTCGGGGTCTGGTTTGTTCCAGACCTCAATGTGGACAAGAACTGGAACGAGGTCACGGCGAAGGTGTTTGCACTCACACAGAAGTAGGCTGAGCAAGCTATCCTTGAAAGAAAGAGCGGAGGTGCCGAACACTTACATAACGTCCGTCATCTAATACCGCTTGACAGTCTGACATTGTCCCCGCGAACACCTCACAAAAATGGAACGCCTAATCTTCAAGTTCCTCTGGAAGAAACAAGCTCCATTGTTGAGGAGATCCATCTGCTGTTAACACCCTTCTAACGGAAGGCTGGGCATGCCGTGGCTGATAATGCACAAACACGCGCTAAGACTACGCCATCTTCAGGTATTCCTGTCCGGCGAACCGGCGTGGCTGTGGTTTGCGAGACGAGCTCTTCCACAACTCGTCTCACTAACAGAGCTGCAGTCCTGGTTCAAGCGAAGACCGAAAATGGGCGCTTGGCACATCGAGTGCCTTCAGGCGTTCACAGCCCTCTACCAAGCGGAAACGGCACTCAGCGGAGACTCCATTTCGCCATTCAATAGGGAATTAGTGGAGGATAAGTGCGACGACGTTCTCGGGGAAACTCTAGGCATCGAGAAGGACGAACTGACCAGTTTGTTCTGGAGTACTTTCCGTCCAGGGCTTATGATTAACTTCCAGATTTCACTGGCCTAGCAGTGCTACCGAGGAGCTCTACCAGTTCGAGACACTATCTACAGGCACGGACGCCCTGGCAGAAATCCTGCCAAAAGATCCTGTTCAAGATGCGAGCAGGACATGAAAACCGTTCTGCACGCAATTGTTCAGTGCCCAGAGGTGACCGACCTGTGGAATTATGTCGAAAAGCTACTGTCACGTGTGGGACGCATCCAGTTGTCAGCCGAGTCCATCGTCTGGATCACCCCGCCACCTTCATTTAAGAATGAAGGAGAGGCGGTTTTACAATGCAATCCGTTAGTAAGTAATTTAGTTAGATCCAGAGATGTGTTCCGTGTTTCTCTGAGTCAATTCTTTTGATAAACAGTCAACAGTCTGATATATTAGATATTAATTTAACAATCTAAACTACAATATAGGAAGGTCTGCGGGATTGCGTACGGTTTATTTTTTTTTATCCCGTTTGTAAAATAAGTTGGATTACTTTGAATAAATAATGAATGAATATTACATAATCTGTCTACTCAATTTCGTAAACAAAAATAATTTCGTAAAAATAAATAATTTAAAATTTATTTCTTTTCAAAGTTGCACTTCCGGTATATCGTCGAAACCATCATCACTTCAACTACCATATATATAGAAAGAGAGAGTGTGTGATGAGAGAGATAGAGAGGTTATGATTTTCTACACCTGACGCGTATGATTGTGCACATACATACATTTATATGTATGAGTATATAACTATAATCGCGCAAACACAAACTTATATAAATACACTCTCACGGACATAATTCACACAAATAGACATACTTTCACACAAATATACATACATTCACACACACTTTCACACAAACATACTCACAATCACACATACTTTCACACAAACATACATACGTTCACACATATACATTTACACAAACATACATACATTCATACATATACATTTACACACACACACACATACAGTCATGATAGCGTTCGGTTTAATTGGAAATGGGATGGTAAAACAAGTATAACGTTATATTTATTTATTAACTCGTCTTTTTTAATGTATCATGGATTACGTTACTGATTATATAAGACAGTGTAACACAGTCTTCGCTCAATTTCTGTGTATATTGCCAATTACGATTTTATTTGATGTATCATATCTACATGTATATGTACCTGTGTTTAATATCAATATACACACTACACCTGCTTGCAGAAAACCACCCGAAGGGTGGTTTTCCTGCTAGTGGTAATCCTAATGAAGGCAATTTATTTCACATATTCATTTCATTGTTTTACTAGCGATTCGGAGGGTTGATCATATTGATATATTGACTGATCTATAGCAGTTAGGGAACTATATACTATCAGACATAATACATAGGTTCAATGATAATGTATTCTTCGGAAACAAGATTGTTTCTGAGGAGGGCAGTGTGAGCGAGACATATATAACTGTATATATATATATAAATATATAAGTATACAGAACGTGCTATATCGCAGAGCTGCTATGAAAGAGGATGAACACACCAATAAAGACCGACAAAGAATTTGGCATCGGCGGCTATGTCCGATGGCAAATTCTTTTACACACACACACACACACACACACACACACACACACACACACACACACACACATATATATATATATATATATATATATATATATATATATAAAGTTAAATAAAAGTCAACTGATTAAAATTTAGCTTCGTTTATTACTGCTATATATATTTCAGTGACAGCCATCTTTGGCTGTGACCTCTTAAGTCAGTTTGAATTAGTATGGTATAGACAAGTACATATGTTGTTTAGGTGTATAATATTGTCAATACACTGAGGAACTGGAGTCATATGTGAATTAACAACCCAACAAGGAACTGGGCATATCAGAGTATTGACAATATTATACACCTAAACAACATATGTACTTGTCTATACCATACTAATTCAAACTGCCTGAAGAGGTCACAGCCAAAGATGGCTGTCACTGAAACATATATAGCAGTAATAAACGAAGCTAAATTTTAATCATTTGACTTTTATTTAACTTTATTTTACACTACTCCGGAGTAGCCAAACCAACCTGCGCACTTCGTCGAGTGCTTCAGCTTGCACACTGAGGTGTTGGTATACAACCAACATAAACTCAAATTCTCTCTCTCTCTCTCTCTCTCTCTCTATCTCTCTCTCTCTCTCTCTCTCTCTCTCTCTCTCTATATATATATATATATATATATATATATATATATATATATATATATATATATACACGCATGCATATGTTCATTAAAACAGGAATTCAATGTTCCATGGCAACTCATTTTAATTGTAAAACATTTGTATGGTATGTTAAAGATAAGGTTAGTTTTAATCTTAATGCATTTAAATGTCATAAAGAACATATATTTGAACGTGAGCTACTCGATTTCATGTTTGACTAATGTGTGGACTCTCCTGACAATGATCATCCTTAAGCACATGATGACGTGTTGATAGATACAACGCGATCCAAATGGACACACACTAAATAAAATGTTATGAAGTGGAATAAAGCCAATACGTTTTAAATGACTCCCTATAGAATTATACATTTATAATGCAATAAAGCCCATGTGAACGCAACTGAATACATTTGAATTTATCTGAAACAACGTGTATCTCGCAAAAATCACAAGGTATTACGTACCGGTCCGTAAAAAGTAATTTTATTAACGAAAGGAAAAATCGAATAAAACATGCGTATAATATCGGAGCTGTGATCTCTCAATACGGAGTGACCCTCTGATCTCTGAACTACGCACTCTATCGAGTAACGTTAGTTGAAACACCCTTTGGAGGAACTCCGTTACGGCCGCTTCTATTCCCGATCGTATTCTTTCAGTCATTACCGAAGCTTCATGTACATAGGTAAAATTTGGCAGGAATACAGAACTAAAGATAGCGAGTCTGTCCCCCTACTTCAGTAGACATCCATTCACATGTATATTGCACTCCACAGGCTTTCCTTGAGGGGACGAGTGTCTTAGATCTCACAGCAATGATTTTCATTCTAGCCTACATCACTCGGCATCAAATCTACCAAGTGCAAATCGGAGATCACCCTCTGCCAAGTTAAGTTACAACATTTCGTCTGCTAGTTGTGATGGCACTTTCAACCGGGCTGTGCATGTAAAACCAGTTTATGAAAATAATTAACAGGAGAGGTGACAGTATGCACCCTTTGCGGAGTCCAACTCTCACATTGAACGATCTTGATTTGGCAGTATTCATCCTAACACAAATACTCGGGCATTTGAATAGAGAAATCAGGACAGCAAAATGCTGAAAATGGCTCGAACACCACAGCAGGACGCGATTATATGTAAATCAAGAATATACCGCTTGGCAATACTCCCATGAATTCTCGAAGACCAGCCACAGTGTGAATATTTCGTCGGCTGTACTGTGTCGGGACAACTGCACTGTTCATTAGCTAACTTGCACTCTACCCTCTCCCTTTATATCTTCACCAGACATGAACCATATACTCTATAGGGGGGACTTAAGGAGATTTTCAACTCTCCTGCCCCAAATATTAGGGTGCAGTGAAATAAGTGGGGGTTTGGCGGAATACACTTTTTCGGGGGGATCTGTAAGTTTTTTTAGGTTGCCTCCATAGATTCTTTAACTACCAGAATTAGTTGTTTAGTTTACATCCAATATATTTTTATAACGTATGGGATTTCTAGTAATGTACTTTTTGTCATGTATAAGGGTTTTTAATGTATAAAGAAAATTAATTGTCGCAGGAAGGCTACCACTTAAAATGTAATTTCGCCGCAGATAGATTAACGAAATTTGATAAGTGGGGGAAGGCATTTTTCGATATCCTAGATGAGCTGCAACCGCACCTAGAAAAGAGAAATACATTTTTAATTATTACTGTTTGAAATTGCGAGCCTTTGTTAGATTAAATTAGACAGTGACATGTGGATATATGTTAACTTTCACAAGTTAGAATAAATAACCTATCTATACCAATAAATATATCGTGGTTCATAGTAGGGTACTTTTAATCTAATTGGGTGCTTTACTTTTACTTTTTTATTGAAATACCCCCACTTAGATCAGATTTTAAAGATTGTAACGTTTTACATCTGGTTAGGTTGAAAGTCGGATTTATAAAGATGAAATACATATTATATTGACATTTATAGATTACCATAACATAATAATGTGTGATATATGAATACTATTAGGTTGTCATCTATTTTTTTCATTTCTCAAAATAATAGACAATTTAAAATGAGAATTGTCTGGATATTAAATATCCCGTTAATATACCCTATATACTCTTCATGGATATTTCATAGAATATCGGATTTAGTCTCACTTTCTCTCAATTTCCCAAAGAATTGCTTACCAATTAATGATAGTGGAAATGTATTTGAAATAGAGTTATTTGTGGGAATGTAATGTTTGCTCTTATTTTCATGAAGCAACTTGTGCCTCATAAATAAATGCGCTGTAGGGGTCGTGAACTTTACTATTTTTTCAATTCATCTGTTGGCTTTTAAACGGTTTAATTTTAATCAATGTGTAATTGATAATTCTTAATTGACAAAGGCTAAGAAATATGCACCTATAGTAGATTTAATGTGTAAGAAAGCTAGATTTAGAAGAGAGGATACTCCAAAATATTTCCATGGTTTAATTAATTCATTATATCAAAAATATATTCATTATGGTATTAAACAAGGTGAAAGATACAAACAATATATATTTAAACATAAACACTTTCCAACGAATACAATATTAACAAGGACTGAATAATATGCCAATTCTTTCTATCCTGATATATAATGTGAATGTTATACATTTTTTTACATATTCGTTCTACTTTACTTTATGCGAAATGTGTCATATAGGGATTCATGACAAATTATGATGGTTATATGAGTAGCTGACCTATGTTAATTATACCAAAACATTAGAATCGATCACAGAGCTAATGGCAATTTGCAATATGTGTATTATTACATTAACAAATATTCTTTCGTATCATATAACAACATTGTTACAATTAGTGGGTAATGGAATTGAATTGGCAAATTTGATAGAGCGTTGGATGATATTATCATTACACCATCTGCTCTAGTACTTTACAAACCCTGCTCAAATCAACTTCAGCTTTCATCCTTCTCGGGTCGATGAAATAAAGTCCAAGACAAGTACTAGATTTGATTTAATTAACTCTTCCTTCCGGCCGAATTTTTGGCCTTGTCATTAAATGCGAAAACTTAATTGACACTTAACACTTCTATTCGTATTAGAAGTAAAATATTTCTTCAAGCATTGACCTTTTCGTGGACGATTTTTCATTAAGCTGTATTAAATGAAATGATATCCAATAGCAGGCCAGGGAATTGGGCAGCAAGAAATTGGTCACAAAAACTGTTGAAATAATTACAAGAGATTTGCTGAAAAGTAAACATGTAGTAATATTATTCTAGGAATATACAAGATAATCAGATGTAAAATGCGCATAAATAGTTCCGATATAAAAATACGCAACAAAGAGCACGAAATTAAAATAATATCAGATATATTTTAAATATGCATTTATACATATATCAAGTTTGATATGCCAGAGAATTTGTAACTGTCAACAGATGAATTGGCAGCAATGAGTGAAAGATCCACTTCATATAGAAAGAGAATTTGTTGATATTATGAGAAAATATAAAATCTCATTTATATATTTCACTTGAAAATGATGATTATCAAATAAATCCGTGTCATGAAATATATTCATTTTTTTTTTTTGTTTTTTACTTAAGTTATTTTCAATTTACTTCCTATTTTCCTATTTATACTTCTCTTGAAATAAACGCTTAGAGAAAACTGTTTGCTCGTAAAATATTACAAAAAACTTACGTTTCTTAAATTGTTATCATAAAAAGATGCAAAACGCTTGGGATTACTTTTAATATTCTACATCATAAAACCTGTCAAAGAAATTGCCTCAATTATAAAGTTACTTATTTTAATCCTTCTCTTTATTTCTTAACGTATATATATATATATATATTCTTTGCTTAAACTTTAATCTGTTATTTTAATAAATAAATATATATATATATATATATATATATATATATATATATATATATATATATATGTGTGTGTGTGTATGCATATATATATATGTGTGAGTGTATGCGTATATAAATTGTCTCTCTCTCTATTTTCATATATATAATATATACATATATATTATATATTAGTTGCTTTCACATTATAACACCATCAAATAATGTTTCAGCGAAGTGTAATTGATAACAACTATTTAGTCTTTATGAAGAGAAATTTGGCTTACAATTATACTTACATTCAAATATTTATGAAGGTAAGTATATTTGTCATCGTAGGCTAGGCGCATGTCATAACCCACTTAACTTGTCACTCAAGTAATTAAACGACAAGAACATATTGATTAATGTCAATCGTACACATACATATGTATACCTATATATACATGATGTATGTATATATATATATATATATATATATATATATATATATATATATATATATATACGCCCCCACATACACACACGCATACACGCACACACTTACATACATGTGCGTGTGGTCAGTTTTAATTATCATCAATATCAAACATACCTATGAATTCCATCATATTGGTATTGTTAATAAGATGATGATGATGATGATGATAAAGTTTCTACGTTTGGCCTTTATTATTGGCCAGCTATTATTCCAGTGCATTACTGGTGCATTATTTTATCGACTCCATAAGGATGAAAGGCAGTAGGATTTGAACTCATGTCGTAAAGAGTCATAAGTCTGTGTTACAAAGCATTGTGTTTGATGATCTACCTATACTTCCAAACCACAGCCCATGATATTGATTATAATAATTGTTTCTACTTTGGCACAAGGCCAGCAATTTTCCCAGTGTATTACTTTATACTTTATTTTATCGACCCCGTAATGATGAAAGACAAAGTTAACCTCGGCGGGATTTGAACTCAGACGATAAAGGGCCGTAACTTTTTCCTCCAAAGCATGGCGTCCGACCCTATACTGATATTGCCAATGAGGACACTCATTATATATGTTATATTTCATACGATAATCATTAAAACTTCTAATATCAATATCCACATCTTTCTTCAACACATCGCTTACACGGTGTTCAACAACTTAAGATATATTACTTTTGAACCATTAAATGTGTGTATTGTTTCAAACTTCTTCTTCTTCTTCTTCTTCTTCTTCTTCTTCTTCTTCTTCTTCTTCTTCTTCTTCTTCTTCTTCTTCTTCTTCTTCTTCTTCTGTTGAGTAATTGTTTCATTAGACAATTAAACATGTCTATAGTACCAGAGCTGTATAATCCCTCGCTTCGGAGAGGTAGCGCTTCGACCCGGAGCCCAACTTTAATCTCAGAGCTCCACAAATATCGCGTGACTTTACTCAAACTGTCCTTCAGAGGAACTTTACTTCGGCTACTTGTATTCGCGATCGTATTCTTTTGTCCATTCCTCATTCCTCGGAATAGTTAAGCATTGACACGAACATTAAATTGAAAATAGCATGTTTGGCTTTTGCAGCTACCTCCATTTACGTGATAACCGAGTGCTGAAGCCGGGGAATTGCTGGACCAGAACTAACAATTATTGAATTTAATTTAGCCTATTGCCAGCTATCACATGTAAAAACGGCCACGAGATAATTGAATTTTTTCCACCTGTTTCAGTGGAACTCTACTTACATATAGAATACACTGCGCAGGTTTCCTTAAGAGGACGAATGACTCAGCCATCGCAGTACTGATTTTTATTTTGCCATGCGGTACTCGGCAGCGAACCCATCAACAGCATGTTGGAGTACATATCCCGACGAGCTTAGTAGTTCAATTTCGTCCATAAATTCCATTCAAATGATCCTACAGCTGCCAGTCTTGTTATCACCCTCAACTCAGCAGCACTCGTCAACCCTGTTCATTAAGATTAGGAACTGGGAAGGTAACAGTATGCACGCATTGTGTATTCTGATATCGACTTTGAAACATATCCTCTTAATCCCATTTTTCCGAATACAAATACTAGGTTATTCATATCAGGAATTCATTGCAACAAAATAGCTGACCCTCAGTACAAAAATCTTGCAGAACGTTCCTCAACAAGTCCCATGGAGCTCAATCATATGCATTTTTGAGGCCCACAAATCAAGCATATCCCTCTTGGCTATAATCCCATGATTTCTCGAAATCTTCCGCAGAGTGAATAGTTTATCCACTCAGTTAATCAATGTGTGAACATTTTAGAAGACACATGTCGTACTATATCATAACATTTGTTTCGAATTCATGTATAATTATATTGGAAGACATGTCAGCGTGTATGACTACCGAGAAATATAGTCAGGAGATATGATGATGTATTTTTTTATGATTTTCGTATCATTATCATTATTCCAGTTACTGGTGGAGTGTTTTGAACCATTAATCCAAAGAACCTTCACAACTATCACCTTCTTAAATTTTGTAGCTGAATCTCGGCTTTTAAAAGCAAACAAACTTAGTAAATTTTCGGATTTTATGAAGAACTGGGAGGATAAAGTTAATAGAAATTATCTTGTGCTCATAGGCGGAGATGCTATTAAATAGTTTATAAAATTGTGTAAAAGTCTTCACAGACAATAAAAAAGAGAGAAGTTGCCATATTCTGCTACGATTAATCGAACCTCATATCTCCCAGATACCTCAGGTATTTTGTAGGGTAGTAGATTAGGCGTGTATAAATTGTCCAACCTTCAAAGTAGTCGACCACGAATCTTTAAATTCTGTAGTCGATTTTAATAGGCTTCACAGGCGCGTTCTTCCGGGTGCGTGAAAATTACAGAAATTTGATTAGAATAGAATCGATAAGGTTAAATAAAGACATAATAATAGAGAAATTTAGATTAGAGGGAGTGGTAACGAGAAAGCTCAAAGAAGCATTGCGACCGACGTATTAGTGGCGCTAATGACCCTCAAACAATTATTCAACGCCAAGCACGAAGGCTGAGTTGTCAGAGATAATGAGCTTGCTCTTAGGAGAGAACGAAAATTGTTGTCCATGTCATCCAACAGCGTCATCCTGTCCTGGATGTGCGACCCGGTTAAACTGCTCGGGAGTCTGGTTTGATCCGAAATATCCAAATAGACAAAAACTGGCAGGAAGTTGGAGGAGTTTGGCCACTCTTACCAACATATGTCCCTAAAGGATGCTATCTCTCATATATCGACTAGTCGTGGCCAACAAGTACATAAAATCAGTCATCTGCTACCGCCTGACTATCGTACTATTTGTGTAAGGGAAGCGTGCAAATGAGAAGACGGTCCAATCGCTGGCAACACCACATGTATGGCTTATGATGCACACGCTTTCGCTGAGGTCATGTCATCTGGAGCTTTTCCATAACGGTTAACAGGTGTAGTCGTTTGCTAGACAACTGTTTCCATACCTGGTTTCTTTGACAGAGCTGCAATCCTAGGTTAAACGAATACCGAGGGAGATCGCTTGGAGATTGGAAGCTCTTTAAGCGCTCACAGCCCTCCGCCAATCAGGAAATAAGACCCTTGAAAATGTTACTCTTATTTCTAAATGTGAAGGCGTTTTGGGGGGATTCTTTGCGTCGACAGAAATCAACTAGCTATTTTTTTCCGGAGGACTTTCGGTCAAACGCTCATGTTTAAAACACTATTTCTCTGGTCTGGCAGTGCTTCAGAGAATCGTTGCCAGTTCGATATAAATTCTACAGAAATGGAATTCCTAACAGCCAGGCCTGTCAGAGTTATACGCAGACTGAGGGAGTTTTCCTTCACAACCTTTTTCAGTGTGTGAGCTTTGCTGACTAGTGCGTTTATGTCGAACATCGCCCCACCTTCATTTAGCTGGGAAGGACATGCAGCTTTTATCTCTCTGGGGGCACAGTAAAAGAGATCGTTGCGATGGAAGGCTTTGAAAGGTTTGAAGAAAAGTGGTTTCTTTGGTTAAATTTTTGGTTAAATTTTTTACGTTTCACTTAAAGAGTGCGGAGATGAAAACGCCCCCCCCCCCCCCCTGCACCGATAAGTTTGCTGAAATAGGGTTGAGAGAGGTGAGTATAGCCCAACTAGTGTGAAAGCCTCGAGTAGGCTTTTAAAGGTGTTCCCAAATGAACGTCAACAAGAAATGGAGGCCGAAGCACAAGACCACCAAAGGCACATTGATAGTAAATAATCCCCCACTTTTCCTTTTTAACTTTTTTTTCTTTCCCGCCGACACGGCTGTGCTAGTTGGAGGTTGCATCAATGTACGTGGTCTGGCGTTCTGCTGGAAGCAAGGCCGCTTACTCAACTAGCAATGGTTGTGACAGCCTTCAACGAGATCATGATTCCGACTCGCGCGCACTCCGATCCTCGACAAATTTCATATCTATGCGTTTATTAGTCGAACCGAGATTAGTTGAATCGAGTGGCAATGGTGTTTAGGAAATGCTTGGTTCTCGAGGTACGGATGATCCTCGTAGAACCAGACAGTAGATTGATGCTCCTGCAATGAGCAGCAGCGAAGAGGGTGCTTTTCGACTGTTGGCTGTCTACACCCCGAACGGAGTTGGACGGTCTGATTTCTTTAGGCGTCTGAATACCTTTCGGGGAACGTATCGCCCTTTAGTGTTAGCAAGGGGACGGGAACGGCATCTTAGATACACGCTACAACTGTATGGGAGGAGCATGTAGATGCATGGTGCGTAAAATCTTCATGCACGTGATCAGACATTTCCAACTGTCTAACAGGTACCGACTAGATTTCCTGAATGCTACCACATGGACCTGGTCAAACCATTTAGGGACATCTAGATTGTACTTAGATAGGTATTTCATTGGGTTAGTCGATAGGAAGTCCAGAATTCTACAGGTCACCTATTCAGACTACAAGTGTGTGATATGCAAGTTCGCCCAAAAAAGGAAACGCAGACAGAGTCAGGATTAGCAAGTTAGTTAAGCAACTGTTGACAGTATCCGTCGTAAACAACAGGTGGTGGTGTGCACTCAACAGAGTGATTAGAGTAGGATTGATAGCTTTAGAAAAAATAAAACTGAGGGCGAGTCAGTAGTTAAACTAACGAGGCGAGTAGGTATGGCATTGCATCCAACGTTGTGGCTACGAAAATGGTACTAGATCATTCCCTCAATGCGAAACAGGAATGTTGCTTTTTTTTTATGTATGTCCTTCTGTGTATTTTCATTTATCAGTGTATGTGTATTTTCCATGCACTCTGTCTGGTAAGATCGCCAATTCTCACCAGTCAGTTAAAACGAATATCATGTAGAGAATTGATATTTAAAGGGGTCCTTTTTTTAAGTTGGTTACAATACTTGGGTTGTCATGACACATATATTCTATCGTATCATTTATAAAAAAATAAAAAAAAAGCCACGCTGCGAAAGTGTAAAATCTATTCAGTTTTTTCTTCACTTTTTTCTTCTTTTTTTTTTTAGAATTGGAGTGATGTGATGTGTTGAATGATGTGGAGTCGTATCTGTAATAAACAGGTTGCAGAATCATGAACGATTCCTAAACGTTAATGCGCAATTTTAATTTGACCAGCTGAGGTCAATTGCTATTTAAAACATTCAAGTGTTATTCATTTTATCAGTAAATAGTTTAGACTAAATTTTGACTTTAAATATACGTTTACATACATTAAACTCGTATATGAGCTGTCTTCTATGTTTGTTCCTACGATAAATAGTGAAGAGTGTGTTGTATATATATATATATATAAAATAAAGTTAAATAAAAAGTCAAATGTTTAAAATTTAGCTTCGTTTATTACTGCTATATATATTTCAGTGACATCCATCTTTGGCTGTGACCTCTTGTGGCAGTTTGAATTAGTATGGTATAGACAAGTACATATTTTGTTGAGGTGTATAATATTGTCAATACTCTGATATGCCCAGTTCCTGGTTAGTTTATTATTTCACTGAGGAACTGGAATATATATAGTGGTGGAACACTGGAAGGTAATATCCGTAGTGGTAGAGCACTCAGACTAAGAGACGAGTTAGATAGAAGTGGTTACGCAACAGTTTGTTCACCATTCCGAGAACAATTGTTTCACCTTCGCGGATCTTCAGCTCGGGATGTATATGGTTATAGGAACAGGAAGGACAACCGTACGAACGCGCATGCGCAGAAACTCGGTTACTTCACACAGGCAATAGTACACTGCGTGCGGGGGGTGTAAGGGAGATAATTGCGAAAGTCAGGAAAGTTTTTTGGTTGAAAATAAAATATAAAAAATTTAAAATAAAATTACAAAGAATCAGTCCGGAGCCTTGTAGTTATGTAATAGATGTTTGGTGACGTGTGGACAACGTGTGAAAAATTCCCTCCTCGTCTTTAGGCAATCACTATTGCGTAATCTCTTTAGGATAGTTATTCGTTCGTCAATACATAAGCCACACGTCGGTTTCCCCTTGCGTATGGCTTGGACTTAGTGATGGCTTTCCATTGAATGGAGTACCCTATACTTAAGTCCTTGAGGGACCATAGGCGGCTTGCAAGTTTCGTGGATGAACGTCTGTGCGGGTATCTGAAGGTAGACTGGTGGTTCAGGAAACGCTCCTTGAATTGGCCCTCCGCCATGCCCACATAGGATTTGACCTCCTGTGATTCGTTTGTTCGGTTGGAAGTGACCACAGCTTCATAGATTACAGCTGGTGTGTTGTATTGTTGTTGGAGGGGCCAAGCTTCTGGCTTACGGCAAGAGCACCCTGGTGGGGTGTTGCTCATAGGGCTGTTGGTGATGTGGGCCCTCATGTTCTGAGCGCAGGAGTATCCTAGTTTAACTTTGTGTCGGTTAAAGATGGAGCGGTATTTATGACCCATGGGGAAGTGTCTATCTAAGAGGGCTAGGAATTATTTTCCTATATTGGTTTTAACGTTGAGTGAGAAGGGAGGAGAGAACCAGATAGTTTGTCTATTGATGCGCATACTTTTTTTAATGGTGTTGTTGCTAGTGGGAGAGTAGGTGATAGGTTGTGAGAAGCCGCTGTTAGCCAACGCCGTGTTATAGTAGGGTGCCGCCCTCTCAAAGATAGCCTTATTAGAGGAGAGGTTTGATATTCTAGTACTGATATTCTTAACGAAGTTTTTAAAAGCAGTGGGATGTGGCATGAGTCCTTGTGAATGTAATTGAGTTTCTCGTTTAGCTTATGGAAGTGTCTGTGGGTGTGTGTGCGAAGTTCTAAATTAATGTCTAAGAAATCCACGCTAGAGAGGTTGGTGGCTACTGTTATCCTAAGGCCTAACTCATTGAAGGTAGAAGCTAAGTCTTTTTTAAACCGGTCGAGGTCGTGACCACTTTTATGGCTCGATAAAGTCAGTCCATCGTCACGGTATATTACCGTGTGGAAGTCCGGGAATCTAACACGTAATATGTCTAAGATAAAAAGGCCAACCAAGTCACATACGTCAGCACTGTCAAACGATCCCATGGAGGCGTCGAACAGGTCTGAATATGTAGACATCTTTGCACAGGCTACTCCGTCGTGGAAGAGGAGGGTTTTCCGGCAGTGAGCGATGATTTCCCTGTCTAAACCATCGACGGTGGTATAAGTGGTAGCGAAGTCCAACGCTTTGTTTAACGGGGTCTCTGAGATCGATGGGTAAAAATCGACAATGTCAAACTGTGTAAACTTCGCTTTTTTGGATTAAAGGAGTTAAACCACTTAATTACGGAGTATATATACTTTGAGCTTGTTAATTACAGATTATCAGTATGAGTTATTAACTCTAACTTTTATTTATATTTGCGCTCGCTTCCTAGGTGAGCTTATAAGTTGTGTGTATTAGGGCATTATTTCTAGCCCATCCACTATATATACTTTTTAGGCTATTTTTTCTACCAATCCACTGTATATAATGTTCATACAGCAAGGAATCATTGGGTATTAAAGAGCGTTTCTGCTGTTCGATAATGTGTATATATATATATATATATATATATATATATATATATCATAGAACATGTCTATCATAAAACATGTCTATAGAATCACCAGGTAAAATATATACTATTTCCTCTCCCAATTAGCACAATTAACCATATAATAAATTGAATAGACCAAGCTATAAGAATAAGGCTTCTATGAAGAAATCTCCAACAAATAACCTAAACCAGCCCTTCGCGCCGGCTGCGACGGAATATTTATCGAATATTTCGACAGCGTAATCGACCAGATATACAGTCAATTAAACAGAATTAGGTGTAAAATAAACTAGGAGAAAAGTGAACACATTTAGTTACCTCGACCATGGTTTCGTCCGCATTTTAAGATATCCGATAGCTTCGGAACCTAGAGCACCGGACTCTTCAGGAAGTTAGCTCACATTTAGACAATAAATTTTCAAAAGTGATCGCGCAAAAATACATTCAAAAATGGCTAAGAATCGTGACGTAGCATCGGTCAGGTTAGAAGAAATGTGGTTAGTTGCTTACGGCTTGTGGCTTTTTGCTAGAATGCGCAGCACACTAAAGCCAAATTTGTATCTCAACCAAACGGGAGATTATTACGTATAAAGGTTTACATATATATAGATATATATACGTGTTTTGCAACGGGTCACTTTGTGGCTCAATGAAAAGTTAATAAATTAAATAATCATAGCTATATATCATAAAAGGTGTCTATAGAATCACCAGATAAAATATATACTATTTCCTCTCCCAATTAGCACAATGAACCATATAAAAATCGAATAGACCAAGCTATAAGAATAAGGCTTCTATGAAGAAATCTCCAACAAATAACCGAAACCAGCCCTTCGCGCCGACTGCGACGGAATATTTATCGAATATTTCGACAGCGTAATCGCCCAGATATAAACAGAATTAGGTGTAAAATAGACTAGGAGAAAAGTGAATACATTTAGTTACGTCGACCATGGTTTCGTCCGCATTTTAAGATATCCGATAGCTTCGGAACCTAGAGCACCGGACTCTTCAGGAAGTTAGCTCAAATCTAGACAATACATTTTCCAAAGTGATCGCGCCAAGAATACATTCAAAAATTGCTAAGGATCGTGATGTAGCAGCGGTCAGGTTAGAAGGAATGTGGTTAGTTGCTTACGGCTGGTGGCTTTTTGCTAGAAAGCGCAGCACACTACAGCCAAATTTGTATCTCAACCAAACGGGAGATTATTACATATAAATGTTTACATATATATATATATATATATATATATATATATATATATATATATATATATATATATATATATTAGAAAGTGAGGCTTTTTTACAAAATGAAAAATAACCGATGTGCCCTACATCAGTGAAAGTATTAAAAAAAAAAGATGAAATCGAAAATGCACTGGAGTCTTATTTAAACAAATATATATATATTTATTTGGTTCCTTTACCGGTTTCGCTGTTCTTCTGCTTTTCAAAAGTAGAGTTGAGATGGAGGGTTTGTGGTCTTTCTCAGAGGTGAGAAAAACCACAGACCCTCCATCTCAACTCTACTTTTGAAAAAGTAGAAGAAATGCGAAAGCGGTAAAGGAACCAAACAAATATGTATATTTTAAAAAAAAACAAGTCTCCAGTTGCATTTTTGATTTCATCTTTTTTTCTTTATATATATATATATATATATATATATATATATATATATATATATATATATATATATATATATATATGCATATATATATATATATATGAATTTATATATAGTGCATTTTGCAATACACTGTATGCTTAATTAAAAGCATTACGAAGACCTTACGCTATTGTTTTAGAGTAGTGACAGTCTCACTTATTTTAATTTTCAGCAAACAAGGGAGATAAAGCTGACAGAGCTCTGTTTCGCACCCGTTGGTGCTTATCAAAGCTAAGTACTCCGCCTGTTTGCCGAAAATCATGAATGTTGGATTCTTATAGAATTCTAGTAATAATCAGGAACTGATTATACAGAGCGGTTGCCGGTCAAGCAGAAATTGAAAATTAGAATTGGTGCTCTGAAATAGCGATATATATATATGAATGTATATATAGTGTATTTTGCAATAAACTGTATGCTTAATTAAAAGCATTTCGAAGCTATTGTTTTAGAGTAGTGACAGTCTCACTTACTTTAATTTTCAGCAAACAAGGGAGATAAAGCTGACATAGCTCTGTTTCGCACTTTTTGGTGCTTATCATTTTTTTTTGCATACAGTGTATTGCAAAATACACGATATATACATTCATATATATATCGCTATTTCAGAGCACCAATTTTAATATATATATATATATATATATATATATATATATATATATATATATATATTGAAGTTAATATGTCCAGGGATACTAGGTACCCCCAGAAATACATAGGTTGTCTATGATTCAAGGTTGTTCAATGGTATTAATTTGATACACCAGAACTTTAATATTAAGATAAGCAGAACAAGTAAAATTCAATCGTTTATACTCCATATTGCTGAACGAAGAGATTACTTCCTGGGTGTTTCCATAGGCAAAGTCGGGCGTGTTGCTTAACTTTTGGTATCACGCGGTCTAGGATATTTTGCTGATTCTCCCTATGTCGGACTTTGTTGGGTTAATAAGCCTGATAGAGGGTTTACGGTCAAAATCGGATTTATGGTCCTTCAGTGTGAAGTATGGTGTCCGTGGGTCTAGAGGTTCCGTGCGGTCGGCAACCACGAGGCTGGAGGTAATTTGTTGTCCATCTCGATTTATGTCCTCGATGCAAGAGTGGTTGGCCTTTTTATAGGTGGAGTTTAGGCTGCTCCTGATCAGTGTGTGGTATCTGTCAGGGTTGACAAAGTATAGGTTCCCTGTTTTATCCGAATGCACCAAGATGTCATTGGTGTTATCATACCCTGTTAAGTTGCTACGGAGTTTTTGTAGGAATCGGTTGTGTTTGGGTTTAAATTTAATGTTCTTGACCAGTTGGAAGAGGTCATTCTCGAAGGGTGAGATCAAGGGATTCGGGGGCGGAGATTTGTAGGTAAATCCGGCCCGGCGTCACGCCACTACACTTTCGGGCCACATATGGGACCTCAAGGACAACAACATCACCTATGATCTCACTTGGAGATTACTGTCCAGAGCCAATTCTTACACGGGAGGACGCCGTCCGTGCAATTTATGCTCGGAGGAAACTTTACAAATGCTGTTTTCGACGGACCAACTCCTAAACAAGAAAGATGAATTGGTTACTGCATGTAAACATAGATTGCGTAGGACTTACCTCGCCCTCAAACCCCATAATGACCGGGGAGGGGGGGGTAGACTAGGGCTATAACACCCCACTTGCCGATTTTGCAATTGGTAACCCCTGCTTGCCAAGGGAGACGTAAGATCTTTTTATTCTTTTATCGCTTCCTTTATTTCCTTTCCCCCATCCCTCCTTAGTCCTTCTACCCCAGCTCTTTTTCTTTGTCGGCGTCTTTTCTCGCCCACTCGAGGCTGCCCTTTGGCCCCTTGTAGCCTTAGTACCCCCACCCCCTCCCCTAGTCTATGATAGATTTGGCGGACTCCGCCTTTTATAGCAGTCGTTTTAGACCCGGGATACTTGCTCCCTTTTTCCGACCGCTCCTACTATTTTCCGTGCCTTCTATATTTCTTAGTGGCACTTATGCCTTATTTTCTCGTTTCAGTATTTCTTTCTTCGCTTTTCTTTTGGGCGGGGTGGATTCTGAATTTATTTTTCCGTATTCTACCTTTACTTCGTACGAACTTTCATGTACCTTGTTTAAGATCTTTTAGAGTTAGCATTAGTATATATTTTTTTCGGGACTCAGAATTATTATCTCGTACTAGTTTACTTTGCTGCACTGGGTGGTTGCTGGCATTGCGCCCGGGATAGAAACCTTTATTATTTATTTCGTGGTAGTCTCTTTAGTATGTTGGCCCCATTTGTTGACTTGTCACCGTATGATTTACGTACTTATACCTCTTAAAAGGGTCCTTGCCTATTCCGTCCCACCTAGTTCATTTACTTATTTCGTTATTTCTGTCTTTCTTTCTTTACTTCTTTCTTTATTTATTTATTTATTTATCTAGCCTAACAATAGCTAGAGAGTTAGGTCGTAGAACTTGCTTTACTTTTTTCTTTACACTTATTCGCTTTTCTTCACTCTCAGTATTTTTTCTTTCATATATATTTTTACCCCTCATTGTTCTACCTACCGTTCCGACTTCCTCCCCCTCCCCCTCCCCAGTATCTTCTTTGACCTCATGCCCAGCTGTAGCCGGCACTACCAACGCTTGATTGGGTCTACTCCACCCCCGCCCCTCTTTGTCTTACAGGCAGGTTTAGCCACTATCTCCCTACTAATTTGCAATCACAGAATTACTACTGACTTTTGACAATCACTTTGACCATATATGGAATGACTCCTTGAGAAGATCGGCTATTTAAATACCAGGATACATTTTCGTTTAGTCCAGAACTAGCCGTCGAAACGGCTTGAGCTCAGCCGTCGGGGTCTTACTGGTTCCTATATATATATATATATATATATAGATATATATATATATATATATATATATATATATATATATATATATATATATATATATATATAAGTTTAGGAATAACCAAAGAGTGCTTAGAAATACATTATTTTATTTGCTAACAGCGTTTCATCTATACCCTATGACAGGCATCATTAGACCTTATAAACAAAAATATATTAAAGCTTGCAGGCTCCTTCAAGTGCAGCCACCTGAACAAGGTTAATGGACAAGTAAGGGGTCCCAAGGCCAGCGCTATATAGAAAAACACGCAATACATGACGCACATAATGTCATAAAATGTCATGAAAAATTACATCTAAATGTTATCACATAAATGGTGCAATAGATGATAAGAAGGTTGAGAGAGGATAGCAAGAAATGAGTGAGGATTTTACTCAGCTTGATAAAAAAACAGCAAAAAAAACAACAGCAAAATCATGGACACATCAATTCACAAGCAGTGCAAATACATGATGTACAGGCAGTGTTTGAAAGCTTGCAAGCAAGAGTCCGTGAAAAGAAGTTAGTTAGATGTTGTACAGCTTTACATGTAGGGTTGTCTATAGGAAGGATGGTGTACTCCAGTTATATCGCCTTGTAACAGTTCGATTTATCCATATCATACCAACACTCTCCATCCATTGGTTCCAGGTCCAAGCGTTAGGCGATATAATATATGTTTCCAAAATATATACCCAGAGGATTTCTCCACATACGTAGTCTGCAGTAAATACCTTAAATCTAAAATAAAGTAAAGTACGATGAGGTGAAGCAAAGTAGGGTACATGTACAGCCGGCACTCCAGTGAAGAAAGTGAAAATAAGACAGGTCCGCAATATCTGCTATCTCCCAAAGTCCTCACGTTCGGTTACGCAACCTAACTTCCCAAGTGAAATACACTGTATGGCCGAGTCGGCATCGAACTAAAGTGTCATACTATATGCGAATATACTACAGTAAGTGCTGTCCTTGATGGCTAGTCAGTCGCATAGACAGAAAGCGTATATATAAAACTCCGCTTACGGAATTACCTATGGCAGAGTGAAGGAAAAGCAGTTAAGGTTACATTAATAAGCGGGTTTATTAGAGTGAGTGCAAAATATCTGTTGTGTGCAAGTACTGTAGAATAAATAGTAAACTCACGGCTAAAACTGTTAATTACAACTATGTTGTTTACATGTCCACCACGTGGTTTCGTGTGGATTACTGAATCCGGTGGTAGTAATCGGTAGTCGGGTATAACCCCTCCTGGGTCGGCTGGAAGTCAATATCAACCGCCGCACACTGCTTTGTGTGTGGTTCTATAATTCATCATATTTGCAGCACAATTCATATTCCACAATTTCAAAAGTTACCCTCACGCTGGTAACACAACGTTTGTCAGAATACAAACTCAGGAAGTGGTTGTGTGCTTAGGAAAAGTATGGGAGGCAATTCGCTTCATGAAGGGCGGATTCATTAGATATCCCAGGGTGAAAATCATTTGTTCGATTCAAACCCTTCAGCGACCAATTACCCATTCATTCTAGGGTTTGATCGATCACTGTGGCACTTAGTCCACTCTATTTGTTCATATTGTTCCCTGTATTATGTTGTATCTATCTCACACCATAAGGTCAAGGTTATCTGGACCCCAGGTGCCCAAGCCATCCGCCTTATAGCTGCGGCGGAGTTTGTTGGGCTTTCGACAAACCATTTAGCTGTGCTATCAGAAGCCCACAATGGGTATGTTTATAAACTATATCCTTTTAGTTAGTATGGGTAGGTGCCTGTATGGGGTCAAATTGTGCTTGGTATACTGAAAAGCTTTAAGTAGGTTGTACCCTAAACTTACAACGGCTCTGTAGTATACTAGTTATCCTAAATTGAGCTAAAACCACTCTGTCATACCAAGGGCAATATATCTGCGTGCCTATGCACGTTAATATACTTGTCAACGAAACTATATACGATGTGTGTCACAAAAGTTCCAGGACTGATGTAACAAAATATTTATTTCAAACCCAAACTTCACACTAGGTGTTTTCTCCTTCAAAGTGATCCTCCTGAAGTATGTAACTCTGCAGCGATCAAACTTTTTTCTTCATAATTTTATATACATTTCCTCTGTTTCAGGTCGTCAAGCAATGAGCTCAGAGCAACGAACAAACTTGGTACGGATGGGGAAAACTCCGTCAGAAGCACCGGGATTGCTGCAGCAAGTGTATGGAGATTAGACGATGTCACGCTCACGTATTTGTGAGGGGTGCAAGTGGTTTAAAGAAGGGTGTGACGTCGTGGAAGATGACCCCATGCCCTCAACAACCAGGACTGAGGTCAACGCTGAGCGCATCTGGCAGATGGTGCGTAGCGATCGTCGGCTGACTGTTCGAGCGATGCCAAATGAGCTGGTCATGAATCGGGATAGCGTTTGGAAGAATCTCACTGAAGATTTGGACACGCGGAATGTCTGCGCGAAGATGGTGGCAAAACTGCTGAACGATGACCATAAGGGTCGACGCATGCAAGTGTGCCAGGACATCCTCGAGCGTCTTGAAACCGAACCAGATATGCTAGTGACAGTCATCACCGGTGATGAGTCATGGATCTTCGAGTACGACCCGGAGGGGACCCGTTTTGAAGACGTGGACGACATCTAAAAGGCCGTGATGATGGATCTGCGGAGAATCATTCCAGGAGTGCATACAAGCGTGGCAGAAATGGATGGAAAAGTGCATTAGACTCCAGAGGGATTTCTTTGAAGGAGAAAACGCTCAGTGTGAAGTATGGGTTTGAAAAAAATCTTTTGTGACATCAGTCCTGGAACCTTTCTGACATACCTCGTGTGTATATATATATATATATATGAATATATATATATATATATATATATATATATATATATATATATATATATATATATATATATATATATATATTTACATATTCCTTCGGTGTATGTAATTGCTTTTAACAAAAAAATCGTAAAGTAGATGGCAACCATAGTGAGGGCGAGCAGTTTACCCTGTATCACGACTTCTCAACGGGAAAATGTTCTAAGTGCTTACCATTAACGATACCATATATCCTCATGTCATCATGCAATGGAGGTATTAGCCCAGCTTTAAGAGAATACTCCAAAATGCTTACCTGTTGATGGTATCAAAGGCATCAATAAAACAATTTCACAGAAGAACCTGTTGCTCCTTATACTTTTTCTGCATCTGCAGCACAGTGAATATCATATCTCTAGTGCCCCAACGGACAGTGAGATGCAACGTGCCTCACACAATTGTTAATAGCAATTATTGGAAAACTTTTACGAGTAAGTTATAGTAAAATGTAACTAGTGTACTTGTCACAAACATCTTTGCGACGCTTCCTGAAGAAAGAATCAAGAAAATCATCCCTCGAGTCCAATGGGACTGCATCCTCCAAACACACCCCATGGTGTATGTTATGCAACAGATCCTTTACTTGACGAACAAAAGATCTTTTATTTTCGAACAACGTTTTACTATTTCGGCCAGTATAGCCACGTTCTAGGTGCGTTGTCTGAGTTCATTTGTTCCACCGCAGTTTTAACCTCTTTCAGTGCAGAAGGATCAAGCTCTTTAACCACTTACATGGCACTAATCACGTCGGGATTCATGATCGATGCGTGGCTTATGAGGTCATTATAATGTTTGCATCGCCTTGTCTTGATGACAACAGGCTTACGCAACACTTCGTTTCCATTCCTTGGCTGTAGTGGGGAAAAGTCTATAGTAGGTGGTCCACATACTGTGCACAGTTCAGCATCTTGCCTTTCTGACGAGGCTTGTGTATGTGGTGTGTTTTATCGTACTACATGAATATTTTGCTGCTCAGATGTCACGCTGTACCCATTTCATACATACTTTGAAAGCTCTTTCATACTAGGATAATTCTGCATCTTCTTTAAAACATGACAATAACTTGTGCAGGCATGTTTTTTTTTTCATCTGAAGGCTTTCTACTAGTGGTCCGTTTCCAATAAATCAGTACTGATAATTTTGAGTTGAAACTTCACTGAGGTCAGCTAAGCAATTCCTCTGTAAGGGGACAGTAAATTAAGTTACCAGTCGAAGTTGCTTAAATGGATGGATGCAACTATTAAAGCATGTGATCAGAGAATTTATGGCACCTTAACATTTCATGTTCTGATTTTACTGTAGTCAATTTATATAGTAGTCTTAACTGTCCTCGTTGAACTTCTCCAAATAGACTTGGTATTTGTAATAATGTTCATTCTGTTGCAATTTTTCGTGTTAAATCTCCGACTTGAATTTAAATCGTCAATTATCGGAGGTCTCCACAATGGCAGGGCAAGTGCCCTTCCCTGTCAGAATAAAATATAACACAAATAAAATCAATGTTATTAGAATATATTGCTATTTACATTTGAATTACACCAATTCAACCACTATTATGTAACATTTTGGTGACTGAGTTTATTTTGCACTTTGTGGCTCTTTACGGCTTCGTATTTTTTGTAACTGGGTTTTAGGCGTTTTCCATTACGTGGCGTGGCACGTGACAACGTCAAATTATTTAAAGGCTGCGAAGCTGTTCTTTTCAACGAATTCTATAACTTCAAGTTCTAATTGTGTACTGTAAGCAATATATCTTTTTATCACATACATATATTGCTTCTAAGACACGTGTAGATGAAAGAATAAACGCTTAAACAAGGAAAGGTGAGCACACAATGACTGCGTGATAACAGTTAACATTTGGTATTGTTACGTACACAATTTTAAAATTCATACATTTCTTGCTAAATATCTACGGTGTATTCGTGTTTTCAATATTGTATTGCGCTAATTTTATTTTTATTTACTTTTTCATTCGAGTTTTACCAATAATATTGAGCTTGGCTACATTATATTACATTCCGCAAGAGTAAATAGGTACGTATATTTCAGCAAACGTATCATTATTATACATTATATTTCTATTTACGAATTAATAAGCGTATGTCAATATTATATATCAAATTTATACTTCTATGTATTTAAAGAATAGTTTGTGTTCATCAATAATAATTGAAATTGTACAAAACTTGTAAGAGGATATTTGTAATAACATTTTAATCTAATATTCATGACAAATATCGGAATAAATAATATTACAGTCTGCGACATATTTTAAGAATTTATCTATTGATATTTTCTTATGGGGTGATTCTATATGTTATTTCTTTCAATTTCACACATAATTTTATATTTGCCAAATTTTATTTACACACACTCACCCCCCCCCCCCCCACACACACACATACACACACACACACAAACACACACACACATAAAGTATGTGCGTGTACGTAGATATGCGGAAACACTTTCTTACATTCCTCTTCACAGCCTTTCCTATTTACATCAACCCACTGCTGATTATACTGAGCTGCATAATCAGCTGTACCCCTAAGCCATCGGGCAGCGTACGAAAGTGTTGAGGAATATGTGACACTATATGCAATATATAGTTGTATAACAAACATAGAGAAATCTCTGTACGTGTATTTTATTGAGTGATCGTAGGGTTAAACCCGATACTTGTATTCTTAAATACAAGTATTGGGTTTTCGCCTCTTCTTTCAATCAGTGAGTGAAACTGAGAGCCTCTATATGTCTGCTCCATCTCTTAAAAACCGCAAGGAATGGACATATTAGATATTAGTTTCATATCTGTCATATTAATTTTTATACAAATATTTACCTAGTTATCATTTGTGACGATATTTCTTATTTAATACATAATGCTCCTTTTTTTCTTCAAACCCTTATCACAGCCCAGATAAACTCTGTGAATTTAATAAGATAAATTAACATCCACTGGCTTCACTGCGGTTTATATATGCCAACGACCTAAACTTTGCTGAATATCACTTAATAAATTATTATTTTATTTCGTAATAGGTTTCCTTATAATATTTCATACCATTACATTACAGATTTTAAAATCAGAGTGATAGTCTTGAATTTGTTAACATTTTTCTGCTTTCTTCATATATGTATTGGAAAAGTCTATTGGACTATTCGCTATCAATATTTTGTGAATATAATTTATTTCAGACTGAGGTCATACAGAAATTATGCTTATATGTGGTCATGTTGTTCTATGTATAACTAGCTGCAGTACCTGATAATACCAGGAGAGGTCGGTTTATTCGCAGTTCCCAGAGTGCGCCTGAAAATCTGCCATACTGGATTTTTGATAGCAACCTTTGCTATGTGTGTTTATGGCAGATCAATTTGTTGTGTAGCATTTTAAGTCATAGCTATTTAAGTCATAAGTCCTTCCATCCAGCTTTCTTTATTCAGATTGAATAAGCCAGAGTAGTTTGAGCTCGAAGAGTATCGAACTTATTCAACAAACTTATGTATAAGAATAGCAAACTTACTACTGCCTTAGCGCTCAAAAACAAACAGAATATTTGAGGATGTCATCGCAATTATTGAAGAAATTATAACCGAGTGAACATATTCAGGTACTGTTCAAGCCCGTCGAATGACTGAAGCAATTCAATAAAACCATCACGTTGTTCCCCTATAGTAGATATAACCTGAGAAAACACACCATAATAAGTCGGATAAACTATCGGAAGTGTTGGCCCTAAATAGGGCCTTGTAACGTTCACTATTGCAAATTGTCAATAATGGGGGAGACGTTACATCTTCTTAATTCGTGTTATATCTTCCCACGATCCGTTACCTCGAAATATCGACAAAATAGACTCTACTCCCAAAGACGGCATGTTAATTGCGTTTAAAAGGACAATTCGTGCAATGTAAATTCAATAGGGAACGCACGAAGAACAATCTTTCCACGATCCTACACCACGAAATATCGACAAAATAAACTCATTTCTAATAAGTTGTTGCCTCGTTTTTGAGGACAGAGTTGTGGGGGGAAGGAAGGGGAGTGAGGGTTTAACATACAGTAGTAGTATCTCCTCTTCTCCCTCTCTCACTGAAACGTCTTCTCTTTCCATTGTAAATATATCCCCGGGTGTTCCATTATTGAGTTTTATTGAAATTAGCCAGTCCTGCTTCTGAATATTAGCTTAACATGTGTGTAAAATTTCATCAGGATCGGATCACTGATGTAGGCGCCAACTGGTTATACACAGATACACTAGATACACAGGCAGAAATTGCCATTTATATAGTAGACTAGCAGAAAACCACCTGGTTGGCGGTTTTATGCTTGCAAATCTAGTGTATATACTGATATTGTTGAGATTTGGATGAGAAATGTTTTCGGCACCACATGTTCACCGTCTCTCGGTGTCTCTTTTATGCATGTATAAATATATATGTTATCTATACGGTGAAATCTTTGAAATAAATATATGTTAAAACGAAAAAGTAGAAAAAGAGATTAGTGACGGAAATATAAACGTTATGATACATAAACGTTATGATATAACGTTGGAAATATATCTTCAAATGGTCCTTGACATGGTGTCAAGTCAGAACCGCCTCGAACTGGTTACTTCTGGCTTGTGCAAGGTGTCTCTATAGCAACCAGCGATTCCCTCGGCCTCAGTGACCAAAGTCAGTGGAGAGGGGAAGGTAATGTTTCTATAGCGACAGTGTTTCTCTTGGTAGTACAAAAGTGGAGAAAGGAAGGGGAAGGTAATATTTCTGTAGCACCTACATTTGAGTTTTAGGGAAGGACAGATAGACAAACAGACAAACAGAGAAATGCCCATATATTTATGTGTGTGTATATATATATATATTTATATATATATATTACACACACAGAAATGTATATATATTTCTTAGAACAAAATTATTATTAATGTTTTGCTGTTCATAACAATTGGAATTGAAAAATTACTTTTGAAATTATTAGTTATTTTACTAATGCTTAGATATGTAAAAATGAAGCAATGTTTCTAATAATTGTTTCTACTTTTGGCACAAGGCCAGCAATTACCCAGTACATTACTGGTACTTTATTTTATCGACCCCGTGAGGATGAAAGGCAAAGTTAACCTCGGCGATATTTGAACTCGGACCGCAAAGGGACGTAACTCCATGCTATGAAGCATAGTGTCCGACTCTCTACAGATTCTGCCAATCCACCCCCCTAATATCTGTACATAATGAGGGAGTGAGAGGGGAGAGAAAGAAAGGCAGAGGTGAAGTGACGAAGTGACTCTCTCATCCTCCCCCTCCTCCTGCATCTCCCCATTCGTCACAGCGATAGAGGGGTGGAATGTTAGTGTGTTACAAAGAGAAAGAGTGAGAGTGAGAGAAATAGACAGACTAAAAGAGAGGGATAGCTGGAGAGAGAGAGAGAGATAGCAACCACGCGCGTACGTGTTTCCACTGTCGGACAGACAGAGAAATTGCTGGTTATATATTATAAGGAGATTAGGACCTCTTGTATTCTGAGGAATGTGAAAATTGAAATAAATCCCTTAATACATTGATTAATGTTGATAGAATTTAACAAATCTTTCTGTTTGCATGTTTTGTGCAATTCGTTATGTTGTGTATTGTACCGATAAATAATATGTTTAGTTACATAAAATTTCAGCATACCACAAACCGAGTTCATCTCTAATAACATCTTCGAGATTATAATAGCAATTATGTCATTTGTCTTGTCCTTATGAAAAGTGTCATAAAGTGAACGTAACGTGTAAGTTACCGAGTACGTTTAACTCTGTATTATGACCATTGCAGGAGTGTATGTGAAAAGTATACCGAGGTAATTTTACTTCGTAGGCAATTTCATATGTGCATTCTGAAATTTAATGATCAATTTTAGATTAGATTATTGTTCTTGTGAATTATGTGTTCACTTGGAAATTATGCTTGCTGTGTCAGGTGTGTTCTTCTGACTAACCTTATACTATTCTATCAAAATATTATATATGTACTTTCTAATAGTCTATTACGTTTCAAATGTCCAATACGTTTTTGTTTCCCTCTTTTAACAACCAGTTGCTCTATTGCTATGGCTTGTGTTAGCGAGATCAGATTATTCACGTTGCGTTTGTCTCATTACATAATTTATTCAACAAACAACATGTTTAACGACGAAACTTTGTAAATCAAAATAATTATGAGTATTGTTTCTTTTCAGACTGTGCATTTCTTACATTTGTAATGGCTTTGGTGATAGAACTTGGAAATGGAATATATATTGCTTATCTTAATTTTACTAAGATCTTATAAACCATCTCTGGAGATAATACTCGTGCTATGATTGTCTCAGTTCTATTAAAAACAAAATGTTAATTCTTACAGTAGCATACGTATATTGTTTTATGATTACTGTGAATATATTAAGTGTTCTGATGTGTTTTTTCTTCTGCTTCTATTCAGCTATATTCCGATTTTGTTGATATTAAGTTTCCCAAATGTTATTGTAAATCAGAGCTAAATGATTTTCTACATTACATGTGTAGACCATTGTAGGTGCAATGTATGTAAGTTTCTCTGGGAAAATGTTGAAAGTTTTCATAAAACATTGAAATAGATTAGTGTGCAGCCGTGCCATATAATGTGGGCGAGAAAATTCACTTTAATTCCTTTGTATACATGTTGTGGATCTTATAAATCCATTGCAATTCGCTATATTTTCTGTCATTTGGTCAGCAGGTGACGGTTCTATAACAACGCAAGCAAGCAGAAATAGATCGAGGTTTTTCTAGACGCCAGATTCATTTTGCAATTTAGAATAAAAGCTAAATAATACGTGAGAAAGCAAAGTAATTCTACGGTTGGTTGAAGAAAGAAATTTGTTTTCCGAAACAGAAAGAGAAAAACATTTTTTTTTTAATGTAACGACAGTAAATGGAGACAGACACAATGTTTATGTAGCGGCAGAAAAAAATAATAGGATGTAGTAATTAAGAATTCAAGAAGTAACAGGATATTTATATCGGTCGATTTACACAATTAACTATCACGCAGAAGTTTCATATTAATTAGCTTGTATTATTAATTTCCATTGAAATGAAAGCGTAAACATGACATTAAAAAAACATAATGTAATTTTTTTTTAAGTGTCTAAAGAAGATTTTCAAATGTATTTGACTTCTCTGCATCGAGGAAAATAAATTATGTAAAAGTGGTCTAATATACATTTTAGCACGATAAATATTTGTTTTGAAAAGAGACACGTACAGGCATTGTATATATTTGGGTGCTTTTTGAGAAAAACAATTATATACATAGAGTAGTAAATATTTTATAATTGTTTATCATTGCATAACGCAACAGCCAAGCAGACAGCCAGACAAACAGGCAATATATGGGAGTTTAATGCTGCGATTGTCTGGCGTCCTGCCTGTCTAGGTGGGATTTGGCAGTATCGGTAGAGAGTCGGACCATGATTTGACGCATGGAGTTACGGCCCTTGCCATTCTGAGTTCAAATCCCGTCGAGGTTAACTTTGCCTTACATCTTTACGGGGTCGATAAAATAAAGTACCAGTAATACACTGGGATAATTGCTGGCCTTGTGCCTATTGTAGAAACAATTATTGTACTCTCAGTCACTAAAAAAAAATGCCATGAAAAACTGGGATAAGCACCGGCCTAATGAGACACCGGGCTTGAGACAGACTTTAGACTTTATATATATATATATAATGAAGCCTTCCCCGCTTCGACTCCCCGCCTCCCTCTCCCAACTCCATCCACCACCACCCTTACACGCCTCACACGCTTCCACCACCTGTTCATTTTATTGTTTATTCTTATGTTTATTTCTACGTCTATTTTATTTTTATTTGTTCTCCTTCCCCCTTTTTTCTAAATGTATTTCCACCCCTCATCCACACACCCTCGGAACACTCTTCCTAACATATTTTCTCCTGAAGAAGGGGTTATGCATGAAACGTCCCCCCTCTCAAGAGCGTGAACCTAATAAACCTTTATTTGTCTGCCTCTCTGTTTCGTTCCCGTCCAAATTTACACTATATATATATATATATATATATATATATGCACATATATATAAGTATATATACGTACATACATATATGTATACAGACGTACAGTAGTATGTATATATATAATCATACATGCACACATATGTGTATGTACGTTTGGATTCACGGAACATATATTATAATGCTCGGTGTGTTTGTAAACGAACATCCCGAATTAAGCCGTACAGTGTCTAGCCACCATCGTTGCTCATTTGTTCAACACCGACAAAGGAACGCTGTACTAGTTTCAAGCTTAATAGCTATCGTCAGCAACGTATACCTTCCTGCCAGATGATTGAACGTCTGAAAGTATATACTTTCCGTATGCATATTAACGGCTGAGCAGTCTCATTTGCATATCGAGTGAGTTAATCGGCCGGGGTACCGAAAACGATAAACGGAAAAAAATGAAACGAAATTTCATTTCTCACTCTTCGTACGGCTGTTACTTAAATATAAGTATGTATGCGTACATACATATATGTATACAGACGTACAGTAGTATGTATATATAAAAATAACAGATTAATGTTTAAACAAAGTATCGCTGCTTTCACCCTTAATGGGATCTTCTGCAACTAAAAAAAATCAATCTGAGTGTACGTATATATATTCATAGAACTAAATTGAAATAACAATATTTAAATCAAAGTTTATGTATTGGTGAATACATCAATGAGACGTGCATCAATGCTGTACTTAGGCCAATGCTTTCAAGTATGTTGAAAATGTATATAGTTCTACACCTTAGCGGAAGGAAAATACTTTTTTCACCTTTATCTCTACATGAAAAAAAACATGGCAATATAATTAATTAACCAATTCCATATATGAATATGTTATTTTATGAAACACAAAAAGGAATAACATTAATGTGTATACCTATGTATGTATGTCTCGAGTTCTACTAGTAACATGTAACTCAGAACAACCTGTCTCATGGTCGGGTCATCGGCGACTACACTGGCAATCCAACCAAGCTTACTTGGTGTTGAGGGTGATATTTGGACTCCCTGCGGGAGGAAATACAAGCCCGGCAAAGGGCGGAGTAACTAAGCAGAGTCAATGGCCATCCACCTGGGAGTGAAAGGCCCCCAGTTATTGTCACAACACCTTTCTAAGAGAGGGAATCTCTGAAAAAAATCCAGCGGCTTCGGAAATATCCGATAATGTTGACAAGTTTTCCTTTTCGGGTACTGTTTTCGACTGAGAGAGTGGGATTGGCCGAGTTCAAGGACTTTCCCCACTTAAAACAACTTTCAATAACAGGCATTGCTCCTACAGGATCTGTTTCAAGTTCGTGTGGCTGGCTGTAGCCTAAAGGTGCACCAGTTTCGGCAATCTGACAAGCGATTGTAATATTCTTAGCAGAGTTTGCAGCCATCATGTGAGTGTGTGTGGGGTGGGGGGTGGGGGGTGTTAACAGAAAATACAAAGCAGACAGGAGAGTACACTGAAGAAATATATTGTTTAACGCTTGAAATAAGAAGAAAGGAGTCTTAAAGTTTCAGACACAATTTAGCATGAGGAATACAAGATGAAATATATAAAGAGTGAGAAAATGATGGTCAGCCATTTTGGGAGATGGCATGAATGAGGGCTAAGTGAGGGCAGAGGTTGGAGAAGAGGCAGGGTAGTGAGAAGCGGCGTGGCGGAGAAAAGGTCGTGAGGTGCTTGAGAGAAAAAAACGGAAACACACGTGTGGATTGTAAAGTAAGATTTTTAGAAAACTAGAAGGGGTACCAAAGTGAGAGTCAATTAGAATGGTGAGACGGAGAAGGTGAGTGTCTGTATATCTATATACTACTAACACTTTGCGATTGTTTGTTTGCTTGCTTATCTGTAATGTAATACAGTCAAAAGGGCGAATAATGGGAAAATACTATGAAAGAAATATAACCATGAAAAGAGAATACAAACGGAATAAAACAAGTTTCGCGTAAACAGGAGTACGGGTTCATGAGATATGGGATTTTTCCTGTACCCTTCATAAACAGAGAGAGAAAGATAGAGATAAAGAGATAGTGTTAGTGAGACAGTTGATTGAAACAGAGACATAAAGAGAGGAAGAAGAGACATAGAAGGAGAATGGAAGAGTGAGAGAGAAAGAGCTGGTGGTGTTGTTGTGTATATATATATGTGTGAGTGTGTGTGTATATATATATATATATATCTGTGAGTCTAATACCAGTGTATATAGATCACACACACGCACACACACACATATATATTTACTATATATATATATATATACACACATACATATATACACACACATTTATATATATGTATGTATATGGGCCTTCCAGTTCATTTCACATTATATACATGTCTGTGTATATTTTAATTATCTAAAAATTATTTTTAAGTGAACATGATTTTATAAAAATATATTTTGAAGTGAAAGTGACGCAACGTTCACGGGCGGCCTAGTACACACATATATATATATATATATATATATATATATATATATATATATATATATATATATATATTTAACTAAAGATTAATATGATTCATTGATTACTTAATGAATATAGTTTTACAATAGATTAAAAGCACTCTACAAGGAAGATTTCTGGAGTTACTCAAAATATAAATGAATGAAGACGTTCACATAATCAAAATATATGTTTTATTATATATATTCCGGAGTTACTATGCTGTTTTTTTCAGTACGTCCTCATCAGATAAAATATATGAATTGATGTATGACATACCTCAACTGTCTTGATGGTTCAATTCCAGTATTGGCAGTGATTTATTACAACAATTCTCAATATGTATATACACAAATAATAACATGATAAACTTAAATATGTTGAAGAAGAGGATGTGGAGCGAGATATATGTATAAGGAGGGGGTGAGTATCAGAAAATGTAAGAAGAAATAAATAAACACATACGTACATACATATATAAATATTTAAAAGGATAAATATCTGTGTTAGGGAGGAACAGGAAGTGAGAGAGAGAGAGAGATAGATAACAGAGAAGAAAGAAGAAGAGAGAAAAAGAAGAGAAGATACACGAAGGAGAGAGAAGAGGGAAGACGTAACTGCAAAAAGGAAAGAATGAAAGAAAGAGAGAAGAAAGAGACATGATGAGTGACCATTGTTTTCAAATAGAAGCGACCAATTAAATAGCATGAATTTTTTAATATCTTTTGTATTTGGTTATGTTTGAGCTAATTATACTAATATATTATATCAAAATTAAACAATATAAAAATATTTTCTATAATAATCAGAAGCATAGTTCAATTAATAAATATATTCGATATTTTGTTACAAAATTCAAAAATCAAAAACATTTTTACCTATCAAGCAAGTTTACAAACATATTAAATATGAATACGGATATTTACCACAACTTATTCGCATATCACCATCAGTATATGCATTTTATATAATGTTTAGAATTATTATCTGAATTATTCTTTTTACATTATAAACAGTTGTCATTTACTTATAGGATTAATAAGTAGTTATATTTACTCTTGAAAATATTATTATTTCTATTTAATAATTCCGTAACTATATCATAATATATAACATAATATATATCATAATATATAACTCACACACACACACACACACACACACATATATATATATATATATATTATAAGATCAAAAGATGGTTAAAAGAGTTCCAAGTATTTTATTATGGCCATTTCAAAATCAAATATCATCATGTGATGATATCAGCGTTCTCATCAGATAAAATAGGGAGACATCATATGAAGCTTAAAAACACTTGTGAGCAGTGAAGTTTTAAATCCACATATGAAAAATAAAGGCAAGATGGATATATGAGATTGGGAAAAAATGAGGGGGGGAGGGTGTAAAGAGGTAAGGAAGAGGAAGAAAACAAATAAAGGATGGTGGGGGAGGAGTATAAAAAGGAATGATGACAGAGGAGGAGAAATGAGTGATAGAGAGAGAGAGAAATAGCATTTACAATTAAGAAAAACATTGTCACACAGAGAGAAATAAAAAAATCCTTTTGAAATTAAAAGTTAATGACCTTTATGGATGTTGATGTTTATGATAGAAGAAAAAGGAATTAGGAATAGTATTAATTTAGGTTTATATATTGAAGGGTTTAATAATATGTGCGAAAAAAAAGAATTTATTAATATGTATTATTAAAATAAAAATATTAAGGATATTAAAGATATAATGTGAAAGAAGGAGAAGAATAAATGAATTATGAACTTAGAGGAATTAGTTAGGTTTTAAGTTTGTTTTTATGTATTGTAATATCTAAAAGTAAATAATAGGTTTAAAACGAGCATGGAAGGAGAGAAGAAAAAAGAGAATTTAAGGAAAAAAAATATCTAACGTCAAAAGGTATATATGTTTACAAACATTTTGTAATAGTAATATTATTATATATTAAAAAATATAAAGTTTCTATGGCCAATAATATGAGGAAAAATGGAGAATGCTGTAGTGAGTAATAATATGAATTGAGAAGTAATTGGTAAGTCAAAGTTACAGATTAAAGGAGTAACTCGTATAATATAATATACTGAAATAAGGTGGAAAGATGGGTATATTTGTAAAAGATATAAAAGCCTTTGAGAAAATAAGATTTTACACTAATTAGGTATTGAGATATTAGCAGTATACTTTATGGAATGTTCTATGGGATTTATGCAAGCAGAGCGAAAATAAATCCGTACGTCTATTTATTATAGAATTAAAATTAGATATAATGGTAAATTTCTTGGCTAGGCAGAGATTACATGTTCCGGATAGGGAAGAATTCAGGTAAGGAAATGCGTTGCAAACCTTTCTCCAAGAGATGTTATAGTTCATATTTTTGTCTTTTAAAGACCATATGAGTTCCGAGAGTGCCGTGTAGAGTTATTTTAAGTTGGTATTTAAAAGACGGTTTGTGATTATAAAATCTTGCTTTAAAGGAAGTGGAAGTGGAACCGAAATAGGTAAAAGAATTAGTACCAGTATAACCTTACATTCATACACTTATTTTTTATCAAGACATTGGTTATTAATAGGACATTTAGTTCTAAGAGGGCAATTACAATTCCTATTAGAGAAATTAACAGAGTTATTAACAAATCACCTAGTATTATTTACAGAAGGAATTAGATTGGAGAAGTTATTTACGATAGGAACTATAGTTTCCTGATTTAGATTGGTATTATGAACATTCAATAAGGGGTTTATATATATATATATATATATATATATATATATATATATATATATATATATATATATATATATATATATATATATATATATAAACGTTTGAATATGTGTAATAAGGCCAAGACAATGCACATATGGACATAGAAAAAAGAATGCAATAGTGAAAGATATTGATGTGAATTCGTCTTTCACCTTGAATTTATTTAAATGTCCTTAATTTTCGAGATAATAGCTCTTCTTCGGAGGGAAGTAATGGTCTCAAACCAGCGTCTTTAAATCTCTAGCCAAGCCATGCTGACCGGAAATAGTATAGAGTATCTGTTCTAACTCTAATATCAAAGAATTAAAATTAGGTGGATAAAGAGTAGTCTCCCTTTAAGAGGGGTTTGTTTAGGGTTTTTTTATTTTTTTTTATTAATTTTATATACGTGCCTGTATATGTGTGTGGGAGAATGCATGAAGGTGTAGGTATGTGGGTGTGTGTGTGTGAGTGTGGGAAGATAGGTCTAATCGTAAAAGTGGGGGGTAGGTGTTATCTGGTGTTAGAACTGGTTTTGTGTGTGTATGTGTGAGAGAGAATAAGTGGAGGTGTAAGCGTGTGTGTGTGCGCGTGCGTGTGTGTGTGGTGTGTAAAAATGGGGCTAGAGGCCCTATCAGGTTATAAATTGCGTGTTGAGCTCTAGTCTATTATTGATTGGCGGATGTGTTCTATCTATAATAAGTGCTTCCTTAATTCTAAGATTGCCGAGGTTTCTTTCCTTAGTTTCTATCCTAACTGTTATGTTTTTTATCGGTGTTTTTGCATTTAACTAGGTGTTTCTTAAATGAGGAAGCGTTAGTATTGAGGTGTTCTTTTATTCTTATGTATGCATATACACATATATATATGCATATACTGTATGCATATACACATATATATATATATACACAATTCCCACATATAAATACATAGACGTACCCACACAAATAGGTAGATATGTATCACATATATATATATATATACATACAGATACACACACACACATAACTGCTCTATATTATATTTTATCTGATGAAAGAACACCATAATTTAACTTGGTATCCTTGAAATATGTATAATGAAATAAATATGGTTTTATAAATATTGTTTCCATTTCTTAATATCGTATTTTTACTCAAATTATTTGTTGAGTGCTTTATATCAGTTATACAAATATTTGCTTGTTGTATCCCAACAATTTAAATAGAATTTTACATATATATATATATATATATGTATATATATATGTATGTCTGTGTATATATATGTATGTATATATATATATATATATATATATATATATATATATATATATATATATATATATATATATATATATATATATATATATATATATATACGCGCCTATATCTATATATATATATATACAAACACACACACACACGTATATACACGTGTATGCTTGTTTTTTTTTCTTATTGAATATATTTGTATCTGGGTGTGTGTAGCACTAAAAAAGGCGATTAACATTCAAATACCGGCAAAATACAATCATAAGCAGGAGGAATCAGATTCGATATGATCTATTTACATAACCTCCAGCTAAAATAAAATAATGTGTGAGTGCAATTTTACATATCTTTGATCATATTCACCATTTATCGCATTGAACCACAAGAGAAAGTTCCTAATATAATATTAAACTGGAATTATGTCTCAGTATACGGATACATAATGATAGTACATGGATTTTCGTATTTTTTCCATCTGAGCTCAAATGAAGATTGGTGGAATCAATAAGTGCATTGCGATATTTGCTAAGATCGTTTGAATACTTCATTCAAATCTCTATGGTCTGCATGCCACACAGCATACAAGGAAATAAAATCACACGAAGCGCGACATTGTAGTTAATAACATATAGCAATAGAACAGCCCATGCTATAACTGATGACAGTATGATGAATACATTCGTTTGTGAATATAAATTGTGTCTGTACATATGTAAATAAAGTGATGTTTAACGGACTCAGGAAATGCGTTTATTAAAGCCATATTGTAATTGTTCGCGCTTAGAAAATGTTTAATACTTACAAAAAAATACATAGGTTATAAACCTCCTTGTACTTCATAAATTGACAACCGTATCTATTACTATATTGTAACAGTCAGAAATGTGTTACACAAATATTTATAATTACATTTTTTAAAAAATACACAAAGAAAGTTATCGTTATATTTACAAGAGTCTAAGTAGATATTGATTTAATGTGTCTCATATCACGTCTTTTCAGGTTTATTTCAAAGAGTTGTTCTCAGAATCGCAATTATTATAAAGCATTGTGTAAAGAGAAAAGTTAGTGTGGATATCGAGTGAAACAATTTAAACGAAGACTTAAGTAGATTTTGAAAAAGTATAATCTAATGTCACTTTTCAAAGGTATTTCCTGATAATAATGAATATACTGCAGTTTCAATCTCAGTGAGTGGCACATTGGTAACATGCCTTCTACAACCGTTCACCGACTCGGCACAACGCAGTTATCTACAAATACATTTAAAATTTGAAATCTTCCAGTGCTTTGTAAGTTAGACATATATATAGATAAGCACATAAAAACACATGTACACGCACCCCCCCACACACACACATATACACACGCACATATACACATATAGACACACACATACACACACACATATACACATGCACACACACACACACACACACACACACACACACACACACACACACACATATATATATATATATATATATATATATATATTTATATATATATATATATATAACATAAATAACAATCAAATTGTGTTTAAGGCATTTAATTGCTTACGATCGTTTCAACCATATATAACTATTATTTCATCGGAGCATACAAAAGGTTAAACAAATATATTCCTAATCATTAAACACTATTTGATTGTTTGGCAGTATGGGTAAAGGGTCGGACGCCATGCTTTGACGCATAGAATTACGGTCCTTGCCATTCTGAGTTCATATCCCGCCGAGGTTAACTTTGCCTTTCATTTTTACAGGGGCAATAAAATAAAGTACAAGTAATTCACTGGGTAATTGCTGGCCTTGTGCCAAAAGTAAAAACATGTAAGTTGTATTTCTGCTCTGTATTATATCTGATATTTTACATTGAGCTACTCATGTTATTGGTAATCGGGTTATATACAAGATTACTCTTATCTTATATATATATATATATATATATGTAAAGAATTATTATATCTACTAACATATATATATACAGATGCATACTTATGCCAGCTAATATATAGGTTTTGTGTTAGTAACTTTGTGGTTCAATTCAAGGGGATGCAGAACAATAATATGAAAGACGTAAAATAAGAAAATTATAAAAATTAACTTACTTACTAAAATTTCACTCCAACTAATTAGTTTCTGAAAGGGAATAAACATAGTTTTCGAAGAAACGTACGGAGAAGCCTTTCCTCATCAGGGAAATCTATTCACAGCTAAGTTTCCAGGCGATGCGTGAACACAGGGAACTTATACAAAAATAATTCAGTGGATGGAAAAAAGCAAAGCGTGGACTAAGTTCCAAGACATTGAAGAAATCACTGCCTACAGCGTCGGTGGCAAATTCAAAAGAATCAATCACGTCACATCGAGGTTAATCAGTGAGGAGTCGTTTGTTAAGAAGACAGCAGCCGAACCACTACTATGAACTATAGTACCAGTTATATATATATATAGTTATGGTTATATATATACATCTATAGTTATATATATATATACATATATATATACATATATATATATATATATATATATATATATATATATATATATATATATATATATATATATATATATATATATATATTTATATACATATATATATATATATATATATATATTAATAAGAGGAATTCCAACTTTGTCTGATTTACTCGTTTTATTTACAATCCTTTAAAATATATATAATATGGTATTATAATGAAATATTATGATAGAATATTAAATTCTAAGTGTTAATTGAACAAGTACTTTCATGCTTTCGCAATCTTCAGGTTCATGATATGTGGTGACAGTCGAGTTTGCAATTTTCAACTGTAATGAGATGGGTAAATTTACTACCTTTTATACATTTTATACAGAGAAAAGTGGCTCCAGAATGCAAAGCCCTGTAAACTGTATTTCGACCAATCAGTGTGTAGTTTCACTGAATTACTACAGCTGATTGGTTTAAGCGTCACGGCTGGTTGAGCATGCTAACGTCCAATAGTCATACCCAACGTATCAATTGTTTTGCTTTTTGAAATGATGAAAATAGCATTTTCTATTAATCATCACCATCAACATCACTTTTATTATTATTATTATTGTTGTTGTTGTTGTTGTTGTTGTTAGTGGTCGTGGTCATAGTGGTAGTGGAAGTAATACCCCTAGGCGTTATTATTGTTCATTTAGCTTGGGTTTGAATTTATCAATAAAATTATTTTCTTTGATTTTTCTCTTGATTTCACTTGGGCTGTGTAATTTGTAGAATGGGAATATTATAAATATTCCCTGACCACATGTTGCCAGGTGGCCGCTTAGGTGTATCTGACGGACATTTGGGTCTCTGATTTGTTGACGGTGTACCCGTGCACGTTCCGATAGTGCATTTCCAGTTTGACCGACATATAGTTCTTCACAATTCGGGCATTTAATGCAGTAAATTAAATTTCTGCTTTTGCAGTTAATATTTGCATTTTGGAATATTTTTCCAGTTTTTGTTTTCATATATTGACCGGCGTGTATGGATTGACATGTGCCGCATCGATTATCATTGCATTTAGATGCAGTGAACGATTGGTCTTTGTTGTTAAGGTCAAACTTTGCTTTTGTTAGCAATTGCTTCAAATTTTTTGGCTGTCTTTTACTAAGAGTCAAAGATCGATCTGTGATTAAGCCTTTTAATTCATTACTTTGAGCAATGATCGGTTGGTTTGCTTTGGCAGTGTTGAATATATTCTGGTGACATGGGTTGTGTGTCATTATAAATGGTATGACCAGTTCTTGGTTTCTTCTTCCTTGGGTTGTTCTAAGTTGTTGTATAGGTATTTTTATAGCCCGCTGTATGCCATTTTCTATAAGTAGAGATGGGTATTTTTGTTTGAGCAAAAATTCTCTTAGTTCTGTTAGGCGTTTGTACCTGGTATTCGTATCTTCTACAATGGTACAAATTCTTCTGGCTAGGCAGTATGGGATGTTGCGTTTTGTATGAGGTGGATGGCACGACTTAAAATTCAGATATTGATGGGTGTCTGTGTGTTTATAATATATATCCGTGGTAATGGTGGTGTCGTTTTTGATTTTCATTATATCTAGGAATGGTAATTTGGTCCTAATAACTATAGATGTATATATATAACCATAACTATATATATATATATATATAATTATAACTATATATATATATATATATATATATATATATATATATATATATATATAGGAATAAGTATGACCCCGACGGGACGGCAGAGCTCAAGCCGTTTCGACGGCTAATTCTGAACTAAATAAGAATTTTTAGCCTGGTAAATAAATACCCGAACTACTGAGGGGCTAATTCCATATATGGGAAGAGAGTAATTGTCAAAAGGATTCGTCAAAAATTTGTTGTCAAGACAGATGATTCTATCATAGCGTTTAGTGGAAGGTAGGGGTAGCTGAACTTGCCGGTAGAGCAAAGAGACAGTGGGGGAAACCCAATCATGCGTTGAAAGTGAAATCTATACAGCTGATTCTAAGGATAGTGTATAGAAGGTCGAAAAAAGTGTAATGGAGAAGCGGAGGGGGGTGGGAAGTTGGAAAAATAGGTAAATCGAAAGGGAGTAAACAAAAAAGCCATTATAAAAATGAGGAAATAATTATATAAAAAATATTTAAAAAACAATTTCTGGTTACAACACCATACCCACAATCACCAAATCTCTCATTGGTATTGCTAAGCTATAGACAAGTTTAATAGGTGGATAAAAATACTAAATACGCGATTGTAGTGAAATAATTTAATAAAACCATCTTTACAGGGCGTCTAACACCACTACTATAGCAGGTAGTAATGAGCCTATGCTATCTTACAATGACAGTTTAATAAATTGAGGACAAACATACTAAAAAACTAATACGAAATATTAATTCCGAAAGCTAATACATAAATACTAATACAAGAATACTAATGCAAAAATACCACTAAGAAATCTAGAAATCACGGAAATGGAACAGAAACCAGAAAGAAAGCAATTATCTGGGGATTATACATCTGCTATAAAAAGCGTAATCGTCCAATTCTATCTTAAAATAAGGGGGGTTGGGTACTGAGGCTACAGAAGACCGATGGGCTGCATCCGGGTGGGCAAAAAGGTGAAAAAAAAAGTCTGGGGTGGAAGGACTAGGAAGAGATAGGGGGGAGAAGGAAATATCGAGGAAAAGATATTTAAAAAAAAAAGTTACGTCTACACTTGTAAGCAGGGGTTACCCCTTACAAAGTCCGCAAGTGGGGTGTTTCAGCCCTTGTCTACCCCCCCCCCTCCTGGGTCATTATGGGGTTTGAGTGCGAGGTAAGTCCTACGCAATCTGTGTTTGCATGCAGTTACCAGTTCGTCATTCTTGTTTAGGTGTTGGTCCTTCGAAAACAGCATTTGTAATGTTTCCTCCGAGCCTAAGTTACACGGACGGCGGCCTCCCGTGTGAGAGTTAGCTCTGGACACTAAGCTCCAAGTGAGATGGTAGGTTATAATATTATCTTTGAGGTCCCAGATGTGGCCCTAATTGTAGTGGCGTGACGCCGGGCCGGGTTTCAGAAAGTATGTCTGTGTAGGTAGAGCCGGGTCTTGAAGTCACAAGCGGTTAATCCTATAGAAGCTTTGTTGGAGTTGTCCGTCCTCACGTTGCACTGGTAGATCACATTACGATCTCGGCATCTGTTGTTGAGGGGGCACGTAGATCTATCAGGACAGTTCCACCTCATGGTCGGCTCTCCACAGCTGTCTAGGTTATTACTTCCATAGGGGTTGAGTTTGTTGTTGTTAGAGGAGATGATTAGTCCAGAATTAGCTGACGGGACGGCTGGAGCTCTGCAGTCGGAGCTATACTTGTTCCTATTACCCACTGTACTACCCTAAGTATTGAGTACTTGTTGCGTTATGGTCCATCTGGTTCCTTACCACATTTCCTTCGTTATATATATATATATATTTATATATATTTATATATATATATATACACAGTTCAAGAGTAGCCAATCTTAAAGAGAGAGATCGAAATAGTAGAGGAGATATGAGGGGAGAGATTGGTGAGTTAGTTAGAACATTATATGGAACATTATATTATGTAACATTATTTTAATTTATATTCCTTTGAGTTCCGATGAGCCACTCTGTTTTTTTTAAATATGTTAATTATTTTCAACTGAACCAGATCAATTATGATATATAGTCATCTGATCCAGAAATATTATAAGGAGTAGCGAAACAATTGTAAACGGACATTATTATTATTATTATTATTATTATTATTATTATTATTATTATTATTATTATTATTATTATTGTTGTTATTCCTTGAATCTCAGTCATTGATGTTGGTTAACTGGAAAGTCCGTTGGAATGAATATCAAGCCACTACCTGCAGCCTCAGATATTCAGGACGTATCGGAGGGTTCTTGCTGTTTCAAGCAAGCATGCCTTTTGAAGCGTTCCAAAAAGCGTGAAGGGGCCGATTTTCTTTAACCATCCCTGGAATTATTATTATTATTATTATTATTATTATTATTATTATTATTATTATTATTATTATTATTATTATTATTATTATTATTATTATTCTCTACATTCCTTACATCAAACTAAAATATGTTGACAATCTTTTAATAATGTCTTCCTTGTGAAGTTTGTGGTCTTGTTTTGCTTTAAAAAATTTTTTTTTTTTCATTTTCTTTTTTACGTCTTTTATATTATTGTTCTGCATTCTCCTGCATTGAACCACCTAGGTACTATGACATAATCTGTGTATTTGCTGGCATTAGCGTACATCTGTGCGCTTATGTTAGTAGATATATTAAATTATCTCTATATATATATGTATATATATATATATATATATATATATATGTGTGTGTAGGAGGTGAGTTTTATTGTGGTACAATAAAGCAATGCAGATATCGGATAAGTAGCACTCTACAGTTTGTAGGACTGGAGTATAAATAATATATAAGATCAAAATATGGTTAAAAGAGTTCCATGTATTTTATTATGCGCATTTCAAAAACAAATATCATCATGCAATAACATTTGCGTTTTCGTCAGATAAAATAGGGAGACATGATATGAAGATTAAAACACACTTGTGAATAGTGCAGTTTTAAATCAACATATGAAAAGTAGTTTTAGATTGACGTGTGATATTGGGAAAAAAAAGTATTACAATGATAATTATTACACATAATAATAGTAATTGTACTCCCGACGTCATTGGTAACTCTAGGCTAATGTCTGCAAACCCAAATACAACGTCAAACGCAACTTCGTTAAATGTTCTTAATCCCATTCTAAATCAAGAAACTATTATTCCTATCGTAAATAACTTCTCCAATCCAATTCCTTCTGTAAATAACACTTGGTCACTTGTTAATAACTCTGTTAATTTCTCTAATCGCAATTGCAATTGCCCTGTTAAAAATAATTGTCCTCTCAACAACCATTGTCTTGAAAAAAACTGAATCTACGAATGTAAAGTTATAACTGACACCAATTCCTTTACCTATTTTGGCTCCACTTCCACCTCCTTTAAAGCCCGTCTTTATAATCATCATTCGTCTTTTAAATACCAACTTAAAAGAACTAACACGGCACACTCAGAACTCATATGGTCCTTGAAAGACAACAAATATTAACTATAACATCTCTTGGACGAAGGTTTGTTCTGCTTCTCTATACTTGAATAGTTCTCTATCCAAGACATGCAATCTCTGTTTATGTGAACAATTTACCATTATATCTAATTTAGATTCTATAATAAATAGACGCACTGACTTGTTTTCTCTCGGCTTGCATACATTCCACAGAACATTCCATAAAGTATGCAGCTGATATCTAATACTTTACCAATTTATAATCCTTTTCTCAAAGGCACATATATATATATACATATATATTTCTTTAAAAATATACCCATCTTTCTACATATTTTCAATGTTATTTATTATACATTATATAATACTAGTTACTCATTCTATATCACTCCTATTTATCACTTCCCTTTCTTTCTCTTTTTCCTTTTTTCTTTTCTTTTTTTCTTTTTCTTTTAATTGCTAACCTCTAATCTGTGCCTTTTCTTCCTAGATACATCTGAATTATCATTGTGCCTAACGTAGAAACAATTATTACTCAGCACAATATATTCTTACTTCATAATATCACCTTGAAAAAATTCTTCGTAAACATAAACATTTTTTTGACGTTAGATTATTCATCCTCAATTCATTATTTTGTTCTCCCTTTCATGCTCATCTAACTTATACATATACACTTATTCATCCACTCTTCTACTTCTTTCACGATATATCCTTAATTACATTACTATTGTTATATTTTTATATTTTTTAATAATACATATCAACAATTTCTTTCCATCGCACATTTTATGAAACCCTTAAATATTATTCTTAATACATATTAACAATTTCTTTTCATCGCACATATTATTAAACCCTTAAATATACAAACCTTAATTTAACATTATTCTAAAATGTTTCTCTTCGTTAATTTTCAAATTCTCTTAATTTATATATTATCTTCTAACGATTTTTCAACCTCTCTATGTAAAACAATATATTTTTCTCAGTTATAAAAGCTATCCCTCTCTCTCTCTATCACCCATCTCTCCTATCTCATCCTTCTTCATTATACTCCTCCCCCTCCACTTTTCACTCTCATCTCCTCCTCTTTTTCATCCCACTCTCATTTTTCCCCCCAATATCGCACATCAATCTAAAACTATTTTCCATATGTTGATTTAAAACTGCACTATTCACAAGTGTGTTTTAACCTTCATATCATGTCTCCCTATTTTATCTGACGAAAACGCAAATGTTATTGCATGATGACATTTGTTTTTGAAATGAGCATAATAATATACATGGAACACTTTTAACCATCTTATGATCTTATATATTATATATATATATATATATATATATATATATATATATATATATATATATATATATATATATATATATATATATATATATATATATATATATATATATATATATATATATGTGTGTGTGTATATATATAGTATATATATAGTATATATGTCAGGTCACCAGTTGGTGCTACTGGTAACATGTATCCCAGTACAACCTGTCTCATGGTCGGGTCTTTGGCAACTCAACTGGCAACCTCACCAAGGTTTCTTGGTGAGAAGGGTGACTTTGGACATCCTGCAGGACTAAAAACAAAACCTGTCAAAGGGCAAAGGAGCTCTTGAGAGTCAATGGCCATCCAAAATCACCGGGAGAGATGACCCCTTAGTCTTTGTCAAGGCAGAATTCTAGGAGAAGGAAAACTCTGATATAACACCTGCAACCCTGATGGTGGCCATCGGTTTGCAGTTCTACCAGAGACTACTCCACTTGCTATCTCTTTACTAAATGTCAGTGGTTGGGCTTTAGGTTAGCGACCTGTTCCCGGAAAAAAACTCTCCTGCTAAGAAAACAATTCATAGTGCATCAGATTTAAATTCCAAGCAGTCAGGAGAACGGTTGTCTATAACCGGAGATTGTATGACGGGTGTCGGCGAAAGTCTCAATGAGGAAGCCGACATCCTGAGGACCAGAATTCTACTTGCAAAAACAACCACACGTATTGGATATGGGAACATAAGAACTATGTACCAACCATCCAAACTTGCGCAAGTTATCGGAGAAATGGAGGCCTACAAAATTAACATCCTGGGCCTCAGCGAGGTCCGCTGGACTGACTCTGGGAAGTTTGTCCATGAAAACAAGACCATCCTGTTCTCAGGCCGTCAGAACGGGACCCACCGAGATGGAGTTGCAATCATCATGGACAGGGCTGCCAGTGGTGCCCTTGAGGTGTGGACTCCTATCAACGAACGCCTAATGACAGCTAGTTTCACCACATCACATGCAAAGTTCACCATAGCTCAGTGCTATGCTCCAACCAACGAACATAACGATGAAGACAAGGACGCTTTCTTCCAGCAACTACAAGATGTTGTAAACAGAACCCCACGTCATGACATCCTGATCATCATGGGAGACATGAACGCACAGATCGGGGGAAGCAGGGTTGGCTTTGAACACGTCCTTGGCCCCCACGCTTATGGAAACCGCACGGACAACGGGGACAGGTTTGTCCAGTTCTGTGCCATAAACAATATGAAAATCGGCTCGTCACTATTTGACCACAAGAACATCCACAAGGTCACATGGGCTTCGAACGACCACAGGACCAAGACGCAAATAGACCACATTGCGATTGGCCCAATTTGGAGAGCTCCTTGCCTGCAGGACGCCCGAGTCTACCGGGGTGCAGATGTCTGCAGTGACCACTATATGTCTGTTACGAAACTTAAAATCAGACTGAGAAAGCAGAAGAAGAGAGCACTCACTACAAGGCGTTTTGACACTACCAAGCTGAAGAACGGTGACACAGAAGCACAGCTCGAGGCTGCTTTAAGGAAAAGATTTGCTGTCCTTCAGGAGTCTGCACCAGGCTCGGTCACTTGGTGGGAGGAAATGAAGAAGACCATGGAAGCTGCAGAGGAAGAAATCCTGGGCTACAGGAAGTCCCTCAGAGAAGCTTGGGTCAGCAACAACACCTGGCAGCTGATTAATGAAAGGAAAGCCCTGCACCAGCAGAGGCATGCCACTACCACAGAGGCCATCAAGGTATATCAGCAGTATGTTGACAAGGACAAGGACGTGAAACGCAGCGCCCAAAAGGACAAACGAATGTGGCTTGAGGGTAAGGCAGAGGAGGCGGAACCAGCTGCGGCACGCAATGAAATGCGCTCTGTGTACCAAATTGCCAAGAAAATCACCGGCAGCTCTAGAGCTAACTCAGGTCCGGTGAAAGCGAAAGATGGTACGCTGTTTTCCAAGGGTGAAGAAAAGTTAGTCAGATGGGCTGAACATTTCAAGGAAGTCCTCAACCGACCGGAACCACATGTGCCAGCAGACACTAAGGAACATACTAGTTTGTTGCCTATCAATACTGATGAATTCACCGATAAGGAAGTCCGCATGGCCATCAAAACACTTAAGAATAACAAGTCACCAGGTATGGATGGCATTTCTGCTGAAATGCTGAAGTCAGGAGGCGAAAGCATGGTCAAGTGGATGGTCCACTTATGTAATCTTGTGTGGAACACGGGTGAAGTCCCAGAAGATTGGAGAAACGGAGCGGTTGTTTGTATCCCCAAGAAGGGCAACCTTGCCGATTGTGACAACTGGAGGGGAGTGACACTTCTCTCCATACCAGGGAAGGTCTATTGTCTGACCTGGACTTTGCGGACGATATTGTTGCACTTGCAGAGAACACAGCTGACCTGCAAATCATTATGAATAATATCAATGTCGAAGCAGGAAGCTTAGGTCTCAATCTCAGTGCTAAGAAGACGAAAAGCAAGTTATCTAGGACACACCCATCACCAACTAGTCTTTTCATTGAACAGGGGGAGGTGGAGATAGTGGACAACTTCAACTACCTAGGAAGCTCCATTGACAATGGGGGCGCCATGCACAGTGAATTGCAATGTAGAATGGGAAAGGCTTCAGCAGCATTTAACCAGTTTGACAAGATCTGGAAGAGTAGGAAGTTCACCCTCAAAACAAAGATGAGATTCTACAACAGCAACGTGCTGTCCATACTCTTGTACGGAAGTGACCAGCCAAGAGAAGAAGTTGGACGCATTCGATTCCAGGTGTCTGAGAAAGATCCTGTGGATTAAATGGAGTGACCATGTAACAAACCAGGAAGTCAGCAACCGCACCAACCAGCAGCTGGTTTCTTCTACCATCTGCAAGCGACGCCTTGGCTGGTTTGGGCACGCTTTGAGACTTCCCCCGGAGAGACTGGCGAACCAAGTACTTAAATGGAACCCACAGGGAAGCAGACGGAGAGGGCGACCCAAAATGAACTGGCGCCAGACAGTTGAGAGGGACCTGCGAGCGACACATAGACAATGGTGACGCTGTGCAACTGGCTGCTGTCCGAACGCGGGGGAACACTAAGATTTCCTCATGCGTCGCAAGACGTGGGAGCTTCTGAGTCTGATATATACATATATATATATATATATATATATATATATATTATAAAAATAGACAAAGAAGCCTTCAATACATCAAAAGTCTTTATTAGCCTACAATGTTTCGTCCCATTAATCAGGACTCATCAGGGCAAGTAAACAGATAAGAAGCATTAACGGCCAGAAACTAGCCAAAACTCAGAAGAATAAGGAATACATATTCATGAAAGCTTATGAGAGATATGAAGGAAAAGGTATGCAGTTACAAATATAGACTATAGGGCAATAAAGTGAGTAAAATGTCAAACCAACGTTGATATTACAGTATGAGACAAATACATTACATACAACATGATAATACAATGTGGGAATTACAATATCATATAGAATACAATATAATGGGTAATAAGAAGCTTAATATATATATATATATATATATATATATATATATATATATATATATAACAAAGGAAATGTGGTAAGGAACCAGGTGGACCATAACGCACCAAAGTACTCAATACTTGAGGTAGTAGAGTAGGTAATAGGAACCAGTAAGACCCCGACAGCTGAGCTCAAGCCGTTTCGACGGCTAATTCTGGACTAAATCTAGTCCAGAATTAGCCGTCCAGAATTTAGTCCAGAATTAGCCGTCGAAACGGCTTGAGCTCAGCTGTCGGGGTCTTACTGGTTCCTATATATATATATATATATATATATATATATATATATATATATATATATATATCCATATATATTCACACTTACACAAACACATACTAACACTTAATAAGTATAAATATACTCTCTATAATATAAAAATACCCTATACTCTATAATATTAAAATACCCTAAATTTATATGACTTTGATGACTGAAAATTTATTCCATTCGAAGGGACCAATAATATCTTCTAAGCAATTTAAATATTAATTAATTTAATAAGGTTTTCTATTCAATTCTTTAGTTTAGAATAATAATATCTTCTATATTTACATATTAAATCATTAAACCTTCGTAACTTGCTTGTTTTTGTTTTTTGTTTTTGTTTTTGTATTTCATTTTATTTTGTTTTATTTATTTTTTTACTACCACCTGCTGTTTGTCCTCCTATCATCATCATCATCATCATTATTTCTTTACTATCACTTGCTGTTCGTCTTCCTGTAATTTGATTTGCATCATAACATGCCTCCCTATATTATTATATCAATCGCGTAAATATCTCTTAAATATTTTCCATTGGCTCTGTCTGTCTGCATTTATATACTTTTATATTATTATATTATTTATTATTATAATATTAACATTTATATATCATATTGTTTGTATGTAATTGTTTTATACGTATTGATATAAGTCAGATATTTAAGGTACTGTTTTGTAATATTTTGTAATATTTTATGAATGTAAACTCCATATACCTCAGTATATTTATTATCATTACTCTATGTATTTATATATATATTATATTTTTTCAACATACTTCAGCTTTATGATATTTTTGCTTACCCTGCGAAAAACTTTATGTACAATTTGTTGACATTAAGTGATATGTATGATGAAGTTTTGTATATATGTTTTGATGTCAGTAGATTATTCTATTATTTTTTGTTTAACTTATATATTTTTTTTGTATAGTTTATTATTTTTTGTATAATTTATGCGCACCGTCAGGGTGTTTTTTTTATATTATAGAGAGTATATTTATACTTATTAAGTGTTAGTATGTGTTTGTGTAAGTGTGAATATATATGGATATATATATATATATATATATATATATATATTAAGCTTCTTATTACCCATTATATTGTAATTCCCACATTGTATTATCATGTTGTATGTAATGTATTTGTCTCATACTGTAATATCAACGTTGGTTTGACATTTTACTCACTTTATTGCCCTATAGTCTATATTTGTAACTGCATACTTTTTCCTTCATATCTCTCATAAGCTTTCATGAATATGTATTCCCTATTCTTCTGAGTTTTGGCTAGTTTCTGGCCGTTAATGCTTCTTATCTGTTTACTTGCCCTGATGAGTCCTGATTAATGGGACGAAACATTGTAGGCTAATAAAGACTTTTGATGTATTGAAGGCTTCTTTGTCTATTTTTATAATTTTTCGGCTCTGTTGTGTTACATTGAGCTATACCCTATACTGTCATTTCTATAATAAGACGAGTGTATTTTATTAAAAAGCACTCTAGTATTTTAATTCTTATATATATATATATATATTGTTATACGTGGGGAGGATCATATTTGTGTAATATTGCCAGAATTAATAACAGAACACACTCACTGTTTGGTTGGTTTTCGCTTCTCGCTATCTTTTATATCTGCGAACTAGCTTACTCGGTCCTCAATGTTGCCATTGACTGACCGACGGTCAAAAATAATACAGATACGATATAGACACAAACACATATACATAGTTTACATAATTTACATAAATCTTTCGTTGCACATCTGCAACATCGTCAGTGGTGTTATATTTTTCCTGTTGTGTTGTATGTCTACGCCATTTTTTATTCACGATTTCATATAAAAAACCTCGCTAAACTAATTCATCGCCGCTATATATATATGTATATATATGTATATATATGTATATATATATATATATATATATATATATATATATATATATATATATATATATATATATATATATATATATATATATATATATATATATATATATATATATATAGAATAAGGAAAAGCGAAGTAGTTTCAGATGTTCAAGTCCGTTAATAATAATGATGTGATATATATTTCAGTGACGACACTGGCCACACTGTTCTGTGTGCGAGTGTCGTGTCATCATCAGACAGCTTGTTACAAAATAAGGTTATGTTTCCGAGGCAATCCAAATTGTCGATCCAATTTGGATTGCCTCGGAAACATAACCTTATTATGTAACAAGCTGTCTGATGATGACACGACACTCGCACACAGAACAGTGTGGCCAGTGTCGTCACTGAAATATATATCACAGCATTATTATTAAAGGACTTGAACATCTGAAACTACTTCGCTTTTCCTTATTCGATATTTACTCCGTCACTCCTATGTGGAAAAAGTACGTGCTTGAATTGAATTGCATCAATGTTTACCCTAATATATATATATATATATATATTTCATTTCTGAATTTGTTTAGCAAGATTATTTATCTGAAATCGTGTGTTGAAACCGATATTGTTATAATTTGGGAGGGTCATGTTGCCATTAAGAAACACACGCACCAGTTGCTTTCACTTCAATTTATTATATATTTATAAATTTATAAATTTATACATTTCTGGTTGGTTGGTTGGTTCCACAACCAGATAGTTGTTTATATATAGTCATAGTTCTTTCGTCACACACTCTGTGACCTCTTCAGTGACTGGGGATTCCTTTCTTAGTTTCTGTGCCTCTCCTTTGTTCTGTCCTACGCCATTTTGTTTCTGAAACAAAACGGCGTAGGACAGAACAAAGGAGAGGCACAGAAACAAAGATGGGAATCCCCAGTCACTGAAGATATATATATATATATATATATATATATGTGAATGCGCATGGCTTAGTGGTTAGAGCATTGGGCATGCAATCGAAATGTTGTGAGTTCAATCCTCGGACCGGATGATGTGTTGTTTCCTTGAGCAAGACACTTTATTTAACGTTGCTCCAGTTTACTCAGCTGTAGAAATGAGTATCAGCCTGCTCGCCCAGCCAGTGGGTTGGCGTTATCTTATGGCTAAAACACCACGACGTGCTGTGACCAGCGGCACCTATTGGCGCCCGACAGACTGACCAGTCAAGGTGATCAAGGTGATATATATATATATATATATATATATATATATATATATATATATATATATTGTATGTAATCCCCTATATGCCTCCCCACACTTTCCATTCGCTAGGATCGCTTTCAGATCAAATATTAGTATGTCTAAGTGTTTGGGTTTCTACTAAACGTTCAACCTTTGCCCTCATTTTAATTATTTTAATCTTCCCCAAACAGTCTTTCCATGATTAATTAAATTAACTGTATAGCTGTTGACTTAACTAATATATGTGATCCCTTTTCTCCCTATATGTTAATATATAATTTTGCTCTCATCAATTTGACACATGGTTACTATCTCTTCAACCATAACCAATCTGCTATTTATTTATTAATATTTTTTTAGTAATTTCTGAGCGTGTACACCTCATTTGTGTGTGTATGATTATGTCTGGAACAAGTTCTAGATGCTAAACCTATTAGAGCGACTAAACGCGTAGAGGCTTTCTCAATGATTACTCCATTGGTTTTATGTGGCTGTCATAAGGTGGGATATCTAATTTCAAGTTTCCTGTGTGTTCATGGGTTGAACTATCTATCAATCTATATATTACTAAAAGTTTGTGTTTCTTGCGTGATTGTCTGTAATACAATGCAGCCAAAAGGGCGCATAATGGGAAAATACTTTGAAAGGAAGTTGCCCCTGAAACTGGAAAACGAAAATGGAATTATACAAGTTTCGCATAAATCGAAGCACGGTTTCCCGAGATATAGGATTTTCTGCATACCTTCATAAACAGAGAGAGAGAAAGGGGGAGGGAGAGTGAGAGCTTGAAAGAGATAGTGGTTGTGAAAGGGTAGATTGAAAGAGAGAGACGATGAGACAGAGAAGGGGAATGTAAGAGAGACGGAGCTCTTGGTGTTGTTGTATATATATATATACATATATGTGTGTGTGTGCGTGTGTATATATATATGTGTATGTGTGGGTCTATGACCAGTGTGTATACATGACATACACCCCCCCCACACACACACACACACATATATAACATATATATATATATATACATTTATATATATTAATATATATATATATATAGTAATATATATATATGGTAAGGCGGTGGATTGGCAGTATCGGTAGAGGGTCGGACGCCATGCTTTCCAGCATAGTTACGTCCCTTTACCATCTGAGTTCAAATCCCGCCGAGGTTGACTTTGCCTTTCATCCTTACGGGGTCGATAAAATAAAGTACCAGTAATGAACTGGTATTTGCTGGCCTTGTGCCTAACGTAGAAACAAATATATATATATATATATATATATATATGAGTGTGTGTGTGTAGAAAAATCTACCAAAATATATGGTAGTGTCCAATCCGTATGAAGAACTCAGTGTAATCCAAATATCATGAAAAGAGAAGATGTATTCAAAAATGTTTTGATGAAAATCACAGGAAAACAGAGTCAAGATAAATGAATAAAAACAATGAATAAAAACAAAGAACAACTTCCTTATATTAAAACATTCATCATTTTACGATCTTTTCTGGGATGTATATGTGTGCTGGTATGTATATCATATAGATCTATGTAAAAATATTACAAATTATCAGAGGAAATATACATACCTTCACATATACATGCCGTTTTCAGAAATCATGAGATGTGTTTATTGAAAAAAACAACAAAGATTTAATATGAAAGGTCTGTCGGGGAACAGGTTTTGAATTGACCAGTAGCAATTTAATTTAGGGGTAAGGCGTGAAGTCTTATGTTTTGAATGAAAATAATACTTTGGGGATTAAAAGAGACGAAAAGAAAGCTGTAAAAGGGAACTAAAATTATGAAGTTCTCTGTAGTAAAATACTAATTATAGGTTAACTAAATTTAAAAAAAAAATAATAATATGTAAAATATAAGTGTATATTAATTAGGTTTATAATATTTGAAAGTTCTTCTATTTCTATGATTGCAACTATATAATTAATTCTTGTCACTTATTTAATAGCATATCCTTAGATTTAATTATTTCAAAAAGTTCCTGGGAATATAATCTACACTCGTATCTGTTATTTTGTTAAGGCTGGCCCTTTTGAACACACTCCAGGTCAGGTTGTAATCGATATTCTTTTTTCTAGAATTACTAATTGTTCCAGCTAAGGATGTTGTATTAGCTAATGCGGCATTTTTAAAACTATGTTTGTGGGTATTAAAACTTACTTTAAATTGGTTAGAAGTAGCTCCTATATATGAATACGTTAAGTCCTTAGTGCTAATTTTACATTTATATACTATGTTATTAATAAGACAATTTCCCTTTAATGGGCAATTTCATTTGTTTCTACAGTTACAACCATTCGTGAATATTATATCAGGGGCGTTAGTCCAATTTGGTGTGGAATTTACTCGATTTGTTATATGTGAAGGAGATGGTGGTTTGTTGCGGTTTATTTTAGTATTATGGTTGGTTTGATGTGTTGGTGGTATATTCGTGTGTTTTTTTACATTTATATGCATTGTACGCACTTATATTTTGTTGTATATTTTTAGTAGTGGAGTAGGAAAATTTGACAATTGATATATTTAAAGTTTGACGGTATTTATGGTTTGGCGGGAAGTTGTTCTCTAGGATAGTAAAAACATTTTTAGGGATATTATCTTTTTAATTTGTAGATCAAATGGAGCATTATACCAAGTAATTGGTCTATTACGGTTTCGGTGTTTTTTTTTTGTATTTATACGATGTATCAGGATGTTTACTAAGAGAGTTATTATTAGGGAATTTATTATATATAGGTTTAGTTAGATTAACTTATTTAGTGGTTTTAGTCTGATTATTATGTATGTTGTTAGTAATGTTAGTAACGTATATTGGAATATTAGGATGAATGGTTTTTTGAAAGTCATTATATTTTATGTGAGGAGAGGTAGAGAAATTAAGTTTTAATTTGGTATTTTGGGGTGTAGTGAGAGTGGCATTTAGGTGTGTGTTTTTCATTTGGTGTTTGATGGTAATTTTGGGTTGTTTGTTTGAAGTATTATTGGTGCAAGCTATATAGACTAATTTGATTTTGTGGCCACTTCTAGCTAAAGCTTCGTTTTAAAAGGGCGCATTTTTATCGAATACATCCTGGTTAGATGAAAGGTTAGAAATACTGAGTGACATATTATATGCTAGGTTTTTTAAGGATAGATCTAGGGTGATTGCATTGTGAGTGTATGTAATGTAAGTTTTGGTTAGGTTTATGGTAAGGTTGGTAGATACCCGTAGATATGTCTAAAGTTATATCTAGGAAATTAACTACTTTACTGGTGTTTTCAAACGTAATAGTGAGACTATAATAGTCTTTTGAGGAAAGTTCTAATACGTTTTTTATTTTTTTAAATTTCTGATAGGCTAAGGTTGGTGGAAAGAAGAAGAGAGTCATCACGATGTAAACCACCTTTTTGGTGGGGAAAAGAAGCATTTATGTTAAATAGAATAAAGAGGCCCATAAGATCGGTAATTTGGGCAGAATCACTAGAGCCCATAGTAATGTCGAATAGATTATTACATGTATTTCTGGTCCAGTCTTCCTTCTGAAATTCCAGTAGTGTTTGTCTAGCGTGCGTGATAATATTAATGTCATCCATAGTTAAGTTTGATCTATTTTTGGCAAATCTCAAGGCTTGTTCAGGAGTGTGGGTGATATAGAGGGATAATAAGCATTGATATCAAATTGTAGAAATGAAGCAGATGATTTATTTCTAATATTAGTAAACCAGTTTATTACCTGGGATGTGTTTTCCCAGAGTGGTAAATTAACGTGTTTCCTTAATTGGGGGATGACTCTGTCTAAAATTGTTTTACTAATGATGCCAATGTCATATTTGGAAGGGCATATAAGTCTTATAGAATGATTAGAGTTAAAGTTAGAGTTGTGATCTTTCAGGTTAAAGTGTGGTTTTTGCAGTGCCAAAAGTTCAGTTCTGTCTTCAATATTGAGTTTATTTACTATGTTGTGTGTTTTGTTGTTGATATTAGTAAGTGCCGCATTACTTGTTTCTTTTAAATAATTTTTCCTGAGTTCATTATAAATGAATTCATTGTAATTATCAATATCCATGTGGTATAGATTTCCAGTTTTGTCTGAGTGGACGTGGACTTTGTAAGATTTTTTTAGATCCAATAGGATAGAGTCAAGATCCATTTGAAAATTAGATTTATATTTCTTAAATTTGAGGTGTTTGATTTAGTGAAAAAGTTATTTCTCGAAATTTTCAAGCAAGGAGTTGTGTGCTGAAATCATATAAATATTTCTTATCCGTACCTTTTGTTTTTTTATCAAAGTGGTAAGCCCTCCATATGACCCTTTTAATGAATTGGTTGTTTTTTTTGGGTATCATAAGAAGTAAGAATTCATCCTTAGAAGGTATCGGTATATTATTTAAAGAAGTTCCCAAATATTGTTTTCCATTGTAATATGGATAATGGACAAGAAAGAGAGCTCAACTATATATATAGGGAGTTATAAAATTATATATATATTTATGAAAAGAATACCTGTATACAATTAGGAGCAAAGTATATAGATAAATCTACCAAAATATACGGTAATGTCCAATCCGTATGAAGAACTCAATGTAATCCACATATCATGAAAAGAGAAGATGTATCCAAAAATGTTTCGATGAAAATCACAGGAAAACAGAGTCAAGTTAAATTAATAAAAACAATGAATAAAAACAAAGAAGAAGTTCCCTATATTAAAACATTCATCATTTTACGATCGTTTCTAGGATATATATGTATTTTGGTATGTATATCATATAGATCTATGTAAAAATATTACAAACTATCAGAGGAAATATACATACCTTCACAAATAATGATATTTGTTTATTGAAAAAGAAAAACAAAGATTTAATATAATAGGTCTGTTTGGGAACAGGTTTTGAATTGACCAATAGAAAAGTAGTAAGTGGTCAAGTTGATAGAATAGTAGTAGTAGAAATTTAATTTAGGGGTAGAGGAATGCAGACTTAAGTTTTGAATGGAAAGAATACTTTGAATGAAAAGAATACTTTCGCGGTGAAAAGAGGTCAAGCTGGTGAAAGGTACACGAACATTTGATGTTATTAAAGAATAATGCTAATGTTAAACGAAGGAGAATAACATTTTAGAGTAAATGTGTTAGTGAGAAATACCAATCTTATTTAAAACACAAGGAATTTAGACATATAACAAGTCATTAAATTGATTGATAGGTATACCTATACGGATAAATTTATATTAATTCATATGGATGTGATAAATAAGGGTTAGATGTTATTAAAGAATGTTGTGTTAAAAACGAAGGAAAATAAAATTTTGGGATAAATGTATTAGTGAGAAATACCAAACTTATATAGACTACAATGAATCTAGATTCAACATAGGAAATTAAAATAGATTATATGTTTACTTATAGGTATTAATTTTAGGAAAATAGAGCTGTAAAAGGAAAATAAAATTATGAAGTTCTTTGTAGTAAAATACTAATTATAGGTTAACTAAATTAAAAAAAAACTAATAATAATAATAGGTAAAATATAAGTGTCAGGTATATATTAATTAGGTTTATAATATTTGAAAGTTCTTCTATTTCTATGATTGCAAGATATAATTAATTCTTGTCCCCTATATAATAGGATATCCTTAGATTTCATTATTTCAAAACGTTCCTGGGAGCATAATCTACACTCATATCTGTTATTTTGATAAGAGGTGGCCCTTTTGAGCACACCCCAGGTCATGTTGTAATCGATATTCTTTTTTCTATAATTATTAAATGTTTCAGCTAAGGATGTTATATTAACTAATGCCTCATTTTAAAAACTATGTTTGTGGGTATTAAATCTTACTCTAAATTGGTTAGAAGTAGCTCCTATATATTAATAAGTTGAATCCTTAGTGCTAATATTACATGTATATACTATGTTATTAATAAGATAATTTCCCTTTAATGGGCAATTTCTTTTGTTTCTACGGTTACAACCATTCGTGAATATTATATCAGGGGAGTTAGTCAAATTTGGTGTGGAATTTACTTGAGTTGTTATATGTGAAGGTGATGGTGTTTTGTTGCGGTTTATTTTAGTATTATGGTTGGGTTGATGTGTTGGTGGTATATTCGTGGGTTTTTTACATTTATATGCATTGTACGCACTTATTTTTTTCTTGTATATTTTTGGTAGTGGAGTAGGAAAATGTGACAGTTGATCTATTTAAAATTTGATGGTATTCATGGTTTGGCGGGAAGTTTTTCTCTAGGATAGTAAAACAATGTTTTGGGATATTATCTTTAAGTTGTAGATTAAATGGAACATTATACCAAGTAAATCGTCTATTACAGTTTCGATGATGCTTTTTTATATTTATACGATGTATCGGGATGTTTACTAAGAGAGTTAGTATTAGTGAATTTATTATATATAGGTTTAGTTAGATTAACTGATTTAGGTGTTTTAGTCTGATTATTAGGAATTTTGTTAGTAATGTTATTAACGTATATTGGAATATTTATATATACATACACACACACACACATATATATATATATATATATTTTCCTTCCAATTTAATTTCATATTTGTGTATATTCTAATTATTTCAAAATTATTTTTAAGTGAACATGATGTTGAACAAAATATGTTGAAGCGAACGTGACCCAACGGGTCACGAGTTCTTGTAAATACTAAAATGATCTCTATTTCTACATTATATCATTAATTTTTAAGACGCTGATACGACAGCAAACGAATATTTATCTTCGTATATACATAATATATGTAAGATAATATATATCATTCATGCTGACATTAAGTCTGAATAAAAAAATGCGAGGCATCCAACCAGAGGTTGTACAAGAAACATTTTGTAATAAATATAATGCAATTTCATGTACATAATATATTTCAATTGTCTAAAGATATTCCTGATAAGAACTCTAGTTCGTGTACTTTCTTTACATTCCACATTGCAAATTATTGTTCACCATAAAGGGGGAATTTAAGGAAGTTCAATACAGTTGAAACCTCATACAACAATCAAATTATATATTGGATAATATACCCAGGGGTATATTATATCTGACAATTAAATGGGATATTCATGTATAAGAATAATGAAAAACAAAAGCCTTCAAATTTAAACTTACGAAGCATCCCCATTCGTTTAGACCCAGCAATAAATATATTGTAATATCTTATTTGAAATAGAGTATATATTTAAAAGACATTTCTGCAAACCAGCTATATATAGCACGCGATGTAAAATATATGTTTCTTCTGTTACATTAACAAGTGTGTAGCTACCATTTTAATAATCAACAAATTCTAGGAAATTAGTAATATAATTAACTACCACACTTGGAAACTTGCGTTTGGAATACGCCGAATCAAATGTACTTATATACAATTATGATGAAATGTTTCATGTAAATGAAATCAAATTAAATGAAGCAGAAAGGGTTTCTAATAAATGTTTTAGAAAATATATATTGTCTATTCATATTTGAAATATAAAGGTCATTTTGACTTTGACACATAAGTGTTAAGGATAGCTGAAATTTCTGAATATGGGTTGCAAAGTTGGCGATCAGAAAAGATTGTGCGTCTGACAATTCCTTCTAATATATGAATATGTGTCTGAAAAATAAAGCATCTTTCCAAATATACAAGCAATCATTATCCTACTTAAACAAAGGTTCACGTTTATTTAAAAAAAACTACATCAAACATGTTCAAATTTCTTTAACCCTTCATTTTGAACAATAAATGACGGAGTTCACATATGAATAAGGTGAATATATATAATTCCTGACACAAACCTGTTTTGATAAAAATGAATTATGCATCCTTTCCACTATTTTACGCGTTTATTTATATCTACAACCATGATTTATTTCTTATTGTTAGAATCAAGAACTATAGGTGTTTCGCAGGTGGTGGATAGCGATACAGTTAGCAGATATGATGGTTAGTTGGGATGTAAGTAGGTTCATGTCAGACTAATACGCAACCTCAGACCAAACAGCATGAAGCTGGTAGGGACAATGGAGCAACGCTTGACACAGTTAGCTATCAAGAACACTTTAATAAGCCAGCGATATAACTACGATAAAGTAACTAAAAGACGTCTTTAAATAATACATTGTATGCACCGGTGTGAGAACATTCTAAAACTGTTGACAAATAAGATTAAAAAAAACTGCATTACGAACGGATGCAATAAAATAAATCCTACTGAATCGACATTTTCGTGGAATAACAAGAGATGCATTCAGACCTCAGGTAGAGGGGCCTGTTTGAAAAATGTATCGCAGTATTTATTCTACGTCACAAAAGCTGGCGATCGGCCTGAAAACTCTCCTGGGAAGCCTGCGACGGATGATGAAAAGTTGCGAGTCACCAAAGAGGTTCCATACGACAATAAATGTTTTAAATAGGTAACCGGAACTTTATAACGCTTACCGGTATGAAACATGATTAGTGGTGGAGGTAAGATGTTACCGGTTTCACGTAGTTTCTTGAATCATCTTCCATGGATGTGTTTCTCTAAATTTGGATGGAAGATGTATACTCCACCAATCAGGTATGCTACCAGAGAAGACTGCACAGGTTGGAGTGGGGATACTCACAAGCTTCAGAATGTTATAATGTATTATGAACTGCGCCCCACAGGGAGGGATGATTTGTCTCTTGAAGCTGACAATAAAATAAATTCCCCGTGGGAGGTGCAAATTTAAGCACCAAACAGAAAGTATGTATACATGCTGTAGCTTTAGATATAGTTAAAACTGAGTTATATATTTTAATAATAGACTTCAATGGACATGTTGCCACTGATCAGCTGACATAGAAATGAATGAGTGGAATAAACACCGATCCTAATCTAAATGCTAACGGAGAAACATCATTAGATTTCTGTTTTAGTAACAGACACTGTATTATGAACACGATCCAACAAAAATACATCCCTAAATACACATAGTAGAAGGGAAATCAATGACAGAGTTAGGTAATTAATATTTTTATTGTACCTAATCATTTGGAATCTGTGCTAAATGTTGGTGTTACTAGAAGGGTAGACATATCAACTGACCGCTATCTAATTATCTGCAACTTGAAAATTAAAATCTAAAATCCAACAAAATTAGGGAAAGTGGAGAGCACTGACTGACGATGGTGTCAGGTATAGAAATGCAGATATTAATGCATGCAATTGCAGAGAACTCCATGAGCGATCCAACAATGTTGAAATGGATTGGAGACCCTTCAGCTCGACAGTTTCTGCTTGAGCTATTAAATGTTACCTGCAATAGCAGCACTTTGTGGGAACGGCTGTCTGGTTAAACTCCTGGTTGAATCAGTGGGTTGAAAATGCCACCTGAGCAAAGAAGAGCGGCACCTAGACGTGCGTTCACAGCTGGCGTTGAATGCATGGCCAATGGGGGAACTGATGATTTGACCAGTGAGTTAACGGTGCCTGTTACCTAATAATTGTTTCTACTTTAGGCACAAGGCCAGCAAATTACCCAGTGCATTACTGGTACTTTATTTTACCTAATAATGGTATTTGGAATTATTTATTGTCGGTCTGAAACAGATGTAAAGTGTTGAGAAATCGTTCTTTACCATTTTCAAGAATCTTCATCGATTAATTTCCCGCTTTACTTATGCCTTTATAATTATATGTATATAATTTGGTATCATATTAATTTTGTTTAGGCAATATTAATTGATATATTATTGTGTATATATGATATATTATTGTATATTTATCAAACATAAGGTTATTTGCCAATGTTGTACTGAAAACCCTAATAAAATATAGCTAAATGTCCCTTCTGGAAACATACACTTATATAGAATAACTTCCAAAAAGTTAACTTGGGGAGACTCTTAGCAGAGCAATCTAAAATAAGCCCGCTCCAACGTTAATCTCGCCATTACAGCAGATTTATCCGATAAGCAAATATTGGCCAGTCTATTATATAAAACGGCCAATATCCAAGATCTTACAATTCGTCAGGTGGCTTCTTTGGAAGTATAATTAAATATCTACATGATGGGGATTGGAACAACGGTGTATTATCTTTCCCGAATATTGTAGATTTCCAAACGTGTGTAGATCAGGCAAATATGTGAATATTTATACTCAAGAGAAAGACGATTCCAAAGGTTTGGATATTGTCCATGCTATCTAATACATAATGATGGGAATACTGCGGGACTATCAGGTATATTGTTTCTGAACAGGTTATTAAAATAAGTTGGATTACTTTGAATAAATCATGAATGAATATTACGCCTTGCATCTAGTAAATTTCGTAGCTGTTGATTAAACATAAATGTTCTTATATATAATAATTGCTTATTGGAAGATTCATTTCTTTTTAAATTTTAAAATGTCCATAATTCGGGTTATGATATAACGGATGCTATATGACATCGCTTATATAAAAGTTTAAATATTTGTTTCATAACGTTTATATTCCTGTCACTAATTTTCTCCTTTTTTGTTTTCATAACATTTTGACGTAATCCAGTTTATATATGATATCGTCTTTTTTTAAATGTATCATGGATTACTTTACTGATTACAGAAGAGAGTGTAATACAGTCTCTCTTCAATTTCTGTACTTATGATCAATTATGATTTCATTTGACGTATCATATCTAGATGCATATATAAATGCGTATAATATAAATGTGAACACAATACTTCCTAGCAGAAAATCACCCGAAGGGAGGTTTTCTGCTACTGTAATATAACGGCCAATATTTGGTTATTGGATGAAATACATTAACAGTGAGATTAACGGTAGAAGAGGCTTCTTTTATGTTGCTCTGCAAAATCTCTTCTAGCTAGTTTTGTAAAAGTTATTTTCATTCTCTTTCCCATTTTTCTTTCATAATACCTCCTCCCCACTCTCTCTCTCTCTCTCTCTCTCTCTCTCTCTCTCTCTATATATATATATATATATATATATATATATATATATATATATATATATATATATATATATATATATATATATATATAGAGAGAGAGAGAGAGAGAGAGAGAGAGAGAGAGAAAATTGAGGTTGGTAATGGCACATGGAATATATAAGAGACAGAATACTTTTTTGTGAAAAAACATATAATTTTATAAGGTAAGGAAATAATAAAGGGTATAAAAAATGACCGGTTTCGATGGGTCTGCAAAAGCCATCTTTTCAAATGTTGATTAATATTAAGAAAAATTAATAATACGAAGAGTTAAACTTTGAGATTTGAAAATTCAAGTATAAAATTCATTGTGGGATTTCATAGTAGTTTTCATCTAGGTAGCAACAACAAGTTGACTGCTGTGTCCCTTTCTGGTAGTGAATGAGAAGTTATTTGGGGTGTGGGTTAATTTATAAAGGTCAGATTTAGCAATGGTCAGTTGGCCAGCTGCTGGTCAATGAGGGGGTGGAAGCAATATACAGACGAAAAATCCGAAAACTGGTTCCTCAAATATGAAGAAGACTTTAAAAGGACGCACCAAACAGGTAACCCCTTTATAAAGCATTTGAACATAACAAGAACTACAACATACACATTTACACCACCAAACCCAAAATCCGAAAACTGGTTCCTCAAATATGAAGAAGACTTTAAAAGGACACCAAACAGGTAACCCCTTTATAAAGCATTTGAACATAACAAGAACTACAACAGACACATTTACACCACCAAACCCAACACACACTAACCACAGGCACATCCCCCACCAACACAAACCAAATACGGCCAACTACACCAAAAGAAACACACCCAACCACCACAACACAGGTTTCCGTAGAAATGCCCCCTACATAAACCAACGACGAAATAACATAGATCCAACTCACAACACACACACCACATTCCCCAGAAGAAATCCACCCAGACCACTTGAAATCACAACATAACTTACCCACAACCACACCAGACATCACCCTCAATCCAACAAAAGGCAACCCCCCAACCTCAACACTCTGTACCACAGAAATAACGTACCCAGACCACATGAACCAACAACAGAACCCTTGCTCATCAACAACCACAACACATACCACCCCCACCATCACATTCACCCTCATGAAACAACAAGCTACAGACCCACTCGCCACAGACCAACAAAATATTATCACACACAAAACTACATTCCTTTTTTAGGGAAAAGCCTGAAATACCAGGATACTCGATGCCCCCCCCCCCCCCCCCCCCCCTCCCCCCTCAGGAGAAACCAAAAATAATCAACCTCTCAAAGACACCTCTAACCAACACACAAATCAACATTTTAAGTAAGGGCCTGAAATTTACACCTACACCACGTAAACCAAACTTCCCCGAAATGAAGGATGACATCATGGAATACTGCCGAAAGCTGCGACTAACGGAATTCTTCCACAACGACACCAACACTGAAGACGAATCACTGGTTAGAAATAAAAGCAATTTCTGCCCACAAAAGGGAAGAGATAAAGCACTGGACACGTACTGCGAACACATCACCAACTTTCCCTATGAAAAAATTACAAATAAACACACAAAATCAAACCTATCTACACACGAATGGGACGAATTATTCACACTTAGAAACAACCCTGAGATAACTATCAAAGAAGCCGATAAAGGCAGTACTGTTGTCATTATGAATACGGACTACTATAGGACTCTCGCACTTAACATTTTAGGAAACAACACATACTATGAAAAAACAGAAAACTACAAACACACCAAAACAATGGGGAACCTTTTGACCTTACTGAATAAATACCGCAACAGCTTAACCACAAAAGAGTTTAACTATATAAGCCACTTCAAATGCAATACAAGCTCTTTTTACGGCTTACCGTAACTCCACAAATGTAAACCCATAAACGATGCATGTGACACCTCAACCAACAATTACATTGAACTAACACCACCAGAAGACCTAAAACTCAGGCCAATTATAGCAGGCCCTACATGTGAAACCCACAGACTTAGCAACTTTCTGGACATCCTACTGAAACCCTTTCTACAACATATACAGAGCTACATACGAGATGACCTTGACATGCTGAAACACCTCCTTAAAACAGTAAGTGCAAATACAATTCTTGTCTCCTTTGACGTAATAAACCTCTACACAAACATACCCCACAACTATGGAATAACAGCAGTCCAATACTGGCTTAACACACACCCATCAGAAATACCGACACGCATCAACACAGATTTTATCACTGACGGACTCCGCTTTATCCTACAAAATAACTACTTCACATTCAATGGTTCAACATACAGACAAGTATCAGGTACGGCAATGGGTACGAAAGTAGCACCCACATATGCCAACTTAGTCATGGGATTCCATGAACAACAAATATACAGTCAATCCCTTCTCTTATTTGGAGACTCTTTCCACACACACCTCAAAGCCAATTGGAAAAGATATCTAGACGACTGCTTTATCCTATGGCAAGAAGACATGAACTCACTTACTACGTTTAAAAACATGATAAACAACATAGATAATAACATATAATTCACAATGGAATCCAATCCTAAGGAATTAGCCTTCTTGGATATTCTCATCTCTGTAATAGACGGGAAAGTAGATACAGATATATTCTATAAACCCACAGATTCCAAGCAATACCTCTTTTTCACATCAAGTCACCCAAAACATACAAAACTTAACATTCCTTACAATTTGGCCAAACGTATATGTACCATAGTATAAGATCCACCTAAACGGGAGCAAAGACTAAAGGAACTAAAAGACACCCTTATCTTAAGAGCCTTTCCACTTGAAATAATCAACAATGGAATAGACAGGGCAAAACACCTAAATCCCCATCAACTTAACAATCCAAAACAGAAAACCACACTCAACACCCTGCCATATGTATCCACTTTCAACCCCAGAAATACCGAAATGTTTGATCACCTACACAAAAACCTCCCCATCCTACTTAAAGATGTAAAAATGAAGTCTATTCTTGAAACACACAAGATACTTAAAAGTAAAAGACAACCCAAATCACTTAAACGCATTCTCACTGGACCAAATATACCCAAACCAATCCTCAACCCTACAGTTACCAAATGTGGTAGAACAAACTGTGGAACGTGCCTCTACCTCACTGAAGAACAAACATTTACATTCAAAGATGGCCAAACATTTACAGTAAAAAACAATTTCACCTGCAACTCGGAGAACTTGATTTACGCAATAACTTGCGGTGGGTGCAAACACAACTACATAGGACAGACGGGAACCTCATTACGCAAAAGAATGACCATCCACCGCAAACAAATCCGGGACGCTAACACAAGAAAAATCCCCTTGAGCAGCCATATTGCGAACTGCGCAGGAATTACACTACCCAACTTTAAAATCTTCCCCTTCTACAAGTGCTCAGATTCGTTCACATAGCAACAAAGAATAAACAAAGAAAATCTATTCCTTAACAAATTTAAACCAAAACTAAACGGGTTATCACCCCAATAGAATTGTCATAAAATATAAACACACATACGCACGGAATCACTACTATTAAAGACCAGAGACCAATTCTGTAGAATCAGGTTTATTCGTTCACAGACCATGCCTTTGTGTGACCAACACATCCATGTTAAACCCTGCACGTGCACACACATATATCTATATATATATGCGCACACATAATTCACCACTGTCGGTTGCGGGGCCCAATCTACATGAAGAACTCAATGTGATCAGAATGACTTGTATTTTAATTTCACTGTCCCAACTTCTTATATTATGAAAAAAATATGTGTATGTATGTATATATATATATATTTGGAGGCCATTTCTCTGTGTGTGGGTGTATGTATGTGTATATGTGTGTGTGTGTGTGTATGTATGTGTGTATCTGGATGTATGCGTATGTGTATATATATATATATATATATATATATATATATATATATATGTGTGTGTGTGTGTGTATATATATATGTATGTGCGTATGTGTATATATATGTGTGTGTGTGTGTGTATGTTTGTATGTGTGTATGTATATATATGTGTGTGTGTGTATGTATGTGTGTATCTGGATGTATGTGTATGTATATATATGTGTGTGTGTGTATATATATATATGTGTGTGTATGTGTATATATGTGTGTGTGTGTGTATGTGTGCATGTATATGTATGTGTGTGTGTATGTATGTGTGTATATGTATATATATATATATATATATATATATGTATATGTGTGGTATATGTATATGTATGTATGTGTGGATGAAGGTATGTGTGTATATATAGGTGTAAGTGCACTAAATCCCTTTCTATCACGCTCCACACTCCTACCCACCACAGGAAGATACATGTATGTATATTGCTTCCACCCCCCTCATTGACCAGCAGCTGGCCAACTGACCATTGCTAAATCTGACCTTTATAAAATAACCCACACCCCAAATAACTTCTCATTCACTACCAGAAAGGGACACAGCAGTCAACTTGTTGTTGCTACCTAGATGAAAACTACTATGAAATCCCACAATGAATTTTATACTTGAATTTTCAAATCTCAAATTTTAACTCTTCGTATTATTAATTTTTCTTAATATTAATCAACATTTGAAAAGATGGCTTTTGCAGACCCATCGAAACCGGTCATTTTTTATACCCTTTATTATTTCCTTACCTTATAAAATTATATGTTTTTTCACAAAAAAGTATTCTGTCTCTTATATATTCCATGTGCCATTACCAACCTCAATTTTCTCTATAACCTTCGTTTTGTGTAGAAAATTACACTTTTCATATATATATATATATATATATATATATATATATAGGAACCAGTAAGACCCCGACAGCTGAGCTCAAGCCGTTTCGACGGCTAATTCTGGACTAAAGGAAAATTTATCCTGGTATTTAAATAGCCGATCTTCTCAAGGGGTAATTCCATATATGGTCAAAGTGATTGTCAAAAATCAGTAGTAATTCTGTGGTTGCAAATTAGTAGGGGAGATGGTGGCTAAACCTGCGAGTAGGAGAAAGAGGGGAGGGGGTGGAGTAGACCCAATCAAGCGTTGGTAGTGCCAGCTACAGCTGGGCATGAGGTCAAAGAAGATACAGGGGAGGGGGAGGGGGAGGAAGTCGGAACGGTAGGTAGAACAATGGGGGGTAGAAATAGGAAAGAAAAAATACTGAGAGTGAAGAAAAGCAAATAAGTATGTATCAACCCCGATGGCAGAAATAACCTAATTAGCAGTGGAGAACCGACCAGGAGGTGTAACTGCCCGGATAGATCTATTTGCCCACTCGACAATAGATGCAGAGACCGTAGATCACATTACGGTCTCTGCATCTATTGTCGAGTGGGCAAATAGATCTATCCGGGCAGTTACACCTCCTGGTCGGTTCTCCACTGCTAATTAGGTTATTTCTGCCATCGGGGTTGATACATAATTATTTGCTTTGATACATACTTATTTGCTTTTCTTCACTCTCAGTATTTTTTCTTTCCTATTTCTACCCCCCATTGTTCTACCTACCGTTCCGACTTCCCCCCCCCCCTCCCCCTCCCCTGTATCTTCTTTGACCTCATGCCCAGCTGTAGCTGGCACTACCAACGCTTGATTGGGTCTACTCCACCCCCTCCCCTCTTTCTCCTACTCGCAGGTTTAGCCACCATCTCCCCTACTAATTTGCAACCACAGAATTACTACTGATTTTTGACAATCACTTTGACCATATATGGAATTACCCCTTGAGAAGATCGGCTATTTAAATACCAGGATAAATTTTCATTTAGTCCAGAATTAGCCGTCGAAACGGCTTGAGCTCAGCTGTCGGGGTCTTACTGGTTCCTATTACCCACTCTACTACCTCAAGTATTGAGTACTTTGGTGCGTTATGGTCCACCTGGTTCCTTACCACATTTCCTTCGTTATATATATATATATATATATATATATATATATATATATATATATATATATGATACGAGAAATATATAATGTGTGGTGAAATAAACATCTGTTTTGTTTTCGAATTTAAAACACTAACGCTAGACAAAGACAAATATATGCATAGATGGCGAAACAGATAGAAATATGAACATTGACAACCCGTCTGTATATTTGCATGAAATTGTGTTTATCATATCATAACGTGTGGCATACTGTTACTTATTTTTTTTTTTTAGCTTTCAATATTCTTTACTCTGGATAGAATGGAAGAATCAAAACGTAATATATGTTGAAATCACATGAAACTGATTGCCTTAAGGTGTAAATAGAAATCAATAACATTGACTGAATATAACATTGTATACAACGTCCATCGCTTCAACTAGGCTAAAGAATAACAAATTAAATTTTAAGATATCAATTTTCATTTACAAGAAGCTAAGAAATTCAGTCATATATATTGAGAGATATACATGATTGTGTGTGTGAGAGAGAGATTATGTATATATATGTGTGTGTGTGTAAGCAATGTTATAACTGAAAAAGTAAATGAACATATATGTACGTATGGGTTTACCGAACATTGATTATAATGTTCGGTTTGTTTGTAAAGAAACAGCTCGAATTACGCCGTAGAGTGTTCGGCAACCATAGTCGCCTTTTTGTTCAATGCTGACACAGGAACGATATACTAGTTTCAAGCTTATTAGCTATCGTCAGCATCGTATACCTTCCTCTCAGATGATTGAACGTTTGAAAGTATATACATCCCCTATGCATATTAACGGCTGAGCAGCGTAATTTGCATATCGAGTGAGTTAGTGTGCCGGGCGTACATATATGTATATATGTGTGCATGTATGTATATATATATATATATACTACTGTACGTCTGAACACATATATGTATATACGTATACATACTTATATTTAGGTATCAGTCGTTGAAAGGAAATTTCGTTTCATTCTTTTCCATGTATTGTTTCATTCTTTTCCATTTATCGTTTTCGGTACGCCCGGCCAACTAACTCACTCGATATGCAAATTAGGTTGCTCAGCCGTTAATATGCATTAAGGAAAGTATATACTTTCAAACGTTCAATCATCTGACAGGAAGGTATACGATGCTGACAATAGCTAATAAGCTTGAAACTAGTACATCGTTATTGTGTCAGTGTTGAACAAAAAGGCGATGAAGGTTGCCGAAAACTGTACGGCGTAATTCGGGCTGTTTGTTTACAAACAAACCGAACATTATAATAAATGTTTGGTAAACCCATACGTACATATATATATTTGTGCATGTATGTATATATATACATACTACTGTACGTCTGTACACATATATGTATATACGTATACATACTTATATTTATATAAATATATATATATTAGAAAGTGAAAAAAACCACAGATGTGAGAAAAACATCTCGATTCTACTTTTGAAAAGCACAAGAACTGCGAAACTGGTAAAAGAACAAACATTTTTTTTTAAAAGACCGCTGTTGCATTTTCAATTTCATCCTTTTTCCTTATATATATTTATATATATATATATATATATATATATATTGGTCAATTATTGGTTGTATACCAACACCTCAGTGTGTAGATTGGAGCACTCGACGAGGTGCGCAGGTTGGTTTGGTTACTCCGGAGTATTGTAAAATAAAATAAAATAAAATAAATAAGTCAAAAGTTTAACATTTTTAAAATTTGGCTTCGTTTATTGCTGCTATATATATTGGCTGTAACCTCTTCAGGCAGTCCGAATTAGTGTGGTATAGACGAGTACACATTTTGTTGAGATGTTTAACTTTGTCAATACTCTGATATGCCCAGTTCCTGGTTGGGTTGTTATTTCACTGAGGAACTGGAATCATATTAATTTAAACAAACGAATTTCAGTGTCAAAGGACATCTTCTCCTCTCACTATATATTTTAGCCTGGTGCTACATTATGAACAAAGATATGGCCATTTGAATAGGACTGTAAAACAGAGGTTCTAATCTAAGAAAGAACAGTTAAAACAAGAGACCTAGACAAAACGACAAGCATCAAACCATAATTCGGAATTTACCATAACCATACGGGAGAGTTTCAGTCCAGTTTGAAGAACACATCGAATCACACTAGTTGAATTTGGAGAAAAAACTAGAACTCTGTCAAATACAGCATCGGCCAGAATATTGCAGAACAATGTATAACCTGTATCAATGTAAACGACAAATGACATGTTTGCAGCTTTGAGAGCTAGATGATATTGAAGAACTAATTAGATCCTACCTCTGCCCATAATGCCAGATATGAAAAATGAAAACATTGCCGGCACAGCATAACATTCGTACCTTGCTTTTCGACTCCACTTAACATAACACAACTAAGAGTGCTCCAGCCCCCACCCACCAAATAGCTGCTATACCACCAAGGCCCTTTTGTTAGCCCGGAAAATCGAATGGATACCGAATAGAACTTTACCAATTTGTAACCAAAACATATATCAGACAAAAGCTAATGCACCAAATATAAAAAAAGGATATATATTATTTTCTGAATCACTTCGAATAAAAAAAAGGCAAAACTATTTAAAAAAAACCCAAAAGACAACATACATGTTTTTATTAAGCTTGATATTGATGATGTAAGCGTAAATGATCTACTAAGAATTTTGAGTAATTTCAAAAACATACGGTTCGTTAGAATATGTATACATACTCACGCCATATATATATATATATATATATATATATATATATATATATATATAAGTAAGTATAGAGACGTACAGTAGTATGCATAGTTATATACATACATGCACACACATATATATATATATATATGTACGAATGGATTTACCGAATATTTATTATAATGCTCCGTGTGTTTGTAAACAAACATCCCGAATTAAGCAGTACAGTGTTTAGCAACCATCATTGCGCTTTTGTTCAACACTGACAAAGGAACGATGTACTAGTTTCAAGCTTATTAGCTATCGTCAACACTGTATACCTTACAAGATAGCTAATAAGCTTGAAACTAGTACATCGTCCCTTTGTCAGTGTTGAACAAAAGGGCGACGATGGTTGCCAAGCACTGTACGGCTTAATTCGGGATGCTTGTTTACAAAAACACCGAGCATTATTATAAATGTTTGGTGAAGCCATACTTACATATATATATATATATGTGTGTGCATGTATGTATATATATACATACTACTGTACGTCTGTATACATATATGTATGTACGTATACATACTTATATTTAAGTAACAGCCGTACAAAGAGTGAGAAATGAAATTTCGTTTCATTTTTTCCGTTTATCGTTTTCGGTGCGCCCGGGCAACTAACTCACTCGATATTCAAATTAGGCTGCTGAGCCGTTAATATCCACAAGGAAAGTATATACTTTCAGACGTTCAATCATCTAGCAGGCAGGTATACGGTGCTGACGATAGCTAATAAGCTTCAAACTAGTACATCATTCCTTTGTCAGTGTTGAACAAAAGAGCAACGATGGTTGCTAAACATTGTACGGATTAATTCGGGATGTTTGTTTACAAACACACCGAGCATTATAATAAATGTTCGGTGAATCCATACGTACACATATATATATATATATATGTGCATGTATGTATATATATATATACATACTACTATCCGTCTGTATACATATATGTATGTACATATATTTAAGTAACAGCCATACTAAGAGTGAGAAATGAAATTTCGTTTCATTTTTTCCATATAAATATATATATATATATATATATAAATATATATATATATATATATATATATATATATATATTTATATATATATATATAACAAACACTTTAAGACGTTCTTACCAATCTACATCAATATTTATTATGGAAGTTATGCTCCAACGGCAGTTAAAGTTTAAGGCATATATATGCGTAATTCATGGGTTATGTTTATATATATATATATATATATATATATATATATATATATATATATATATATATATATATATAGGTGTTTAGCGTGGTAGCTATGGTGATTCCATAGGTGGTATGCCAAAATTAGCACTCAGTATTGTATTCATCAGAGTAGAGTGTAGATAAAATAAAGAAAACGAAAAATCAGTGATGCCTCTGGACTTAGTTTATTTCGTGTTACAAATGTTTCGCCGGCATGTAGCTCGAGTCATGGTACTTATATGGATCTGGCTGATTCTACTTCTGCAGGTTCTTTCAGACAGGGGTGTTTCGTCCCGATCAAATTTTATCACTGGGTTGTTATCATAAAAAAAAACCTATTTCCACTCTTGTCATGCCATTGGCTGTTTTTACTCCACGTCATCACAAGTTCTGGTCAGTATCTTCTCCCACACGGTTCACCAACCATTTTCCGTCCGACACATTTCAATGGCGTCATGCTGCGTTCAGTACATCACACGTCTGCTCCAACTTCAGAGTAAGTTCTCAAACATACTAATATACACACATAGACACACACACACATGCAGACACATACCTAGCTATGCATACACACACGTAGGCCTACATGCGCAGACACACACCCTCACATAATACATCGAAGAATATATACTCACACACCTTCTCTCCCTCACTTCCACGGACCCATTCACACCCACTTGTTGATACCTATCGTCACAAGCCTTCCGACGGCTGCTTACTTCGCTTCCTGTATCAATTGGGATGAGCATATGCTACCCAAACATACACATACATACGCGCGCATATATACATACGCCCAACCTTCTATACATTTATATATATGTATATCTATATATATACACTCATACACACATATATACATACGCCAGATCCATACAAGGACCATGACTCGAGCTACATGCCGGCGAAACATTTGTAACACGAAATAAACTAAGTCCAGATGCATCACTGATTTTTCGTTTTCTTTATATTATATACACTTTTATATATTATATACACTTTAACTGACGTTGGAGCATAAATTCCATACTAAATATTGATGTAGATTGGTAAGAACGTCTTAAAGTGGTTGTTATGATATTGGAGCCGTGTTTTAAAGTGAATATTAAGTTAAAACTATACCTAAATCACTATGTATAGTGAAATCGAACATATTTCTAATCCAGACTTCTTTTGTGAAATTTCTATTAATTAAATCTGCAATAGTTGTGTTTTAAATCACTGCACACATCTCAATTTCTATTTCACATAGTGCTGTAGACTATATCAAAACCAATACAAATAACACATACAATTATTTATTTTTAGAAATACTACATGTATTGTAGTAGCTAATCATCTTGTAAACCGGTGGAACCATTATATAAATGATATATCACTAGCTTCCGTGAAGATTGTGCTGGATGTTATTAAAATATCGCGATTATATCATTAATACTAAAATGTAGGTTAAATTCTTTAGAAACAAATATCACAACTGAGCCTCAAACATAGATCCGTGGTGTCTTTCATGTTCGGAACATATATATTTTTTGATAATCACCAAGGAAATATTTATACTGAAATACTAAAAAAACAAACAAATAAAAATACATAGTTTATTTCTCTCTAGCTAACTATTTATGATGTTTTATATTTATAGCATTGTTTGAAGCAGGAATAGAATTGGACAACGTAACACTAGCAAAATATTCAATATTTTCACAGGTGACCCCAATTATGTTGTAAGGACAATTATATTTGCATCTGACATTTATATAAAAATTTGCATTAGTAGGACTGTGACTTCTACATCATATACGTGTATAAATACTTTAAGTATATATGACTCCTTCAAAGCTCATATATATATCTCATAATTATATAGAAAATAATGTTAGCATAGACTTCGGAAACGTCTCCCTTTATAACTCTCCTTGAGTGACCTCAAACAATCATATAATGTACATTTAGTTTTGGTGTGCCTAATTTGATTAAATGGTGGGATTAACAAAACAAATTTTAATATCCTTATCGTAATATCTATATCAGTAATGTCATCGCAAACGAAATATATAATTTCTGGAAGTGAATTGCCAGAGTTATCTAACAAAATTCATAATTTGTAAAGATGAATTATGGAACATTTCCCTGAATATATTTTCCATACTTACCTGATTTGCATTAAGTACAGACGCAAGCATAGATAAAAATATTTGATAATTATATAAAGTAATCTATAAAAAGTATATGAAATAATATATTCATATATCACAATAAGTTATTAAATAAAAAAAAATAGCCAAAAAAACTTCAAACGTATAACATTACTTTAAACAAAATACTCGATAAACAAGTTGGTGATTTTGTATTTTTACGTCTGGTAAATCAAGATAGCAGATATATTGTTTAGGTTTGATTTTTCTGTATAATTTTCGAAATTAAAGTCACATTAACATATATATATATATCACCATGGGCACTTCCATATCTATTAGCTATCCCTGTGATAAATTCGCATGAACTATTGCATTAATTCCTGGCACTTCAGCTGTCCAGCATATACTTATATACTTGGTTTCAATGTTCCTAGAATAAAATATGATAAATTTGTTACCTGTAATATTATATATATATATATATATTTCGTTTCTGAATTTGTTTGGCAAGATACTTTATCTGAAATCGTGTGTTGAAACCGATATTGTTATACTTTGGGAGGGTCATGTTGCCAATAAGAAACACACTCACCAGTTGCTTTCACTTCAATTTATTATAATAAATTGAAGTGAAAGCTATGGTGCGTGTGTTTCTTATTGGCAACATGACCCTCCCAAAGTATAACAATATATATATATATATATATATATATATATATATATATATATATATATATATATATATATATATATATATATATATTTTCCCTATTCCAACGGCTTAATTTAAATGTACTGGGATTTAAACACTAATTTGCATAATAGACCAATAATAAAATTAGTAACCCCACTATCCGGGAGCTTCCAACCGACATGGTCGCATTCTTTAAGGGTATGTCAATATTTGTTTATAAAATTGATCTATATTATATTTCATCTGATGAAAGAGCACCATAATTTGCTTTAGTTTCCTTGAAATATGTATAATGAAATAAATATGGTTTTATAAATATAGTTTCCATTTGTTAATATATTATATATAAATATATATATATATATTAGAAAGTGAGGTTTTTTTTTACAAAATGCAAAATAACCGAGGTGTCCTACACGAGTGAAAGTATAAAGAAAAAAAGATGAAATCGAAAATGCAACTGGAGTCTTATTTAAAAAAAAATATATATATTTATTTCGTTCCTTTACCGGTTTAGCAGTTCTTCTGCTTTTCAAAAGTAGAGGTGAGATGGAGGGTCTGTGGTTTTTCTCACATCTGTTGTGAGAAAAAACACAGACCCTCCATCTCAACTCTACTTTTGAAAAGCAGAAGAAATGCTAAACCGGTAAAGGAACCAAATAAATATATATATTTTTTTAAATAAGACTCCAGTTGCATTTTCGATTTCATCTTTTTATATATATATATATATATATATTGGTAAACGGAATAGAAAATGCTGACAAATTGTTCACAGTTGAAAAATGGTTTAATTAGGAATAAAAGAGTATTAGTGATTGTATGGGTTAGTATTCAGTTGTTGTTTTAAGTTTTTAAGTTTTTACCGGTTGCGCATTTCTAAATGCTTTTCAAAAATAATTTTGAGATAGAGTGTCCGTGCTGTTTGCTCGGATCCGAGCAAACAGCACGGACACTCTATCTCAAAATTATTTTTGAAAAGCATTTACAAATGCGCAACCGGTAAAAACTTAAAAACTTAAAACAACAACTGAATACTAACCCATACAATCACTAATACTCTTTTATTCCTAATTAAACCATTTTTCAACTGTGAACAATTTGTCAGCATTTTCTATTCCGTTTACCAATAATTAATAACTTGTGTGTTACACCTCTATTCTTTTAACTATATATATATATATATATATATATATATATATATATATATATATATATATATATATATATATATATATGTAATGTAGGCGGTGAGTTTTATTGTAGCACAATAAAGCAATGCAAATATCGGATAAGTAGCGCTCAACAGAATATAGGACTGGAGTATAAATAATAAAAGATCAAAATAAATAATTGTTTCTACTTTAGGAACAAGGCCAGCAATTAACCAGTACATTACTGGTACTTTATTTTATCGACCCCGTAAGGATGAAAGGCAAAAAATCAAAAGATGGTTAAAAGAGTACCAAGTATTTTATTATGCTCATTTCAAAAACAAATATCATCATGTTGATTTAACACTTCACTGCTCGCAAGTGATTTTTAAGCTTCATATCATGTCTCCCTATTTTATCTGATGAGAACGCAAATATCATCCCATGATGATATTTGTTTTTGAAATGCGCATAATAAAACACTTGGAACGCTTTTAACCATGTTTTGATCTTATATTATATATATATATATTTATTTATATATATATATATATATATATATAAATATAGTTTCCATTTATTTAATATTGTATATATATATATATATATATATCTATATATATATATATATATATATATATATATATATATATATATAAGATCAAAACATGGTTAAAAGAGTTCCAAGTATTTTATTATGCGCATTTCAAAAACAAATATCATCATGGGATGATATTTGCGTTCTCATCAGATAAAATAGGGAGACATGATATGAAGCTTACTTTTAACAATAATAACATAATATCACATAACATGGCCATGAATGGGAGTAGCAAATATAGTAACCGTAAAAATTATATAGGTGTATCCGAACCCATCCATAAGGTAACCCACCGGACTCGTAATAGCAAATATAATACCTCTAGGAAACAAGTTGAACCCCCTGTGCGGTCACACATTGGTGATGGTTTTGCTGGATCTTATTCTAATAATGTTGCTCCTACTGATCCTATCATTGGCCCTAATCATTTTGAAGGGATTCCGGACAGCAGCAGATCTACTGGAGGTAGAAACTATAATAGACATAACGAAATTATGGCTGATTCTATGAATGTGGCTTTAACTAATCCTTGTAGTAACCCTAGTCTCGATGGTGGGACATTTGATAAAGGTAGGGTCGGTAAGAATAAAAATAGAAGGCGATTAAATACCTATTTTAACCCGCCATATAATCAGGATGTATCAACTAATAGCCCTAGGTCTTTCTTCACTATCTTAGAGAAAAATTTCCCCCCTTCTCATAAATACCATAGTATTTTTAATAAAAATGTTATTAAACTCTCATTCTCTACCACCCGTAATATTAGTTCTCATTTAGCTAGCACTAATAAGAGGAAAATTAGGGATGGATTCTCCTCTCTACATACTACTAGTCTGAACAGATCTGACAAGGCTTTACCACAAGAACAGTCCTTATCTAATAGAAACCCTACGTGTAATACATCACCACTCGAGCCAACCAATAACACCCGGAAGTGCAATTGTAGAGTGAGTGCTAACTGCCCTTTAAACGGTAACTGCCTTTCTAAGAACATTGTCTACGCTTGCGAAGTTATAACTAATTCCTCTAATAGAACTTATATAGGATCTACTTCAAACACTTTTAAGACGAGGTTTAACTCTCATATCTCTAACTTCAAACATGTTAAGTTTAAGAATTCTACTTCTTTAGCACATTATATCTGGGATCTTAAGGGAGCTTATATACCATATAGCCTTAACTGGCGTTTAGTAGCACGCTCTAACCACCTTTCTACACATACTAAGTTTTGTAATCTCTGTATCCTTGAGACACACTCTATAATTTTCTCTAGCGTATCCTTACTTAATAGAAAGTCTGAGATATTCTCTTCTTGCCCCCACGCTATTTCTAATTCTTACTTTTATTATAAACCCAAATGTTCTAGTAGTACAAATTGTACCCATTAGCAGATATATTCCATTACTTATTTTTTAGTTTAGGTTCTTTTGTTTGCCAACATTATTATTATCATCATTATTATCATTGGTTTTTGATGACTCTTTATTCTAGCTCTCTTAATCATTTGGCTACTGTACCATATCTGTCTTCTTACGCATTAAATTTTCCCTATTACACCTTGTGAATATATATAAGATTACATACTTTACGCCATTTACTTTATTTTATTATTATCTTCATTTTTATTTTTATTTTTATTTTTATTTTTATTTTTATTTTTAATTTTATTTTTAATTTTATTTTTATTTTTATTTTTATTTTTATTCAGATTCATTTTTGGATACCCCCCCTCCCACCTCCCCCCATGCGCACATAAACTTATTGTCAACCCCTCCAAATTGACTATGATTATATTTAACCCCGCCCCCCCTCTTTTACGCTCCGTTCTATTATTTATTATATTATATCGACTATATTTTATGCCCCTTTGCATCCTCCATATATTTCTTCAATTCTGTCCCCATTAGCCTACCTTAATTCTACTTAAGTCAGTTTTTTTAGATATCGTTATGTATATGATAGTAAAAAATTTCATTCCTTTTTGTAAACGTTTGTAACGAAACATTAAAGTTTATAAACTTTAATGACTTAAACTATAGCTAATATTATACTACCTTATTGGATAGCTTAAATATTTTTTAATATTAATTTATCAAATAGGGTTTTGAGTCATTTACAGGGATTGTTTTCCTTAGTTTTTACCTTACTACTTAACCGCATGTGAGACCTAAATGTATATATTTGTATTTGTTTTGTAATTTCCGGTTGATTATATTTATTTATTTTATTCTATATTTTATATTCTATATTTTATTTGAAATACTACTGGGCATCATATTTACTATTTACTATCCACTGTCTGGCACTTACTTACACATCCACATATGTCTGTCTACTAACCTTGTAATTATAAGTATTTATATATTATTTATATATTATTTTATGTCAATTTATTTTATATAATATATTATATTATATTGTATTGTAATATTGATCCTTATTACTTACTGTTCATTATATGTAACATTATGATATTTAAACTTTATATATCATGTATGATGTCTGTATGTTTTTCTGTACCATCATAATGTTTTTTGAGCATTGTATAATTTATTTTTCCTCATTTACTCTGTAACCCAGTATGAATCGATTTGTATATATTGTTTATTGTAAATGTTAGTACATTGTTAATATATATTATTATTATATTATTATTGTGACATCTATATTGTTTGTGTAAATTAACCGGGGATTATCTATTATATTGAATTATATAATTTTATTGTTTATTATTTATTATATGTATTTCTTGTAATTATATTAAATTATTACCTCATGTATATTGGGTAGATGTATTGGTATTATTATTATTATTATTTTCACTCTTATCATGCTTATTTTTATATTCAAACTCCTAATAAGGTTTAATTTGTGTAGTTGATGATAGATGTGCGTATTGTTGTATGTGTGTGTGTGTGTGCGTGTGCGTACATATATACATGTGCATATTGTACCTTTTGATTTTTATTGTAATTTTAATGTTGGCAAAGGTATATTATTATAATGTATTATATTATATTACATTGTGTTATATATAATTCCTGCTCTATATAACCACCTTTGTTTAGCTCTAGGTTATTTGCTTGGACTATATTTGTAATATGGTTCTTAATGTTATATACATCCTTAGTTATTCTTATTATATATTTTTATTATTTTTATTATATATTTTTGCAAGACTTTAGTGTATGTACACTCCATATTCTTCGGAGCTTCCGGCTTGTATCTGCCGATATTACTTCTTGTTGTTTTAATTGCACTGATGAGTCCTTAATAGGACGAAACATTGTCGGCTAATAAAAACTTTTGATGTATTAAAGGCTTCTTTGTTTTACTCTCTTAATTTTTTGGCTCTGTTTAACTGCATTGAGCTATACCTTTTACTGTCATTTCTATAATACGAAGAGGGTGTTTAACTCCAACACGCTCCAGTATTTTAATCCTTATATATATATATATATATATATATATATATATATATATATATATATATATATATATATATATATATATATATATATATATATATATATATATATATATATATTTATATATATATATATATAACAAAGAATGTGTGGTAAGTGACCAGGTCAAACATAACGGATCAGAGCACTCGATAATTAGGGTAGTAGAGTGGTTAATAGGAAAAGAGTCAAGTCCCCAACGGCTGACCTCCGGCGATTTCGACAGCTATATCCACTTTGTTGTGGTTTGTGCAAAACTAATTTTAACCCGTTCTCTTGGACACCGCCATAACTTCGATTCTACTAACCTTCCACTTATATATATATACATATATATATATATATATATATATATATATATATATATATATATATATATATATATATATATATATATATATATATATTAGGGTAAATATTGATGCAATTCAATTCAAGCATTCAACGTACTTTTTCCACATAGGAGTGACGGAGTAAATATCAAATAAGGAAAAGCGAAGTAGTTTCAGATGTTCAAGTCCTTTAATAATAATGCTGTGATATATATTTCAGTGACAACACTGGCCACACTGTTCTGTGTGCGAGTGTCGTGTCATCATCAGACAGCTTATTACATAATAAGGTTATGTTTCCGAGGCAATCCAAATTGGATCGACATGGGAACGGATGAATTGCGTGTTTTGGGGTTTTTCATCCGCTCCCTTGTGAGTACCAATTCATCCCCACCCGCCTGCGCAAGCGCATGTCCGAAGGAATTTGACCATTAGCCACCGCATATTTCAACGAAATTTGCTTAGTCAGTTCACCCTGTCACCCAAAACAATGGCCCACCAATGCCTATACCATATTTTACTGCTACCCGTCACGGCTGTGGCAGTCAGCCGAGAGCCAGAGGGGATGGGAGAGTGTTAGTTTTTCCCTCACTAAGCGTTGACGGTACGACTGACCATCACCTTATAATGGAAAATAAACTTATTCTAGGTATCATGGTTTTACCTTGGAAGTTAAGAGTGAGAGTTGGAAATAAAAATTAAAATCCTAAATCAAATATCAGAAATTATAAATTAAACAATTAAGAAATAAACAATTAGAAATTAAAGAATTAAAAAAAGAATTTAAAAAAATATTTTCAGGTGATAATTCGGATTGAGGTGTGTAAATAATATGGAGAGAGATGTTTAAGTAATATGTTCTGAGAGGGATTCTAGTGTAACAGTTACTCTATCCATATATTGAACGACAGTGCCGTACATTATAACTACAGGGCTCCAGGCATTAGTGAATCTGGTACACAGTCCTAATTTCCATCACATGGAACAAAATCAAAGAAAAACAGACATAAAGTACACAAAAGAAAAGAACAGAACGAATAGTGAATAAATGCAAAAACACAGACTACATATATGCAAAATGATCCATATGATTGTCCATCTGTCCATGTATAGATTGAATTGAGGGGGCCTCTGTTCAAATGCGATTTGGTGCAGGAAAATAGGAGTTTATCCTATTATTTGTTTCCGCGTATTTATCCTGCCGAAAGTTACTAATATGTCCGTCCAGTGTAAGTGGTTTCCATCCCCATGGTAGAGGGAATTTCCGGGGTAGCTTATGGTTGGTTCCCCTCTTCTCCACCATATCGGTTACATCGTAAAGCGCTCAACTAATTGGAGCTAAATTATTAGGGTAAATATTGATGCAATTCAATTCAAGCACTCAACGTACTTTTTCCACATAGGAGTGACGGAGTAAATATCAAATAAGGAAAAGCGAAGTAGTTTCAGATGTTCAAGTCCTTTAATAATAATGCTGTGATATATATTTCAGTGACAACACTGGCCACACTGTTCTGTGCGCGAGTGTCGTGTCATCATCAGACAGCTTATTACATAATAAGGTTATGTTTCCGAGGCAATCCAAATTGGATCGATATGGGAACGGATGAATTGCGTGTTTTGGGGTTTTTCATCCGCTCCCTTGTGAGTACCAATTCACCCCCACCGGCCTGCGCAAGCACATGTCCGAAGGAAGTTGACCATTAGCCACCACATATTTCAACGAAATTTGCTTAGTCAGTTCATCCTGTCAGCCAAAACAATGGCCCACCAATGCCTGTACCATATTTTACTGCTACCCATCACGGCTGTGGCAGTCAGCCGAGAGCCAGAGGCGATGGGAGAGTGTTAGGTTTTACAGGTCATATAAACTACCCCTCACTAAGCGTTACGGTAAACTTAATTCTAGGTATCATGGTTTTACGTTGGAAGTTAAGAGTGAGAGATGGAAATAAAAATTAAAATCCTAAATCAAATATCAGAAATTATAAATTAAACAATTAAGAAATTAACAATTAGAAATTAAAGAATTAAAAAAAGAATTAAAAAAAATTAAAAAAATTATTTTCAGGTGATAATTCGGATCGAGGTGAGTAAAAATATAGACTGAAGTGAGTAAATAATATGGAGAGAGATGTTTAAGTAATATGTTCTGAGAGGGATTCTTGTGTCACAGTTACTCTATCCACATATTGAACGACAGTGCCGTACATTATAACTACAGGGCTCCAGGCATTAGTCAATCCGGTACACAGTCCTAATTTCCATCACATGGAACAAAATCAAAGAAAAACAGACATAAAGTACACAAAAGAAAAGAAAATATATATATAAGAATTAAGATTTCAATTCAAGCATAGCTTTATACAATATGTATAGAAATTTAGTATTTCTAAAGAAATACGATTTCATGTAGCCGTAGCTATGCAAACATCCTTTGTTGGTGTCCAAAAGAAGCAATGGGGACCACCGTCTATGCATTTCAGGCTTGATTGGCCTTCGTCAGGTCGGTCCCTCACACCGTTTGCTGGACTTGAAAACAGTCGAGAATATATAGTTTTCTAGTCTGTGTAAATGAGGTGATTAATCTCATTTGCATATGAAGCTGTATAAGTTGGCTCAACTTATCATAGAAAAGAAATAAGATTTCGCTTCAAGCATAGCTTTATACACTATATAGAGAAATATCGTGTTTCTAAAGAAATACGGCTTTAGGAAGCCGTAGCTATGCAAATACCGGGGGCTATCTCCCCCTGGTGGTGTCCAGCCGAAGCGAGGGGGACAACGGTCTATGCATTTCAGGCTTTACTGGCCTTCATCAGGATGATCCCTCCCACCGCTGGCTACTGCTGAACTTGAAAACAGTCGAGAATATATAGTTTTCTCGTCTGTGAAAATGAGGTGATTAACCTCAGTTGCATATGTAGGTTTATAAGTTGGCTGAACTTATAATAGAAAAGAAATAGGATTTCGCCTCAACCATAGTTTTATACAATATGTATAGAAATTGAGCCAACTTATACAGCTTCATATGCAAATGAGATTAATCACCTCATTTACACAGACCAGAAAACTATATATTCTTGACTGTTTTCAAGTCCAGCAGTAGTAAGCGGCGAGAGAGACCGTCCTGACAAAGGCTAGTCAAGCCTGAGATGCATAGACGGATGTCCCTCTTGCTTCTGCTGGACACCAGCAGGGCGGTGTTTGCATTGCTGCGGCTTCCTAAAACCGTATTTCTTTATATATGTATATATATATATACTTATTAAAATAACAGATTAACGTTTAAGCAAAGAATCGCTTACACCCTTAACGGGATCTTCTGAAACTAAAAACACAATCTGTGAACGCAGAAATAAATATTTCAAAAACCTTTGCAACCGAAGGAAGACAGGAAGACGTAACTTTGGTTCGTCGAAACGTTCCCTGGCAAAGAACGAAAAAAAAACAAAGATAATACGTCATTATGTGGAGTGGTGAGAACAATTACACGCAAAAACAAAACCACGTTTATGGTATAAATGATGTTGTATTCTGAAATCCTATTGCATTCCCATTCTTTTTTTAACGCTTTAAGATGTTATATGACGTCACTTTCAACTTATATCTGGAGTCTAAAAGACAACCACACCCACTATAAATTGTACCGGGAGATCCAAGCTAAGGATAGATCGTTTAACGGAAATAAAAGAACACGTGACCTCTGCGCTGCTGAGGCCTTAGAAATACTCTACGCCAAAGACCACATCTTAAACAAAAAATCTAAGGCAATTTCGGCTTGTAAACATAAATTGAACAAACTTTCCTGAATTTCAGCCCCACATTATACCTTACGGATAGTACGAACTATACGCGAATATTTTACGTCTTCATGTGGTAGCTAAGTATATGTTATGTTTATACCATTACTTATTTGTATACGTAAGTATATATTACCTGTATGTTTTGTGAAGGTACGTATACTTCCTCGTAGGTATATTTGCTTGTATTTGTTATGGCGTATATATTATATATACTGGTACATCTGCATTTGATTATGTGTATATGTGAGTTTTGCGTCTGTGTGAGTTTGTGGGTTCGTACGTATGTAGGGCGTATGTGTATGTGTACTTTGTGTTTTGGTTGACGTTCGTCCGCGATCATATGTGTATTTACACGCTGGTATGTATGTATGTATATTTATATATATTATGTATACACGAGCACACATACACATATATATATTTGTATATATATTTTTATGTGTATTTGGTTTATACGTTCGTATGTGTGCGGGTACAGGCGTTGCGTAGGTTCTGTATGTGCGTGGGGTTTATTTTTTGTGTACGTGCTTGTATTTTCATACCCATGGCGAGATCTTTTGCGTATGCTTGTGTACGTACGTATATGGATGCGTGTATGTATATATTTAATTTCAATTACCTCTGTATTTTATTTACTTTATTCTTAACTCTGAAGCGGAGAATCATTCGGTTTCCTAAATAGAATTTTAGTCTACGACTTCAGTTATACCGTTTACGTGGTTTTGTATTTGCGTGTAATAGTTCTCACCGCTCCACATAATGACGTATTATCTTCGTTTTTTCTTTTCATTGCCAGAGAACGTCTCTATAAACTACCTAATAGAATATTAGTCTAAGACTTCATTTATACCATAAACGTGGTTTTGTCGTTGCGTGTAATTGTTTTCACCGCACCAAATAATGACGTATTATCTTCGTTTTTTTCTTTCTTTGCCAGGGAACATTTCCACGAACCAAAGTATCGTCTTCATGTGTTCCTTCAGTTGCAACATTTTTTGAAATATTTACTTCTGCGTTCACACATTGACTTTTTTTTATTTCAGAAGGTCCGTTAAGGGTGAAAGCAGCGATTCTTTGCTTAAACACTAATCTGTTATTTTAATAAATATTTGGTTTACGGTTCTTACATATTTGATATATATTTATCCTTATCGAGCACTCTTTGGATTTAAATCTTCAAATTTATTATTATTACTATATATATATATATATATATATATATATATATATATATATATATATATATATATATATATATATATATATATATATATATATATATATATATATAAATGAAAATAGAGAAATTAAGAAGCCAAAAGTAATTCAGACATATAAGCGACTATTACGCCAAGATGAAAAATATTTAACCTAAGATATGGGAAAATAATTTAATCCCGATTTAAAACAAGTCAAGACCTGAAATTTTATCCACATATTTTGTGTAATCTGTGGAAAAAACCAATAGATTCTTAACTCAGAATAAAATTAAGAGTAAAAACTTATCCGTCAATTTTGAAAAAAATCTACAAATGCACTATATAGTCTTAAAAAGACTATTCACGAAACGTTTCAGTGGGGTTAGTCAGGGTTGGAACCGTTGCTCGGTAGTGCACAACAACGTTAACTAAGACCCACAGCTAAAACGTGCCAAGGGGGAAATTAAACGCATGCTAGTCAAACCTCGTGTGGAATTGAATTAATAAACACACATGGAGACAGGGGTAATGACGTCAGAATGAGACGAATTTTATATTTGGAGAGGGTCATATTGATATAATATTACCAGAAATAATAATAGATCACACTCAATGTTTAATTATTACTTCTGACAACATTATAACAATATGTTCCTCCCTAAATATAAAAATATGTGTTTCAACACACCAATTTCATATCAAAAACCTTGCAAAACAAATTCATATATATATATATATATATATATATATATATATATATATATATATATATATATATATATATATATATATATTTCGTTTCTGAATTTGTTTAGCAAGATTCTTTATCTGAAATCGTGTGTTGAAACCGATATTGTTATACTTTGGGAGGGTCATGTTGCCAATAAGAAACACACGCACCAGTTGCTTTCACTTCAAATTATTATAATAAATTTATAATAAATTTAAACATTTATAAATTTCTGGTTGGTTGGTTGGTTCCACACCAGATAGTTGTTTATATATTGTCATAGTTCTTTCGTCACACACTATGTGACCTCTTAAGAGACTGGGGTTTCCTCTCTTTGTTTCTGTGCCTCTCCTTTGTTCTGTCCTACGCCATTTTGTTTCTGTTTGTGTGTTGTGTGCTCAGTCTCCGCATGCGCCACATCCGAGTGTCTGTGTGTGTTTATGTTCATTTATGTATTGGTTTATTTACATGTTACTGGTTGGTTGTTTGATCTATGTGTGTGTGTGTTTTCATTTTGTCCTTAATTGTAAGTTGTGATGTTGCTGTTCCACTCATATTTTCTATTTAATTTTGGTTGTAATTATTTTATGTTTATTGCCTCTGTGATTTGTCTAAACATTGCGTCTTTTCTGTGTGTAGATTCTATTTTTATTTCTATGTTCTCTAATTTACCCTTGTGTTCTATTTTAGCATGTTGGTAGAGTACAGGTGATTCTTTACTATCTTGAAGGTCTCGCCAGTGTTCATTTATCCGTTCCCCTACACTACGAGCTGTCTCACCTATGTACACTATATTTTTGTCTCTATATTGTCCTTCAGTACATCTTATGCTATACACTACATTTCTAGTTTTACAGTTAATATGGGGGCTTATTTTACAGGTTATACATTTCTTATCTATACATGAGGGTCTTTGAAAAGGGTATGTCTTGCTAATAAGTGTTTTTACGGAGGTACCTGGTCTTTCTACTATCTTAATATTGAGTTTATGTTTATCTAGGGCCCTTCTAAATTTGTAAGCTAATTCACCTCTAGGGGTTGTATCGATGAACATTACACTCTGGTATTTATTGCTATCATACCATGAGTTTATTCTATTAGCCTTGTTCCTAGTTCTTTCTATTCTATTCCAAAATTTGCTCCTATACAAGCGGCAGGTCCCATTTGTGTCATTATTTACCATTTTTTCCCATTTGGTTCTGGCTCCTCTATACACTCTGATTTTATCTCTCTGATTGTAGCCAGAGAACTGCATACGGTGGATGAAGTGTTGTATGTGTCTCTCTAGTTCTTCGGGGTTGCACATGCGGGACACGTTTCTCATCACCCGTACCAAATCCGCAATCAGTATGTTGATTTTGGTATGGTCCGCAACGGCCGAGTTTCGGTGTATCAGATGTTTGGAAGTCATGGGTTTGGCATAATGGGAATGGAGGATTTGTTTTTGTTAATAATGGTATCTAACCAGAGCTCTGTGTCTAGTACAGGTAATCGATGGTTGGGGTGTTTACTTGGGTAGTCTATAGTAACTCTAATGCTCTGGTGGATGGAGTTAGCTATTTGCTTGATGCTTTCCATTGTGTTTTTCTCTAGTTCCTGACTGTTCTCTAGTGGGGGTGTCTTAACTTCGATGTTTATATCATCAACGTAGCGGGAGTACATTATCAGGGATAAGGGGTCTTCTAATTGTTCTTTAAGTTCAAGTTTAAGTCTACTGTCCCACCATACCATGAATAAGTTAGCTATGTCGCCTGCAATGCTAACACCAATGGCTGCTCCTTCCTCTTGGGCATATGTTTTTCCATTAAATTTGAACATTAGTTCCTTAAGGGTTAGTTTATGCTGGCCCGTACCGCATGTGCAATCATTTTCTTCAGTTCATCGTGGTTTTCGGGTGTCCGTATGACACTGGTCCACCCGTTCCATCTTTCTGTGTTGATTTTCTTGGCCATTGAGGTAATGGTAGGTGGTCTGCATCTTGCTGGTCTTGTAGGGCACATGTTGCTAAGGTCATATGTGTCTAGGTAATTATTACTATAGGTAAGTTTAAGTAGGAGTCCCAGCTCACTGGTATCAATCCCACGGAACTCAACATTGCTCTCACTGATCATTTCTACGAATTTCTCCACAGCAAAATCCATGTCAATAGATGGATACAGGGACACAACATCCATACTACCTATTATGCAGTTTGTTAGGTCCCTAGATCGGTTACTCTCGCCGATTCTGCTGAGGAGGTCCTCCGTGATGTCACATACATCTGGGGACATTTCAATGATGGGGCGTAAGATCAGGGAGAGGAAGTAGGACAGTATGTAGTTACTAGCAATGTTAGCTCCACAGACTGGCCGTGTTGGTGGTCCTGCGACAGGGTCACTGCCCGTGTTATGGTCTTTTCGAAGCCCATACAACGCCGGCACGTCATTGTTCCAGGCCTGGAAGTTGTTGGCAGTCCTTTTGTTGGGCTGCATTATATTCGTCCACATCACCATATGGGCATTGGGGGCTTTTTCTCTATCCTCATGCTCCTGTGGTGTTACCTCTCTTGTGTTAGTGATGTGGGGTTGCATTGCCTGGATGTAGTTTGGCAGGCTGTCAACCGACATTCTGCCAGACTTGTCTGTTGGAAAGCATGCTATCTCTCCATTACGCGAGCGCTGCATGAGCTTACGCAAGCCATTTGCAGAATTTTCTCCCAGTTGCTGGGCCTCCATTCTATTATGCTTCTTGCTATACTGTTCTATAATACTTCTAAGTTCGGATCTAGCTATACTAAATTGTGCTTCTGTTTTTTCATCGACCTGCGACGGCAATTGCGTGCGTTTGTTAAATGGTAAAGTCGTGGCGTGGACTCGTCGCAGGTCGAACTCAATATTAAGATAGTAGAAAGACCAGGTACCTCCGTAAAAACACTTATTAGCAAGACATACCCTTTTTAAAGACCCTCATGTATAGATAAGAAATGTATAACCTGTAAAATAAGCCCCCATATTAACTGTAAAACTAGAAATGTAGTGTATAGCATAAGATGTACTGAAGGACAATGTAGAGACAAAAATATAGTGTACATAGGTGAGACAGCTCGTATTCTAGGGGAACGGATAAATGAACACTGGCGAGACCTTCAAGATAGTAAAGAATCATCTGTACTCTACCAACATGCTAAAATAGAACACAAGGGTAAATTAGAGAACATAGAAATAAAAATAGAATCTACACACAGAAAATACGCAATGTTTAGACAAATCACAGAGGCAATAAACATAAAATAATTACAACCAAAATTAAATAGAAAATATGAGTGGAACAGCAACATCACAACTTACAATTAAGGACAAAATGAAAACACACACACACATAGAACAAACAACCAACCAGTAACATGTAAATAAACAAATAAATAAATGAACATAAACACACACAGACACCCGGATGTGGCGCATGCGCAGACTGAGCACACAACACACACACAGAAACAACATGGCGTAGGACAGAACAAAGGAGAGGCACAGAAACAAAGAAAGGAATCCCCAGTCACTGAAGAGGTCACAGAGTGTGTGACGAAAGAACTATGACAATATATAAACAACTATCTGGTTGTGGAACCAACCAACCAACCAGAAATTCATAAATTTATAAATTTATTATAAATTTATTATAATAAATTGAAGTGAAAGCAACTGGTGCGTGTGTTTCTTATTGGCAACATGACCCTCCCAGAGTATAAAAATATATATATATATATATATATATATATATATATACATATATATATATATATATATATATATATATATATATATATATATATATATATATATATATATATATATATATATATATATATATATATATTATATATATATATATATATATATATATATATATATTGGTAAACGGAAAAGAAAATGCTGACAAATTGTTCACAGTGAAAAATAGTTTAATTAGGAATAAGTGAGAATTAGTAATATTATTTGTTAGTATTCAGTTTTGGTTTTAAATTTTACCGGTTGCGCATTTCTAATGCTTTTTAAAATAATTTTGAGATAGAGCGTCCGTGATATTTGCTCTAATCTGATTAGTTTTGGAAATTATACCTGTTTCTATGTGAAAAAAGTGGCTCCAGTGGTATTAAAATAAGTTTCGCGCCAATTCGTGTTGTAAAAATTCTTGTGGTCAAAACAATTTTGATTGGTCGGTAGAGGTAATGTGAATGTTAAAAATTGATTTTGCGCCAATGTAGGTTTGTATCGGCTGATTGAGAAATCACTGAAAAATAAGTCCTTCAAAACAAACATGTGTGTGTTTGTGTGTGTGTAGTAGTAATAAAGAGGTTCGTTGTTGTGATAATGGTCAGCAGGGATGTGTGTGCGGACCGCAGCCTGTTGACAGTTCAAATGCCTATTAAGGCAAGTGTGTGTGTGTGTGTATGTGTGTTGCAGAGTAATTTGTAGTAGAGAGATGGTCAGTAGGAATGTGTCTGTAAGTGTGTGGGGGATAATTTAACATGTTAAAAGATATTGTTCAGCTCTTATCTTATACGGAGAAGTATGTGTGTGTGTGTGTGTGTGTGTGTGTATGTGTGTATGTATGTGTGTGTATGTGTGTGTGTATGTCTCTGTGTATGTTAATGTACGGGTGTGTATGTGTGTGTGTGTGTGTGTGAGAATGTGTGTGTTAATGTGTGTGTGTGTGTGTGGGTGGACCAGTATTTATTTTTTGTGATACTGGTAAAATGGTGTACATTATTCGATATTTTCAGTAAAAACGATTCTCTCAATAGGACATCAAAAACCTTAATAATAAAAGGAGTGAAATGATATATATTATTGGCATAATACCAAGGTGTGTGTGAGTGTCCAGATTGTACGTACTGCAAGGGGAATCCATTAGGCCTTGCTGTATTGGAATACTTGTGTACAAATATATATGTGCCCATCATGTGTGCGTTTATGTATGTGTCTGTGTCGGCACGTTTATATCTATAGACATCAAAAGGTATGCAAATTTGTGTATATTTGTGTTGCACCATAGAACATGTGTGTTTACGTATGTGTTTATATGTGGATAGAGATGTATGCTGATGTAGGTATGTATGTGACGTGTATGTTGTGGGTTCGTCTTAGGGAGAAATGTTTAGACGGGGTCCGTATTTGTTAATGAAGTAAGATTCCTTGCTGATGCGCTGAGTGTGGGTGGCATTATCTTTAAATTTGTAGAGGGAAAAGATCCTGAAGTTGGGATGATTTTGGGTGGCACAGGTATAAATGTGTTCACTCAGTTGTATTTTCCTGTATTCCCGTATTTTAATTTGGGATCTATGGACTGCCAACCACAACAACGAAACCCACAGTAAAAATATGCGATGGACCCAACTGTGGCATATGCATCAAACTAATAGAGGGTTCGGAATTCTATTTCAAAGAAGGACAACGTTTTATAGTAAAACACAATTTCACATGCGCATCAGAAAATCTAATATATGTATTAACTTGTTCAGGTTGTCGAGAACAATACATAGGCCAGACCCAAAACAGCCTCCGCCAACGCATGACTGTCCATAGATCCTAAATTAAAATACGGGAATACAGGAAAATACCACTGAGTGAACACATTGATACCTGCGCCGCCCAAAATCATCCCAAATTCAGAATCTTTCCCCTCTACAAATTTAAAGGTATTGCCACCCACACCAAGCGCATCAGCAAGGAATCTTTCTTTATTAACAAATACGGACCCAGTCTAAACACTTCTCCCTAAGATGAACCCACAACATACACACGTCAACATACATACCTACATCATCATACATCTCTATCCACATATAAACACAATGACATACGTAAGCACACATGTGCTATGGTGCAACACAAATATACACAAATTTGCATACCTTTTGATGTCTATAGATATAAACGTGCCGACACACACACATACATAAACGCACATATGCATTGCACACTGATGGGCACATACATATTTGTACACAAGTATTCCAATACAGCAAGGCCTAATGGATTCCCCTTGCAGTACGTACAATCTGGACACTCACACACACCTTGGTATTATGCCAATACTATATATAATTTCACACCTTTTATTATTAAGGTTTTTGATGTTCTATTGAGAGAATCGTTTTTACTGAAAATATCGAATAATGTACGCCATTTTACCAGTATCACAAAAAATAAATACTGGTCCACCCACACACACACACACACACACATTCTCACACACACACACACATATACACACACACATACACACGCGTACATTAACATACAAAGAGACATATACACACACACACACACATACACACACATACACACACACATACTTCTCCCTATAAGACAAGAGCTGAAAAATATCTTTTAACATGTTAAAATATTCCCCACACACTTACAGACACGTTCCTACTGACCATCCCTCTACCACGAATTACTATGCTACCCCCTCCCCTCTCACACACACTTGTCTTAATAGGCATCTGAACTGTCAACAGGCTGCGATTCGCACACACACCCTGCTGACCATTATTACAACAACGAATCTCTTTACTACTACTACACACACACACACATATTTGTTTTGAAAGACTTATTTTTCAGTGACTTCTCAATCAGCCGACACAAACCTACATTTGTCGCAAAATCAATTTTTAACATTCACATGATATCTACCAACCAATCAAAATTGTTTTGACCACAAACATTTTTGCAACACGAATTGGCGCGAAATTTATGTTAATACGTCTGGAGCCACTTTTTTCACATAAAACAGGTAGAATTTCCAAAACTAATCAGATCAGAGCAAACATCACGGACGCTCTTTCTCAAAATTATTTTTGAAAAGCATTAGAAATGCGCAACCGGTAAAACTTAAAACCAAAACTGAATATTAACCAATACTATTACTAATTTTCACTTATTCCTAATTAAACTATTTTTCTCTGTGAACAATTTGTCAGCATTTTCTTTTCCGTTTACCAATATATCATAACTCGTGTGCTACACCTCTATTCTTTTAAATATATATATATATATATATATATATAAATATATATATATAAATATATATATATATATATATGTATATATATATATGTATATATATATATATATATATATAATATATTTATATATATATATACATTCATATATAAGTGTGTCATATGTGTGTGTAATGTACACACAGGCAGAAACACACACACACGCATGTACGTATTTGATGTGTGTGTGTGTATTTACATACATGGGAACAAAACCCCCGATGGCCATTCTAGATCTTACAATGTGGTGTCAAGTTTATAACAATTTATTAAAATAAATTGAATTCCATTGCAATATTTGGCTCGTAAAAATAACATCCATCATAATATAGACAAGAAGAAGGCGCTAAACATATATATATATAAAAAAATCATGTAATTCATTTTGAAAACAATCTTTGCAGTTACAAATTAAATTTCATACGTTAATAGGTAACTATGATTAAGAAATTTTAGATACGTCAGTTATTTCTCTGGGAATTTGAAGGTATTGCAATCTTGTTGAGTATATATTATTTGTTGCTTAGGGAAAAAGTGATATGTATTTCGTTTGTTTTTTATATTTAAAAAAATGTAATTTCTGTTTATATTCTTCAAATTTAATTTGTCTGTTTCTCACATACATTTAAAATGATTTCTATTTACACAGATATGCATTTAAAAAGTGTCTGTAACGTATTATAGCCCTACTTGGCACCCCCACACTCAACATACCTGCCCACTCAACAATTTCCTTGAGTTTTGCTCGATTGTGATGTAGTAAATATACACTCACGATGGCAACAAACGAAAATTTCTCTTCGTACCCGAAACCTGAGATCTCCTACGGTTCATTCAATATGTTTTCTTGTCTCCGTTGTAACCCATATCTCCTCCATCTGCATGTGTGAATGTGAATTTTGATAGTGATTTAACTTCGTTTTTAATTAATTTCTGCTATTTGTATCTAATTATATAATATTATCAATTCTTTTTCGTCATTGTGTGTGGCGAGTGCTATTATCTGTATATCATAAATGATTTTCTCATATTTGTGTAATGTTTAATTGCATTTTCGTCGCGATGTGACATTCATGTTCGTGGAGGTGCAAATAATATAATGCCGCCTAATGTGAATGCTAATTTTTACGTGCCTGTCTCACAAATGTATATATGTTCGTTTTCATCTACATAAACATATTCATCCTCATATACATGCGTGTAAAGCAATCTTATTGTTTACATGCTTTCGCTTACAGTCAGTAAAATCTTACGTAGCACGTAACAAATATAAATCCGATCATTCCATAGAACCGAACATGTAGCACAGCTTTTAAAACTCAATATATTTTAACTGTTATCCTCACGAAGCCAATTAGCCAATTAGCTTCTTTCCTCGAATCACATATCCATCATGCTATCTATCTATCTATCTATCTATCTATCTATCTATCTATCTATCTATCTATCTACCTATTTATCTATCTATCTATCTATCTATCTATCTATCTATCTATCTATCTATCTATCTATCTATCTCCCCTTGCCAAAAGCCCCTTAAACGCGTCCTGTTAAATGATTCCCTCCCTCCCCAAACACCACCCATCTGGACATAGAGATCGAACAACCCGATCTACAGGAAACGAAAAGGTAAGTGTTCCTGAATTTTCTCTCCTTAACTCATCTTCACCAGCATGGCGACTATACAAGCTTCGATGTTTGAATGTACGTGGCCTGAGCATATCCTGGAAACAGGGCCAGCTTTTAAATGATCTCAGGTAACATTGTATAGATGTGATAGCCATCACCGAGTCTAGCATTCAAGACAAGCAGCAGCTAACCCCCATGTTAGATGATTTTGAGATCTACGCATCTCTCTGTCAGCCAAGAGGTGTGTGTGTGGGGGGGGGGGGGGGGGGTTGCTGCTCTATTTAAAAAAAAACTTGGATCTCAAAATACATACGATTCACTTGGACGCGGAGGGCAGCCTGGTGGTCCTGGACGTAAATGATAGTAAAGGTGGAGCTTTCAGTCTGGTGGCCGTATATACCCCGACTGGGATATCGCGACCAGAGTTCCTCAAGCGTCTGGAGCCATTCCTGAGAACGTCTCGCTCCTTAATGTTAGCGGGAGACTGGGATGGGATCTTAGACGCACGTTGGGATAATGCAGGAACTTGTGATAATAGAGGGGAGTGTAATAGCCTAAAAAAATCACATCAGCCAATTCCAACTGGCTGATAGATATCGACTAGACTTCCCAAGTGCACCACTGTGGACGTGGAGAAACCGCACTGGGTCGTCTAGATCGTATTTAGATAGATTTCAAATTAGACAGAATGATAAGGAAACATTAAGCTGTCCACAAATGCACATGGTTGCCTATTCAGACCACAAATTAGTCACCTGCGTATTCAACCTTGATAGAACACATAGACAGGGACCCGGATACTGGAAGCTAAGCATGTCGTTCCCGGCGCGTAAGGCCTACAGTAAACGGATTAGCATCTTAGTTAAGTGCCAGTTGACGGGGGCGAACGTCAACGACATGTGGTGGAGCTAGCTCAAGAGAGCAATTAAAATAGAATCGATAGAATTTAGCAAGGAAGTAGTTTTAGAAAAAAACCAAACTGAAAAGGAACTGGTAGCTAAAATAGAAGAGGCACTTAGGAATGGCAGTACAGCTGACGTTCTATCAGCGAGAAAAGCACTAAAACCATTTCTTCAACGTGAAACACGAAGGTTGTATTGTCAGAAGTAGAACACTTGCTCTAAGAATCAAGGGAGCCAAATCTGTTAGGTGGGCCCGAGTGGCAGAGGCGAAAAGTGGCACAACAATTCCACAATTCTTTCTTTGCAAGACAAAGATGGACGCATTATACTTGAATCCAAGAAGATGTGCACGGCCTTCCAGCAGCATTTTGCACGACTGTTCGGGCAAAGGGGTACATCGAGCGAGGTGATGGACTTCAGCTCCTACCTCAACGGCGTACCACGACTTTCGAGTGCGGTTGCAGAGAGCTGCGAAGCCGGTCACAACAGGCGAAATAGAAGATGCCCTACGCCGCTGCGGGAAACGCAAATCACCCGGTTTAGATGGTCTACACTATGATTTTACATAGGAAAGCCAGACTTGTTCTCTGGCGTCCTCGAAGCGGTCGGTCTACTGCAACTGGCAGCAGAACAGGAGTATTCCCAGTTCTGTAGGCAGAGGAGTAGTAACGCTATCAGGAAAGATGAGAACAAAGGGGATGAGATAAGCAATTTCAAGGCCATAACTGTGCTCAACACAGAGTTAAATATTTTGGCCAAGGTGTTAGCAGCAAGGCTGGCGCTTGTTGCCGTGAACCTGATGGGGGAGCCCAAACGTGTGCAATCCCGACCAGGTCCATACACGACAACCTCCACCTCATGCGATACATCATAGAGAGTGTAGGTGTAAACCTGGCTTCGGTGGGGCTCTGATCATATTAGATCAGTCTAAAGCATTTTATAGGGTCGACGATCAATACTTGGAAACAGTTCTCAAGGCGGCCGGCTTCGATCCCGTCTTAAGAGGCTGCATCGCTGCCATGCACCCCAGCATCTGCTCGGCAGTCCAGGTTTATGGCTAACTATCAGAGCCATTCCAAATCATGTGTTCCATCCATCAATGATGCCCTCTCTCCTCCATTCTGTATGTAGTGACAATCGAGTCATTACTATGGAAGTTGGAACTGTTGCAGGGCATACCGATCGAACCAGGACTGCTGAAAGCAGCGTCGTCCTATGCCGACGACATAACAGTAATTTTGTCGAAAACCTCGGAAATTGTGGTAATCGGCAACCTATTACAGGAATAAGAATCGTTGACAGGAGCAAGATTAAACACAAACAAGTCTGTCAGTTTGCAACTCGGCACATGGAGAAGCAAACCCATGCCTTCCGACAGTGTCGTTGGACGTTGGACGGAAGGACCGGTGAAATTGCTCGGGGTCTGGTTTTGTCCAGACCTCCAGGTGGACAAGAATTGGAACGAGGTCACGGCGAAGGTGATTGCACTCACCTAGAAGTGGTCTGAGTGCAAACTCTCCTTGAAATGTTGAGTGGAGGTGGCGAACACTTACGTAGCGTCCGTCATCTACTACCGTTTGACAGTCGTGCCATGCTCCAGCGAATACGTTACCAAAATGGAATGCCTACTCTTCAGGTTCCTCTGGAAGAAACAGGCTCCATTGGTGAGGAGATCCATCTGTTGTTAACACCCTTCTAACGGAGGGATGGACATGCCGTGCTGATGATACACAAACACGCCCTGAGGCTACGTCATCTCCAGGTATTCCTGACCGGTGAACCGGTGTGGCTGTCGTTTGTGAGACATGCTCTTCTACAACTCGTCTCACTAACAGAGCTGCAGTCCTGGGTCAAGCGAAGACCGAAAATGGGTGCCTGGTACCTCGAGTGCCTTCAGGCGCTCATAGCCCTCTACCAAGCGGAAACAGCAATCAGCGGAGACTCCACTTCGACATTCTATAGGGGATTAGTGGAGGATAAGTGAGACGACGTTCTCGGGGAAACTCTAGGCATGGAGGAGGACGAACTGAACAGTCTGTTTGGGAGGACTTTCCGTCCAGGGCCTATGGTTAACTTCCAGAGGTGTCTGGCCTGGCCGTGCTACCGAGCAGCTCTACCTGTTCGAGACAAAATCTACAGGACGCCCTGGTAGAAAGAGATCCTGCCAAAAGGACCTGTCCAAGATACGAGCAGGACATCGAAAACGTTCTGCACGCAACTATTCAGTACCCAGGCGTGACGGACCTGTGGAATTATGTCGAACAACTGCTGTCACGTGTGGGACGCATCCAGTCGTCAACCGAGTCCATCGTGAAGATCACCCCGCCGCCTTCATTTAAGAACGAAGGAGAGGCAGTTTTCCTCTGTCTGGTGGCTATGGCGAAAGAGGTAATATGGTGGACGAGGTTAAAAGGACTGAGGGCAAACACCTTTCTCTCCGGACAAAAACTTATCCCCTTCTTTATGTATCAGTTCAGAATGAAGGTGAGAGTGGAGAGAGAGGTGCTACACCCCAGTAAATTCGCTGAAAGGTGGGTGAATGTGGCAAAAATGGCCCGAGTGAATGGACTTTCTCTGTATATAAACCTGTAAATTGAGGAAGATAACAAGAGGGAAGACAGGAACACCTACAAAACGTGTTCCTATCCACGGGGTGTAAAACACCCTGCAGTAACGTTTCCCCTATTGAGGATTTCAATAGTTATTTTATTATGTATAATTTATTGTTATTTTATTATATACTAGCAGTAGTACCTGGCGTTTCACAGGATAATATATTTTGGAACGCGGACCACCAACAGACCTAATCGTGGAAAACATGCATGCCTGGAGAATATGTAAAGAAAATAAACCGAATACTCAGATGGCTGGATAATCTTTAAGATTTTCCTCGATGAAGCAGGAAAAATGCAAGATTTCACATAATGCGGGCTCTAGGGGATCAAGAAAATGAATTTTTTTTATGTGCATAATATGCCTTGGATTTTCGGGGAAATCGGCTAGACGTAACGCCTCCAAAAAGCCCTAAGAAGCTGAAAAATGATGTTTTTTACCTTAGGCCATATGGAGAAGAGACTGACTAATACATAGTTAAAATTTAAAGGAAATCGGACTGACGTAACGCCTCAAAAAACCTTTACAAATCTTTTAAAACGCAGTTTTTCACGTAATGCGGGTCCTAGGAGATAAAAAAAAGTTGAATCTGTATGTGCGTAACACTCCCTGAAACATAAGTAATACACATGTAAAGTTTGAAAAAAATCGGTTGGGTACTTCTCGAGTTTTAGGTATTCAAACTCACAGACACACACACACATGCAGACAGACATCCACAGGGAAGTGACGTGATGCAGACAGACAGACATACAGACAGATATTATAGGGGCGCGGCGTTATATGTATGTATCTATCTAAAAAGAGAAAGACTAAGAATGATAGAGCGAGATCGCTAAATTGCCTAATCCGGTCCCTATGGCATTGAAGATTTGAAATTACCTTTGCTCAAAAGACTCCCTTAAACATAAGTATTACATGTTTAAAGTTTGAAAACAGTCGGTTTGGTGGTTCTCGAGTTTCAGGGATTCGAACTCACACACACAGAGACAAACATCCTCAGTTTTATATATATATAGATAGTTTATTGTTATTTATTAAAGTTAAAGTTATTTTTATGTAAAACCCCCGCCGTCACGTCTTGTAATGTTACATTTAGTCCGCCCCTGTGGCAAATAAAGAAATCTATATATCTATCTATCTATCTATCTATATATCTATCCCCATTGGCTAGTTTTCTAACTCTTTTTAATATTAACATTCTACACATTCATAAGTTGAAGTCATATTACAGACCACTGTAATATGCACTAAATAAGAAAAAGTTTTTTTATCACTATCATCAAAATATTTCGTAGTCTGAAAACATCGGAAAAACCATTGCTCAACGGCATATAAACTAGAGAACATTTAATCTTTACTTACATGTATTCTGTATTTTTTCTTGTTATTCTCTGTTTTGTTTTTGAACAAATTTCAAAATCAAATTAATAAGTTCGTTCATCAATATCTGCTGATCTAACAAATCCATATATATATATATCCATGTTGATTTCGTGAAATGATAATGGTGCTAGATACCAGGGGTTGGAGCACTCAATCTGTGGAATATATTGTGTAGAATCACTTTAAATAAAGGTGGCATTATGGTAATACTCATTTGCCTATGTACAACTCATTTAGTCTGCCATTTTGTAATATAGTTACTTCCAGATATGCTTAATTACAACAAGATGAGACACTGCATGTGTTGGTATAAGGCCAACAAATTCGAATATTTGCCGAATGTCAACCTTGTAGAACATAATACATATGTAGTATATATATAAATATATATATATATATATATATATATATATATATATATATATATATATATATATATACACCGGGGATAAATTGTGATAGAGAAGAGATGAGAAGCAGATATATGGGAGTAATTGATCACAGTACATGATAGGTAATGTTTTAATTCGATATCTCAACGATAAAACGAATAAGCTCAGTTAGTTTTGAACACAGAGCGCACAGAGCCTAAATGAACAATGCCAATTCGCCGCCTGTAAATAAAGACATTCACCAAGTAATATATTCAAGATAAAACGAAAGTTATAATCTCGTGTCTGGAACATTATCTTCATTCCCTATATTGCTTAACATTTCTCTTGGAAACACACGCTGATAAATTCTTACGAAATCTCATTAAAATATTACAAATCTGAAGATAATATTTTTTCCTTTGCATACTTGAACCAAACTTCAAAAAGAAAAAAAATTGATGACGTGCTACTATATTCTATGTATCTGTATATATATATATATATATATATATATATATATATATATATATATATATATGTGTGTGTGTGTGTGTGTTTGCGTATGTGTGAGTGTGTGTGTGTGTTTGCGTGTTTGTATATACTTATATATATAACTGTTAATAAAATGTTTCGTGCGAATATATATTCCTATTTGATTATTTATTCTCTCCAAATTATGCTGGTGTAAGATAGAACTTGTCTGTATATATGAATAACTATATTATGTATATATATTATATTCTTTTATATGGTGGACAGTGTACACTTTCAAAGCATTATAAGGCATATCTACATAAGCAGACGACCTTACAGTTGCGATCTTATCAGTAAACTGATACATATCTATTCAATTATATTATCTATATCGTGCAGGTAATAACAATGGGGTTCATGACGTTATTTGAATTTAGTTGGTAAATTCATGTGATTTATTGCGAAAGATATCTATCGAGGCACTATTAGTTCTGTCAAACAGCAACCGTTTTAACATTAACGGAAATATCAGTGTATCAAATGAAACTTTGTGTGGGTTACCTCACATGTTAGGAGTTTTAGAGAAATCTTAATTTCTTACCTGTCACATAGCATACAAAATATATAATCAAACGTTTTATTCATGTTTTTCATTCCCAGCTGGATAAGAACTTGATAGAACATCGGATTGCAGATAAACATATATACAATACCTGTTTAGAAATAACTGTTTCGTTGCTGGAACTATTTTTATTACTAGGTTTCACGTTTCAAATATACATAATTACATATATTTAATACGATATACTCTTTAAACTATATTAAATAATGAGTGTTGTACATGTGTCTTACACATTATCACTTACTCCGCTTCCACACAATATTGATCCCCCCACCGTTTTCCTCGCGCTCCACTTTTTTTCCCGCTCCTTATCGATTTGTTTCCTCATTGCCCAGGATGTTTCAAGTTTGTTTCATTGATTTTGTTGACTTATTCCATATCATGATTATTCCATACGATGTGTGATAAGAATCACTGATCAAAAAAGATGTACTGAATGTAAGACGACACCCGTAAACTTGCTGACGTGGTCTTATTGGTTGTGGTTGAGGAGAAAACAATGGTGTAGTTTTTTAAGGGATATTTGTGCAGCTGAAAGTGGACAGAGGCTTGGATGCCATTAAAATATCATCTAAATATAAGATACGTGTTTTAAAATCTATGTTTGATATAAATGTTATATTACAGTAGTGCAATGATGTAATCAGTAAAAAGTTGAGTTGTGAAGGAACGTAGCTTAGTGGTTAGTGTATTCGACTCACGATCGTAAGGTCGTTAATTTAATTTCCGGTGACATATTGTGTTCTAGAACAAGACACTTTATTTCCCATTGGTTCAGTCCACAACCAAAATCGAGTTGAACCTGTATTTCGGAGAGTCAGCATGTTCATACTCTGTGTCTCGTTGAATATCCCCGAGAACTATGTTAAGGGCTCGCGTATCTGTGGAATGCCTAGTTATTTGCACGCTAATTTCATGCGCAGGCTATTCCCTTGGTCGTATCAATTAGAATCAATGTCGTTGTAACAGAAATAGTCACAGTTTATAAAGAGTTTGACTGAATATCTTGCCGTATTTAATCAAATTCCTTCACATGGTACTCAAACGTCTGGAGTCAAATTGTCTTGTACTTCCTTGCACATACGATGCAGGAAAATACTCGAGACAATATATATAGGTAATGTCCCTCCCTCAAATTAAAAGACCCTGTGCCAGTGTTAGTAATCAATAATTGTATGATTGATCTTTATACATTTCCCAATATTCTAAATATATTGTTTTCACGATGTCTGAAATTATAAAAGATTGTTGTTTTCGATGGTTGAGAATAATCACTTCTTTCCATGATTTTTTCTCAGAAAATATGACCTATAATAATTTGTTTTGTTAACTGTAAGTATATATCTTGTCAGGTATTTATTTTAGATTATATTAGAATTCATATTTCAATCAGGAAATTTTTCAATGATTACTTATATTTCGTTCACTAATCTAACTTTATTAGACATCTAAAACAATAAAAGATATATCTAATTTGAAAGCCATGCTGTTCGTGTAACTGAGCAAAGCTAAGTTTCAAGCGTTTTCAAAAGTTACCATTCCATCTTTATAAAAACATATCTATGATTACGTAATCCGATATTTATTTTTCTTTTCAAAGACAGTAAGGTGTGATTTAGGGACATATGTCTACTACTTCATGCGACCCTATATACGAAGGACGTGATTCATATTTAGATTCGAGTTTCTGTCAGATACTACATATATATCAGCACTGGTAAAGCAGAGCTATGATCAAATACATTTTGTCTCAGATCATGATCATAATATATATATAACTACATAAGATAATATAACCTTTTTGATAGAATAATACAATGCAATTTATTAAAATTACTTTCTAGTAAATGAGAAAATTGCACTCGGTGTTGAGAAAAAGAATATCGCATTTCTGCATTGAAATTCTTTGGGTTTTTATAGACATCACTTCTCAAATTATATCTTGTAAAATTGTGCATTTTCGGCTTGATCAGGAATACTTCTTCTTTAAAAGGATTTCTCAATTTGGAATTCAATTTCAAATTCAAAATATCACTGAATGAATACTTTAAGTTTTAAGGGGTGATTACTGTAAGTGTCTCACTCTTCTGCAATTGCAACGTTATAATAATTCTTAAAATCATGTTATTCCCCGTTTAATTTTGGGGAAAGTATAACATTTTCCAACATATTAGGAAACATCATTTTAGGAATTCGTAAATGCTTTTAAACGGTCGAAATGACTTTCATTGAATTTCCTTAAACGCTTAACGTAATAAAATGCTTCATGTTTTCTATTTTTGGAACATTTGAAAAATATCAATCTCATTTTCACTTTTAAGAAACAGTACATATTCTTATAATTCAACATAATGTATGAATCGTGTGCCAATTCTAAGCTTACAAATTTCTGCATGGAACCATGACTTAATGCCTTTTGAATCATTCTTTCATTTTTAGCATTTGAGTTTATCTTATTTATATTCTTAATTATGGTGCTTAATGATGAATAAAGATATATACGCACATATTTTCCGAGAAGACGTTATCTGCGTACCATACAACGAATGTATACGATGTTCCAGATTCCTTTCTTCGAAAAGCCTACAATTCTGAGATAAGAATGTGCCTTTGACGATGTCCTATCATTAGTACATGTAACAATATTCTTTAAAACGATATGGTATTTTTAATGTAGCATTTGACATACATAAATATTCATTCCTAATTTAGGGACAACACTAGCAAATTTAAATGAAGTGCATAGGGGGTCAGAGTAGCATTTGAATGTAATATTAATTTATCGGCCCCGGCAAGATGAAAAGAAAAGTTATCTCAGTAAGATTTCAACGCAGATTGTAAGGAGCCAAAAAATAGACCGCAATAACATTTTACCTTGGCTCTGCACATTCTTCCAACCCGCCAACCTTCAAATTAAGAAATAACTATTTCTACTATAGGCACAATGTCAGCAATTTGGAGGGAGAAGAAAGTCGATTAAATCGATCCTAGTGCATTACAGGTGCTTTATTTTATCGACCTCGTAAGGATGAAAGGCACAGCTAATTCGGCGGGATTTAAACTCAAAGCATAAAGAGGTGTAGCTCGTTGCTGCAAAGCATGTTGTCCGAGGCTTATCGATACTGCCAATCCAACGGCATCAAATTAATAAATAATAATTTTTAGTATAGGCACAAGGCCAGTAATATTGTGAGAGGGAAAAGTCGATTACATCGACCCAGGACGTTATTGGTGTTTTATTTTATTGAACCCGTAAGAATGAAAGGCAAAGTTAACTTCGGCGGGATGTAAACCCAGAACGTAAAGGTCCGTAGCAAGGCATGTTGTCCGACGCTCTATCGATACTGCTAATCCAACGCTATCAAATTAATAAATAATTGTTTCTATATTTGGCACACAGCCAGCAAATACCCAGTGCATTACTGGTACTTTATTTTATCGACCCCGTAAGAATGAAAGGCAAAGTTAACCTCGGCGGGATTTGAACTCAGATCATAAAGGGACGCAACTCTATGCTTCAAAGCAAAGTGTACGACACTCTACCGATATTGCCAATAAATAATGATAATTATTTTCTACCTCCAACAAGGTTCATAGAGATCACTTTACTTTGTACCACATATTATTTTCAGAAATAATATCATATATATTCAATCATTTAGCCAGGTTATCTAGAATGCTAAACACATACATAGAAAAGGTTGACATTAAGAGTATACCAATCGGTATATTTTCAACATAATTTTTTCAATGCTAATTTTTCAATCATAATTTTTTCAATGCTTCGACCTGCCGTAAAAATGGAAGAGGAAATGGGGTTCTTTATTTATCTCTTTTCAAATTCTAATTTGAACTTGATGTATGAAAGTGGACATATATTCATTTTGTTACGTCTCATTACGTTCTGAGTTAAAATCTTGCCGTGGTCAACTTTATGCATTCTGGGTCGATAAAATAAAGATTCCCCTCTTACCCAGGTTGAATAAACCAAATAATATCTTCCGCCATCTTTGCTGTTTCTGTATTTGAAATATAAATTATTATTAACGTGGATTGGCAGCATTGGTAGAGGTTCGGACGCCATGCTTTGACGTATAGAGTTACGGCCCTTGCCTTTCTGATTTCAAATCCAGCCAAGGTTAACTTTGCCTTTCATCCTTACGGGGTCGATAAAATAAAGTACCAGTAATGCACTGGTTTATTGCAGGCCTTGTGCCTAACGTAGAAACAATGATTAACAAATATTATGATTGACATTATACACAACTATATTTCAGTGTTGGTTCGCCTTATCTATTACAAAACATACAAAATATACATGTGCGATGAGGATATGGTTATCTGCAAATGACAATTTCCCCCCACTCTCTCTCTCTCTCTCTCTCTCTATCTCTCTCTCTCTCTCTCTCTCTCTCTCTCTCTCTCTCTCTCTCACACACACACACACAGTCACACACTCTCTCTCTCGCCCTTTATCTTTTTTGTCCCCTTCTTTCTTACAATTTCTACTTCATTTTTATTTTAGAGCTGGCAGGTGTAGAAGTTTGTTTCTTAAGGTGTGTGTAGTAGCCTTGCGGAGAGAAGAGTTTCTAGTTTTCTCCGATAAATATGTTATAGTGAGGTATTGGATTTGGTGCTGGTTTCCCTTCTATATTATTTCAAAATATATCTACGCTCGTGGATATTTACCATATATTTGAAGATATTTTATTTTTACTGAATTGCAAACGAACAGTTTCCAATGTGTTTAAGTGCCACAGGATATTTGTATGAAAGCAACGAAACCAGGACATTTTCAAGAACATCGAACTCAGCAGTAAACATATGATGACAAGCCTATTATATACGTTCAAAAAGAATTTACGAAAGATTTTCGGATACGTCTATTGAAGAAGCACCGTTTAATAATCACAATTTTAAAAAAGGAGGTGGATTAATTCTAGCTTAAAATATATCACGAATAATTGAAAAGTTGTTTGTGAAACTGTAATAATACCCCTGCATTATCATCGATCAGGTAGTTACTCCAGGTAGAATTGCAATTTCTCCAAATTCAAAGAACAATGATCCGATACTACAGACATGAACTCTGATTATCTCAGTAAAGAATCACTAGAATTCTTTTACGAGCAGAACCAACTGGCAGGAAAACCAGGAATAGACTCAAAGGCATTTTGTTAGATAACATCAATGAGCTTGGCTGGATTCTCTTGGGCGTTCAGCCAGAGTAATTGTAAACAGTTGCTTCTGACAGGACCCAATAGAAGAAGAAGAAGAAGAAGAAGAAGAAGAAGAAGAAGAAGAAGAAGAAGAAGAAGAAGAAGAAGAAGAAGAAGAAGAAGAAGAAGAAGAAGAAGAAGAAGAAGAAGAAGAAGAAGAAGAAGAAGAATGATTTCATTTATTAGCCACAAGGGCCGACATGTAGGGGACAATACAAAGACAGGGACAGTGGGGGTTTACAATAAGGTCGAGTAAAAGTGCACAATGGCAAGACTAATTTAACAATGAAAATATAAAAATATAAAATAAACTATGCATAAATATAACAAAATAAATTCCCCGATAGGGGGTGGACGACCCTGGGGTGATTCGGGTACCCCACCAATCCTGAACCACCCTGCGCTTCTAGGGCACCCAAGAGAGCACCCCTCTCCTCAAGTTAGCCAGCCTATAGGCGCATGGTCAAAGTCATTCTCGCCACATTCACCCACCTTTTAGCAAATGTACTGGGGGGCAGCACTTCTCCCTCCACCCTCACCCTCCTTTCCAGGTGAAACTTGAAGAAGTTGATGAGGGATTGGCCGAAGAGAAAAGTGTCTGTCTTTAGTCCTTTCAACCTGGCCAACCATATAATCTCTTTCGCAACTGCCACCAGACAGAGGAAAATGTCCTGCTCTTCCTGACCTATGGAAGGTGGCGGCTCGATCTTCACTATGGACTCGGCCGATAGCCGGATTCGTTCCACACGCGAATATAGCTGTTCGACATAACTCCACAAGTCAATAATGCATGGACATTGGACAAGTGCGTGCAGAACCGTTTCGTCATAATGTGCGCATCTTGGGCAATCCGTCTGACAGCACTTCCGTGCTTCTAGAGTTTATCCCGAACCAGCAGTGCCCCCCGGTAGCACTGCCAAGCGAGGGATTTCTGGAAATTGTCCATCGTCCCCGGCTCAAAAGTCCTCCGGTACAGACTGGTCAGTTCGACTTCGTCGAGGCCCAAAGCTTCTCCGAGTGCGTCATCGCACTTGCCCACCACTAATCCTCTATAGAACTCGAGAGTGGAAGTTCCACTGATCGCATTGCCCGCTTGGTAGAGGGCAGTGAGTGCCTGGCAACATTCCAGGTGCCAGTCACCCAGTCTCGGTCTCTTCTTGACCCAGGACTGCAGCTCAGTCAAAGAAATGAGCTGCGGAAAGGCCCTCTGATAAACGGCGACCACACCTGTTCACCATTGAGGCAGAATATCTGGAGATGTCGCAGCCTCAACGCATGTCTGCGCATCATTAGCCACGGCATGCCCAGCCCTCCGCGTAGAGGGTGCTGGCAGCAGATGGACCGCCTCACCAACGGAACTTGTCCCCTCCACAAGAATTTGAAGAGGAGCAGTTCCAACTTGACGAGGCGCGGACGGGGGCAAGGCACGACGGTTAAGCGGTAGTAGATGACGGACGCGATGTACGCATTCGCCACCTCGGCGCGACCTTTCAGTGATAGCTTCCTCCCAGCCCATTTTTGGGTGAGACTGGCTAATTTTTAACATTTTGTTGGTGTGGTTTTATTTGTTTTCGTGTTGGTGAAGGTGGTGGCGATGGTTTTGGTGGTGTTGTTTCGGGTATGTCTATGTTTGTTGTAGGTGTGGTGTCTGCAATTTCAGGTATTTGTGTGTTTATTTGTACCTGTGTTTGTTTAGATTGTTTGCGTTTCGGGGATTGTGGAGGTGGTGTCGATCTTGCTGATGGTGCTGATGTTATTGGGGAAGTGTTTGCGTTAGTGGTGTCTGTATTTTTTGTTGTGTGTGTTTTTGTGTTTTGTTGGGGCCTTTTTTTTGTGAGTTTTCTCTGATTTTTGCACTTTTGGGTTTTTCTTCATCTTCGCTGCTGGAAGACAAAGGGTCTGTGTCTGTGACCGTCTCTGTGTCTGTGTGTACGTTTATTTTTTTTTTGTCTATGTGTATAATTGGGGGGGTAGGGGGGAGTGGGAGAGCTTTCCTCGTTTTCTCCTTGGATTAGTTTTGGTGTTGGTGGTGATCCGACTGGTTTTGATGTTGGTGTCCGTGTTTTTGTTGATGTTGTTTTTGGTGGTGGTGGTGGTGCAGCTTTCCGTGCTGACACTGGCGTTGGCAACAGAGGGGGTTTGCGACCCTCTGCATTTTTGCGCTGAGGGCAGAAGGCTTGAAGATGCGTTGCTTCCCCGCAAACGAAGCAGCGTGGCCTTCTTGCGTCAACCATTAGTTGGATTGTTCTCCCGTCCTGCAGGCGGGCAAAATCTGGGATGTTATTCATATCCTCCGGTTTCATTTGGAGAAGAATCTCCAAATCCATTCCGGACCAGTCCTCTCTCTCTGTCCTTTTGATGTCCAGGAGGGTGGTGTCTGTCCCCTCCTCGATTACGCATCCCAGCAGCCACCATATGTTCATTCCTGGTGGGATGCTGGGAATGCGTACCTTCACTGTCCTTTTACCCATATAGGACGGATGCATGATAATGCGTTCCGTTCTTCAGGGGGTCACCGAGTGCTTAATAGCGAGGGCCTCGGTTTTGAACAGTACCGAGATGGTACCGAACTATTTGCCTCTTGCTTTGTAAACTATGTTACTTCCGATGTACTCCAAAGCAGCCTCTACCTCTGCTTGGCTCGCAAGTTCCACTTTTCGTGTCTGCACCGAAATACATCGAAAGAGCACCGTCCTCCTTTGCATGGCCGCTATTGCCTCGTCCGGGATGGTCAGGTTTGCCCAGGACTTCTCCCGTTTAATTAGCCTCCACGCTTTGGCCAACTGTTCGTTTTTATCGCTAATATCAATATCAATATTCAATAAGCGCTTTGTTTTTGCTGCTGCTGCAGCAAATGTGGTGTTTCTGATGCTCTTATTGTTGTTGTTGTCATTCTTGCTGTTGCCACCGCCATCCTTGTTTACATTGAAGATGTCGGTGTTATTGTCGTTATTGCTCTGAGATGTTGTGGTGGTGGTGGTGGTGGCGGTGGTGGTGATGTCGTTTTCAGATGATACTGCTGCTATGGCAGAAGGTTGTGATGGTAGCTTTTTAGTTTGGCCTTCACATTCAGTAGAGTGGATGACAGGCATGACTGTAGCCGTCGTAGTCGTGGTGAAATCTGCAGTGGCTGCCTTTAAACTTTTGACCTGAACGTTGTTTACCGTTTCCATGTCGAAAATTTCCATAATTTTTTTTGGGTGGAGAAGCGAATTTTTTCGAAGTTTTTAAAAAATAAATCTGAATATTCGGGCTTAAAGCCCGAATATTGAGAGGTATCCCACTCTTTAAATCAAGATGTGTACCTTAAGTTTCGTTAATGACAAGAAAATACAAAAAAAGACACTTTAAAACAGCTTAAAGCTACGAACCTTTTCCCCCGCAGACTTGTCTGTCTTCACACATGTGCGGCCAATAATAATAATAATAATAATAATAATAAGGATTTGGAACTGCCATGAAGTCAAAGTGATCCCGATTGTCATAGGCGCACTGGGGACTATCTCCAAAAGTTTCCAGGGATGGTTAAAGAAAATCGGCCCCTTCACGCTTTTTGGAACGCTTCAAAAGGCATGCTTGCTGGAAACAGCAAGAACCCTCCGATACGTCCTGAATATCTGAGGCTGCACGTAGTGACTTGATATTCATTCCAACGGACTTTCCAGTAAACTAACATCAATGACTGAGATTCAAGGAATAATAATAATAATAATAATAATAATTTATATCGCTACACAAGAAATTATTGATGTTTTTCTTTGAATTAAGACAAACGTTTGAACAGGTGAATTCTTGGTTATATTATACGATTCAAAAGGACTTTGATTTTAATCTTGCGAAAAATATGAATGAGATCCTATGTATTCGGACACGAACTGATTTTTTAGCTTTAAGTTAAGTTACATTTGATCTTATCATTTTATTATTTGTTAATGAGAATTATCAAAGAGGACACATTAACTATATACTCTGAAAATATTTTAATAAATAATTAGTATTACTCATATTTTTAACACGCCAATGGAAAAGTTAATTTATTCAGTATGTTGACTCCGATACATAAACAAATATTGTTATCTCTGTTCCATGTGCAGTTTAAATAAACAAATATATTAAATATTAAACGAGAATATACATTTCGTGCTATGAACCTATCGGAAACAAAAACAACTAATATCGTGCCAGCATCCAAAACACGTATATCACTGACAGGATGTAATGGGGAATGACTGAATATATAATAATTTTAGAATTTTTAATATTTAGTTATATATATATTGAACCCATTTCCTTAGAGTTCAGATTATATAACAGATTTAGGTTAATTATATATTTTCACTTGTGTTCATAATTTAAAATGATACAAATTTGCTTTACACACGTCGATAGCGAATTTCAATTAATATAAAATACACGGCCTTTATATTTATACATTCTTTCTTGGTTTTATGTAAGTAGTGTTATATTCTTGTATGATGTCAATTAAATCAGGTTGCATAGAAGTATGAGTATTTGGATTTGAAGAAAACCAAATTATATGATTCAGAAACTGACTGCAGATAATGATGTTATACTTTCTTAGAACATTGGAGAAACTTCAGTCGATAAATTTCTTTGATGATTTACAAAACAACTTACCATCACGGAAAACTTAACCGAGCGGATAAACGGTGCGAGAGATAATCAGTTCTTTCTTGCCGCTACAGAAGCTGTCCTCTCACAAATTTATGAATATGAGAATCAAATAATACATGTAAGATCTACACAGAAGTGTACATACAAACATTCATTAGGCTGACACACATACAGATCATTCATATCTGTATATCTCTATATCTATCTACCTACATCGTCACTCTCTCCCTCTTCTTTTCTCTATATATGTGCATATATATATATTCATATATATATATATATATGATTGTATATATATATATTGTATATATATATATTGTATATATATATATATATAGATTGTATATATATATATATATGTATGTATTTATATATAGATATATTGATAGATTGTATAAATATATGTATGTATATATAGATATATATATAGAGAGATATATATATGTATGTATTTATATATTTATATATATATAAATGTATGTATGTTTATATATATAAATACATATATATATATATACAGATACATATATATATATATATATATATACATATCTATATATATTATATAGATACATGTATATTTATGTATATATATATATATATATATATATATATATATATATATATATATATACATAGATATATATGTATCAAGCTAGCTATACATATATATATATATATATATATATATATATATATATATATATATATATATATATATATATATATATATATATAAATATATATATACATACATAGCTGTCGAAACGGCCGGAGCTTAGGCATCGGGGTACCGACTCTTCTCCTATTACATATATATATATATATCGTATATATATATATATATATATATATATATATATATATATATATATATATATATATGAAGTAATTCCGTCGGAAAATCCAGGAAAAAAGAGTGCTCTATGTAGGTAACAGAGCTTAATAGTTATGTAATAAACAACATAAGGCAATTATTCCATTTACCAGTGGTTTCTTAAAAGCA